>CM038146.1:107695046-108295046 GCA_021437245.1 Aegilops speltoides
CAAATATGGTGTTGTAAGTGCCCATCTGATGCAAGCGGCATACCCAACCTTGTGCAGTTGTCCATATGTAGAAAGCCTCGGCACGCTTCGTCGTACCGATTATCTCATCTAGCCACAAGTTATACTTGTTTTTCATTTCCCTTTAAGAGTCATACCACCCGAAAATTATCATGCGATTGTGACAGCTGGTGTCCATTGTCAAGTCCTCATCATTGCATTTAGCTACTTCATATATAATCGTGGGCGCAAAGCACAATATGAGATAGCCGGAGGGCTTGTGCGCTAATAGGCCACGCTAATCACCCGCACCCGTCATCGCCAAGCATAATCAAGTGTACGAAAGCAGAATCTCACGGTGAACCAACTCTACTAATTCTTTTTGTAGGTGGGGACATGGCAATTGTCATGCATGGGCTAGGCTCGTGGGAGAGAGCGCCGGCTAATCAAACCAATCAAAGGATTCGGCGGGATCGGACGGCCACGATGCTCCCAGCTAGCCGTTGCAGTGTTGCATGCTGGCATCATCGTGTTCCGAGTTGTCGATGGATTAATTGTGGATCCATCGTTGCCAATAATAACGACGTAGTAGTAGCGTCCGGTGAAATACAACTTCTGCGAGTATATATATCTTCCCTTTTCCATGGTGCTGAAAATACTTTTCTGTGGACAGCGACGTGGAATATTACTACTGTACGTACGTACTCCTACTAGTCTAGCCTCACAAAAGATATGGGTGTAGGTTGGGAGTGCTAGTGTGTGGTGGATATATTTACTAGCAAGTTGTAGGTGTATAACAGAGCTCACGGAAATATGTAAAGCAGGAGACCTCCTTTGAAAAATACTAGTGGTACGATATCATATACACATCTCAGTTGCAGGTGTAACCTGTACGTGCGCACATGTAGGTGTGTAGAGCAATAATACAATATGGCTAGCTAGGCGATGGTCACAGTATTTGCCCAGTCTAGATAAAAACAGCGGCAGTAGGTACTGATGAACTGGGCCCGTGATGTACTCTTTCGTCTACGGATACGTACGCACGTCCATCCACCGGGCCGCCGATAGCACGAGTACGTAGTGCAAGTATTTACTCCAGCATACATATGCAACAAATTATCGGTATAGGCCTAGGAGCACTCCATGGACTGTAAAGTTTCCCATGGTTCGGTGCAAAAAAATAATATAGTACTCCATCGAACTACTGGCCACGAGTACGTGACGGAGGGCAGTCGCGTCACGGTCACGTACGATTAATGCACGTCGAGTCGTCGTAAACAGACAATAATAAATCTGAAAAAAAAACGGTTGGTTGGAAGACGCTGCAGCCTGCATTGACGCCATACCATGTGTTCAGTTACAGCGTCGCACTATAGATAACAAATTCTTCCATAAAAAACATAGTACTCCCTCCGTCCGGAAATACTTGTCATCAAAATGTGCGTGTGAGATAGAGCGCCCACGGTGGTATACGAGTCGCAGCTCGCAAAGTATGCAGTGCCGGAGACTAGTGGTACGTGACGGGGAGGGTGGCGGGTGCACGGCATGGTATGGGCATCAACGACGGGTGGGTCCCGCTCCCTTTCCCCGGCAGATCGTCTTTCTGTTGGGGTTGGGGCAAGGGATACGATACGATACGCAGCGGGGAGCGCAGCAATAGGCGTTGTTGCCTTTCCCGGGGCCGGCCGGTCCGGCTCGATCCGGCGCCGGAAAAGGGAAGCATCGATCGTTTCTCACTTCTCGCCCGCCCGCCCAGCGGCATCTGCCCACTAGGTCAAGTGGTGCGCGACCTGCATGCGCCCATGGATGCCCCCGACGCGATGCGGCCTTCCCAGAGCCGGACGTGCGTGTCGAACGGTCTGAGGCGCGGACGGCCGGGCAACGTACCTACGCCACTGCTCGGGGTTCCAAGGGAGGACCCTCTTTTTGGCTCGCTTTGGAAGAGCTAGTCAAAATTTCTGACAATCGATGCGTGCCGCTGTGTTGTGTCAGGGCATGGCAGAGTGGCTGTACTTGCTCGGAGGCCTAGCAAACTTTTTATACTGAAGTTGTGATGATCAAAACGGAGAGTTCAAGGGTAGAGATAGTCCCGGAATCACAAAAACAGAATCCGTAAAGAGAAAACAAACATGTCATATGGGCGCATACGTTTGCAAGAAAAAAGACGTTTGTTTCATTGTACAATATTGCCATTTGGTATAAATATTTCATCCAGCTGTGCAATATTAGTGATCGGTCTTCAGCTTTTCCCGTAAACAAAGAGTGCGAAATTCTGTCAAGTCAAGGCTGATCATGGGTTCATCAGGCTGGCCAGAGTGTGGATAATATAAGTAGTATCATGCATTTGGGACTCACAAACATGCTTATGTGGCAGGCAATTAAAAAAGAGAGAGATGCTTATAGTAATATAGCTAGATACCGTAACATAATAAATGTGATGCTACTATGTGTCATGCATGACAATAAATGAGACCACCTATGATACTAATCTATGATACTAACTATAGAGGTAGTAACATAGACTAGTAACATAAGTTACTTTCCACTATGACCAGCCTCAGCACCCGGTGAATAGTAAATGCAAAAGTAGTAAAAAGACAAAAATTCTAAACTTTTTTTTTGCATAGAAGATGATCACAATCACGAGCCCTACACACAAAAAAAAGCAGCTCCGACAATGCATTATTTCAATCTTTCTCACATGCCTGAATTTTATTATTATTGCCACGACCTCCTCAAATGTCCTAACATCACCAAATTTTATGCACACATTGCGTGCCCGAGCATCTTGGATGCCCCCCCCCCCCCCAAAAAAAATGTCTTTTTTGCTATATTTACTGATTTTACTATTCGCGGACGGGAGCATGTGAGCCCGGGCTCGGAATCGCTACGTCCTACAGAATTCATTATATATAACGTCATCGGCGTTGTCCGGTCTATAGACATGATATCTCAACAAAAACGATGATGCCACTAGTTATCCAATGCATGCGTTGGGCACCTAGGGGCCAGGGCTCCTCCGTCCGGGTTTATTAGTCCCCTTCGTATTTTGTGTCAAATTTTGATCTTAGATTTAACCAATAAAATATTAATGCATGTTATAAAAAATAATATCATTGAAAACTATGTTCAAATGCGAATCCAACGATATAATTTTTCTGACATGCACTAACATTTTGTTAGTTAAATCTATAGTTAAAACTTAACACAAAATACGAATTGGACTAATAACCCGGAGGGAGATAGTAGTTGTTATCTGTTGCATGTGTCTTACTCTACGTAGAAAGCCTCGACACGTTTCATCCCATCGTTTAGCTCATCTAACCACAATTTATGCATATTTTTCCCTTTCCCCAAAGGCACGGACCACCCAAAAATTATCATGCAATTGTGATGGCTCCTGTCCATTGTCAACTCGTCATCATGACATTTAGCCACTCCATATATAACTGTGGGCACGCAACACAATTTTAGATAGCCGAAGGGTGTATCCGCTCATAGGCCACGCTAATCATCCCAACACGTCATCGCAAAGCATTAATCAGGTCCGTAATAGTAGCAAAATCTCATAGTGAACCAAAACTAATTCGAATTATAGGGGACCTGGCAATTGGCATGGCATGGAGCTAGTCTTGTGGGAGGGATTGGAGCGCCGATTATAATCAGATCAAGAGATTCCGCGGGCCGAGCCGGCGGCCGGCGCTTTAAGATTGGCGAGGCCGGCCGCAGTGGGTGTGGGGCTCCGCCGCTAGCCATTTCTGTGTTGCATGCTGGCATCTTCGTCCTTCAAGCTGATTGTGGATTGATCTTTGCCAATAACAACGAGCGGTGAAATGCTACTGGTTACTAGGAGTATATCTTATTTTGTGGTTTGTCTTTCCTTTCCCATGGCTGCTAAAAATACTTTTGTGTGGACAGCGATGTGAAATACTCCTAACTAGCCTAGTCTCACAAAAAATAATATGGATACTAGTCTAGGTTAGGAGCACTAGTGCGTGGTTGCATGGAAGGACTATCTTTTGCCATTCAGAGGAGTGACTTGCCAATTATAATTGAAATGGACTCTGTCATTGCTGCCAAGTTGATTCAAGCTTCGGTTCTTGATAGATCGATTTATTCTTCTATAGTCAGAGAAATTAGGCACCTTATGTCTCTTCGTGAGTCTTGTGTTACTCATGTAAATTGCAATCAAAATAAGGTCGGTGATAGCTTAGCTAAATTTCTAGAGTAGAGGACAGAACGATGACCCGGGTTGGTTCTGGCCCGATAAATTCTTTAGAGCTAGCCAAAGCTGATTGTACAGACAATGTGATTTGAGTATTATAAGAGTTTACCCGCAAAATAATAAATATAGAATAACTCATGGAAATAAATAAAAGCAGAAGACTTCTTTTTTAAAATGGGTGTAGTGTACAGCGTACGTGCGCACATGTAGGTGTGTAGATCAATATGGCTGACTAGCTAGTTTTTTTTATAGGGACGCTGACTAGCTAGCTGATGCGTACAACCCTCTGCAGCTGAAAAACAGTACTTACGTCCTCTGTGTAGCCCTAGTTATTTTTTTTCAGTTTATTACTCCCTCCGTTTCTAAATATAAGTCTTTGTAGAGATCAGGTGGACTACATACGAAGCAAAATGAATGAATCTATACTTGAAGTGCGTCTATATACATTCGTATGTGGTTTATAATGAAATCTCTACAAAGACTTACGTTTAGAAACGGAGGGAATATATTCGAGCCAGCAGTATACTGTGTCGCACTCCATCGATCACTCCCCAGTACTCGCGATTAATGCACGTCTAGTCGTCGTAAATAAACAATAAAACCGAAAGAAAAATCAGTTGGACGGCAGAGGCAGAAGCTGCATGTTCAGTTAAAGTGTGGCACCGTTCGGCGATACAGGTATGGCGTCCTGAGGTGGCCCCCCTTTCGCCGGCCCGGTCGTCCTTATGTTTAGGACTTGGGATGGATGTTTTTTTTTTTTAGAATCGGGATAGATGATTTGTGTGGTTGCCTTTCCCGAGCTTGTTCGGCTCGATCCGGCCCTCCACGGTCCACGAGAAATAAAAACATGATTATTTTTCATACTAATGCGAGTGGGCTGGGCTATAGACGGGTCAACTGGCGCGCAGCCTGGACACCTACCGGAGATACTCCGACGCGATGCGGCCTTCTGGGGGCCGGACGTGCCGAATGGTTTGCTGTGCCCGTGTACTTTAGAGGCGCTGCTGGCTGGTCCAAGGCAATCTATGGCACTGCTGGTTCTTCTTTTCCTGGAGGTGTCATTCCTAATGTCTCCCAATCCTATCTGGCTCTCTCGTTGTTAAGATGAACATGTATAATCTTAAAGTTGTGTCAACCAAAAATAGTGTGAGCCCTCTAGTCTAGTGGGCACAAAATGGGCAGGTGCTCCTTGGTTAGCTTATATCACCTTCTCTCTGTGAGGCCGATCTATGAGACTTTAATTTTTTGTCTACCTTTTGATTCTATGCATTCGTTATTGTACTACGTATGAATTTAATCGCGGCAATAATTTATATTTCACCAGCTCATACAAAGTTCAGAAATTGTTGATGAATCATGACAGTACTTTTGTTATGTAAGTTGTGGAAAAAATGTCAGAGTCTTCTTTACAATTAGAGCGTGGATTGTTAAGGATTCTAAAGAAATGTGATGGTGAGAGCATCAATCTTGAATATACCCCACAAACGTTTTGCATGTCTCATGGCGTGCTCCATCAGTAGCAGATGAAGGACCGAGTGGTACATTATGTTCATATAATACCTTCGTTCCATAACGTAGTGTGTATAGATTTTTTCAAAGTCAAATATTACAAACTTTGATCAAGTTTATAGATAAAACTATTTATATCTACAATATTAAAAATATAAAATATGAAACTATATGTAATGATGAACTAATGATATATGATTGGCATTCTTGATGTAATTCTCCACAAACTTGATCAAAACTTGTGGGTTTGACTTTTTTTAAAATTTATATGCACTATATTATGAAACGGATGGATAAAGATTATATTGTTGTAGGGTTCTCTGTGTGGACCAGCGCAGTGGTACGATGGAATAGTATTAAGCTAACTTTAAAACACAGTCACACCCATACACATGCTCTATGGCTTGTGTTGCTTCCCAGACTAGCTAGTTTTGGTTAGGCTGGCGCTGGCCCGGCTGTTCGTCCTCCTCCTCCGCCTCCCTCGCGCGGTCCTCCTCCTCCGGCTCGCGGTGGCCGTTCTGGTGGCGCTTCCTTCGGGCCTGGCTGTCGCCAGATGGGTCGCGGGGGCGCTGGTTCTAGCTCTTTTGGTCGTTGTCCTCTGGCCTTCGGTCCTGGCTCCTCCTCCGCTGCCTTGGGTGATGGGATCCTGCCTCCTCCCCCTCCTGCGCCGGCTCGTCTGTCGTGGTACTAAGACTGACAGTAGAATGGGGGGTAGGTATGGAGAGGCAAGATCCTAGCTATGGAGTAGTTGTATCGCAAAGGATTTCTGAGTTCGAGCCCTTCTCGGAGAAGTATGACCCTCGTCTCGGGCAGGAGGCGGTCATTGGATTATGTGCGTATGAGTTCTGAGGTGCGAACCCTTTACACCGAGGAGGGTGGCTTATATAGTGTCTGCTAGACCCTCCGCCCTCGATTATCTGAGGTTTAAAGTACATAAAGGATTGGCATTACTGGTAACGCCCTACATAAAGCATCATCATGGCCATAAAGACTACTTAATTACAGACCGGTTGGATCTGAGTGGCTCTTAATCTCACGGTGGTGAGTCGGTCTTCATGGTCGAGTGCCTTGAGTTCGTCGAGTGGAATCCCTCTTGGTCATTCGAAGGCGGCTTCTTCGAAGATGTCCTTGGGAGGTACTTTGGACAGGTCCATGACCCCACCCTAGGTACATGACTTCATCATTAGCCCCCGAATGGATCGAGGTTTGAGTGAGGAAGGAGTTGATAATCTTTTCGACCTGTTTTTGTGTTACGAGCATGTCTCATCCTGGATCAATGACCTTTTTTAATGATGGCATCAACTTTTCTTTGATCGCCTTGATCCATTCTTTTCTTACATCGAGTGAACTTTTGAACTTGGTGAACTTCGGCGACGGATCGTAGGAAATCTACCGTCTTGACGAGTTGCTCGCTATTAGCGGATTTTGTGGGATCCGAATTTTGGGAAGCCTTGGGCGGGTGGACCTTGATACTCGAATGGGATAAGGCGTAGACGCCTCGATTTCCGCGCCGCCTTTTTCGCCAGGACCGCCCGGGCCTACTTGTCAGCCACTCGGAAGCGTCCCTATATAAGGTGCCGGGCGAGGGTTTTTGAACAGTGCGTCTCCATTCCCCTCTCCGCCTTCCTCACCTCCGCCTGCTGCGCCCGCTTTTGCCTCCGCCCATCCACTCCTCGCGCGCCTCGCCGGCGACGATGGTGAAGGAGAAGACGGCGGCCTTGGAGCGAGCGAAGAAGGCAATGGCGACGGCGAAAGAAAAGGGAAGAGCGACCAGTCGGGGTGGATCTTCGTCGAGGTCTCGCCTGCCGCAAAGTTGGGTCCAAGGAGATTGGATCCGCTCGACCATCACCCAGGCGGATCTCAATGACACGCCAGCGAGGGCCGATCTCTCATGGGTCGACAAGACTTAGGGGACGAGTGGCAACCGCAGCCTTTGGAGGGTGAGTGTGTTCTCCTAGCCACTCATGTAGATCGCGGATTTTCCCTGCCATCGAGTCTTTTCTTCCGAGGGTTTCTGAACTTCTTTGGGGCGCAACTCCACCATTTCACTCCCAATTCCATTGCCTACCTCGCCGCTTTTGTGTCTCTGTGCAAAAACTTCCTGGGTTGTCGACCGCATTGGGGTCTCTTTAAGCACATATTGACTTGTCGCTCTCAGACGGTGAAAAAGGCGAGTCCGGATGATGAGAGGACTAAAGTAATTCAGATGTCTGGGGCCTTGGAATCCAAGTGAGGAGTAAGCGCTTTTCAGCCATGACCCTTCTGAGTCGGTTAGAGGGTGGCGATCGACTGGTTTTACTACCAAGGCGAAGTCGGCCTTGGGCGATCGGTGGTCTCCTCCGTTCTCCATGGACCGAGTGAACAAGTCGTCTTCTCTAAAGGTGCTCCCGGAGGAGAAGGCTCAGGTTAAAATGTTGATGGAGCGTGTAGTCCAGCTCATTCGGGACGGAGTGACTGGCATGGACCTTCTGGAGTTTTTCCTTCGACGGTGTATTCAACCGCTCCAATACCGAGGCCACCCGATGTGGCTGTACTGCGGCACCGAAGATACCACTCGGGTCCATCCAGAAGCGGTCAACGACGCCACACTGGAGAGGTGGATGGCTGCCATCACAGGGAATAAGGATAACCCTCGAGGGGCTAGGAGGGTCCCACCACTTGACCATACTTACAAACCGGACACGGTATGACCACTTATCCCCGGTTGTGATCTTGTTTTATTCATTCTGTTTCACTGCAAATCGGTCGATTGACCTTTGTCTTGTTTTGTTGTCTGTCAGGCCACCACTGAGTTGTACTCGATGCCCAATGGAGCGCAAGCGCCGACTGAGGAGGAGGAAGGAAGTGGGGGCAAAAGCCCGGAGAAGTGGGATTCGGATGCTGATGACGACGATGAAGATGATGACTCTGATGAGGAGGAAGAGGAGGAGGAGGAGGAAGTTGCACCTCCTCGTTCGAAAAGACGCTCGAAGCTTGTCCATGATCCTGCAGCGGCGTGGTAAGGGGGTTCGCCCGTCGCCTTGATCGACCAGCGTCCTCGGACGACTTCTCCGGCGCCGACTGAGAAAGCTCCGAAGCAATCTCGAGTGGCACCGTCGAAGCCAACGAAGGTCTTGCCGAAGATGAAGATGGTGATCCCCACTATCTCAGGGTAATAGTGTAACTTGAGTTTTCTCGTTTCACATGAATTTATTCTTGGCCGATTCGTGAGCTGACCAACTGACTTCTGGAGCTGCAGTGCTGCTACTTCTGATACCTCGGCCAGGGCTGAAGATCACGAGATGGAAGATGCTGTCACTTCAAAAACCTGGTATGACTTTTGTAGTTCCGTCTTTAGTCGGTTGGCTCTTTGTTTTTAATTTTGACTCTTCTCTACAGCTCCATCTAACGTTGTTATTGACCTTCCTGACGACGACGACGATGAACCACTGAGGCAGAGGAGGAACAAGAAAGCGTCTGCTAGCAAGGCGACTCAAGACGTGTCAGCACCCGAGACGTTGGTTGTGGAGGGGGACAACGTCACTCGGCCTACCGTATCCTTTGCGGTGCCGTTGACGAGTGCTCACCCTTCATCGTCGAGTGCTGCTCAACCTTCACTTTTCTCGACCCACCACGTCTCAGAAGACCAAGCCAGTGCTGCTAAAGAAGCAATACGCCAGGCGGAGGTCATGATGGAGCAAGTGAAGGCAATCCGAGACGCCAGTCAGGCGGCTTATGACGCCAGTTCATCTCTTCAGAGCAACGTTCAGGTCAGTCGGTCACCGCCTGTTCTGATAGGATATGATATCTGAAAATCCTTCTTTCTGAAAATCTTAGTGTCTGTCGTACACCCACTGGTTGCGTCGATTGAAATTCCGGATTAGTGGGGGCACTCTGAGTGCACCCACTGGGTGTAGTCCCTAAGGCTATGGTGGACTGCTGGCAGTCAACCATAGTCTTTATGTCTTAAGCTTTTTCTTTACTCGATCAGGTCGAATGGATTCATAGACCGGTGGGGGCACGCTGAGTGCACCCACTGGATGTAGTCCCGAGACTGTGGTCGACTGCTGGTAGTCAACTACAGTCTGAGAACATCTCTCTCTCTCTCTTTTTTGTTGGTCGACTGATCGACTCTAACTGATAGAACTAGTGGGGGCACGTTGAGTGCACCCACTGGGTGTAGTCCCCGAGACTATGGTCGAATGTTTATATTCGGCTGTAGTCTTAGAAATGCTATGATTTTTCCTTAGTCACTCGGAAGTGAACTGTTTTTGACATCTGTCGATTGGTTCTTCGCAGAAATCTTGCGAGCTTGCGGCCCGTTACACTGAGTTGGAGAACAAGCAAATCCAGCTCGAGCTTGATCTGAAACTGGTCCAGGAGAACTTCATGAAGTCAAAGGAGGAGGCAAAAGGTATGTTTGGTGAGAACCTCGACGACTGCTTTTGCCTCTTGTCCGTTTCAGAGTCTGATCTCACTGTGACTTTGCAGACAAACTGAGGGATGCTCTGAAGAAGAAAGACCTTGACTTGGCTGAGTTGCAGAAAGCAGCTTTAGAGAAGACCAAGCTCGCAGATGAGAAGCTGGCTTCAATCACCAAGCTTGAAGAGGAAAATACCAATCTGAAAGCTGCTCTTGATGCGGCCAACAAGGAGGTCAGTCGACTGAAGAGTGACAAGATTGCCTTGAGTGATAATGCCAGTGAGTTGGTGGGAAAGAAGAATGATCTGGAGGCTTATCTGGGAGGACTCGCCAAGAAGCTATTCCTCATGCTTGAAGGTAATCTTTTGTATCAAATAGACATTTTAACTATGATCTCGCTATCAGACTGCTGTCTGGACTCTAGGGTTGTGCTTGCAGAGTTCTGCCAGAACTTTGAAGAGGAGACTGGTCGACTAGAGACGAATCTAGATCCCATCAACTCTCCTGTGAAGGACGAAGTCGCCATGAATGTGCTCCGACTTGAATCTCGCGTTGCTGCTGTTGTCGATTATCTTGCAACGTTGAAGGTTGCAACTTCTTGCATTGACACAACACTCTGGCCAGGAGAGACGCTTCAGAACGACCTCGAGTCTCTGATGACTCGACTGAACGATGTTCCAAGTCGAGTGCAAGAATGGAAGAAGTCTTCTGCCAGGTACGGTGCGGATGTTGCTCTGTCTCTGGCCCGTATGCACTGCAAGGAAGCGCGAGAGGACAAGCTGGCAGCCCTCAAGGTGGCCAATACCAAGAAGCATGACTTCCGATCCTTCATGGAGACCTTCATCGCTGCTGACACTCGGATCGCAGATGGAATCGACCTGGACGAATTCGTTGTGCCTTCCAGCCCTCCGCAGGAGGGGTAAAAAACTTCTATGCTTGATACTTTAAATTTGCCTCTGTATGCCGAGTGATTTTTGTAACCAATAAACCTTAACGGGCTTAGCGCCTGAGCACTTTCGATCCCGTAAGATGTTATCTGAACTTAGATTCATCGTTGAATATGTTTGCATTCTGGTTTTGAGGTGTCTTCTGCAGGCTAGGATGAAGCGCTTATTGCAATCGACTTGTTCCTCACCATACTTAGGCGAGCTCTGGGCTGCAGCTAAGCCCCCGAGTGGGAGGTTTGCTCTCCACTCGGTAGGATTTTCAAAAACTTAGGCGAGCACTGGGCTGCAGCTAAGCCCGAGTGCGAGGTTTGCTCTCCACTCAGTAGGGTTTACAAAAACTTAGGTGAGCACTGGGCTGCAGCTAAGCCCCCGAGTGGGAGGTTTGCTCGCCACTCGATAGGATTTACAAAAACTTAGGCGAGCACTAGGCTGCAGCTAAGCCCCCGAGTGGGAGGTTTGCCCTCCACTCGGTAGGATTTTCAAAAACTTAGGCGAGCGCTGGGCTGCAGCTAAGCCCCCGAGTGGGAGGTCTGCTCTCCACTCGGTAGGATTTTCAAAAACTTAAGCGAGCACTAGGCTGCAGCTAAGCCCGAGTGGGAGGTTTGCTCTCCACTCGGTAGGATTTTCGCGGCATACTTCCGAAGAAGAAGGCATCGATCGACCAGCGCCTCGTCTTCCTTGCGGAGCACACATTATACTTGTGGCGTAGCTCGGAAGGAGAAGTGGCAGTCGATCTGTACCTCGTCCTCCTTGCGGAGAACACATTATACTTGTGGCGTAGCTTGGAGGAGGAGGGTAGCAGTCGACCTGTGCCTCGTCTACCTTGCGGAGCATACGTTATACTTGTGGTGTAGCTCGGAGGAGGAGGGTAGCAGTCGACCTGCACCTCGTCTACCTTGCGGAGCGCATGTTATACTTGTATTTCGGCGAGCACTGGGCCGCAGCTAAGACCCCGAGCGGGAGGCTGGCTCACTACTCGGTAGGATTTTCAAAAACTTAGGCGAGCACTGGGCTGCAGCTAAGCCCCAGAGTGGGAGGCTGGCTCTCCACTCGGTAGGATTTTATTGAAACTTAGGCGAGTACTTGGACTGCAGCTAAGCCTCCGAGTGGGAGGCAGGCTCATCACTCGGTAGGATTTTTACAAACTTAGGCGAAACGGATTCGCAGCTAAGCCCCCGAGTGGGAGGCTGGCTCTCCACTCGGTAGGATTTTATTGAAACTTAGGTGAGTACTTGGACTGCAGCTAAGCCTCCGAGTGGGAGGCTGGCTCTCCACTCGTTAGGATTTTATTGAAACTTAGGCGAAACGGATTCGCGGCTAAGCCTCCGAGTGAGAGGCAGGCTCATCACTCGGTAGGATTTTTACAAACTTAGGCGAAACGGATTCGCAGCTAAGCCACCCACTGGTTGGGAAATTTTATTGAATGAGCAAAAGTAAAAAACAATCACTGGGAAAATTATAACACTATTGTCTTTGAGAAATGAACTACAGAAGTACTTTTATTACATTTCCGAGTGCACACTTAAGTGTAAAAGGGGCGAAGCAGCTCCGCGTTCCAAGCTCGAGGATCGTCGATCTGATGCTCGACATTGTAAAGACGGTACGCTCCATTGTGGAGAACTTTGGTGACGATGAAGGGGCCTTCCCAAGAAGGAGCAAGCTTGTGTGGTTTCTGCTGATCCACTCAGAGAACCAAATCTCCTTCCTAGAAAGCTCGACTCTTCACGTTTTTGGCGTGGAAGCGACGCAAGTCCTGCTGGTAAATGGTCGATCGGATCAAAGCCATCTCCCTTTCTTCCTCTAGAAGGTCGACTGCATCCTGCCGGGCTTGTTACGCTTGACTTGATTGTAGAGCTCGACTCGGGGGGCGTTGTGAAGCAGGTCACTCGGCAAGACCGCTTCCCTCCGTAGACCAAGAAGAACGGAGTTCTCCTAGTCGGTTGGTTGGGCGTGGTCCTTAACCCCCAAAGTACCGAGGGAAGCTCGTAGACCCATGCTCCAGCTGCATGTTTGAGATCACGCATCAATCGGGGTTTCAACCCTTTGAGAATCAAGCCATTGGCCCGCTCTGCTTGTCCATTCGACCGAGGATGGCGGATGAAGCATAGTCGACTTCGTGTGCCCGAGATGTGCGAACACCTGAATTCCTCGGAATCGAAGTTGGACCCGTTATCGATGATGATCTTTGTGTGGGACTCCATATCTGAATATCAATTCTCGATGAAGGCGACAGCGATGCGGCATCAAGGTTCTTGATGGGTTTAGCCTCAATCCACTTGGTGAACTTGTCATTGCTACCGGCACATGTCGTGAAACCGCTTCGCACTGTTCTCAAGGGTCCAACCATATCCAACCCCATACGCGAAGGGCGGACAAGTGGTATGGTCTTTAAAGCTGAGGCGGGCTTGTGTGACATATTGGAGTAAAACTGACATCCTTCACACTTGTCGACTATATCCTTTGCCATTTCATTCGCTCTTGGCCAGTAAAATCTGGCTTGGTATGCTTTGGCTACAATGGTCCGAGAGGACGCATGATGGCCACAGGTCCCCGAGTGGATGTCATCAATGATTCTTCGACCTTCTTCTGGCGTTATGCATTTCTGACCAACCCCAGTCGCGCTTTCTCTGTACAACTGTCCCCTTATCACAGTAAAGGCTTTAGATCGACGGACGATCTGTCGAGCCTCCTCTTCATCCTCTGGGAGCTCTTTCCTTAAGATATACGCGATATACGGTACTGTCCAATCGGGAGTGATCACCAGGACTTCCATGATCAGGTCGACGATTGCTGGAACTTCAACTACAGTCGGATCCGTGACACTTTTAGGCTGCGGAGCTTCTTCGGTAAAATGATCTTCTTTGACTGATGGAGTATGGATATGCTCCAAGAATACGTCACTCGGAATGGCTTCCCTCTTGGAACCTATCTTCGCCAAATCATCAGCCGCTTGATTCTTCAGTCGGGGTATATGGTGGAGCTCTAACCCTTCGAATTTCTTTTCAAGCTTCCTCCTTTGCATTGCGATATCCGATCATAGCTAGGCTTCTAAAGTCCCCTCCTTCATCACTGATTAACCACCAAATCTGAGTCGCCATAAACCATAAGGCGACGGACGCCGAGTGAAATGGCCATGCGCAACCCATACAAAAGTGCCTCATATTCTGCTTCATTATTGGAGGAATCAAAGTGCATCTGGAGCACATATCTGAGCTTATCTCCTCGGGGGAAAAATAAAACTACCCCAGCACCGGAACCATTTAACATCTTAGAGCCATCAAAGAATATGGTCCAATGCTCCGAGTGAACTTGAGTTGGCTGCTGTTGTTCAATCCACTTGGCAAGGAAATCTGCTATCGCCTGGGACTTAATGGCTTTCTTTGCCTCAAACTTGATATCAAGGGGAAGGAGTTCAATCGCCCATTTCGCCACTCGACCAGTTGCATCTCTGTTGTGCGAGAATCTCGATAGTGAGGCGTCACGGCGCTCGTAATGGAATGATTAGAGAAATAATGAGCAACCTTCTTCGTGGTCATGTAGATCCCATACACAAGCTTCTGATAATGAGGATATCTTTGCTTCGATGGAGTCAAAACTTCGGAGAGATAATACACTGGGAGCTGAACTTTGAAGGCTTTCCCTTCTTCTTCCCGCTCGACCGTAAGTACTGTACTGACGACTTGTCCTGTGGCTGCAATGTAAAGCAACAGAGGCTCTTTGCTGATTGGAGCAGCAAGCACCGGCTGGGTGGAGAGCGAGCTTTTAGCTCGGCAAGCGCTGCATCGACTTCGAGTCCACTCGAACTTGCGCCTTCTTCATCGGTCGGTAAAGAGGCAATGCCTTTTCACCGAGGCGAGAGATGAATCGACTTAATGCGGCCAAGCATCGAGAAGCTCGGACATCGTGCACGCGCCGCACGGTGCATTTCGTTCGGAGTATGGTGCCAACTTTTTACGGGTTAGCGTCGATTCCTCGTTACAAAGCGAGAAAACCGAGTAACTTTCCACGGGAACTCGAATGTGCACTTTGATGGATTAAGCGATATCATACCTCCGAGATTGGCAAATGTTTCAGCGAGCCCAGTCAACAGGTCGGAACCCTTTCGTGACTTGACCACGATATCATCCATGTACGCTTCCACATTCCGACTGATTTGAGTGAGCAAACACTTTTGAATCATCCTCATGAACGCGGCTCTGGCATTCTTGAGACCGAATGGCATGGTGACATAGCAGAAGCACCCGAATGGAGTGATGAAAGCTGTTTTGATCTCGTCGGGTCCATACAAGCGGATCGATGGTACCGGAATAGGCGTCTAAAAGATAATCTCGCATCCCGCGATCAGTCGACAATTTGGTCGATCGAGGAGAGGAAAATGATCTTTCGGGCAGGCCCGATTGATATGTTTGAAGTCGATGCACATGCGAAGTGACTTGTCCTTCTTGGGGACCATGACGACATTGGCGAGCCACTCGGAGTGGTATACCTCTCGGATGAACTCTGCTGCCAGGAGTCGAGTCACCTCCTCGCCAATGGCCTTTCTCTTCTGGACGGCGGACCATTGAAGATGTTCTTTGACAGGTTTTTCTTTTGAATCGACTCTTAGACGATGCTCAGCCAGCCCCCTGAGAACACCCGGCATGTCAGCAGGCTTCCATGCAAAGATGTCCCAGTTCTCACAGAGGAACTGGATGAGCGCTTCTTCCTATTTAGAGTCGAGTGTGGTGGAAATATGGGTCGGAGATGCGCTGGGGTCAGTCGGGTGAATGTGAGCAGGCTCCGTCGCGCAGACGGCGAAGCGCTGATTACGTGGCGGGCTTCTTGGCCCGCAACAAATCACTCGGATCTGCATTTTTACGGTATTCTTCTAGCTCTACCTTTGTTATCTCGGGAATCGGCAATCTTGAGCCTTTCGAAAACACTCTTACGCCTTCTTCCGATTGCGGTGATAGTGATCACGCCTTTGGGGCTAGGCATCTTCAGTTTGAGGTACATGTAACATGGTCGAGCCATGAACCATGCGTAAGCTGGTCTCCCCAAAATAAGCGTGGTAAGCGCTCTCGAAATCCACGACCTCAAATGTCGACTTCTCTTTGCGGAAATGCTTGAGTGCGAACACCACATCTAGAGCTATTTGGCCGAGTGACTCAGCCTTCTTTCCAGGAATGACTCCATGAAAACTCATGTTGCTGGGGCTGAGTCTGGACATTGGAATGCCCATTCCCTTTAGCGTCTCCACATATAATATATTCAGTCCACTACCACCATCCATCAGCACCTTCATCAGTTGAGTGCCTTCGACGACTGGGTCGACCACCAAAGCTTGCCTCCCAGGGGTGGCTATGTGAGTCGGATGATCGAACTGGTCGAACGTAATGGCAGTTTGAGACCATCTCAGATAACTTGGTGTCGCCAGAGCGACCATATTTACCTCGCGGTTGATGACCTTCAATCGACTTCTGCTCTCTACATCAGCAAAAATCATCAGGGTGGAATTGACATGAGGATATCCTCCATCACTGTCCTCCTTGTCCTCAACCTTGTCCGACTCCTTTTCCTTGTCCTTGGGCTGTTTTCCTTGAAACTGCTGGATTAAGAGCTGGCACTGGCGAGTGGTATGTTTCGGGTAGATGAAGTTACCCTCTTCGTCTTTCTTCATGTGGATGTGACACGGCAGATCCATCCGTCATTCCTTCCTTATCTTTCACCTTCTTAGGGTTCCAAGATCCTTTGGGCTTCCTTTGAATTTGCCACGAGTCACGGCGAGCCTCTCCGAGAGCGGTGGCTCGGCTTTCGCTTCGCTTCCATTGGAGTTTCCTTTTCCGGTGACTCGACTTGTACTTGCCACTCTGGAGTCTATCCTCTTCTTCACCGTTGGCGTAGTTGGTGGCAATCTCCATCATTCGACTCAGGGTCATATCCCCGGTTCGACCAAACTTCAGACTTAACTCTCTGTTCTTGACACCATCCTTGAAGGCCTGAGATCGCTTGATGATCAGACACATTCTCCACAGTATGATGCAAAGTGATCCATCTCTGGATGTAATCTCTCAGGGTTTCATTCGACTTTTGCATGCAGACTTGTAGTTACATCAATCCGGCTGGTCGCTTGCAAGTTCCTCAAATGTCTGACGAACACTCGGAAAGATCTTCCCAAGTGTAAATCTGCTAGGAGCTAAGCAGTTCAACCACATACTGGCGAACCCTCCAACATGAGTGGTAAGTGCTTCATGGCCACCTCATCATTACGCCGCCAATCTATACCGCCACTCGGTAGTCCTCAAGCCAGGTTTGGGCTTGGACTCACGGTGAACTTACTTACCCAGTCGCCAACCTGAAGTTGGGGGTATCCTTCTTGACTCGATGGCTCTGCTAAAACATTCTGGACCTGAAACATGGACTCGGCTGCTAGTGGGTGCATCTCTGTCATGGCCACCTCGATGAGCTCTGTTCCGATCGACCAAACCTTGCACGATGATGGATCTCGCGTCAAAGCCTGGTTCCCTGGGGTCGACCGGAGCTCTTTGCCCAACACTGAGCAGGCGCCTGTCATCTTGCTGCCGATGGGCGCAAGACCCACCTCTTGGGGGAGGAGTGGGCACTCGATGCTGATCATCTCGACCAAATCGATCATCATACTGGTCATGTCGACCTTCACGTCCCTCGCGTCGCAGAGGCGATCTTGGGCTATGAGCCGACTGAACTCTATTCGCAGCAACGGATCATTGTGAATCTGTTGCATGGTTGTGACCTGGCTGAATTCGATCTCCTCTTGCTCGAGCAAATCCACGATCGCATCAAGCCTCTGCCGACCTCCGTGAGAGGGCTGAATTGACTCTGCTATACTGGCTGCGGTTGCTAGATTTCGAATCGGGGTTCGATATACTGAGTTGGTTGCGGAAAGAGTTGGCGTCGACCGAGTCGGTACTCATTGCAGCGCCACGTTAAATCGAGTGCTCGCTGGAGGTTCTCGGTCGAGTGCATTCAACCAAGTTGGCCAAGCGAGCCTCCTCAAGGCTCGAGCCTCGGGAGTTTCTCTGCGATGGGAGTATGCAGGCATCCATGTTCCGGCGGCGAAGGTCTTCCCTTTGCAGAGAAGTGAGTGGCTCAGGCTGATATTCCTTGTGGGCCTGAGCAGGATCGCCTCCACCGTCCATCCCATCGGTGTGAGGGAAGCCGGGAGGGCTACGAGGCCCATTGACCATCAGGACCTCTGCCATTTGGATCATCGCTATCGCTTTCGGATCACGATCTCTCTGAGCCGGTCGGCGGATCGAGCAGGGCATAGAGGATTCGTCGGGCTCGATTACGCGACTTGGGTGGTGACGATTGGCGAGCCGCCGTGTCTCACCCTGCTGAAGCCTCGACCGACCGAGGCGCTTGCGCTGGCGGGAGACAAGGAGGAGGGCGACATAGGAGTCGACCGTCTGGTCGGCAGTTGCCTTGAGCAGGACGCCGCGAACACACGCCCGAAAATGCGTCGCACCACGGACGGGGAGCGCGTCGATGTCGAGTGGAGCCTCCTGGAGCCAAGAGGAGTTGTCGGCGACGAAAGTGAGCGCACCGAGACGGATCTCGCGGCCCTCGACCAGAACTCCGCCAGAAACCATGATGAAGGCAATCGTAACAATTGCAACTTCTCCAAAAAGTCGCTAAGACACCTGCCCCAAGGTGGGCGCCAACTGTCGTGGTACTAAGGACCGAAGAGAATGGGGGTAGGTATGGAGAGGCAAGATCCTAGCTATGGAGTAGTTGTATACACAAGGGATTTCTGAGTTCAGGCCCTTCTCGGAGAAGTAACAGCCCTCGTCTCGGGCCGGAGGCGGTTGTTTGGATTATATCGTATGAGTTCTGAGGGTGCGAACCCTTTACCTTGAGGAGGGTGGCTTATATAGTGTCTCGCGGACCCCTCCGCCCTCGATTATCTGAGGTTTAAAGTACATAAAGGATTGGCGTTCTTGGTAATGCCCTACATAAAAGTATCATCATGGCCATAAAGACTACTTAATTACAGACCGTTTGGATCTGAGTGGCTCTTAATCTCACGGTGGTGAGTGAGTCTTCATGGTCGAGTGCCTTGAGTGCATCGAGTGGAATCCCTCTTGGTCGACTAGAAGGCAGCTTCTTCTGAAGATGTCCTTGGGGAGGGTACTTTGGACAGGTCCATGACCCTACCCTAGGTACATGACTTCATCATCGTCCACCCCTCCTCTTTCCCAACCACCAAACCCTAACCTCACATGTTTCGCGTGCCATCAGCCTGGGCACTTCCAGTCCCGCTGTCTCAATCCTCCCTTCTGTCTGATCTGTAGAGATGAGGGTCATCTCACGGTGGACTGTCAGAACCGCCGCAAGCATGCCTCCTTCAAGCTCTTTGGGCAAGGTCTCCCTGGCTGTTCCTTTTTTGCGCTCGATGGCTAGATCCCTCAGGTGGCGGTGGCCCCTGCTCTTTCTAACGCTGCTATCATAACCATCAAAGTTTACAAGATTTCCTCCCAGCCCCTCCTGGATGAACTCAAGCTTTGGGATGGCGGAGGATGGGATTGGCAGATTAGATAGCTCTCTGACTTCGACTTTGCAGTGGTCTTTGAGGGAGTCCAGGATTAAGGGGTCCTCAGCCATGCTATATACTTTGGCCGGACTGTTGGACTATGAAGATACAAGATTGAAGACTTCGTCCCGTGTCCGGATGAGACTCTCCTTTGCGTGGAAGGCAAGCTTGGCGATTTTGATATGATGATTCCTTTCCCTATAACCGACTCTGTGTAACCCTAGCCCCCTCCGGTGTCTATATAATCCGGAGGGTTTAGTCCGTAAAACAACAATCATAATCATAGGCTAGCTTCTAGGGTTTAGCCTCTACGATCTCGTGGTAGATCTACTCTTGTAATACTCATATCATCAAGATCAATCAAGCAGGTAGGGTATTACCTCCACCGAGAGGGCCCGAACCTGGGTAAACATTGTGTCCCCCACCTCCTGTTACCATTAGCCTTAGGCGCTTGAGTTGGGACCCCTACGAGATCCGCCGGTTTTGACACCGACATTGGTGCTTTCATTGAGAGTTCCACTGTGTCATCACCATAAGGCTTGATGGCTCCTTCAATCATCAACAACGCCATCCAGGGTGAAGTTTTCTTCCCTAGACAGATCTTCATATTCGGCAGCTTCGCACTGCGAGCTAACTCGCTTGGCCATCTAGAGCAGATCGACAGCTACGCCCCTGGCCATTAGGTCAGATTTGGAAGCTTGAAATACACCGCCGACATCCGCGGAGACTTGATCTTCAACGGATTCGAGCCTATGACAGCCGCGCCCCGCCGCCACGATGAGCATGACCTAAATCAGTCATCAGATGGTGTGCGGGAGATTGCACCTGTAACCGCACTGGCCCTAGATCCAGAGCAGAGCGCGCCATCCGAGATCGGGAGGCTCAACCCCACCACGGAATTCGTGAACTCAACGAGGCTAGAGCCGAATACCGACCTGACCTCCAACGAGGCATGTGTCATCGGAACCTCAGACTCGTCTCCGGCTATAGGCTCCGAACCGCGTGAATCCGCACCCGCCAAATCTGACTGGGCGCCGATCTTAGAGTTTAGCTCTGCAGACATCTTCCAAGACTCACCCCTAGGCGACGTGTTGAACTTATTAAAGTCTCTCTCCTTGTTACAAGATTCTAGGCGGAACTATGTCCGGCTTGAGTGGGAAGCGGACGACGAAGGACTTCGTTGCCCACCCACCACCCACTTGATAGCCACTGTCGACGATTTGACCAACATGCTTGATTTCGACTCCGAAGACATCGACGGTATGGACGACGATGCCGGAGAAGAACAGGAACCACCGCCCACAGGGCGCTGGACAGCCACCTCCTTATACGGTATATACATGGTGGATACACCCAAAGAAGACAATGACGATGACAAAAAGGACCCAGTCGAGGATAAAACTCCTGGAAAGCAGCCAACACGCCGATGTCAGCGGCGCTGCTCGAAACCACGCCATGGTAAAAATAGTGATACCAGCACAAGGGGGAATAACACCCCTGACGATGCTGAAGACAATAAAGCATCTGCGGACCCAGCAATGGAGCTAGATGAGCAAGGTGATGGCAAACATAGTCTAGGGCCCCTGTCCGATCACAACGATGCTGAAGACTCCAATTACCAACCTGTCTCCAAAGAGGAGAGCAGTCGGGGTGACGATGCATTCATCGTCCCGGAAGAACACTTGGAACAAGAGCACCTCCACCAGAGACTTATTGCCACCGCGAGGACCTTGAAAAAGCAGAAGCAACGGCTTAAGGCCGCACATGATACACTCAATGATAAATGGAACGAAGTGCTCGACACTGAGGAAAAATACGGCGGTAATCGCCAAACAATTAGCTACCCCAAACGCAAACTGTTGCCCGAATTCGACGACGATGCTATCACGCCCATACCGCCAAATAACAATACGACCGATCAGCCAGACCGACCACCTTGTAATCGAGGCAGAGCGGCCAACAACGCCGCACACATAACCGCACCCCCTACCCATAAAGGAAAGGAGGTCGCAACCCAGAACCAGAAACACGATTTACATGAGGACCTGGACAAAATAGCTGGCAGAACCAGGTCCATTTATGGATCCAGGGAACGCGTTCCCACACAGGATCAGGGCCATCAAAAATACGCAGGCAACTTACCAGTTCGGAACCAACATCGAACACTGCAACCGCCGGGCCCACGCCGCGACACAGCCAAATACAGGGGTGCTGCACACCCCTTGTGCTTCACTGATGAGGTGCTAGAACATGAATTCCCAGAAGGGTTTAAACCCGTGAACATCAAGGCATACGACGGAACGACAGACCCTGCGGTCTGGATAGAAGACTTTATTCTTCACATCCACATGGCTCGCGGAGACAATCTCTATGCCATCAAATACCTACCCCTCAAGCTAAAAGGACCAGCTCGGCACTGGCTGAAAAGCCTCCCCGAAAATTCCATTAGAAGCTGGTAAGAACTTGAGGATGCTTGAAAGTGCGTTATATCGACTAGAGGGGGGGGGGTGAATAGGTGATTTTTATGAATTCTTCACTGAGGAATTTGCTGGTGAGGAAATTCCTAACTGAAGAACTACTTGCAGCGGAATAAGTACTCGAGTAAACAAAACAGAACACAAGCATAGTCATCATGATGAAATGAAGACAAGCACACAGTACAGAAAGCGTAAACACAGGATAACACAAGAAAGAAGATGGACAGACTGAAGAAATTGAATTGAGGAAATTGAGAAAGTCTTCAGTCAACGTCTTCAAACAGATATGAACAGGCACACAACAATAGACATGAGGAAATGAACGAGTTGAGGAAATAGAACCAGTAAGCTTGGTGAAGACAATGATTTGGTAGACCAGTTCAACTCTTTGTCTCGGTTGTACATCTGGTTGGAGCGGCTGAGTATTTAAACTCAAGGACACCCAGTCCCGGACACACAGTCCTCACCGTATTCTCCTTGAGCTAAGGTCACACAGACCTCGCCCAATCACTCGTGGTAAGTCTTCAGGTGACTTCCGAACCTTCACAAACTCGGTCACTCGGCGATCCACAATTACTCTTGGATGCTCTAGACCTTGACGCCTAACCGTCTGGAAGAAGCATAGTCTTCAAAGGAAACAAGAGTCGGATCCACGCAGGATCAATCTCTTCAATGATGCTCAATCACTTTGGGTTTGTAGGTGTTGGGTTTGGGTTTTCCTCACTTGATGATTTTCGCTCAAAGTCCTCGGAGGATGGGATGCTCTCAATTTGACAAGTGTCATTTTCTCTCGGAGCAGCCAACTAGCTAGTGGTTGTAGGGGGCGGCTATTTATAGCCTAGAGAGCAGCCCGACATGATAAGACATAAATGCCCTTGTCTGATATGACCGTTAGGTGGGTAGATATTTTGGGACAGCTGGCGCATAGCACAGCAACGGTCGGACTTATTTGACTCTCAAATTCCTCAGGGCTATCATGTTCCTCCTTTGTCTAGGCAATTAAATCTTGGCGAATTCCTAACTCCTCAGTCAGAACAAATTCCTCAGAGACCAGAAGAACTTCGTCTCTATCACTGAAGAATATGACTGAACTGTATGAGATTTTCAATGGCTTCACTCGAAGGGATTGGTAGGTGTAGGATTTTGAGTTGAGCATCACATGGAAATTATTCCTTAGTATTTCCTCGACCCCCTTTAACAGTACGGTGTTTCCTATGACTCAAGAAAGAGAAAAATGAAACTACGAAAACAAAGTCTTCACGCTTCATGTTCCTCGAATGAATACCAAGTCTTCAAGGTCACACCAATTTTTCACTTTCAAAGTCTTCAGCAATCCAAAGTCTTTAGTTGAAGAACTTCATTTTTAGGGGTCGACTTTCTCTGTAAATATCAAACTCCTCATCTACTTATAGACCTATGTACACTCACAAATGCATCAGCCCCTTAACCTATAAGTCTTCAATACACCAAAATCACTAAGGGGCACTAGATGCACTTAGAATCTCCCCCTTTTTGGTGATTGATGACAATATAGGTTAAGTTTTCAACGGGGATAAACATATGAAGTGTAAATACTGATATTGAGGAATTTGATTGCAAGATATAGAAGAACTCCTCCTGAAGATGTGCATAGTGAGGAATTTGCTTTTGAAGCAATGCACACTTGAAGAGTATAATCATGGAGATCTCCCCCTATATCTTGTAATCCATACATGCATTTGATATATAATATGAAGAATTTGAAATGCATGATGAAATATGGTGACTGATGTAATTTCAGCATGAGTGCATTGACATTAATGAGGAATAAGCATGCATAAGAACACAACAAAAGTATTAGGCCACCATAGAGTTTAAGATTACAACTCGATCCAGCAAAGTCATCAGAAGAACGAGAGTTGTAACTTAGCAAAAAAACGCCCATATAGGATAGACCCGCTTGAAGACTAACTCAAATTTCTCCCCCTTTGTCATCGAATGACCAAAAGGGTTGAAACTGAGGACTAACGCCCTTGAAGAATTTCATGATGATGAAGGAGCGCCAGCTTTGTCAGGGTCTTGAGTCGTTGTAGGGCCTGCTGCAGTGTCATCCAAGTCTTCATACTCGTCCGTGGCGCGTGATGAATAATATGAGCTAGCCACCAAGGAAGGAACCTTGACCTTCTTGTATTTCTTTGGTGGAGGAGCAGACCAGTCAAAGTCTTCCTTGAAGCCCATTTGCTTCAAATCTTCTTCACCATATAGATGTGACAGAATAGCCTAGGTGCGATCAAACACTTCATGGAGGTAGTAATGATTTTTCTTCACTGCATTATGTGTAGAAGTCATGTTGTGAAGAATAGAGCCAAACTGACGCTTAACCCACTTGTGGTTTCGATCCACCTTCTGGTGAAGACTTATAAGCAGCTCATAGTCAGTCATCACACGAGGAGCAGTAGCTTGAGGACTTGACTTGGTAGCATTGGCAGTAGAATCATGAGTGGCGAGTCATCATTGGTGGAGTAAGATGCGACTTTGCGGGCCGACCATCAATGGGCGAATGCCTTCATCCATAACGGTGGTGACTTGCCCTTCTCATCGGATGAGGAAATTGTCCGCAGCGACTTCAATAGGGGCAAGTAGCTGAGGTGATTCTGAAAATCAGCCTTGTAGTTGAGTGAAGACCTTGTTCTGAGGAATCTCATGATCCACGAAGCGTAAGGCTTCAGCTCAAATGGTGAAAGTGCAACATTCACCAGAGTCCTCGTGAAGAAATCATGATAGTTTATGGGGATGCCATGCATTATGTTGAAAAGCATATTCTTCATCATCCCAATAATTTCTTCATCGGATGAGTCATGACCTTTGATAGGACTCATGGTCTTCGTCAGAATGCGGTAGATGGTTCTTGGCACATAGAGCAATTCCTTCACGAGGAATTTGGTCCTTGGTGCTTGACCAGGCTTCAGCAGCTTCATGATCACTTGCATATAGTGAGCAGCGAGTTTAGGCTCATCATACAGACAACGAGCACCGTCAGGTGGAGGACTGATTGGCAAGGCACGAAGCAATTCAAAGGCTGGGGCCTTGTAATGAGTGTTTTCAGTCATCCAATCCAACACCCACGAGTTGCGTCGTGACATCACACGTGATATGCGAGTTGCGTAGAACTGAAGAATAAGCTCTTCATTCCAATCAACTATGTCAGAGCAGAAGTTGAGCAAGCCTGCATCATGAAGCATGCTGAGGACTTGAGAGAAGCACAACATTGATTCCATGTCCACATGAGGAATATGCTCGTGATCGAAGACTTTGTCCTTGTTGAAAAGCAGTGAGGAATAGAAGTTGGCCTGGCTGGTAGTCCAGAAACGCTTTCTTATAAGACGAGCATTGTCATAGGGGTTGAATTCAGTGAAGAGCACGTGCTCACCGAAGAAATCATCAGCCTTGAATTTTTGCTTCTTTGAGAAGGGATCCTTTGGCTTGGGCTGAGGAGTGTCAGTCAATTGCATCACCACCTCAGGAATCGCAATCTCAGGTTCCTCAGGTTGAGGAATTTCAAGCTCTTCTGCAGCTTCAGCCTGGTTCTTCATTTCTTCATTGACATTTTCTTCAGCGCTAGTGGCTGGAATTTCTTCATGGACACTTGGGGTTGCATGAGGTTCTTCAGATCCCATTTGCACTTCAGTAGCAGCAGGGGACTGAGGAATTGCTTGGAGTGGAGTGAACATTGGAGAGTTGGGGTGCTGACTGTCCCGAAACTCATCATTGAGCACAGGAGTGGTAGAGCCAATGTCCACATACTCATCTTCCATTTCTTCAATACCTGCCTCTTCAGTAGTGAACTGAGGCATAGGTGAGGAAATGACTGGGGTTGAAGGGATTTCATCCACTTCAATTTCTTCATCCAACTGCTCTGTCGTAGCAGCAGAAGGAGTTTCTTCATCAGATTCATTGGGAATCACATAATCTTCGCCAAAAGGAACAAGGTCCTTTGATGGCATGATGGAGACTGGAACGACATCAATTGGGTTGTCAATTGAGCTAGTCAGTGGCTTCATCTTCTTCGGAGCTGAAGAATTTGATGAAGTTGATGCCTTCCTTTTCTTCACAGCTGCACGCTCGGCAGCCTTGGTCTTCTTCGCATTTGATGCAGATGGAAGGATCGGAGTTGGTGTAGGCACAGGAGGTGCAAAGGACTTTGGTTCATTTTCCTCAGGCGCAAGTGATGTAGTTGCCCTGACTTGTTCACTTTCTTCAGGCGCACCACTAGTGGATGCCCTGGCAATATCTTCAGCGGCTGGAATGGAGTCATCAGCCCTGGCACTCTTAGTTTCTTCAGCAGACTGATTGTCATCAGCGGTCTTGGCATGTTCTTCGAGAGGGTGGCGGATGCTTGACTGAGTAACTTCAATGTGCACAGGAGGAGCAGCACTTGAAGTGAATTTCTTTGTCAGATTGACGAACCGCACCTTGTTGCCGTTCCAATCAGCATAGTAGCGATCGAATTCATCACTCAATTGCTTGATTTCAGCTTGCAAAGCAATGAGCTGATCAGGGGTGAGAGTGAGGACATTGTCCTTGAGGTAGCGCTGTTTCTTGTACTGCGCTTTCTTCAAACTTCTGCCTTGTTCAAATTTCCACTTTTCTTCCTCAATGAAGGCAGTCAAAACATGACTCTGACCAGGAGTGAGGTTCATCTCTGGCAAAGGCGTGTTGGGGTCCTTGTGCCATAGGTCATTGTAATCGAGGATCAACTTTGGATCCAACATTAGTGGCACATTGCTGCCTTTGGCTCTAGCGGCCCTAGCTTGCCTGTCTCTGATGATTTCGGCAAGTTCTTCATCATCAGCCTCATCATCATCAGAGGGCACTTGGAAGGCGACCTGCTTCTTGTGAGGACTTGGTCGAAGGCCTCGTCTAGCAGTGGCCTTTTTCTTCAGCAGAGAGGGGCCAACTGAGGATTTTGGTGCAGCTGAGGAACTTGCAGATGCTCCTAAGGCAATTGAGATGCCTTGGGTCATTTGGCACATGGCGAGATGCACATGTGCCGAGGATTTGGTCGGAGCAGCTGAAGACTTTGACGGAGGAGCTGAGGACTTTGAAGGAGCAGTATGAGGAATTTGCCGTGAGGGCCTTGAAGAATCTGGCCTTGAGGGCATTGCAGAGGAGCTTGGCCGTGAGGGCATTGAAGGAGAAGCGCTTGACTTATGCGCATTCTTCTTATGCATTGCCTTCTTTGGTTGACTAGCAGAGGCCTCAGCAGAGGCAGTGGCAGCAGCAGCAGAGTTTGCGTTGAATTTCTTCACTGCTTCCTTTGCTTGCTTGGCCAGTTTGGCCTGGCGCTTTGCCCATTCATCAGCATAGTCCTCACCGCGCTTGAGGCTGGTGCGATTTGCCACCTGTCCTGGTGCCAATGGAGGTCTTGAGCATGGAGGGTTGAGCGTGAATTTCTTCATATACTTGGGAGTAACATACTTGTACTCCCCCCATTCTCGTGCCCATCTCCTCTCTATTCGTTGTATGCGCACCTTGCGCTGATTCTTTTCCTCCTTGCCAAACTTGGCCTCATCAGGAGTGCAGTATCCAGCATAAATGTACTCAGGGATTTCAAACGCAGTATTGACCTCAGGCCCCTTTCCTCCCTTCTGTGGCTTCTTATCAGCCATTTTCTTCAGCTGAGGAATATGAACAACTGAAGTTTCTGAAGACAACTTTTCTTTGAGGAACGCTACAAATGAGTTAAGTTGATGAGAACATAGTGATTCAGCAGCGGACATTTGTACCTGTGAACAGAGTATAGTTGCGAGGAATTTGAATAGGTTTGAGGAATTTGACCAGATGAGTCTTGAGGAATTTCACTAAGCATACTTTGTCTTAGGTTCCATAGTTGTATATATTGAAAATCCACACAATTGAGGAATCTTGAAGAAAATCGTTGCTTAGAGAAACAAATCAAGAGCCAATGACATGTGAGGTGTTCATGTGTGTGAAGATTTGAAGAACAAACACCTTTGAAGATTTTCAAGAAAACATGAGAATCAAAGAGGGCATTAAAAGTAACTTTTAATTACCCGAAGTGAAGAACTCGACGAACTGGGAAGTGTAGATGTGAAGTTTGTCAAATCAGATCTTCCATGCCCTAACTCGGCAGAGGAAGACGACTACGGCGGCGGCGGAGTGAAGAAATCCGCAACCGGCGCGAGTACGACGGCGACGAGGTCGAGGCAGTGAAGCTCTTCCTCACCGGCGACGATGAAGTAGCGCCGGCGCTAGGGTTTTGGGAAGCTCGGGCGGGAGTGAGAGCGAGCGAGATGAAAGTGAAGTGAGGAAGAGGCAGGGGTATTTATAGAGGAAGTGAAAAACTGTTCGCCCGAGGAAATTGGACGAACGTGCCCCTAGCCCTTCTCATTCGCGTGACATGTGTCACCCACATACTGAGAGGTGGTGATCGTGTAGGATCGTGGGTGAATAGATAAGTATTGTCATGAGAAGTGGAACGGTTTGAGTGGCAAGCCGAAAATTTAGATAAGTTTAAAAGTTCCATTCGCAATTTCTTCAGCTGTCAAGGACACAGTGAAGATTTTGAACGAGTTTCAATTAGAACGCACATGAGAGGTGGAAGGGTCCGATCACATTCACTTAGCAGATGAAATCAACTTGAAGAATTAGCAATAAGTGAATGCTATAGAGGACATAAAAAAACTCATATATAGATATTCCAATGAAGAACAACACCGGAAAGAGTGAAGACAATGCAAAGTTGAAGAATTTGAAAAACTGAGGAATTTCAAAATCGAAGAAAAACTCAAATTGAAGATTTCCAACTTTGGGTGGTGGCGTAACCCACCGTATAAGAAAGCTGATTTCAGACACCGCGTACAATTGTCGTAGGGCTCTGAGAATAAATTTCTTCATTAATTTCTTCACACTTAGAGGGTTAGTCTTCATTGATTGAAGAAAAATGTTACTTCGTGTGTTGCGCATCTAAGTCATCAAGTCAGCATAAGTGTTAGGTTGTGTGTCCATTTCAGAGAACATTCGAAGATTCTAGGATATTTAGCTCACGCTGCAACTTGCTAAATCTCTTCTCATCCAAGGGCTTAGTGAAGATATTGGCCAGTTGATCTTCAGTGCTAACGTGGTCGATGGAGATGTCGCCCTTCAACACATGATCATGAAGAAAATGATGATGAATCTGGATGTGCTTGGTCTTTGAGTGTTGAACTGGGTTATGAGCAATCTTGATAGTACTCTCATTGTCACAGTAGAGAGGCACATTCTTCACGTTGACGCCATAGTCCTTGAGTGTTTGCTTCATCCATAGTAGTTGAGCACAGCACGATCCAGCAGCAATGTACTCAGCTTCTGCAGTGAAGAGTGATATGCAGTTCTGTTTCTTCGAGGACCAACAGACCAAGGATCGTCCGAGGAAATGACATGTGCCTGATGTTGACTTGCGGTCCACGCGATCGCCAGCATAGTCAGTGTTTGAATATCCAAAGAAGAGCCCTTGGGATACCATAATCCAAGTGTTGGTGTGTGAGCTAAGTATCGAAGAATATGCTTCACAACCTTATGGTGTGATTCCTTCGGTGTAGCTTGAAATCAGGCACCCATGCAAACACTAAGCATAATATCCGGCCTAGATGCACATATGTACAATAAAGAGCCAATTATGGAGCGGTATACCTTTTGATCGAAGTCTTGACCATTTTCATCAGTGCACAGATGGCCATTTGTGGGCATTGGAATTTTGACCCCTTTGCAATCTTGCATGCCGAATTTCCTCAATACGTCCTTGAGGTATTTCTCCTGAGATATAAATATCCCATTGCGCTGTTGACGAATTTGAAGACCACGCCCGAGGGGCTTGCTTGAGGCCATACAGGGCCTTGTTGAGCTTGAAGACTTTGTCAGGATTCTTTGGATCTTCAAAACCTTATTCCTCACCACAAGGCCATTTTCATCAGTGATGTTGCAGTAGATCCATTTTGTGCCAATAATGTTGTGCTTGCAAGGATCTGGACGTTTGACCAGTTCCTAGACGTTGTTGAGCTCGAACTGATGTAATTCTTCTTGCATAGCTTGAATCCACTCAGGCTCCAAAAATGCTTCATCTACCTTAGTGGGCTCTGTGATAGAGACAAAAGCAAAGTGCCCACAAAAGTTAGACAAATGTGAAGCTTTTGAGCGTGTGGGAGGACCTGGTGCTTCAATGTCATTGATGATCTTCTCGAGTTGCACTTCGTTTGCAATACGAGGATGAGCGGGTTGTCTTCGAGGAATTTGATCCGCATTATCTTCAGGAGCATTTTCCTCAGCACCATTTTCTTCAGGTACGCTAGCTCGACGTTCATCATGTTCTAGAATGAATTCTTCAGCAGATTCTTCAGTGGGAATGACATCCTCAATAGCTTTGAATTTTATAGAGTCCTCAGGTGCTGGTTCATCTATCACAGAAGGTAGGTGCTCTCTTTGCGAGCCATTAGTTTCATCGAACCACACATCTACAGTTTCAACAACCTTGTGAAGAACGTTGTTGAAGACTTTGTAGGTGTGCGAGTCCTATCCGTAACCAAGCATGAAACCCTCATGTGCTTTCAGTGCAAATTTAGAAGTGTGATGAGGATCTCTAATCCAACATTTAGCACCGAAGACTTTGAAGTTACTCACATTGGGTTTCTTATCAGTGAGGAGTTCATAGGCAGTCTTCCTGAAGAATTTGTGAAGATATACTCTGTTGATTATGTGGCATGCAGTATCAATTGCCTCACTCCAGAAATGACGAGGCGTCTTGTATTCATCAAGCATAGTACGAGCCATCTCAACAAGAGTTCTGTTCTTGCGCTCCACGACACCATTCTGTTGAGGAGAATAAGGAGCAGATAACTCATGAGTAACACCGAGTTCATCAAGATAGTCATCAAGATCGGAATTCTTGAACTCAGTTCCATTGTCACTCCTGATGTGCTTGATCTTCGCACCAAAGTTGGTTGAAGCCCTCGAGGAAAATCGTTTGAAGACTTCCTACACCTCATGTTTGTAAGTGACAATGTGTACCCATGTGTAACGAGAATAATCATCAACAATAACAAAGCCATATAGAGATGCATCATTTGTAACAGCAGAATAATGATTAGGACCGAAGAGATCCATGTGAAGCAATTCAAATGGTCGAGTGGTAGTCATGATAGTCTTTGCTGGATGCTTGGCCTTTGTCATCTTCCCAGCTTCACAGGCTCCGCATAAGTGATCCTTGAGGAATTTGACATTCTCAATGCCAATGACATGCTTCTTCTTCGCGAGCGTGTGCAGATTCCTCATGCCATCATGACCAAGTCATCGATGCCATAGCTAGCCTTTTGAAGCTTTTGCAAGTAAGCATACAACTGGTTGTGGTCCTGTAGAGAAATCAACAATGTACAAGTCTCCTCTCCTAAAGCCTTCGAAGACTTTTGAATTGTCAGCTTCCATGATCACAACACAACGATACTTGCCAAAGACAACAACCATATCAAGATCACAAAGCATTGAGACAGACATGAGGTTGTATCCTAAGGACTCCACAAGCATGACTTTGTCCATGTGTATGTCCTTAGAGATCGCAACCTTACCTAGACCCAATACCTGACTTTTGCCTTTGTCAGCGAAGATGATACGCTTCAGATGTGACGGTGATAAAGGAGCATCCATCAATAGATTCTTGTCACCCGTCATGTGATTCATACATCCTTTATCGAGGACCCACTCATTGGCTTTGGGTTGTTCATCCTGCAGATGAATTAGTGCAACTTACGAACTCATATACTTCATCAGTGAAGAATATGACATCAATATCATCGGATCAATTTTTTCAAGCAATTTGAACAGATAAACAGTATGAGGACGTGTGAAATGTAATTTCATTTCATCATGATTAGCCTGCGTCCTATCAGGCACTATTCAGGTCTCCAGCAAATTCTTCAGACGTTTTGAGCACGTCTGGAGACCTGACCCTGCATAAGATATTAGTTCTTTTTCTTCACCACCCACATCTGAAGGGGTGGCAAAGAATTCATCACTCTGCGAGCACCATATGAGAAAGGTGGCATAGACGCCAGTCGACTTTGTTTCACATAAGAGGCGTTAGGGTAAGCATATGAATATGCAGAGAAATTATTCAAGGACTTATGAACATAATGATTTGAAGAGTAATGCTCATATTCATAGCCCTTAGCTGTACCCTGCGAAACAGAAGGGTTAGCACGATGATGATCATATGAGGACTTTGATCCTTTTGAGGAATTTGGTCCACTGAGGAATTTGATCCATATGAGGACTTGGATCCATACGAAGAATTTGATCTGGAGTTCCTATTCTTCACAGGTGGTGTCATGAGGACATTCACTTGAAGACTTTCAAGGCAACTTTTGGGAACCCAGATTTTCTTCATAGGGGAACCGTTCCTGCAGTTAGTGCCAACATATCTAGCAAATACTTCACCATTCTGATTTTTGAACAGTTTATAGTTAGAGTCAAATGACTCATCGGAAGAATGAGGAGATTCACATGTAAAGCCGGATAAGTTAGATGGATCAGCTGGAGGTCCCTTTGCAGCAACCCATGAGGTTTTGGGGTACTGCTCAGGCTTCCAATATGTTCCATCAGCATTGATTTTCCTCTCAAAGGCAATACCCTCTTTCCTAGGGTTTCTGTTGAGGATGTGCTTTTTGAGCACATCACAAAGAGTCCGATGCCCTTTGAGGCTTTTGTACATGCCTGTCATGTACAATTCCTTCAGCCCTGCATCATCAGTGATACTTGCATTGTCCTCAGATGAGGAATTAGTGATAGGAGAGACATATGAGGAATTTGTAGCATTAGAAGCATTTGAACATTCAGGTGAAGAATTAGCAGTTTCACGTTCAATGCACTTCATACATGGAGTAACAAATTCTTCCTGAGTAGCGCTGATTTGTTGAGCAAGTAATGAATCACGCTCCTTCTGAAGATCTTCATAATCCACTCTTAGCTTTTCAAGATCTTGCTTTCTTTGAAGAAATTCATAAGAAAGCTTCTCGTGATCAGATAAGAGAGTGTTATGATGACCTTGAAGATTGTCAAACTTGGACTGAAGTCTCTGAAGATTTCTAGTCAAGGTTTTAGTGAGATCCATTTCTTCACCCAACATATCATCGCTCTTATTAAGCATGTATTGAACTTTTTCCAAGGCACTTTGTTGTTTAGTGGCAAGGGATGCAAGTTTAACATAGCTGGGGCCAAATTCATCACCTGACTCATCATCACTAGATTCGGAAAGGTAGCATTCAGTTACCTTGGCACCCTCTGCCATGAGGCATGGTGAAGAGGATGATGATTCAGGTGCGAAAGACATCTCCTTGAGAGAATCCTTGTAATTCTCAAACCAGGGATCATGACGAGTACGATGACCTTCATAGACCTCAGAAAGCCGGCCCCAGATTAGCTTCGCGTGATTGAGATGCATGACATTCCTGAACTGATTTTGGGACAAACAGGAGCAGATGACATCCTTCTCCGTGAGGTTGAGTAGAGTGTACTTGCGAATGTCATCAGCCCCCGCCATCTTGCATAGATTGGTAAGACCAATCTCAGTGATGGTGCACAGTTCGCTGTCCATAGCCATGAGTCGCTTCTTCATCATGGCCTTCCATCGAGGATACGTTCCTCAATCCTGCAGTCGACATAACTAAAAATCCAGGTGGTTAAACCAAAATCACACAGAACAAGGGAGTACCTTGCTCTGATACCAATTGAATGTGCGTTATATCGACTAGAGGGGGGGGGGTGAATAGGCGATTTTTATGAATTCTTCACTGAGGAATTTGCCGGTGAGGAAATTCCTAACTTAAGAACTACTTGCAGCGGAATAAGTACTCAGAAGTAAACATAACAGAACACAAGCATAGTCATCATGATGAAATGAAGACAAGCACAGAGTACAGAAAGCGTAAACACATGATAACACAAGAAAGAAGACGGACAGACTGAAGAAATTGAACTAAGGAAATTGAGAAAGTCTTCAGTCAATTTCTTCAAACAAATATGAACATGCACACAACAACAGACATGAGGAAATGAAAGAGTTGAGGAAATAGAACCAGTAAGCTCGGTGAAGACAATGATTTGGTAGACCAGTTCCAACTGCTGTCTCAGTTGTACATCTGGTTGGAGTGTCTGAGTATTTAAACTCGAGGACACCCAGTCCCGGACACACAGTCCTCACCGTATTCTCCTTGAGCTAAGGTCACACAGACCTCACCCAATCACTCGTGGTAAGTCTTCAGGTGACTTCCAAACCTTCACAAACTCGGTCACTCGGCGATCCACAATTCCTCTTGGATTCTCTAGACCTTGACGCCTAACCGTCTGGAAGAAGCATAGTCCTAAAAGGAAACACGCGTCGGATCCACATAGGATCAATCTCTTTAGTGATGCTCAATCACTTTGGGTTTGTAGGTGTTGGGTTTGGGTTTTCCTCACTTGATGATTTTCGCTCAAAGTCCTCGGAGGATGGGATGCTCTCAATTTGACAAGTGTCAGTTTCTCTCGGAGCAGCCAACCAACTAGTGGTTGTAGGGGGCGACTATTCATAGCCTAGGGAGCAGCCCGACATGATAAGACATAAATGCCCTTGTCTGATATGAGCGTTAGGTGGGTAGATATTTTGGGACAGCTGGCGCATAGCACAACAACGGTCGGAATTATTTGGCTCTCAAATTCCTTAGGCCTATCATGTTCCTCACTGTGTACGCAATTCGTACTCGCGAATTCCTAACTCCTCAGTTAGAACAAATTCCTCAGAGACCAGAAGAACTTCGTCTCATCCTTTGAAGAATATGGTAGGCTGTATGAGATTTTCAATGGCTTCACTCGAAGGGATTGGTAGGTGTACGATTTTGAGTTGAGCATCACATGGAAATTTTTCCTTAGTATTTACTCGACCCCCTTTAACAGTACGGTGTTTCCTATGACTCAAGAAAGAGAAAAATGAAACTACGAAAACAAAGTGTTCACGCTTCTTGTTCCTCGAATGAATACCAAGTCTTCAAGGTCACACCAATTTCTTCACTTTCAATGTCTTCAGAAAGTCTTTAGCAATCCAAATCTTCAGTTGAAGAACTTCATTTTTAGGGGTCGACTTTCTCTGTAAATATCATACTCCTCTTAGACTTATAGACCTGTGTACACTCACAAACGCATCAGTCCCTTAACCTAGAAGTCTTCAATACACCAAAATCACTAAGGGGCACTAGATGCACCTAAAATTCTTTCAGGGCCAATTTCCATGGGACCTATGTCCGACCTCCGGATGCATACGATCTAAGTCACATAACCCATCAACCCGGAGAGTCAACCCGTAAGCTTTGGAACCAGTTTCTCACTAAGAAGAACCGAAACGTCAATTGTCTGGATGCCGAAGCCTTAACAGCTTTCAAACACAGTGTTCGGGACGAATGGCTGGACAGTCACCTAGGCTAGGAAAAGCCAAGGACAATGGCAGCCTTAACTACACTAATGACCCGCTTTTACGTGGGAGAGGACAGCTGGTTGGCCCATAGCAGCACCAGCGACCCTGGCACATCTGAAGTCAGGGATGGCAATGGAAAGCCACGACGAAATAAAAACAAACGTCAGAACAACAGAGAAAGCTCGGACAATACAACAGTAAACTCCGGATTCAGGGGCTCAAGACCCGGTCAACGAAAAAAGTCACTTAAAGGCAGCAGAGATGGTCCGTCTAGCCTAGATAAAATCCTCGAAAGATCCTGCCAAATTCATTGCACCCCCGACAAACCAGGTAATCATACCAACAGAGATTGTTGGGTGTTCAAGCAGGCCGGCAAGCTCAACGCCGAACACAAGGGGAAGGGACCACAAAGCAAAGACGAGGACGAATCTCGCCAGCCGAATATGGGGGGACAAAAGAAATTTCCACCAGAGGTCAAAACAGTGAACATGATTTATGTCACTCATATCCTAAAGAGGGAGCGCAAACGCGCACTCCGAGATGTATATGCTATAGAGCCTGTCTCCCCCAAATTCAACCCATGGTCGGCCTGTCCGATCACTTTCGATCGCAGGGATCATTCAACTAGTATCCATCACGGGGTCTCGGCTGCCTTAGTGCTCGACCCAATGATCGACGGATACCACCTCACCCGAGTCCTCATGGACGGCGGCAGTAGCCTCAATCTGACATATCAGGACACTGTCCGCAAGATGGGGATAGAACCGTCAAGAATCAAGCAAAGCAACACTACCTTTCAAGGAGTAATACCAGGCGTAGAGGCCCGCTGCACGGGCACCCTAACACTGGATGTAGTCTTCGGCTCCCCCAACAACTTTCGAAGCGAGGAGCTAATCTTCGACATTGCTCCGTTTCGAAGTGGTTAGCACACACTACTCGGACGAACGGATTCGCCCGTTTCAATGCAGTCCCGCACTACGCGTATCTTAACCTCAAGATGCCTGGGCTGCGTGGCGTTATCATGGTGAGCAGATGTACAGAGTGCTCTCTTCGTACAGAAGAATACGCGATGGCTCTAGTAGCCGAAGCTCGAAGCGACCTTTTTAAACCAAACAGCTCATCGGTCCTCAAGACCGCGGACATAGCTAAATGTGTTCGCTGTACACCTATGTGTAAAAGCTCAGATAAACCTGCGCTTATTTAGCAGCCCTGGCCCCATAGATCGCCCCATAAGAAGGTTGTACATATTTCCCGTATACATAAATATACACTCAAAATTCCTTGGGTAGCGCTGGGGGCACCCTGCACGCAATAAGTCCATAGTTCGGCTTGACCCTATTCGGACTCAAGAAGCTATAGTTCACGGTTCATCAAAACCAACAAGTTATACAAACGTCCATACCAGATTCTTTCACCTGGTTCTCTCTTCTTTGCAGATCGACCATCATGATATACCCTTCAAGGACACGGCACAACGGAGAAAAAGGCGCAGACGTGCAGCAGGGCCCTGTTTCAAGGTTTCTCTTTAGATTAAGACCCTGTGTAAACCTTTTTTCTTATTTTTATCTCTTGATTGTTGCATACCCTCTTGGCATATAATATGCCCTGGATATGGGCAGTACTTGTGAACTTAAGATTCGTCGTACTAAAATGGATGCTATAGAAGCATCCAAGCAGTGCGCTTTGAGAACTATATTCTCACCATAGGCGCTGTCTCCTCACGCTGAGACATAGCACGTACCTTGAATTTAGGGTTAATTATTGGGGGCTGTACCCAGACCGGTATGTATTGAAAAGTCCGAATACCTTCAGGAGTGTTCGGCGTCGCGAGTTTCGGCCTTATATGCATCAGCTCCGAATCATGTCTTGGGTCAGTAGTTTGGTTTGCCCGGCTCCTGTTTTTGCTACCTTACATTCCGTTCTATCGGCTAAGGTGGCCAAGGGAGAACTACTGCAATTGTGCCCTGGTTCATCCGGATGAGCACCTTAGTAGAGAAAGCCAAAAACTGAATGTCATGATAAGGCGAGAGCTGGTCAACCACTCGACGACTCAGCGGAATATTCGCGATTCCTCCGCATTAACGAAGGACCGGTTTCCTGGTCATGTATGTATACGCACCGTATTTGGATAAACACGGACATACCAAGGGCTATATAGTAGCCTCACCGTCAAATTCCTAAGGCTAAGTGAAAGTGTTAAAGCTCTATAGTCCGATTGCCTAGTTCGACGCACTAACACCTCCTTAAACGGACCAAGACGTTGGGTCAAGTGTGATCAAGTGCTTTTCCAAACACTCCCATGTTATACGCGAGGGGGCCGAAGCCGACGACTGCAAACTTTCAGGTTAAATACATATATACATAAACTACCGCACAGGAGGCACTAAAATACTTTACCGGCAAAAGTATAAACACAACCTTCATTACCGTAAGCATTGTTTTTACAAATTCGGATACATGTTACTCGAACATACCATTCTTCGAGCACTAACCCTCTATCAAGCAAGCACCCTCTAATACTTCTTCAAAATATTGGTCTGGCGTGTCCTTACCCTCGGGCGGACCCCCCATCGCAATATCGGTGGCCTTCATCTTCGCCAATACATCTTCACACGGGCAAGGGACATCCATGCACCTTCTACGCACGTTGATCGCTTGATAGCGTCGGTATGCGACACTACACAAACAAGTTGCTGCACTAAACCAAAATAACTGTTTGCAGTTGCTCCCCCAGGCCATAGCTGGTCCACGACAGCCTTCATGGCAAGTCCGGATATCCTGTGGAGCTCGGCCCATTCGGCCCTGCTCATTCAACAGCAGCGGACGCCTTGGCATGCTAAACTGCGACCAGAAAAGCCGTTCCACTTCATGGCATTCTTGGGCCTGGAAAAACTGCATCGCATCAGAAGCACTCTTTGATAAGTCCAAATATGCATCCGGAGAACTCCACATTTGATCAAGCGGGGAATACTTCAGATCGCCGAACTTAGTTCGTAATAAAAAGGGAAAAATTTGTTTTTGCCACTCTAGATTTTGCCAATTTTCCTTATGCCACTCTAGATTTTGACATTTCACTTTTGCCACTCTTTGTTTTCGACAATTATCAAAATTGCCATTTTGTGTCAGAAGCAAAATAATTTTCTTTCATTTTTGCCACTCTTAGCTTTTGATAATTATCACAATTACCACTCTGAAAGTTTTGCTTTTGACACAAAATGGCAATTGTGATAGTTGTGAAAAACTAAGAGTGGCAAAAGTGAAATGTCAAAATCTAGAGTGGCATAAGGAAAATTGGCAAAATCTAGAGTGGCAAAAACAAAATTTTCCCTAATAAAAAGGGCTTCCCAGCCGCGATCTCCCCGGCTTGCCGGATCTCCTCCCGTGCCGCTTTGGCCTATGAGCAGGTTTCCTTTGCCGCTTGTAAGGCCTTCTCAAGGTCAGCCACTTTCTCTTTGGTCTCTTTCTCAAGAAGCGCATATTTGCTAGCGGCATCCCTTAGCTCAAGCGCCATGTTTGATATTTTCTCCTCACTCAGGCGATGAGCAACATGTTTGGCTTTTAATTCACCAACGGCCTTCTCGGCAGCCACATTGCTTATCCTGGCTTGCTCCTTGGCCCGGGAAAGCTCAGCCCGAAGGGTCTCCACGGCGGCAGCACCATCTGCAGTCAAGCATACTATAAATTCCAGCATCATGCTCTAATTTCTACTCACTGACCAACCAAAATACATACCTTGCACTTCATCAAGTCGCTTGTTCACGAGCGTGATGTCCTCATCTGCCACGTCAAGTTGCCGCTTTAGTTCTTCAAATTGGGCAGCCCGGGCATTGGCCGGGGCCGCAGCCGCCTGTATACAAAATAGCACAATTATTACCTAAGCATATTTATCTTTTGATCCACTGATCGTCACCAGTTGGTGGCCAACCAAAGTCTCAGGGGCTACTATCTATACAAAGTGCACATTGCGTCCACAACACAAAACAAGAGGCTACATTATGTACCTCAAAGCCTCTTAGCAGGCTCGTAAAAGCTTCATTCAATCCGCTCTTTGCGGACGAAATCCTCTCAATCACTGTACCCATTAAGGTACGATGTTCCTATGAGATAGGCGCTTGCCACAGAAGATCCGTCCATGTGTTCGGTCATATATCGGATGGTCCGGGTCTTTTGTTGTAGGTCTCACTAGGAGCCGAACACCCCGGACCTCGGGCGACCAAAGAATCATCTTCTGGCCTGGCGCTCCTTCGCGGGTCGGGAGAAATCCGCCGGGATGACAACTCAGGGTCATCCGCCTTATGGGGTGGGGAAGTATGGGGTGGTGTTTCGCTCTCCATCATCTCTGGACGAAGATCCCCCGAGGACGAAGATTGTTGAGGGATGCTATAGGCCGAATTGCAAAACATACGTCTTAAAACATTACCCTCACAAACAGGCAAAGAATGGGGTTTGCTTATTAAAAACCTTTGTTCACTTACGGTTCGGTTGAGGGCTGGCCCCTTAGGGGCACCTTTGTCTTGCAATATCGCCTCCAATTCGGGCCCCCGATAGGGATTTCTTCCCTCGCTTGGAAGCCTCTGCCTTCAAGTCTTCGGGAGCGGCTCTTTTCTTCCTGTTTGGGGAGGGAATGATAGATTCTCCTTCCCGTTCACCCTCCGACACGGGGGTTCCGATTTCCCCGAATACGGTACATGATGCACCTCCGGTATGATGGCCGCTTTGGGCCTCTCCACTCCTCTCCTTTCCTTCCCTTGACGGCACTTGATAGGGTGCCGGAGTCAGCATTCTGGTCAACACTGGGTCCGCTGAGTTTTCGGGAAGAGGCGCCGAACACCTGATCCTCTCCGCCTTCCTTAGCCAACCCTGGCAAAGTTTGGATTTCTCACTTTTGTTATGAGAAACTTAAGCTAAAAATATGTTCGGAAGTTGAGTACTTACCGGGGAATCCGGATGGTTGCAGTCGAGGCCTAAGTCCTCTGTGGTGTCCGGATACCTTTTTCGTGACCCGAAGAATAATTCGTACATCCATTCGAGCGTTGTGCCGAAGAAATGTTGAATGGTTCGCGGTCCTTCCAGATTGAATTCCCACAGACGGAGAGGTCGGCGCTGGCATGGCAAGGCCCGACGGACTAACATAACTTGTATTGTCTTGACAAGGTCGATGTCCTTCTTAATAAGGTCTCGAATGCGGCTTTGCGATTTGAACTTCGTCCGGTGATCCACATCCAGCCCATTGTTGACCCACGATGCAAGCTGTGGCGGAGGGCCGGGTCGGAAGGCTGGTGAAGCTATCCACTTGGTACCACGGGGCTCCATGATATAAAACCACTCCCGTTGCCATAGGCCGGAAGTTGCGGTAAAGGAACCCTTTGGCCAGACGGCGCTGGCCGATTTGCTTATCAGAGCGCCTCCGCACTCTGCGTGCTCCCCGTCTATTATCGTCAGCCTTACATAGAAGGTCTTGAGCCACAAGCCGAAGTGTGGGGAGATACGGAGGAAGGCCTCACATACGATAATAAACGATGAGATGTGTAGGAGTGATTCCGGTGCTAGATCATGGAAATCTAGTCCGTAGTAAAACAGGAGCCCTCGAACGAAGGGATTGAGGGAGAAGCCTGACCCTCGAAGGAAGTGAGGGATAATTATGACCCTCTCATTAGATCTAGGAGAAGGGATAACCTCCCCTGGTGCAGGAAGCCTGTGAAGGATTTCCGCAGTCAAGTACCTTGCCTCCTTGAGCTTCTTGATATCCTCCTCGGTGACACAGGAAGCTGTCCACTATCCCTGAAAGCTGGATCCGGACATGGCCTGAGGTTCGAAGTGACTGGTTAAGCCTTGGGTGTTGAAGCTCCAGGTGAGAGGAGGTGGGAGTAGCGAAGAAGGGAAAGGCGGGTCTCGGCTTCCTTATCAAGATGACGAATATCAAACGTCCCCTACGTGGCCTTAAAACATGCCTATTCCCAAGGAATCGTACCAATGGGACGGTTGGGTTACCCACGTCCGTGTTGATGAGAATTCCATGATAAGGGGACACGATCTCCGCTTCGACAAGACGTGCCAATAAAACCGCCTCGCGAAGCATGGGGCAGCAGGCCGTAAAAAAGATTCAAATTAATGGTAGGACAAGGACGTAATGTCGTGTTGTAACAGTTGTCAGCGGATTGGACTCATGAGAACATTGTGCTCTCCACGGTGGTATATGTAATTTGTTTTGCAGAGCCGGACACAATTCTTTTGTTCAAAATCTACTTTGGAGTATTCGGAGAAGGAACCTGCCTTGCAATGCCGAAGACAATCTGCGCGCCGGACTCATCGTCATTGAAGCCTGGTTCAGGGGCTACTGAGGGAGTCCGGGATTAAGGGGTCCTCGAACAGCCGGAGTATATACTTTGGCCGGATTGTTGGACTATGAAGATACAAGATTGAAGACTTCGTCCCGTGTCCGGATGGGACTCTCCTTTGCGTGGGAGGCAAGCTTGGGGATTCGGATATGAAGATTCCTTTCCCTGTAACCGACTCTGTGTAACCCTAGCCTCCTCCGGTGTCTATATAAACTGAAGGGTTTAGTCCGTAAAACAACAATCACAATCATAGGCTAGCTTCTAGGGTTTAGCCTCTACGATCTCGTGGTAGACCTACTCTTGTAATACTCATATCATCAAGATCAATCAAGAAGGAAGTAGGGTATTACCTCCATCGAGAGGGCCCGAACCTGGGTAAACATTGTGTCCCCCACCTCCTATTACCATTAGCCTTAGACGCACAGTTCGGGACCGCCTACCCGACATCCACCGGTTTTGACACTGATAGTCTTCCCCTCCAAGAGTAGTCTCAAGATGATCTCTTCTTGCTCCAGCTTCACCTTACCCCTCAATCAACTAGTGGTGTCTGTCAAGGCTACTTCCAATGGTGCTCACCCTATCTCCTCCCTCTCTGAAACATGGGTCCTCATCGATGATATCCCTCCGTCTCTGCATTCTGCTGACTTTGTCATGGCCTTTGGAGTTCTGGTTGGCAAGCCCATCATGGTGGATACGGAGTCTCTCTCATCCTTGGCCCTGTCCGTCTCAAGATGCAGGCGGTGGATCCCTCTGCCTTCATGGTTACGTGGATGTTTCCCCTCATTTGATGGGTTTCGGCTGTGGGTCCGCGCTGAGGGTGGTGTCAACCCCATCATCCCTCCCCCTCCCCCACCTCCACCGGTGGAGAACCATGGCCGGGGGGGGGGGGGACGATGCTGGCAATCGGAGCGGGGACTCTCGGCCGCGCTTTACCTCTTCGGAATGGGATGTCTTGGGCTCTGAATACAGGGAGCTCTTCAAGGATAGTGCGCCTCAGGGTAAGGCTAATGGAAAGGGCTCTCTGCCTGAATATGCTTCCGATCCTCGGTTACCAAGCAGTCGGCAGCAGGGCTCTGCCGGCGTCTGGATGATGATTTGGGGGATGTGGCGGGCCAGGCCTCCCTGGTGCCGGCGCGTTCTACTCCACTTCGATATCCTTCTTCTGCGGCGCGCAAAAGTGGTCGTCTTCGCAACTCTGGGATGCGGGTGGCTGACATGGCCGCTCGTCGTGCGGAGGCCCACGATCTTCCGGTTTCAGGTACTCCTTTACCCCACCCCCTTGATCCCCCCTCCTTCTTCCCCTGTTAGACTCGTTTTGCCTGCGTATTCGGATGATCATCTGACCAAAGTTCTTTCGAATGTGGGTATTTCTCTTGATCACAATGTGGGCTCTCCCTCCTCCCTTCTTGCTTTAATTCAGGCCAATGAGGTGGCTCAGGTAGCGCTTGCCAAAGCTAAAGATCTTGTGGCGGCTCCTCCTACTCCTCCGGTTGTGGCTGGGGGGTTTCTGAGGGGGGGGGGGGTTGGCTAGCTCTGACAATCCCCAAGTCACTAAGAAGAAGGGTGCCTGTAGTGGAATTGTCACATCAGATGTCCTAGTGAAAGGACTTAGTCGTGGAGCCATCGCAACTAGGAAGCTTAAAGGGGTTAATCGGGACAAAGGACACGAGGTTTATACTAGTTCGGCCCCTTACGGTGAAGGTAAAAGCCTACGATCCAGTTTGGGGTGGGATTACTTATGTCTCGTCAACCAGGGAGCGAATTGCTTGACCTAGCTCTTGAGTTGATGTTACCTGCCCTGAACTGCCGCCAGGTCGTCCCTTTTTATACAGAGGTCGACGCCTAGCGGCTTACAGAGTCCCGACCGTCTCATAAATAGTGTCCAACTCGGTCTCTCAACTATTCTTGCCTTACAATACAAGTCACGCACATATGGCGGTTTATCACTACAGGCCTTAAGTCGCCTCTGGGCTTTGGGCCCTTAACAGAGCCGCCATCTCTATCCTTGGTCTTGGGCTTCAAGAATATTTGTAAGTATAACCCGGCCCCTCCTGGGCAGGTCATACCAATAGTTATATCCCCAACATTAGGCCCCAGATTGATTTGGACTGGTTCATGTCAATCTTCAATAATTAAGAAAAATCTTCCGCCCTTATGAACTTTTCGTAACCCGCTATGACGTCATCCTCTGGATTTGCTGTAACCCGCCATGACGTCACCTGTCATAAAAGCACATTTTTGTTCAATGTACCTCAACGGATTTTTGTCTTGATGACCACCCCGAAAATCGAGGTGTCCTTGTAGTTGGATAATTTATGTTTTTGGCCTCCTCGTTTTTCGCGCTCTTTTAGTGGCCCTTCCTTATAAATAGATCTGACTAGGTCCTTCTCATTTTTCCCCACGATGATCTCATCGGATGAACCACGATGTCAAGGACTCAATTAATCCCATATGCAATTCCCTTTGTCTAACGGTATTGTACTTGCCCGAGATTCGATCGTCGGTATACCGATACCTTGTTCAATCTCGTTACCGGCAAGTCTCTTTACTCGTTCCGTAACACATCATCCCAGTCTCGATTCGTGCCAACCCAACAGATACATTCGGAGATACCTGTAGTGCACCTTTATAGCCACCCAGTTACGTTGTGACGTTTGGTACACCCAAAGCATTCCTACGGTATCCGGGAGTTGCACAATCTCATGGTCTAAGGAAATGATACTTGACATTAGAAAAGCTTTAGCATACGAACTACACGATCTTTGTGCTAGGCTTAGGATTGGGTCTTGTCCATCACATCATTCTCCTAATGATGTGATCCGTTATAAACGACATCCAATGTCCATGGTCGAAGCTGTAACCATCTATTGATCAGCGAGCTAGTCAACTAGAGGCTTACTAGGGACATGGTGTTGTCTATGTATCCACACATGTATCCGAGTTTCAGTATCAATACAATTATAGCATGGATAATAAACGATTATCATGAACAAGGAAATATAATAATAACCAATTTATTATTGCCTCTAGGGCATATTTCCAACAGTCTCCCACTTGCACTAGAGTCAATAATCTAGTTCACATCGCCATGTGATTAACACTCACAGGTCACATCGCCATGTGAACAACATCCAAAGAGTTTACTAGTGTCATTAAACTAGTTCACATCATCATGTGATTAAGACTCAATGAGTTCTGGGGTTTGATCATGTTTTGCTTGTGAGAGAGGTTTTAGTCAACGGGTCTACAACATTCAGATTCGTATGTACTTCGCAAATCTCTAGGTCATATTGTAAATGCTGCTTCCACGCTCCACTTGGAGCTATTCCAAATGGTCGCTCCACTATACATATCCGGTTTGCTACTCAGAGTCACTCGGATAGGTGTTAAAGCTTGCATCAACGTAACCCTTTACGCCGAACTCTTTATCACCTCCATAATCGAGAAACATATCCTTATTCCTCTAAGGATAATCTTGACCGCTATCTGGTGATCCACTCCTTGATCTCCTTTGTACCCTCTTGCCAGATATGTAGCAAGGCACACATCAGGTGCGGTACACAGCATAGCATACTGTAGAGCCTACGTCTAAAGCATAGGGGACGGCCTTCGTCCTTTCTCTCTTTTCTGCCGTGGTCGAGCTTTAAGTCTTAACTTCATACCTTACATCTCATGCAAGAACTCCTTCTTGGGTGATCCATCTTGAACAGCTTCAAGATCATGTCAAGGTATATGCTCATTTGAAAGTACCATTTAACGTTTTTGATCTATCCTCATATATCTTGATGCTCAATGTTCAAGTAGCTTAAACCAGGTTTTCCATTGAAAAACACTTTTCAAATAACCCTATATGCTTTCCGGAAATTCTACATCATTTCTGATCAACAATATGTCAATAACATATACTCATCAGAAATTCTATAGTGCTCCCACTCAGTTCTTTGGAAATACAAGTTTCTCATAAACTTTTGTAAAAACCAAAATCTTTGATCATCTCATCAAAACGTACATTCCAACTCCGAGATGCTTACTCCAGTCCTTAGAAGGATCATTGGAGCCAGCATACCTTTAGCATCCTTAGGATCGAAAAAACTTTGGATTGTATCACATACAACCTTTCCTTACGAAGGTGGTAAGGAAACTCGTTTTGACATCCATCGCGATTTCATAAATGCAGCTTGTGCTAACATGATTCCGACGGACTTAAGCATCGCTACGGATGAGAAAATCTCATTGTAGTCAACTCCTTGAACTTGTGAAAAACTCTTCGCCACAAGTTGAGCTTCATAGACGGTGACATCACCGTCCACGTCCGTCTTCTTCTTAAAGATCCATTTATCTTAATGGCTTGCCGATCATCGGGCAAGTCCACCAAAGTCCAGGCTTTGTTCTGATACATGGATCCTATCTCGGATTTCATGGCTTCTAACCATTTGTCGAAATTTGGGCCCACCATTGCTTCTCCATAGCTCGTAGGTTCATTGTTGTCTAGCAACATGACCTTCAAGACAAGATTACTGTACCACTCTGAAGCAGTACACATCCTTGTCACCCTACGAGGTACGGTAATGACTTGATCCAAAGTTTCATGATCACTATCATAAGCTTCTACTTCAATTGGTGTAGGTGCCACAGGAACAACTTCCTGTGCCCTTCCACACACTAGTTGTAGTGACGGTTCAATAACCATATCAAGTCTCCACCATCCTCCCACTCAACTTTTTGAGACAAACTTTTCCTCGAGAAAGGACCCAATTCAAGAAACAATCCCTATTGCTTTCGGATCTGAATTAGGAGGTATACCCAACTGTTTTGGGTGTCCTATGAAGATGCATTTTATCCGCTTTGGGTTCGAGCTTATCAACCTGAAACTTTTTCACATAAGCATCGCAGCCCCAAACCTTTAAGAAATGACAGCTTAGGTTTCTCTAAACCGTAGTTCATACGGTGTCATCTCAACGGAATTACGTGGTGCCCTATCTAAAGTGAATGTGGTTGTCTCTAATGCCTAACCCATAAACGATAGTGGTAATTCGATAAGAGACATCATGGTACGCACCTTATCCAATAGGGTGCAACTATGATGTTCGGACACACCATCAAACTATGGTGTTCCAGGCGGTATTAATTGTGAAACAATTTCCACAATGTCTTAACTGCGTGCCAAAGCTTGTAACTCAGATACTCATCTCTATGATCATATCATAGACATTTCATCCTCTTGTCACGATGATCTTCAACTTCACTCTGAAATTACTTGAACCATTCAATAATTCAGACTTGTGTTTCATCAAGTAAATATACTCTACATCTACTCGAATCATCGTGAAGTAAGAACATAACGATATTCATTTGCATGCCTCGGCACTCATTGGACCGCACACATCAAAATGTGTTACTTCCAACAAGTTGCTATCTTGTTCCATTTCTTTGAAAAGCGAGGCTTTTAGTCATCTTCCCCATGTGGTATGATTTGCATATCTCAAGTGATTCAAAATCAAGTGAGTCCAAATGATCCATCTGCATGGAGTTTCTTGATGCGTATACACCAATAGACATGGTTCGCATGTCTCAAACTTTTCAAAACGAGTGAGTCCAAAGATCCATCAACATGGAGCTTCTTCATGCGTTTTATACCAATATGACTTACATGGCAGTGCCACAACTAAGTGGTACTATCATTACTATCTTATATCTTTTTGGCATGAAAATGTGTATCACTACGATCGAGATTCAAAAAACCATTCCTTTAGGTGCAAGACCATTGAAGGTATTATTCAAATAAATAGAGTAACCATGATTCTCCTTAAATGAATAACCGTATTGCGATAGACATAATCCAATCATGTCTATGCTCAACGCAAACACCAAATCTCGATGGTAGAGGGAGCGTGCGATGCTTGATCACATCAACCTTGGAAACACTTCCAACACATATCGTCAGCTCACCTTTATCTAGTCTCCGTTTATTACATAACTTTTATTTCGAGTTACTAACACTTAGCAACCGAACCGGTATCTAATACCCTGGTGCTACTAGGAGTACTAGTAAAGTACACATTAACATAATGTATATCAATATACTTCTATCGACCTTGCCGCCTTCTCATCTACCAAGTATCTAGGGTAATTCCGCTCCGATGGTTGTTCCCCTTATTACGAAGCACTTAGTCTCGGGTTTGGGTTCAACCTTGGGTTTCTTCACTAGAGCAGCAGCTGATTTGCCGTTTCATGAAGTATCCCTTCTTGCCCTTGCCGTTCTTGAAACTAGTGGTTTCACCAACCATCAACAATTGATGCTCCTTGTTGATTTCTATTTTCGCGGTGTCAAACATCGCGAATACTTCAAGGATCATCATATCTATCCCTGATATGTTATAGCTCATCACGAAGCTCTAGCAGCTTGGTGGCAATGACTTTGGAGAAACATCACTATCTAATCTGGAAGATCAACTCCCACTCGATTCAAGTGATTGTTGCACTCAGACAATCTGAGCACAAGCTCAACGATTGAGCTTTTCTCCCTTAGTTTGCAGGCTAAGAGTATCGTCGGAGGTCTCATACCTCAGGGTGTGCATTCGGTTTTTTCGGTTTGATTCGGTTTTGGTTTTATATGGTTTTTATACTTCGGTTTATACGGTTTTATATGTAATACGGTTCGGTTTCGGTAATAACCATTCATTTTCGGTTTGGTTTCGGTAATAACCAAAATAACCAAAGTTTACGCGAATTTTCAAGCTACGTATAATTTTATCTCAAAGAAAACTGATGCGATAATGTTGCTACATCCCCATAATGGTACTAACTAGTAGTTACCACAAGGGTTGTACGTACATGTAAATCTAAAGCTAGCCTACATGCATACCTCCAAATAATGACACTATGATCTGATGATTATAGTGCATACGATCGGGACATGCATACTTGTTTTTTTAGTAGAATGCATACTTGTGCTAAGACCGTTCCTAAAAAAAGGCCTCAACACGAAAGCAAGCCGGCATGCATAGAACTAGAGCTAGCCCATTAATTTTCAAGCCCACTCAAACTTCACAATCATAGGCTAAATGGCCGCCAGCCCAACACATGACGATGTGTACTGCCGTTGTTGCCTGTCGGTGAGGTGCGGTGAGTTCGCGTGAGGATAGTCCCACCTCGCTAGTGTAGCCAGCATGCAGTCGGCTAGGTGGTTATATAATGGAGCGGCTTCACAGCAGATAGAAGCACCCAACACTAGGACTCCATCTCAAGGGCCGTGTGGGCATTTTTTTAAATCGGTTAATTCGGTTAAACCGAACGGTTTTCGGTTTTAAACCGAAAAAACCAAAGTTCAAATGGTTTCTAAATTTCAAAACTGAAACCTAAACCGAAAACTGAAAAAACCGAAATTTTGGTTTGGTTTTGTTTTTTTCGGTTTGGTTTTTGGTTACGGTTCGGTTTTGCACACCCTGACTCATACCTCTTGACGTGGGCACGAGCCTGAAATCCCAATTTCAGCCCTCGAAACATCTCATATGTTCCGCGACGTTTCGAAAACGTCTTTGGTGCCTAAACTCTAAACCGTTTAACTGAACTATCACGTAGTTATCAAATCATGTATGTCCGATGTTCGCAACATCCACAGACGACGTTTGGGGTTCAGCACACTAAGCGGTGCATTAAGGACATAAGCTTTCTATTGTCCGCATAATTGCTACTGTCAACTTTCAAATATATTTTCTCTAGGAACATATCTAAACAGTGGAACTAAAGCGCGAGCTTACGACATAATTTTCAAAGATCTTTTGACTATGTTCAGGATAATTAAGTTCATCTTATGAACTCCCACTCAGATAGACATCCCTCTAGTCATCTAAGTGATTACATGATCCGAGTCAACTAGGCCGTGTCCGATCATCACGTGAGACGGACTAGTCATCATCGGTGAACATCTTCATGTTGATCGTATCCTCCATACGACTCATGCTCGACCTTTCGGTCTCGTGTTCCGAGGCCATGTACGTACATGCTAGGCTCGTCAAGTTAACCCTAAGTGTTTTGCATGTGTAAAACTGTCTTACACCCATTGCATGTGAACGTAAGGATCTATCACACCCGATCATCACGTGGTGCTTCGAAACGACGAACTTTAGCAACGGTGCACAGTTAGGGGAGAACACTTCTTGAAATTGTTGTAAGGGATCATCTTATTTACTACCGTCATTCTAAGTAAACAAGATGCATAAACATGATAAACATCACATGCAATCAAATAGTGACATTATATGGCCAATATCATTTTGCTCCTTTTGATCTCCATCTTCGGGGCTCCATGATCATCATCGTCACCGGCATGACACCATGATCTCCATCATCGTGATCTCCATCATCGTGTCTCCATGAAGTTGTCTCGCCAACTAATTAATTCTACTACTATGGCTACCGGTTAGCAATAAAGTAAAGTAATTACATGGCGCTGTTCAATGACACGCAGGTCATACAATAAATAAAGACAACTCCTATGGCTCCTACCGGTTGTCATACTCAGCGACATGCAAGTCATGATTCCTATTACAAGAACATGATCAATCTCATACATCACATATCATTCATCACATTCTTCTTGGCCATATCACATCACATAGCATACCCTGCAAAAACAAGTTAGACGTCCTCTAATTGTTGTTACATGTTTTACGTGGCTGCTATGGGTTTCTAGCAAGAACGTTTCTTACCTACGCAAAACCACAACGTGATATGCCAATTGCTATTTACCCTTCATAAGGACCCTTTTCATCGAATCCGTTCCGACTAAAGTGGGAGAGCACGGCACTGGTAGCCACCTTATGCACCAAGTGCATGTCAATCGGTGGAACTGTCTCACGAAAATGCGTGCAAGGTCGGTCGGGCGCTTCATCCACAATACCATCGAAACAAGATTGGACTAGTAACGGTAAGCATATTGAACAAAATCAACGCCCACAACTACTTTGTGTTCTACTCGTGCAAAGAATCTACGCAATAGACCTAGCTCATGATGCCACTGTTGGGGAACGTAGCAGAAATTCAAAATTTTCCTACGTATCACCACGATCTATCTATGGAGAAACCAGCAACGAGGGGCAGAAGAGTGCATCTACATACCCTTGTAGATCACTAAGCGGAAGCGTTTAAGAGAACGGGGTTGAAGGAGTCGTACTCGTCGTGATCCAAATCACCGGAGATCCTAGTGCCGAACGGACGGCACCTCCGCGTTCAACACACGTACAACCTGGTGGCGTCTCCCATGCCTTGATCCAGCAAGGAGAGAGGGAGAGGTTGAGGAAGCCTCCATCCAGCAGCAGCACGACGGCGTGGTGGTGGTGGAGGAGCGTGGCAATCTGCGAGGCCGCCAAGCACCGCGTGAGAGGAGGCGGACTTGGGAGAGGGGGAGGCTGCGCCGAACTTCGTGTGAAGCTCCCATCGCCTCCCCACTATATATAGGGGTGGAGGGCTGGTTTCTTGCCCTCAAGTCCATTGGGGCGTTGGCCAAGGTGGGAGGAAAGAAATCCCATCATTTCCTTCCCCACCGATTGTTATCCCCCTTTTTAGGGATCTTGATCTTATCCCTTGGGATATGATCTTATTCCTTCTAAGGGGGATCTTGGTGCGCTTGACCAGGGGTGTGGGGCCTTTCCCCACTACCCACGTTCATGTGGGTCCCCCATGCAGGTGGGCCCCTCCGAACCTTCTAGAACCTTCCCGGTACAATACCGAAAATTCCCGAACATTTTCCGGTGGCCAAAATAGGACTTCCCATATATAAATCTTTACCTCCGGACCATTCGGAACTCCTCGTGGCGCCCGAGATCTCATCTGGGACTCGAACAACATTCGGTAACCAGATACAAACTTCCTTTATAACCCTAGCATCGCCAGACCTTAAGTGTGTAGACCCTACGGGTTCGGAGACATGTAGACATGACCGAGACGTTCTCCGGTCAATAACCAGCATCGGGATCTGGATACCCATGTTGGCTCCCACATGTTCCATGATGATCTCATCGGATGAACCACGATGTCAAGGACTCAATTAATCCGTATACAATTCCCTTTGTCTAACGGTATTGTACTTGCCCGAGATTCGATCGTCGGTATACCGATACCTTGTTCAATCTCGTTACGGCAAGTCTCTTTACTCGTTCCGTAACACATCATCCGTGATCAACCCCTTGGTCACATTGTGCACATTATGATGATGTCCTACCGAGTGGGCCCAGAGATACCTCTCCGTTACACGGAGTGACAAATCGATCTCGATTCGTACCAACCAGCAGATACTTTCGGAGATACCTGTAGTGCACCTTTATAGCCACCCGATTCGTTGTGACGTTTGGTACACCCAAAGCATTCCTACAGTACCTGGGAGTTGCACAATCTCATGGTCTAAGGAAATGATACTTGACATTTGAAAAGCTTCAGCATACGAACTACGATCTTTGTGCTAGGCTTAGAATTGGGTCTTGTCGATCACATCATTCTCCTAATGATGTGATCCCGTTATCAACGACATCCAATGTCCATGGTCAGGAAACCGTAACCATCTATTGATCAACGAGCTAGTCAACTAGAGGCTTACTAGGGACATGGTGTTGTCTATGTATCCACACATGTATCTGAGTTTCCTACCAATACAATTATAGCATGGATAATAAACGATTATCATGAACAAGGAAATATAATAATAACCAATTTATTATTGCCTCTAGGGCATATTTCCAACAGTCTCCCACTTGCACTAGAGTCAATAATGTAGTTCACATCGCCATGTGATTGACACTCACAGGTCACATCGCCATGTGACCAACATCCAAAGAGTTTACTAGTGTCATTAAACTAGTTCACATCATCATGTGATTAAGACTCAATGAGTTCTGGGGTTTGATCATGTTTTGCTTGTGAGAGAGGTTTTAGTCAACGGGTCTACAACATTCAGATTCGTATGTACTTCGCAAATCTCTAGGTCATATTGTAAATGCTGCTTCCACGCTCCACTTGGAGCTATTCCAAATGGTCGCTCCACTATATGTATCCGGTTTGCTACTCAGAGTCACTCGGATAGGTGTTAAAGCTTGCATCAACGTAACCCTTTACGCCGAACTCTTTATCACCTCCATAATCAAGAAACATATCCTTATTCCTCTAAGGATAATTTTGACCGCTATCTGGTGATCCACTCCTTGATCTCCTTTGTACCCTCTTGCCAGATATGTAGCAAGGCACACATCAGGTGCGGTACACAGCATAGCATACTGTAGAGCCTACGTCTAAAGCATAGGGGACGACCTTCGTCCTTTCTTTCTTTTCTGCCGTGGTCGAGCTTTAAGTCTTAACTTCATACCTTATATCTCAGGCAAGAACTCCTTCTTGGACTGATCCATCTTGAACACTGAGGGAGTCCTGGACTAGGGGGTGTCCGGACAGCCGGACTACCATCGTCTGCCGGACTCCAAGACTACGAAGATACAAGATTGAAGACTCCGTCCCGTGTCCGGATGGGACTTTCCTTGGCGTGGAAGGCAAGCTTGGCGTCTGGATATGTAGATCTCCTACCATTGTAACCGACTCTGTGTAACCCTAGCCCTCTCTGGTGTCTATATAAACCGGAGGGCTTTAGTCCGTGAGGACACAACATACATTACAACAATCATACCATAGGCTAGCTTCTAGGGTTTAGCCTCCTTGATCTCGTGGTAGATCCACTCTTGTACTACCCATATCATCTATATTAATCAAGCGGGACGTAGGGTTTTACCTCCATCGAGAGGGCCCGAACCTGGGTAAAACATCGTGTCCCTCGTCTCCTGTTACCATCCGCCTAGACGCACAGTTCGGGACCCCCTACCCGAGATTCGCAGGTTTTGACACCGACATTGGTGCTTTCATTGAGAGTTCCTCTGTGTCGTCACCGATAGGGCGGATGCCTCCACCCGTCTTCAAAGACGGTGTTTTCGCCGAAGGGGCCTTGGCCGCCGGCCAAACTATCCGGCTAGGTGGTTTTCTTATGACTGCCTGTCCGGCCGCCGCTTTGACCATGACTTCTCAAGTCGTCAGAAGCAATCTTCGCGTCAGCCCGAAAGCTGCTGAACAGTTGGATCCAATAGAGCTCTCGTCTGTTTAAGAGCTCTTGGATCGCATCGCCGCCCTGGGAGTCGCTACGGACTACAAACAGATTGGGCTTAAAACCGATCTGAGAGAGATTAACTCTCCCCAGGCCACCCACCACGTCGCAGTGGTAGAGGAGCAATACGACAACTCTTTGCCTGTATTGAAAACTATTCGTGTCCGGATTCCCGAACCCTCCATGCCGGATTTCCGCGGAGGGACGGACTTCGATCGAGCATTGAACTTAAAATCATGCATCGCTCTGGACTCGCTGGATTGTGTCCAGCAAACCAAGCTTCCAAATCCGGAAACCCCTTGGCCTTTGAGCCCCAAGATGGGCAGGGATCCGGACTTCAGTCCACCCACCCGCCCAGACATATGCGATCTATCTCTAATACGGCAAGAGCCCGCTGAAACAGTACACCTCTACTGGGCCAGATTCCTCCTGGTTATGGACAGGATAAAGGACTGCCGAGAGGAAAACACAATCTCAATCTTCTGCTATAATTGCACGGACAAGGGAATATTGAACGCCATCGATCGTCGCAAAATTACACGTTTCGCCGATCTGGTGTCCATAATCTAAAAAATCTTGGCGATGGAGAGTTTCCGGAAAACCGAAAATCAATTTTGGGATAATCCGGCCCCAGCCCCAGTCCACAACAAAAGGGCGCCTCACATTCAGGCCCCATATGCAAAAAAGAAAAAGCAAAAACCCAATAAGGGACACGGAACCGTACTGGAGGGATGGCTCAATGGACCCTGTAAGTTTCATAGTACAGAGGGAGCCGTCCCAACACATAGCCTTCGAGCATGTTGGATATTACGGCAGGTGGCCAAAAGTGGCGAGGAGCTTATAGCCTCGGAAAACCACTCCAACAATACCAGTACGGTATCAACAGTCTTCGAGACCTTCGCATCAAACAATATGCGAAAGCGAACAATCCGCAGACTCGCCTAAGTCTACCAAGTAGCAACAGCAAATCCATGGAGCGACACAGCTATTACCTTCAACGCCAGCGACGAGCCTAAATTCGAACAGCCAGAGCGCCGGTATCCGGTACTTAGTCCCATAGTGGACGGCTTTCGAGTGACAAAAGTCCTCATGGATGGCGGCAACGGACTAAACCTCATTTACGAGGAAACTCTGCGAAAAATGGAAATCGATTGGAGCCGTATTGAGCGAAGCAGCACAACCTTTAGAGGAATAATCCCTAGCCGGGAAGCGCGCTGCACCGGAAAAATCACACTCGATGTGGTGTTCGGCTCGCCGGACAATTACAGATCCGAAGAAGTCACGTTCCAAGTAGCCCCGTTCAGCAGCGGATATCACGCCATATTAGGACGAGAGGCATTCACAATTTTTCAAGCAGTACCTCACTACGGGTACATGAAGCTCAAAATGCCTGGGCCCAGCGGAATAATCACTCTCGTTAGTGATCCGAACATAGCACTCCACGCCGAAAACAAGACAGCCGCACTAGCCCTCGAGGCACTATCCGAAGCCTTAGCGGCAGAAGAACTCACCGCGCTGCGCTCCACGGTGAACAGGGACGATGTGATACTCGATAAAAGATCCAAGTCCACCTCCTTCAAACCAGCAGATGAAATAATAAAATTCCAGGTCCATCCAACGGACCCAACAAAGACGGCCTCCATTGGGGCACAATTGAACCCCGAAGTAGGCGCCAGATGCGTGAATTCTTCGGGAAAATTGGGACATCTTCGCTTTGGCATCCTTCGGATATGCCGGAATCCCACGCAGTTGCGAACACAGCCTAAACATCCTAAAAGGATTTAAGCCATCAAGCAGGCTCTTGACGATTTTCGAACCCAAAAGGCGGGGAATGGGAGAAGAACTAGCCAAACTACTAGAAGCCGGATTCATTAGAGATATCAAACATCGGTGGCTAGCAAATCGGTAATGGTACCAAAGAAGGATAAATCCTGGCGCCTGCGGTCGATTTTAAAGACCTCAATAAGGCTTGCCCAAAGGATCCTTCCTCTCCCCGCATCGACCAAATTATCGATGCTACCGCAGGGCACGATTCGTTGTGCTTCCTGGACGCATACTCTGGCTATCATCAAATCAAGATGGCGGAAGCAGACCAAGCCGCAACGACATTCATCACTCCATACGGACCATTCTGCTTCAACACAATGCCCTTCGGACTTAAAAATGCGGCGCAACATATCGGCGCATGATCCAAACATGTCCGCCACCCGGATCGGCAAAAGCAATCGAGGCATACGTGAGCGACGTAGTCATCAAAACAAAACACGTCGAAACTCTAGTAGGCGATTTGAGGCTCACATTCGACAACCTCGAGCATATGACATCAAGCTGAATCCGGAAAAATGCGTTTTGCGCATCACCGGAAAGCTGCTAGGCTTCATTGTATCCGTAGAGGAATTGAAGCAAACCGGCTAAAATCCGAGCTCATCACAGTTGGATATTCAAAAGACCTCAAACAAATACAAAATTAACGGGATGTGTGGCAGCTCTAAGCCGCTTTATCTCCGTCTAGGAGAAAAGGCATTGCCCTTTATCGCCTCCTCGGTATGCCGAACACCGAGTGGGCGGATGCTGCCTTCTTGGGACTCGAAGAAATACAGGCCATATTGGCAACCAATCCGGTCCTGGCCGCACCCAATCTGGGCGAACCAATGTTGTTATACATCGCGACAACACATCAAGTTGTAAGCACGGTACTCGTCGTCGAACGAGAGACAGAAGGGCATAAATTCCCTCTTCAAAAACCAGTGTACTATGTATCCACTGTGTTAACCCCATGCAAATCCCGTTACCCGCACTATCAGAAGATAGCATATGCGGTGTTCATGGCGTCCCGGAAACTCCGGCCTACTTTCAAGAGTGTTCGATAACAGTGGCCTCTGAAGTACCACTCAATGACATTATAAATAACCGCGACGCAACGGGCAGGATTTCAAAATGGGCCATTGAGCTCTTACCATTCGATATAACTTACAAACCTCGGCGAGCTATAAAGTCACAAGTTTTGGCTGACTACATCGCCGAATGGACCGAAGCCGAACTCCCTAAAGAGTACGACGCATACTCCAACTGGACTATGCATTTCGACGGCTCTAAAATGTGGGCCGGACTGGGGGCTAGCATCGTACTGACGTCCCCAACCAGAGATACAGTCAAATATGTACTTCAAATAATGTACACGGACTCCAACAATGCAGCCGAATACGAGGCCCTGTTACATGGTCTCCGGATGGCAGTCTCCATGGGCATTCAACGCCTAGAGGTGCGCGGGGATTCAAACCTCGCAATATCCCAAATAAATGGAGACTTTGACGCCAAGGATCCGAAAATGGCAACATATCGCAACGCTGTCTTAAAAATGTCAGCTCGGTTTGAAGGACTCGAATTCCATCACATAGGCCGAGATAATAACCAAGCGACCGATGTACTGGCACGCATCAGGGCAAAACGTGATGCTGTCCCTCCAAATATCTTCCTAGAACGGCTCTTCAAGCCATCTGTACTATGGGAAGAGGAGCCCGGTAGTGACAAACCGGAAAAAACCGCAGCAATCGGTGATTCAGCAGATGACATAACACCTTCAGCGCACGTCATAATGGCAGTAATCGCCATGTGGACAGAACCTTTCCTAGCCTACTTACTTAGGGAGGAACTTCCCAAAGACCAAAACGAGGCCCGCTGCATAGTTCGGCTATCGAAAGCCTACAAGGTCCATGAGGGAGAACTTTATAAGAAAAGTACAACCGGAGTCCTTCAGAGGTGTATCTCCGAAGAGGAAGGGCGAAACCTCCTGGCTAAAATTCATGCCGGACTAGGCGGACACCACGCAGCAGCCCGGGCCCTTGTAGGAAAGGCATTCCGTACAGGATTTTATTGGCCGACGGCCCGGGCAGACGCGCAGGACTTAGTCCAGCGATGCGTTGGTTGCCAGCTCTTTGCTAATTAGAGCCATATGCCGCCCACCGCCCTCAAAACCATACCCATTACCTGGCCATTCGCGGTCTGGGGGCTTGATATGGTTGGACCCCTTAAAGGGGGAACCCACAAGCAAAGGTACCTATTGGTCATGGTGGATAAATTCACCAAATGGATAGAGGCCAAACCGGTCAAAACGGCAGAGTCCGGACCAGTGATAGACTTTATATCAGGGGTAGTACACCGTTACGGAGTCCCCGACAGCATCATCACCGACAACGGCACGAACTTCACAGCCGACGAGGTTAAGTCATGGTGCAAAAATATGGGCATCAAGCTCGACTACGCTTCAGTTTATCATCCTCAAACCAACGGTCAAGTGGAACGAGCAAATGGTCTAATAATGAGCGGCATTAAACCCAGACTAGCGAGGTCACTTACTAAATCTGACACACAATGGGTCGAGGAGCTCGACTCCGTACTCTGGGGGCTGCGGACAACGCCTAACCGTACTACCGGATTCACACCATTTTTTATGGTCTACGGCGCAGAGGCAGTCCTGCCCTGCGACATTATCCATGACTCACCTCGAGTGCGCATGTATGAAGAAAGAGAGGCAGAGCTTGATCGGCAGGACAGCTTGGACACATTGGAGGAAGAACGTGACGTCGCGAAGGCTCGTTCCGCATTCTATCAGCAGCAGGCCCGAAGATACCAAAGCAGAGAAGTACGGGCCAAGACTTACAACGTTGGTGAACTAGTTCTATGCCTGCCGGACAAGAAAAAGGACAAGCTCAAGCCCAAATGGGAGGGCCCCTTCATTATCGATCAAGTCCTGACCGGCGGAGCATACCGTCTAAGAAATGCATCGGATAACCGACTCAAGCCGAACCCATGGAACGCAGCCCGCCTCCGATGATTCTACGCCTAGCGCCGGACTAAGAGTTCGTCCCCTTCCCCCGTCCAAACTTTTACACTTCGGCTGTCTTTTGTTTCTCTTTTCATGCTTTTTTTATTCAAAAGCCCTTGCGGGCCTATTTTTTACATTTTTTTGCATACGCATGATGTGCCATCCGCACTCATTATTCCTGGGGGCTTCTTTTACAGAAGCTCAATTACACGGGTTTCACACCCAGCACATGTGTCAAGCTTCCACATGTACCTTTTACTCGCCATTATATGCATCGATATGACTTAAGTTTTGGCCAAATGGGGTTGCCTGGCTCCTGTGCTTACCCCTACGTTCCCGATTGTTCGGCTAGGAGGTAAAGGGAGCACCTCTGCGATTGTTACTGCCGGGTCAGCCGGATGTGTACCTCAGACTGGGTGAAGCCGAAAGCTAGCGTTCTTAAGGGAATATTCGGTCGGTGACTTAAAAGATGAGTTTTACCTATTTATCTATCTACCCCGGATGTTTTATCTTTCTTTGCAGTCCGGACATGCACTTTAGGGCATGCCTCCGAGAAAGGAACCCTTAACGGAACTATTCTCCTGGAAGATGTTTCTTACTAACCATGTAATATAACATAACTAGTTGGGCACTTATGCGATAAAGCACTAATGACCCCTACGCCTTTGGTCTCCATGCATACCACGGTTGTTTCTTAACCAAAAGGTATTCAGACACACTCCGGACTCTAGGGTCCCGAGGTTGAAGCGAAAAGGTCGGCAAAGACAAACGATCTACAATCCGGCTAGAAGGCATTTCACATGTCACTTTAAGGGATAACATACATTGTCAAATTCTTGATTGTATTCCTCCTCAATCCCGCCTAACAGGCTGTCTAATTCTGATCCCGTTGGGAAAATTTAGCAGCCAACTCTACTTGGCTGTATACTAAACTCACAGGGATTTCCTTCCCATCGGGCCCCACCGGTCCAACTTCGGCCATGTGGTTGGGATCCGCCTTCTTGTAAGGCGTCTTCACCATGGCCCAAGCCTCCCTGGCACCTTGACGGCAAGCCAAAATCTTCCACAAACGGAAGCGCTGCCGCACTCCCTGAAGCTTCTCCGCAAGCTCCCCAAGGCCCTCGGGTAGGGAGAGGGCTGGCCATAAAGCCCGGTCGACGCCGATGATTGCCTGCCGAACTCGTTCGAACAGTTGCAACAGTTCGGGAAGTTGATCACCCGTTGATATGGGCATCTCCTCTGCAGGACGACCTGTGAGTATACCTACAAGACATATCATGTCAATATACTTCCTCGCTGAACTCTTCTTTTCAAAGGAGTCCGCTCAAGCACTTACTATAAATGCCGCGACGAAGCCGCTCATTCTCCTTAACGGAGCCGGACAGCCCAGCGCGAGCGCCTTTCAGCTCTTCTCCGAGCTTGGCGTTGGCATCCTGGAGTTTATTCCTTTCTTGCTGCACCCTATTCAGCACACTCTCGCCGGCCTTCAGCTGGCCCAGTAATCCTTGCCTGTCCGGATCTTGTCCGGCGGTACCTACACAGTCATTATTAGACTTACGCGCATGCCGCACATCGCTTATATTTATTAATACAAATGTGTTATCAGGATGGGTCTTTGAGTCTCCTCCTGCGGCAGCAAGTGCGGCCTCAAGTTGGGCCTTGCATTCTTGCAGCTCCTGAGACAGCTGGGCATTCCTCTCGGTAAGAGCCTGCGTTTCACATGATCCTTAAATCAGTTAACATAACTACTTTAAGTCTCGGGCGCTACTGGTATATACAACCATTCAAATTCCCTTACCCGTATGTCTTTCACATACTGCTCCGTGGCTCTGGTAAAACCATCTTGAGCGGCACGAAAATGCGCGTCCCCTGCGTTAAAGGCATCCAATGCCTCGGGAGAAGCACGCTCACGAAAATCGTGTCGCGGCGCCTATGGTTCATGGCGCTCTCCACCTCGACTTGGTGGCGGACGATGCTGTCGGTGTCCTCCGTTGGAGAAGGATCCGGCCCGCGTCTTGCGCTTGCCTCCTCCTCCAGGCCGGGTGCTGGAGCCTGGGCGGTGTAGGTTGGATCAGCAACTTCTGCGCCCGCAGTCCGGCGAGCGCTTTTTCTCCTACAAAGATCATGAGCACTCAGGCGTTTCCTAGGAACGTTGCTCTAAAAATTCAAATATGAGCTATACCTTTGCGGCGACGTTTCCGTCCGCACCACGCTCCTTTTCCGCCTGCTGGTCCGGGCTGACCTTTGTAGGTCAGCCGCCGCGGGCTCGGCTTCCCGCCGTGAAGGCGCTTCCTGCAAAATACCGTCATTCGCGAAGGTTAGAAATGGGCAGGGAATAGATAATGGTGTCCGGACTTCGGTCGCGGTCACCTGGGAAGCCGGACACAGTCCGGGGTAGTCCGCCGTAATGGCAACCAAAGCATTGTCTATGCTGAGCTGGTGAAACACCCGTCGATCAGCTCCACCTCGATGTCCGGATCCTCTTGGAGGCGGATCCAAGGATCTTCTCGATCCTCGGGTTGCGAGCAGGACTTACCATGTCCTCCACAGTTCGGCGTAGACCTGCGCTACCAAGACATAATGTAAAGAAGCTTAAACTTCGAGGGAATGGGTTGAGCCTTTAAAGGTGTTAAACACCCATCCTCTAGGGTTGATCATGGAAAACCCATTCAAAGGGTTCGCTCAAGGAAGTCCTCCTTTTCCCCTTATACAGCTGGAAAGGATCTCTACCAGATCCTCGGTCGAGTCCGCCCTTTGCGGCCATGACGGGTGGCATCGTCCTCCTGTTGAAATCCCACATAGGGTGGCCTCAGATTGCAATGGCTGTACCCCCGCATGATGCATGTCGTCATGACTCCAATCATGGTCAACCGGAATGGGCGAGAATCTTATTCGCACATCAAGTAATGGACGCTCTTGTCTTCCTCCAATCGGGGGCTCCGTGGGCGCCAGCTGAGGCGTTTCTTCACGGGAGCAGCACTAAACTCCGGAGGCCAATCCGGACTGGGTCCGCAATGAGCGTCTCCTATATAAAACCACTCGAGGGGCCAGTCTTGGACGCCTTCTTGGGAGTACCAGATGGGTATCCGGTCCCTGGCGATGCGCCATATTTGGCGCCGCCCACTTGATATATGGACCCCTCATGAGAACGGGTACAGGCGTAACAACCTCTTCCACAATGCAAAATGGGGCTCAATGCCGGGAACAGCTCATAGAAGAGCTACATAGCCCGCGATATGCGTGATGAGGCGGGTGTGAGGTCTGAAGCCGGAGTCCGTAGAACTCTGTGGAGCCAGCGGAGGAACGGATGTATTGGGAATCCGAGTCCCCTTATCAGATAGGGGACGAAGCATACTCGCTCCCCCTTATTGGGGCTTGGGGTAGCCTCCGCTTGCCTCCCACCTTGATAAGTGACCAGCCCGGCTCGAACCGGGACCATGAAGGCTGGAGGGAGATATCCCCCCGCTTGGAGCTTCACGAGCTCGTTGTGCGGAACAGAGCACCTCCTCCAATCCCCTGGCGGTGGGCTGGGAGCGCGAGAAGAAGAGCCGCGTCGACGGTCCATGATGGAATGGATTTTTAGGTCAAAGGCGCTCCGATGAAGTATTCGCGGGAGGAAGATGGTGTGGTCTGGATCTGGATTTTTGCCTCTTTTGTAGGCGGACGACTCGCACAACTAGGGGGTGAAACGTAAAAGACACCCTGGCGTTTTGCATTCATGCGACGCGTGGAAAAGGGTCATTATTTGGCGTAGAAGCCGAGGAACACAGTATTTAAGATGAAGCCGGACACTGTTCGGCAGGTACATGGAATTTGAAGGGAGAACCCGCCTTGCAACGCCAAGATTATAAACGCTTGGACTTATCGTCATTGAAGCCTGGTTCGGGGCTACCGAGGAGTCTCGACTAGGGGTGTCCGGATAGCGGACTATCATCGTCCACGGACTCCAAGACTACGAAGATACAAGATTGAAGACTCCGCCCCGTGTCCGGATGGGACTTTCCTTGGCGTGGAAGGCAAGCTTGGCGACACGGATATGTAGATCTCCTACCATTGTAACCGACTACTGTGTAACCCTAGCCCTCTCCGGTGTCTATATAAACCGGAGGGCTTTAGTCCAGAGGACACAACATACATTACAACAATCATACCATAGGCTAGCTTCTAGGGTTTATCCTCCTTGATCTCGTGGTAGATCCACTCTTGTACTACCCATATCATCTATATTAATCAAGCAGGACGTAGGGTTTTACCTGCATCGAGAGGGCCCGAACCTGGGTAAAACATCATGTCCCTTGTCTCCTGTTACCATCCGCCTAGACGCACAGTTTGGGACCCCCTACCCGAGATCCGCCGGTTTTGACACCGACAAACACCTTCAAGATCATGTCAAGGTATATGCTCATTTGAAAGTACCATTTAGTGTTTTTGATCTATCCTCATAGATCTTGATGCTCAATGTTCAAGTAGCTTAAACCAGGTTTTCCATTGAAAAACACTTTTCAAATAACCCTATATGCTTTCCAGAAATTCTACATCATTTCTGATCGACAATATGTCAACAACATATACTCATCAGAAATTCTATAGTGCTCCCACTCACTTCTTTGGAAATACAAGTTTCTCATAAACTTTTGTATAAACCCAAAATCTTTGATCATCTCATCAAAATGTACATTCCAACTCCGAGATGCTTACTCCAGTCTTTAGAAGGATCGCTGGAGCCAGCATACCTTTTAGCATCCTTAGGATCGACAAAAACTTTCGGATTGTATCACATACAACCTTTCCTTACGAAGACTGGTAAGGAAACTCGTAAGGAAACTCGTTTTGACATCCATCTGCCAGATTTCATAAATGCAGCTTGTGCTAACATGATTCCGACGGACTTAAGCATCGCTACGGATGAGGAAATCTCATCGTAGTCAACTCCTTGAACTTGTGAAAAACTCTTCGCCACAAGTCGAGCTTCATAGATGGTGACATCACCGTCCACGTCCGTATTCTTCTTAAAGATCCATTTATCTTAATGGCTTGCCGATCATCGGGCAAGTCCACCAAAGTCCATGCTTTGTTCTGATACATGGATCCTCTCGGATTTCATGGCTTCTAACCATTTGTCGGAATTTGGGCCCACCATTGCTTCTCCATAGCTCGTAGGTTCATTGTTGTCTAGCAACATGACCTTCAAGACAAGATTACTGTACCACTCTGAAGCAGTACGCATCCTTGTCACCCTACGAGGTACGGTAGTGACTTGATCTGAAGTTTCATGATCACTATCATAAGCTTCTACTTCAATTGGTGTAGGTGCCACAGGAACAACTTCCTGTGCCCTTCCACACACTAGTTGTAGTGACAGTTCAATAACCATATCAAGTCTCCACCATCCTCCCACTCAACTTTTCGAGACAAACTTTTCCTCGAGAAAGGACCCGATTCAAGAAACAATCCCTATTGCTTTCGGATCTGAATTAGGAGGTATACCCAACTGTTTTGGGTGTCCTATGAAGATGCATTTTATCCGCTTTGGGTTCGAGCTTATCAACCTGAAACTTTTTCACATAAGCGTCGCAACCCCAAACCTTTAAGAAATGACAGCTTAGGTTTCTCTAAACTATAGTTCATACGGTGTCATCTCAACGGAATTACGTGGTGCCCTATCTAAAGTGAATGTGGTTGTCTCTAATGCCTAACCCATAAACGATAGTGGTAATTCGATAAGAGACATCATGGTACGCACCTTATCCAATAGGGTGCAACTATGATGTTCGAACACACCATCAAACTATGGTGTTCCAGGCGGTATTAATTGTGAAACAATTTCCACAATGTCTTAATTGCGTGCCAAAGCTCGTAACTCAGATACTCATCTCTATGATCATATCATAGACATTTCATCCTCTTGTCACGATGATCTTCAACTTCACTCTGAAATTACTTGAACCATTCAATAATTCAGACTTGTGTTTCATCAAGTAAATATACTCTACATCTACTCGAATCATCCGTGAAGTAAGAACATAACGATATTCATCAGATGCCTCAAGACTCATTGGACCGCACACATCAAAATGTGTTACTTCCAACAAGTTGCTATCTTGTTCCATTTTACTGAAAAACGAGGCTTTTTAGTCATCTTGCCCATGTGGTATGATTTGCATATCTCAAGTGATTCAAAATCAAGTGAGTCCAAATGATCCATCTGCATGGAGTTTCTTGATGCGTATACACCAATAGACATGGTTCGCATGTCTCAAACTTTTCAAAACGAATGAGTCCAAAGATCCATCAACATGGAGCTTCTTCATGCGTTTTATACCAATATGACTTACATGGCAGTGCCACAACTAAGTGGTACTATCATTACTATCTTATATCTTTTTGGCATGAAAATGTGTATCACTACGATCGAGATTCAAAAAACCATTCCTTTAGTTGCAAGACCATTGAAGGTATTATTCAAATAAATAGAGTAACCATTATTCTCCTTAAATGAATAACCATATTGCGATAGACATAATCCAATCATGTCTATGCTCAAAGCAAACACCAAATCTCGATGGTAGAGGGAGCGTGCGATGCTTGATCACATCAACCTTGGAAACACTTCCAACACATATCGTCACTCACCTTTAGCTAGTCTCCGCTTATTCGTAGCTTTTATTTCGAGTTACTAACACTTAGCAACCGAACCGGTATCTAATACCTGGTGCTACTAGGAGTACTAGTAAAGTACACATTAACATAATGTATATCCAATATACTTCTATCGACCTTGCCAGCCTTCTCATCTACCAAGTATCTAGGGTAATTCCGCCCGATGGCTGTTCCCTTATTACGAAGCACTTAGTCTCGGGTTTGGGTTCAACCTTGGGTTTCTTCACTAGAGCAGCAGTTGATTTGCCGTTTCATGAAGTATCCCTTCTTGCCCTTGCCCTTCTTGAAACTAGTGGTTTCACCAACCATCAACAATTGATGCTCCTTCTTGATTTCTATTTTCGCGGTGTCAAACACCGCGAATACTTCAAGGATCATCATATCTATCCCTGATATGTTATAGCTCATCATGAAGCTCTAGCAGCTTGGTGGCAATGACTTTGGAGAAACATCACTATCTCATCTGGAAGATCAACTCCCACTCGATTCAAGTGATTGTTGCACTCAGACAATCTGAGCGCAAGCTCACCGATTGAGCTTTTCTCCCTTAGTTTGCAGGCTAAGAGTATCGTCGGAGGTCTCATACCTCTTGACGTGGGCACGAGCCTGAAATCCCAATTTCAGCCCTCGAAACATCTCATATGTTCCGCGATGTTTCGAAAACGTCTTTGGTGCCTACACTCTAAACCGTTTAACTGAACTATCACGTAGTTATCAAAACGTGTATGTCCGATGTTCGCAACATCCACATACGACGTTTGGGGTTCAACACACTAAGCGGTGCATTAAGGACATAAGCTTTCTATTGTCCGCATAATCGCTACTGTCAACTTTCAAATATATTTTCTCTAGGAACATATCTAAACAGTGGAACTAAAGCGCGAGCTTACGACATAATTTTCAAAGATCTTTTGACTATGTTCAGGATAATTAAGTTTATCTTATGAACTCCCACTCAGATAGACATCCCTCTTGTCATCTAAGTGATTACATGATCCGAGTCAACTAGGCCGTGTCCGATCATCACGTGAGACGGACTAGTCATCATCGGTGAACATCTTCATGTTGATTGTATCCTCCATACGACTCATGCTCGACCTTTCGGTCTCTGTGTTCCGAGGCCATGTCTGTACATGCTAGGCTCGCAAGTTAACCCTAAGTGTTTTGCATGTGTAAAACTGTCTTACACCGTTGTATGTGAACGTAAGGATCTATCACACCCGATCATCACGTGGTGCTTCAAACGATTTAACATTAGCAACGGTGCACGCTTAGGGAGAACACTTCTTGAAATTGTTGTAAGGATCATCTTATTTACTACCATCGTTCTAAGTAAACAAGATGCATAAACATGATAAACATCACATGCAATCAAATAGTGACATGATATGGCCAATATCATTTTGCTCCTTTTGATCTCCATCTTCGGGGCTCCATGATCATCATCGTCACCGGCATGACACCATGATCTCCATCATCGTGATCTCCATCATCGTGTCTCCATGAAGTTGTCTCGCCAACTAATTACTTCTACTACTATGGCTACCCGTTAGCAATAAAGTAAAGTAATTAAATGGCACTGTTCAATGACACGCAGGTCATACAATAAATAAAGAGAACTCCTATGGCTCCTGCCGGTTGTCATACTCATCGACATGCAAGTCGTGATTCCTATTACAACAACATGATCAATCTCATACATCACATATCATTCATCACATTCTTCTTGGCCATATCACATCACATAGCATACCCTGCAAAAACAAGTTAGACGTCCTCTACTTGTTGTTGCATGTTTTACGTGGCTGCTATGGGTTTCTAGCAAGAACATTTCTTACCTACGCAAAACCACAATGTGATATGCCAATTGCTATTTACCCTTCATAAGGACCCATTTCATCGAATCCGTTCCGACTAAAGTGGAGAGATCGGCACCGCTAGCCACCTTATGCACCAAGTGCATGTCAATCGGTGGAACCTGCCTCACGTAAGAGTACGTAAGGTCGGTCCGGCCGCTTCATCCCACAATACCGTCAAACAAGATTGGACTAGTAACGGTAAGCATATTGAACAAAATCAACGCCCACAACTACTTTGTGTTCTACTCGTGCAAAGAATCTACGCAATAGACCTAGCTCATGATGCCACTGTTGGGGAACGTAGCAGAAATTCAAAATTTTCCTACGTATCACCAAGATCTATCTATGGAGAAACCAGCAACGAGGGGCAGAAGAGTGCATCTACATACCCTTGTAGATCGCTAAGCGGAAGCGTTTAAGAGAACGGGGTTGAAGGAGTCGTACTCGTCGTGATCCAAATCACCGGAGATCCTAGTGCCGAACGGACGGCACCTCCGCGTTCAACACACGTACAACCCGGTGGTGTCTCCCATGCCTTGATCCAGAAAGGAGAGAGGGAGAGGTTGAGGAAGACTCCATCCAGCAGCAGCACGACGGTGTGGTGGTGGTGGAGGAGCGTGGCAATCCTGCAGGGCTTCGCCAAGCACCGCGTGAGAGGAGGAGGACTTGGGAGAGGGGGAGGGCTGTGCCAGAACTTCGTGTGAAGCTCCCATGCGCCTCCCCACTATATATAGGGGTGGAGGGGCTGGTTTCTTGCCCTCCAAGTCCATTGGGGCGTTGGCCAAGGTGGGAGGAAAGAAATCCCATCATTTCCTTCCCCATCGATTGTTATCCCCCTTTTAGGGATCTTGATCTTATCCTTGGGATATGATCTTATTCCTTCTAAGGGGGATCTTGGTGCGCTTGACCAGGGGTGTGGGGCCTTTCCCCACTACCACGTTCATGTGGGTCCCCCATGCAGGTGGGCCCCACTCCGAACCTTCTAGAACCTTCCCGGTACAATACCGAAAATTCCCGAACATTTTCCGGTGGCCAAAATAGGACTTCCATATATAAATCTTTACCTCCGGACCATTCGGAACTCCTCGTGACGTCCGGGATCTCATCGGGACTCGAACAACATTCGTAACCACATACAAACTTCCTTTATAACCCTAGCGCCATCGAACCTTATGTGTAGACCCTACGGGTTCGGGAGACATGTAGACATGACCGAGACGTTCTCCGGTCAATAACCAACAGCGGATCCGATACCCATGTTGGCTCCCACATGTTCCACGATGATCTCATCGGATGAACCATGATGTCAAGGACTCAATTAATCCGTATACAATTCCTTTGTCTAATCAGATTGTACTTGCCCGAGATTCGATCGTCGGTATACCGATACCTTGTTCAATCTCGTTACGGCAAGTCTCTTTACTTGTTCCAGAACACATCATCCCGTGATCAACCCCTTGGTCACATTGTGCACATTATGATGATGTCCTACCGAGTGGGCCCAGAGATACCTCTCCGCTTACATGGAGTGACAAATCCCGCCTCGATTCGTACCAACCCAACAGATACTTCGGAGATACTGTAGTGCACCTTTATAGACACCCGCCACGTTGTGACGTTTGGTACACCCAAAGCATTCCTACGGTATCCGGGAGTTGCACAATCTCATGGTCTAAGGAAATGATACTTGACATTAGAAAAGCTTTAGCATACGAACTACACGATCTTTGTGCTAGGCTTAGGATTGGGTCTTGTCCATCACATCATTCTCCTAATGATGTGATCCCGTTATCAACGACATCCAATGTCCATGGTCAGGAAACCGTAACCATCTATTGATCAACAAGCTAGTCAACTAGAGGCTTACTAGGGACATGGTGTTGTCTATGTATCCACACATGTATCTGAGTTTCCTATCAATACAATAATAGCATGGATAATAAACGATTATCATGAACAAGGAAATATAATAATAACCAATTTATTATTGCCTCTAGGGCATATTTCCAACAGCTACTATCTATACAAAGTGCACATTGCGTCCACAACACAAAACAAGAGGCTACATTACGTACCTCAAAGCCTCTTAGCAGGCTCGTAAAAGCTTCATTCAATCCGCTCTTTGCGGACGAAATCCTCTCAATCACTGTACCCATTAAGGTATGATGTTCCTATGAGATAGGCGCTTGCTGCAGAAGATCCGTCCATGTGTTCGGTCGTATATCGAATGGTTCGGGTCTTTTGTTGTAGGTCTCACTAGGAGCCGAACACCCCGGACCTCGGGCGGCCGAAGAATCATCTTCTGGCCTGGCGCTCCTTCGCGGGTCGGGAGAAATCCGCCGGGACGACAACTCAGGGTCGTCCGCCTTATGGGGTGGGGAAGTATGGGGCGGTGTTTCGCTCTCCATCATCTCTGGAAGAAGATCCCCCAAGGACGAAGATTGTTGAGGGATGCTATAGGCCGAATTGCAAAACATACGTCTTAAAACATTACCCTCACAAACAGGCAAAGAATGGGGTTTGCTTATTAAAAACCTTTGTTCACTTACGGTTTGGCTGAGGGCTGGCCCCCTTGGGGACACTGTGCGGCAATATCGCCTCCCGAATTCGGGCCCCCTGATAGGGATTTCTTCCCTCGCTTGGAAGCCTCTGCCTTCAAGTCTTCGGGAGCGGCTCTTTTCTTCCTGTTTGGGGAGGGAATGATAGATTCTCCTTCCCGTTCACCCTCCGACACGGGGGTTCCGATTTCCCCGAATACGGTACATGATGCACCTCCGGTATGATGGCCGCTTTGGGCCTCTCCACTCCTCTCCTTTCCTTCCCTTGACAGCACTTGATAGGGTGCCGGAGTCAGCATTCTGGTCAACACTGGGTCCGCTGAGTTTTCAGGAAGAGGCGCCGAACACCTGATCCTCTCCGCCTTCCTTAGCCAACCCTGGCAAAGTTTGGATTTCTCACTTTTGTTATGAGAAACTTAAGCTAAAAATATGTTCGGAAATTGAGTACTTACCGGGGAATCCGAATGGTTGCAGTCGAGGCCTAAGTCCTCTGTGGTGTCCGGATACCTTTTTCGTGACCCGAAGAATAATTCGTACATCCATTCGAGCGTTGTGCCGAAGAAATGTTGAATGGTTCGCGGTCCTTCCAGATTGAATTCCCACAGACGGAGAGGTCGGCGCTGGCATGGCAAGGCCCGACGGACTAACATAACTTGTATTGTCTTGACAAGGTCGATGTCCTTCTTAATAAGGTCTCGAATGCGGCTTTGCAGTATTTGAACTTCGTCCGGTGATCCACAGTCCAGCCCATTGTTGACCCACGATGCAAGCTGTGGCGGAGGGCCGGGTCGGAAGGCTAGTGAAGCTATCCACTTGGTACCACGGGGCTCCATGATATAAAACCACTCCCGTTGCCATAGGCCGGAAGTTGCGGTAAAGGAACCCTTTGGCCAGACGGCACTGGCCGATTTGCTTATCAGAGCGCCTCCGCACTCTGCGTGCTCCCCATCTATTATCGTCAGCCTTACATAGAAGGTCTTGATCCACAAGCCGAGGTGTGGGGAGATACGGAGGAAGGCCTCACATACGATAATAAACGATGAGATGTGTAGGAGTGATTCCGGTGCTAGATCATGGAAATCTAGTCCGTAGTAAAACAGGAGCCCTCAAACAAAGGGATTGAGGGAGAAGCCTGACCCTCGAAGGAAGTGAGGGATAAATATGACCCTCTCATTAGATCTAGGAGAAGGGATAACCTCCCCTGGTGCAGGAAGCCTGTGAAGGATTTCCGCAGTCAAGTACCTTGCCTCCCTGAGCTTCTTGATATCCTCCTCGGTGACACAGGAAGCCGTCCACTGTCCCTGAAAGCTGGATCCGAACATGGCCTGAGGTTCGAAGTGACTGGTTAAGCCTTGGGTGTTGAAGCTCCAGGTGAGAGGAGGTGGGAGTAGCGAAGAAGGGAAAGGCGGGTCTCGGCTTCCTTATCAAGATGACGAATATCAAACGTCCCCTACGTGGCCTTAAAACATGCCTATTCCCAAGGAATCATACCAATGGGACGGTTGGGTTACCCACGTCCGTGTTGATGAGAATTCCATGATAAGGGGACACGATCTCCGCTTCGACAAGATGTGCCAATAAAACCGCCTCGTGAAGCATGGAGCAGCAGGCCGTAAAAAATATTCAAATTAATGGTAGGACAAGGACGTAATGTCGTGTTGTAATAGTTGTCAGCGGATTGGACTCATGAGAACATTGTGCTCTCCATGGTGGTTTATGTAATTTGTTTTGCAGAGCTGGACATGATTCTTTTGTTCAAAATCTACTTTGGAGTATTCGGAGAAGGAACCCGCCTTGCAATGCCAAAGACAATCTGCGCGCCGGACTCATCGTCATTGAAGCCTGGTTCAGGGGCTACTGAGGGAGTCCGGGATTAAGGGGTCCTCGCACAGCCGGAGTATATACTTTGGCCGGATTGTTGGACTATGAAGATACAAGATCGAAGACTTTGTCCCGTGTCCGGATGGGACTCTCCTTCGCGTGGAAGGCAAGCTTGGCGATTCGGATATGAAGATTCCTTTCCCTGTAACCGACTCTGTGTAACCCTAGCCTCCTCCGGTGTCTATATAAACCAAAGGGTTTAGTCCGTAAAACAACAATCACAATCATAGGCTAGCTTCTAGGGTTTAGCCTCTACGATCTCGTGGTAGACCTACTCTTGTAATACTCATATCATCAAGATCAATCAAGAAGGAAGTAGGGTATTACCTCCATCGAGAGGGCCCGAAACTGGGTAAACATTGTGTCCCCCACCTCCTATTACCATTAGCCTTAGACGCACAGTTCGGGACCCCCTACCCGACATCCGCCGGTTTTGACACTGATAGTCTTCCCCTCCAAGAGTAGTCTCAAGATGATCTCTTCTTGCTCCAGCTTCACCTTACCCCTCAATCAACTAGTGGTGTCTGTCAAGGCTGCTTCCAATGGTGCTCACCCTATCTCCTCCCTCTCTGAAACATGGGTCCTCATCGATGATATCCCTCCGTCTCTGCATTCTGCTGACTTTGTCATGGCCTTTGGGGTTCTGGTTGGCAAGCCCATCATGGTGGATACGGAGTCTCTCTCTGTCCTTGGCCCTGTCCGTCTCAAGATCTGGGCGGTGGATCCCCTCTGCCTTCATGGTTCTGTGGATGTTTCCCCCTCGTCTGATGGGTTTCGGCTGTGGGTCCGCGCTGAGGGTGGTGCCAACCCCATCATCCCTCCCCCTCCCCCACCTCCACCGGTGGAGAACCATGGCGGGGGGGGGGGGATGCTGGCAATCGGAGCGAGGACTCTCGGCCGAGCTTTACCTCTTCGGAATGGGATGTCTTGGGCTCTGAATCCAGGGAGCTCTTCAAGGATAGTGCGCCTCAGGGTAAGGCTAATGGAAAGGGCTCTCTGCCTGAATATGCTTCCGATCCAGCTGCGCCGGCTGCTCCCGTGGTTGGTACCCCTATCTCTGGTGTCTGCTCCAACTTGCCGGTCCGTCAGGGCTATCCTTCTCTGTCAGGCATTGAAGATCTCTCCGCCTCCCCTCCGCATGCCTCGGCTGGCTCCATTCCCAAGCGCAAGTCCTTGGTCCGGAAGTTCACGACTCATAGCCGGGCCTCCTCGGTTACCAAGCTGTCGGCGGCAGGGCCCTGCCGGCGTCTGGATGATGATTTGGGGGATGTGGCGGGCCAGGCCTCCCTGGTGCCGGCGCGTTCTACTCCGCTTCGGTATCCTTCTTCTACGGCGCGCAAAAGTGGTCGTCTTCGCAACTCTGGGATGCGGGTGGCTGACATGGCCGCTCGTCGTGCGAAGGCCCACGATCTTCCGGTTCCAGGTACTCCTTTACCCCACCCCCCGCCAGTCCCCCCTCCTTCTTCCCCTGTTAGACTCGTTTTGCCTGCGTATTCGGATGATCATCTGACCAAAGTTCTTTCGAATGTGGGTATTTCTCTTGATCACAATGTGGGCTCTCCCTCCTCCCTTCTTGCTTTAATTCAGGCCAATGAGGTGGCTCAGGTAGCGCTTGCCAAAGCTAAAGAGCTTGTGGCGGCTCCTCCTACTCCTCCGGTTGTGGCTGGGGGGTTTCTGAGGGGGGGGGTTGGCTAGCTCTGACAATCCCCAAGTCACTAAGAAGAAGGGTGCCTGTAGTGGAATTGTCACATCAGATGTCCTAGTGAAAGGACTTAGTCGTGGAGCCATCGCAACTAGGAAGCTTAAAGGGGTTAATCGGGACAAAGGACACGAGGTTTATACTAGTTCGGTCCCTTACGGTGAAGGTAAAAGCCTACGATCCAGTTTGGGGTGGGATTACTTATGTCTCGTTAACCAGGGAGCGAATTGCTTGACCTAGCTCTCGAGTTGATGTTACCTTCCCTGAACCGCCGCCAGGTCGTCCCTTTTTATACAGAGGTCGACGCCTAGCGGCTTACAGAGTCCCGACCGTCTCATAAATAGTGTCCGACTCGGTCTCTCAACTATCTTGCCTTACAATACAAGTCACGCACATATGGCGGTTTATCACTACAGGCCTTAAGTCGCCTCTGGGCTTTGGGCCCTTAACTGAGCTGCCATCTCTATCCTTGGTCTTGGGCTTCAAGAATATTTGTAAGTATAACCCGGCCCCTCCTGGGCAGGTCATACCAATAGTTACATCCCCAACATTAGGCCCCAGATTGATTTGGACTGGTTCATGTCAATCTTCAATACTTAAGAAAAATCTTCCGCCCTTATGAAATTTTCGTAACCCGCTATGACGTCATCCTCTGGATTTGCTGTAACCCGCCATGACGTCACCTGTCATAAAAGCACATTTTTGTTCAATGTACCTCAACGGATTTTTGTCTTGATGACCACCCCGAAAATCGAGGCGTCCTTGTAGTTGGATAATTTATGTTTTTGGCCTCCTCGTTTTCCGTGCTCTTTTAGTGGCCCTTCCTTATAAATAGATCTGACTAGGTCCTTCTCTTTTCCCTTTTCTGCGTCTTCTTCCTCTCGCCCCCATCTTTCACTGGAGCTCCGCCGCCGCCGCAGCAGCGCACCTCGTCTCCGTCAACCTCGACCGCTGCATCGACCTGAACTTGACCAGAGAGCGGCGGCGCCCCTCCGCAGCAGACCTACCGCTGTAAGTTTTCCCCTTTCTGCACCATAGATCCATGCTAGGGTTAGCGTGTTCTTCTGTACTGTGCGAAGTTCATCTTTAGTTCTTTGTGTTCCTTCTGCTATGGCTTCTTTTGATCCAACAATATCATAGATCTCATGCGGTAGGTGTTCCGCATCCCCACTAGAACACATGAACTCCTCAGCGCCATGTTTTTAGGTCTAGAAAATTTTCTTTTCTGAACGTCTGTTTGATCCAAAATAATGGCTGCAGTTTGTGAAACCTGTTTGTGGAATACTTAGGCAAAAATGTGCACTTGTTAGATTCATCTAGCCATGGCGACTCTGATCACCGGCTTTAAAGAGGCAATGCTCAATTGATAAATTTAACCACTCACAGCGGTTTAAATAGTCTTGACGGCTTATAGAGCCTATGGCGGCTTAAATAATCTTGACATAATTATCCTTATACCATTAGGCCCCTTCGTAAGCCGCCATCTTGAATATGTACTGTAATATCTTTTTCCCAACTTAAATTTGAACCGGTACTTTTTACTCTGTCTTAGGCTTTCAACACAATGGCACCAAAAGCACCCACTTCTTGCAACTTGGTCAAATCCATTATTACAGATAGCACTCTTGCCAATTTTTTGAAGATCGGCTATCTGCCGAATGTCTTATCGTGCTCCTAACCCGGAGGAGGAAATTCCTCAACCCAAAGAGGGAGAAGTTGTTGTTTCCACGGATCACATGAACCGGGGTTTCTCTCCACATGGCTCAAAATTCTTCAGAGATGTGTTGCACTTCTTTGATCTTCGCCCACAAGACATCAGACCCAATTCCATGTCTAATATCTGCAACTTCTAAGTGTTCAGTGAAGTATATCTTGGAGAAGAACCCAATATTTTACTCTTCAGAGAGCTATTCTACTTGAACCGCCAGAATGTGTGCGCCAGCGGCCAGAGCCTAGAGCTTGGAGGTGTTTCAATCCAACGTCGTAGGGACATAATCTTTCCTTATGCCAACCCTCCGAGTCATCCCAAAGACTGGAACCAAACATGATTTTACTGCCAAGACACCTCTACGGATGGTGAGAACCCTCTGCCTGGGTTTCGTGCTCTCCGTCTTGGGAACAACCATCCGCTTCCTGACACGATCACAGCCGCCGAACGCAAAACACTCGCCCCGACTTTAGCCAAGATCAAGGCTCTTCTGGGGAACGGGTTAACCGGCATCGACTTAGTCCGGGTTTGGCTCGCCTGGTGGGTCATTCCGCTGAGTTGCCGCCCCGGCTTGATGTGCAATTATACAGGCGCAAAGGATGACCCTGTGCGACATAGCCCTGATGACTTGCCTGAAGATGTCATCGATGATATGACAAAGTCCCTTTTGAACGAGAGCCTGGCGGATTGTGGTAAGGTGGGCTTAGCCACCTTCTGCAAAGCTAACCCAGCTCCAAAGGTAAGCCGACCATATGAAATAATTACTTTTGACGTTTCGATGTTTCACCCATACTCATAAATATGTTAACCTTTGCAGGCGGGTGATAAATTCTGGAAGGTCAAATATGACCATGAAGCTGCCAAGAAAGCCAGGAAGGAGAAGAAAGCCGTCAGGAAAGAGGCTACCAAGAAGAAGGGCAAGAAAGCCACTTCCTCTGAACTACTTCGGCTAGCAGATTCTTCTGAGTCGGAGGTAGCCCTTGACTCTCTTGGCTCCTTTTTTAACCATCTTACTGACACTGATTATCAACATGAGGACACAGGAGCCAGCCGTAACAAGGCTGAAGAGGTAACTATCATTTCCTCCGACTTCGAGCCTTTGCCAAGACAGAAAATCCGCAGAGTAACCCAGAAAGTAAGATTTTCACATCCCTTAGCTGATCAAGATTCTCAGTTTATTTTGAAGCGACAGATTCATGAGAGCCGGAGGCAGACCCGGACTAGCAAGGACGCGGAGCTCTCCTCCAGCTTGCCAAACACCCCAAAGAAGCACCGGAACAAGGTCACCTCTGATTTGAATTCCTTTTATCCTTTGGCGGTTCTTACTCGCCAACGTCTCAATTCTTCTGACTTGGATTATCAGGAAGCTTCCCCTTCCTCCGGCGACTCAATGCAGTCCAATCTGCCAGCTTTCAAGACCGCATTAGGGTAATGATAACCTGCCTATCCTGTATTCATTTCAATTCATTACATTTTCACTTAACCTTATGATTTTATGCAGTGGACAAGCCAAGCCCAGCAAAAGGGTCAAGAAGAGCAAGCCGGCAGAAGACTCGGTTGTGACCGAGCCAGTGCTTGGAACAATTGCGCCTGAATCGTCAACTCATGAGCCGCCACCTGAGCCAGCTCAAGACATACCAATTTCAACTGCTGACCTACCTGCTGAGAGAGCCGTTGACGACTCAGAAAACCCGGAAGCTCCTAGCCCGGTGAGGACAGATGATCCTCAAGACACTGACGTTGAGATAACCAGAACCAGCTTTGCTGAGCCGGGAAGGCCAACCGTGCTAGCCAAATGTTCTGCCAAGGAGGAGCTTCTTGAACACCGCCGGGTCAAGCTTGACATCGCAGACTATACTCACATGAGTATTGGAGAAGTCTTTTCTGGCTACATGAGCCAAGTGCATAGCAGTCGTAACCTCGAGATTGACATGGTGAAGCAGATGCACCAAAAATTGAGGTACAACTCTTTCTGTGATGTCATTTATCTTTACTATGCCAACCCCCAAGTCTATTGCTTATGATGAATATGATGTAGACTTAGAAATAAATTTAGTGACATTAGTATCATAGATGGATAAAACATGCAAGAAGTCCGGCTTACTCCGTAGTCCCCAAGGGGCGGCTTAACCGGGTTGGTTGAGCCGGTCCTTCATATGAATATAACATCAAATACTTACAAAGCTTTGAACATCAATATGCATTAGCCCCCAAGAGCCAAGTATTATTGCTTGCAAAATGCTTGGGACTTACTGTCATAAACCGCCACTTTAAGGAAAATTTCTTCGGTAGACATTAGCCCCCAAGTGCCAAGTGTTGTTGTTGGCAAAAGGCTTGGGACTTTAATATTGCGTCAAAATTGTCTTGATTTTGACCCTGTATTTGTATAGGCGGCCAAGAGTCAACTTGAATCAGAGGTGAATGATCTGAAGAACCGCCTTGAGGCCCAAGAGACGGAAACCCAAAAAGCCGACTCCAAGTTCAAATTCAGCGTTTCTGAACAAGAAAAACTAAAGAAAGAATTTGAAACGGAAAAGAAGGCCTAGGCTAATGACAAAACTGCATTGATTAACCGAGCTGAGAAGGCAGAGGCGGCTCTTGAAGAAGCAACTGGTGAATTAACCGGCTTAAAGCGCCATGTCTCTCAAATGGTCTCACCGATATTTGGTAAGTCGCCCTACAAGTGTTAAATACTTGGACCTTTCAATTGATCATATAATTGGAATTGACTCACTTGATCATGTTTATGCAGGCCCTAGGAGTTCAAATTTGAACCAAGATATGCTGATCAAGCTGAAGGCAGTTTATACACTAGTGGAGCAACTGTACACCGGGTCTTAGCGTGCATTAGCCATGGTGGGTTTGTCAAATGAAGTGCCTACCGTCTTGGCAGAGGTATTAAAGAAGCTCTCCGTGCTATCCCAACGCTTCAAAGAACTGAGGCGGTCAGCTGCAAGAGCCAGAGCGGTGAATGCTTTAAGCCGGGCCAAAGCTTGGCTACCAGAGTTAGACCCGGTCGACATTGCTACTGGCTATCGAAGCTTGAAGGAGGCTGGTACTTGATACGTCTCAAACGTATCTACTTTTCCAAACACTTTTCCCCTCGTTTTGGACTCTAACTTGCATGATTTGAATAAAACTAACCCGGACTAACGTTGTTTTCAGCAGAACTGCCATGGTGTTGTTTATTGTGCAGAAAACAAAAGTTCTCGGAATGACCTGAAAATCCACGGAGATAACTTTTGGAAAATATAAAAAATATTGGCGAAAGAATCAAGGCTAGGGGCCCACACCCTGTCCACGAGGGTGGGGGGCGCGCCCCCTCCACCTGGGCGCGCCCCCTCCACCTGGGCGCGCCCCCTGTCTTGTGGGCCCCCTAATGCTCCTCCAACCACAACTCCACCTCTATATATTCCATTTCATGGAGAAAAGAAATCAGAGAGAAAGTTTCATCGCGTTTTAGGATACGGATCCGCCGCCAAGCCCTAATCTCTCTCGGGAGGGCTAATCTGGAGTCCGTTTGGGGCTCCAGAGAGGGGGATTCATCGCCGTCGTCATCATCAACCATCCTCCATCACCAATTTCATGATGCTCACCGCCGTGTATGAGTAATTCCATTGTAGGCTTGCTGGACGGTGATGGGTTGGATGAGATTTACCATGTAATCCAGTTAGTTTTGTTAGGGTTTGATCCCTAGTATCCACTATGTTCTGAGATTGATGTTGCTACGACTTTGCTATGCTTAATGCTTGTCACTAGGGCCCGAGTGCCATGATTTCAAATCTGAACCTATTATGTTTTCATGAATATATGTGAGTTCTTGATCCTATCTTGCAAGTCTATAGTCACCTATTATGTGTTATGATCCGACAACCCCGAAGTGACAATAATCGGGATACTTCTCGATGATGACCGTAGTTTGAGGAGTTCATGTATTCACTAAGTGCTAATGCTTTGGTATGATTCTCTATTAAAAGGAGGCCTTAATATCCCTTAGTTTCCATTAGGACCCCGCTGCCACGGGAGGGTAGGACAAAAGATGTCATGCAAGTTCTTTTCCATAAGCACGTATGACTATATTCGGAATACATGCCTACATTACATTGATGAAATGGAGCTAGTTCTGTGTTACCCTATGTTATAGCTATTACATGAGGAATCTCATCCGACATAATTATCCATCACTAATCCAATGTCTACGAGCTTTTCACATATCGTGCTTTGCTTATTTAATTTTCCGTTGCTACTGTTACAACTACTACAAAACTGCTATCATTACTTTTGCCACTATTACCATTACTATCATACTACTTTGCTACTAAATACCTTGCTGCAGATACTAAGTTATCCAGGTGTGGTTGAATTGACAACTCAACTGCTAATACTTGAGAATATTCTTTGGCTCCCCTTGTGTCGAATTAATAAATTTGGGTTGAATACTCTACCCTTGAAAGCTGTTGCGATGCCCTATACTTGTGGGTTATCAAGACTAATTTCTGGCGCCGTTGCCGGGGAGCATAGCTCTATTCTTTGAGTCACTTGGGATTTATATCTGCTGATCACTATGAAGAACTTGAAAGACGCAAGAACTAAGATTTTTCCCTCAACTACGAGGGGAGGTAAGGAACTGCCGTCTAGCTCTGCACTAGATTCTCCTTCTGCTTTGAGTAAGCTTGCGACACCAAAACCTGCTACTGCTATGAATTCTGATATGTCGCATGTTATTGATGATGCCACTTCTGCTATGCATGATACTTATGATGAAGCTACTTCTGTGCTTGTTACTACTTTGCATTAGGTGAATTTCTAAATGAACAACTTGCTAGGGCTAGAGAGAATGAAATTATTGATGATAGTGATGATGAAGATTCTCCCCCTAAGTATGAATTGCCTGTTGTTCCTGAGGGTTATGTTATGGATGAAGAAACTGCTAGAGATCTTTTTGCTTGCAATGATAGATCTGATCTTAAGAAATTACTAGCTAAACTTAAATAGAAAACTCTAAATGCTAGGATGAAATATGACCCTGCTTTTGCTACTTTACCTCTCTTTGTTACCGATAAGGATTATGAATTCTCTGTTGGTCTTGAGATAATAACTTTGGTTGAATATTATCCTTTTTATGGCTATGAATCTGGAACTGTTGTGGCACATCTTACCAAGTTGAATGATATAGCCACCCTGTTTACCAATGATGAGAAGTCTCGCTATTATTATATCCTTAAGATATTTCCGTTCTCATTAAAGGGTGATGCTAAAACTTGGTTTAATTCTCTTGATCCTGGTTGTGTGCGTAGTCCCTGTGATATGATTTATTACTTCTCGCTAAATATTTCCTGCTCATAAGAAACAAGCTGCCTTGCGGGAAATATATAATGTTGTGCAAATCGAAGAAGAGAGTCTCCCACAAGCTTGGGGGAGGCTTCTCCGATTACTTAATGCTTTGCCTGAACACCCTCTTAAGAAAAATGAAATACTTGATATCCTTTATAATGGACTAACCGATGCTTCCAAGGACTACTTGGATAGTTGTGATGATTGTGTTTTCAGGGAAAGAACAGTCGACCAAGCTGAATTGTTATTAAATAATATGTTGACTAATGAAAATAATTGGACTCTTCCTGAGCCAATTCCTGACCCAATTGAGCCAACTCCTGAGCCTATTCCCAAACTAACTCCGAAGAAGAGGGGAGTTCTATTTCTCAGTCCTGAAGATATGCAAGAGGCAAAGAAATCAATGAAAGAAAAAGGTATTAAAGCTGAAGATGTTAAGAATATACCTCCTATTGAAGAAATACATGGTGAGGGAGTCCTGGACTAGGGGGTGTCCGGATAGCCAAACTATCATCATTGGCCGGACTCCAAGACTATGAAGATACAAGATTGAAGACTTCGTCCCATGTCCGGATGGGACTTTCCTTGGCGTGGAAGGCAAGCTTTGCAATACGGATATGTAGATCTCCTACCATTCTAACCGACTCTATGTAACCCTAGCCCTCTCCGGTGTCTATATAAACCGGAGGGTTTTAGTCCATAGGACGAACAACAATCATACCATAGGCTAGCTTCTAGGGTTTAGCCTCCTTGATCTCGTGGTAGATCCACTCTTGTACTACCCATATCATCAATATCAATCAAGCAGGAGTAGGGTTTTACCTCCATCAAGAGGGCCCGAACCTGGGTAAAAACATCGTGTCCCTTGTCTCCTATTACCATCCGCCTAGACGCACAGTTCGGGACCCCCTACCCAAGATCCGCCGGTTTTGACACCGACATTGGTTCTTTCATTGAGGGTTCCTCTGTGTCGTCACCTATAGGCCCGATGGCTCCTTCAATTATCAACGACGCGATCCGGGGTGAGACTTTTCTCCTCGGACAGATCTTCGTATTCGGCGGCTTTGCACTGCGGGCCAATTTGCTTGGCCATCTGGAGCAGATTGAAAGCTACGCGCCCGGCCATCAGGTCAGATTTGGAAGTTTGAACTTCACGGCCGACATCCGCGGAGACTTGATCTTCGACGGATTCGAGCCACAGCCGAGCGCGCCGCACTGTCTCGATGGGCATGATTTAGCTCGCCACGGACGGCGGTGCCTCGAAGTCCGACAAGAGTCCGCTCCGACCCTTAACTCGGAGCTGACTGCGCCGATCGAGAACGGGTGGCTGGACACCGTCTCGGGGGCTGCTGCCTCTACGGCGATGGAGCCGAACACCGATCATGTCCCTTGTGAAGCTCGTGACTCCGAGGTGCCAGACTCCTCGCCGGACTCCGAACCTCCCGCGCCCCTGCCAATCAAATCCGATTGGGCGCCGATCATGGAGTTCACAGCTGCGGACATCTTCCAGCACTCGCCCTTCAGCGACATCCTGAATTCACTAAAGCATCTCTCGTTATCAGGTGAGCCCTGGCCGGACTGCGGTCAGGATAGTTAGGATACGGACGACGAAGAAATTCAAAGCCCACCCACCACTCACTTTGTTGCCACTGTCGACGATCTAACCAACATGCTAGACTTCGACTCCGAAGACATCGACGGTATGGACGACGATGCCGGAGACGACCAAGAACCAGCGCCTACGGGGCACTGGAAAGCCATCTCTTCATACGACATATACATGGTGGACATCCCAAAGGATGGGAATGGCGAAGGAACAGTGGAGGAAGACCCCTCCAAGAAATAGCCTAAGCGCCGGCGTCAGCGGCGCCGCTCTAAATCCCGCCACAACAAGAATGGAGATTCCGGCACCGGAGACAATAACACCTCTGACAAGGTGCGAGGACAACCCTCCAAAGAAGATTCAGCACAGAGGATGGAGAAGCCAGCCCTCACAAGAGAGCGGCGGCATTTAAGAGGTAGAGGACGATAATTACATGCCTCCCTCCAGAGAGGCGAGGCAAGCCTCGGATTTACCAATTAATTGTCGTGCTCGAGGATCCTGTCGAACAAGAGCGTTTCAAATGCAAGCTTATGGCCACGGTGAGCAGCCTCAAGAAAAAGCAGCAACAGCTTAGAGCTGATCAAGATCTGCTAGCCGACAGATGGACCAAAGTCCTTGCGGCGGAAGAGCATGAACTCGAACACCCCTCCAAAAGCTACCCCAAACGCAAGCTGCTGCCCCGATTAGAGGAGGAAGCATATAAACCTACATCACCAGCACACAATACGGCCGACCGGCCACCTCGTGGCCACGACAGAGAGGCCTCTAGGCCTTCCACTAAAGCCGTACCTCGGCATCGCTCGAAAAGTACAAAGCCATGGGGGAATGCACCGGACTTGCGAGACATATTGGAGGATAAGGCAAGACAATCAAGATCGATCTACGGATCGCGTGGGCGCCCCATGACACGCGACGACAACCGTCGCGCCAGATACAGTAATTCCGGCTGGGCCGAACACAGTAGACAAAGCTCACTTGAGCTACGTCATGATATAGCCCAATATAGAGGCGCCGCACACCCACTATGCTTCACAGACGAAGTAATGGATCATCAAATCCCCGAAGGGTTTAAACCCGTGAACATTGAATCCTACGATGGCACAACAGACCCCGTGGTTTGGATCGAAGACTATCTCCTTCATATCCACATGGCCCGCGGCGACGATCTTCACGCCATCAAATACCTCCCACTCAAGCTTAAAGGTCTGCTCGGCATTGGCTTAACAGCCTGCCGCCAGAATCAATTGGTGTTGGGAGGACCCGAAGCCGCATTCCTTGATAACTTCCGGGGCACATATGTGCGACCACCGACGGCGATGACCTAAGCCACATAATTCAGCAGCAGATTTAATCAGCGGACAAATTCGGACATGGTTCTTAACCAAGAAAAATCAAATCGTCGACTATCCGGATGCAGAGGCCCTTGCAGCCTTCAAACACAACATCCGCGACGAGTGGCTTGCCCGGCACCTAGGACATGAAAAGCCGAAATCCATGGCAGCCCTCACATCACTCATGACCCACTTCTGCGCAGTAGAGGACAGCTGGCTAGCCCGCAGTAACAACCTCAACAAAAATCCTGGCAGTCTGGATACTAAGGACCGCAATGGCAGGTCACGTCGCAAGAAGCAAAAATGCCGCACTAATGGCGATAATACTGAGGATACGTCAGTCAACGCCGGATTCGGAGGCTCCAAACCCGGTCAGCGGAGAAAGCCGTTCAAAAGAACTACTCCGGGTCCGTCCAATTTGGACCGAATACTCGACCGCTCGTGCTAGATACACGGCACCCCCGAAAAGCCAGCTAACCACACCAACAGGGATTGTTAGGTATTCAAGCAGGCAGGCAAGTTAATTGCCGAAAACAATGACAAGGGGCTGCATAGCGATGACGAGGAAGAGACCCGGCCGCCGAACAATAGAGGACAGAAGGGTTTTCCCCCACAAGTGCGGACGGTGAACATGATATACGCAACCCACATACCCAAAAGGGAGCGGAAGCGTGCACTCAGGGACGTATACGCGATAGAGCCAGTCGCCCCAAAGGTCAACCCATGGTCCTCCTGTCCGATCACTTTTGATCGAAGGGACCACCCCACAAGCATCCGCCATGGCGGGTTCTCCGCATTGGTTCTAGACCCAATCGTCGATGGGTTTCACCTCACTAGAGTCCTAATGGACGGCGGCAGCAGCCTGAACCTGCTTTACCAGGATACAGTGCGCAAAATGGGCATAGACCCCTCAAGGATTAAACCCACAAAGACGACCTTCAAGGGCGTCATACCAGGTGTAGAGGCCAATTGTACAGGCTCAGTTACACTGGAAGTGGTCTTCGGATCCCCGGATAACTTCCAAAGCGAGGAGTTAATCTTCGACATAGTTCCGTTCCGCAACGGCTATCATGCACTGCTCGGACGAACCGCGTTTGCAAAGTTCGATGCGGTGCCACACTACGCATACCTCAAGCTCAAGATGCCAGGCCCTCGAGGAGTCATCACGGTCAACGGAAACACTGAACGCTCCCTCCGAACGGAGGAACATACAGTGGCTCTCGCGGCAGAAGTGCAGAGCAGCCTCTTAAGGCAATTCTCGAGTCCGGCCGTTAAGCGATCGAACACTGCTAAGCGCCCGAGTAACCTACAACAAGACCACCTGGCACGCCCGAGCATCGCAGAGTAATGCGGCCCCAACCCCAGCCCTTGCAAAATTGCAAAACCAAGACCGCAGACATCACTACACTCTGGAAATACCATGGGCAAAGGGGGAGGGGCACGACCACGTCAGGCCCAGAGTGCGGCTCAACCACACCAGGGGCTCCCAAGTGTGTCATCTTTTTTTTTTGTCCTCAGGACTCCATTTACCAGAGGCCCTGTCCGGCAGCAGACCCGCCGAACTCACGATGCAACAACTAGGAAGGGAGAAAAGCTACGACGAGTATCCAGGTGGTCTCCATTATGAGCATTATACCTGTTTTATACACCATTCCGCAGCCTACCCCTAGAGGGGGACATGCTAAATAGTTCCACCCCTTGCTTACCGCACTATTTGTATCGTTCTGCATTCACAACAGTATTATTTGAATAAACAATGCATCGCTTTTTGCTTATAATTGCATTCCCTTTTTTATACATATGTTCATTTATGACATGATTGCATCCGTGCACTTTGGTACGGCAAAATACACCAGGGCTTAAGTTCCCCACATCATGGTGTGATAAGTCCGAACACTTTCACAAGTGCGGCACCCCGAACTTATAGCATTATATGCATCAGCTCCGAATCATGTCTTGGGTCAATAGTTGGGTTTGCCCGGCTCCCATGTTTTGGTACCTTACGTTCCGTTATATCGGCTAAGGTAGCACTGGGAGAACCACTGCGATTGTGTCACAACCCTAGACTTTGCTTGTATTAGTTGCATTTGAGAGCCTCCTGCATCATGTCTAGATTCTGAAACTTGAATTGAGGATTGTTGAAACCTCAGAAATCTAATTAAAAGAAGGGCAAGCACCCTTTAAATTGCATTCTGTGAATCCAAAATGCCCTAAAAATAGTTTTGTGAATTTTGGCAAGAGTTATATATCAAACCAAAATTCTGGAACATTTTAAGGAATTATTTGGTCTCTGAATTTAAATCAATAATCTATTTGAATTTGGGGATATATTCATAATATATAATGAGTATATTTTCAAATACTTTGAAATGTTTTATGTACTTTTGGAATAGTCTAGAGAGGTAACATAAAATATTTCAGAATGTCTTGGCACTGTTTGAAATTATTTTTGAATTTGAAAACAGTGGCAAAATAAAATAAAAAGAGAAACAGAACAAAAATTAAAACAGAAAGCAGAGAGACTCACTGGCACCTACCGGCGCCTCCAAGCCCACTGGCCTCACTGCTGGCTGGCCCAGCCCACCCGGCCTTCTCGCTACCATCTCCTAGTTCTGCGCCAGGAGGACGACGCCCGTGTCGCCACAAGACGCTACCGAGGTTTCCACCTCCCGCTTCAGGTCTTGGCGGCCTCCCCTTCGAGCTTTGTCGCGTGGAGACGCCACGACACCCCCCGATCCCCCCTCGCTCTAGACCCCCTCCTCCTCCTCTGCTCTCTCTCTCTCTCTCTCCCGACCGACGACGAGCACCCGAGAGCACCGACGAGCTCCACCGCGGCCAATGTCCACACCTCGCCTCGCCGATGCTTCCAGAGGAACCGCCATCGCCTTCCGCGTCATCTACACCAACCCATTCGACCGCGGGAGCCCTACATCGCCGCCACGAGTCGTCTTCCCCGAGCACGGCCGCCAGACTCCATCGACGGATTCGCCGCCTTCCGGCCGCCCCGAGCCAACCGAGCTCGCCGTCGACCTCCCAAAGGAGCTCCGCCCATTTCCCTCTCTTTCCAAGATCTTTCCCGTCCTCTAGCCGTCGCGTTCATCGAGACCGAGAACCACCGCCGCCCGAGCTTGTCGCGGCGTAGTTCGCGACCATTTGGTCACCCAAAGGCGCCTAAATGCTTCGCAAAGAACACGAGAGCCTAGCGGAGCTTCGGTTCGTCCTTTTGCACGCCGTAGCCGGACCCGAGCTCGCTCGAGCTCCGACGCCTTGTGGTCGTCGCGGCGACGCCACGAGCCATTCTAGGCCCGAGACCACCACCATCCGACGCGCCGCGCCGCCATCGCCCTAGAGCTGCCTCCAACAAGATCGGCCGTGGCTGTGGAGCCTTTCCGAAGCCCGCGGCCGCCCCTGACCTCGCCGGCGGTTTAACGCCGGCAGGTTTGACTTTATTTGACCAGGGGTTTGACCTCCCCTGGGTCGCTGACATGTGGGCCCCGGCCCAGCTAATCCTAGATTAGTTTTTCTTAATTAAGTCTAATTAACCCAACTAACATTTTAGTTAGTAGTAATTTAACATTAATTAAGTTAGGTTAGTCAGTCAGTCACTGACGTGTGGACCCCACACGTCAGGTTTGACCTGGGTCAGCGCGGTTGACCTCTGACGATTTAATGCTGTTGTCATGCTGATGCAGTAAACAATTTCTGGATTTATTTTTTTATACAGGAAATTCCAGAAAATAACTAAAACTTCTAAATTTCATAGAAAATCAACCGTAGCTCCAAATCAAACAAATTATATATGAAAAATTATCAGAAAAATTCAAGGAATCCATCTGTACTATTTTCATGCATGTTTGAACAATGATTGTCCTCTGTTTTGGACAAAACAAATAAAGGGCATTTAAATAATCATATATGGAGTTGGAATTTGAATCATGTATTCAAACCAACTTCATTTAAATCATAGCTAGGTGCATTAGATCAAATCACAGCATTTTGCCATGTCATGATCATGCATCATATTGTAGCATTGCATTGAATGTGTTCTTTCTCAGTTGCCGGTGTTTGTCCCCTCTCGATAGACGTGGTTCCGACGACGAGTTCGATGACACCGATGAAGAACTATATTATCTTCAGAAGTGCCAGGCAAGCAAAACCCCCTTGTTCATTTCGATACAATCCCACTCTCTCGCTCCTGCTCTCTTTTACTGCATTAGGACAACAACGTTTCAACTGTTACATCTTTGTGGTAGTTGAACCCTTTATCCTCTGCATGACCTGTCATTCCACAAGAATAGATGAAATCCACTAGCATGAGTAGGAGTTGTTTGAGCCTGGTGTGCCTACTCATTCATGCTTGTTTGTCATGCCTGCTATTGCTTAGAGTTGTGTCAGTCCGATTCATCGGGAATGAATCGGAGGTGTGTGAACATGTCCCATTGTTGAGAGCTAAATGTGTGAACATGATTTGGTAAAGGTAGCGGTGAGAGGCCATGTAGGAGTACATGGTGGGTTGTCTCATTGCAGCCGTCCTCAGGAACTGAGTTCTGTGTTTGTGATCCATGAACAGTTACTACCACACATTGGGCTCCCGGCGCTCCAAGCCCTCTCGGCTTCTTAATCACCCTTTTTCTCTGTCCAGGAGTTGCAACTAGTTTCTGGTGTTTGTAGGTAGTGTTAGTAGTCTACCAAGTGGCACCCGGTAAAAGTGGGCTTGGGACAGACTAGGCACAGTGGCACGGTGTACCAAGCGTAGATCCACCCGTCGAGGTGGGCTTGGGAACCCTGCTCACATCGTTTGGGGCTGTGAGCGACACCCCGGCCGGATCTCCTTGCGGATGGAACCCGAATAGGCGATAAACCTGGACGAGAGACTTGAGTGTTTAGGTAGGCGTGGCCGACTCCTCGCTCGCTTCGCTTGAAGGTTGCCGAGATACATGACGTGTCTGAGGCGGTAAGTGGTAGAGCGTGTGTGAAGAAGTACACCCTGCAGGTTAACATTATCTATTCAATAGCCGTGTCCGTGGTAAAGGACTTCTAGGTTGCCTGTACAGTTCATAGACAAGTGAAAGTGGATACTCTAAAATGCGCAAGATAAGCGTGAGTGCTATGGATGGCGTTCTCGTAGGGAGACGGGAGCGGATCCATAGTGGTGTATTGATATGGTGAATATGTGGACTCGTGTGCGCCACCTCAAAGAGTTACATTGCAGTCGTAGTTCAGGTTAGCCACTGAGTCAAAGCTGGCTTGCTGCAGTTAAACCCCACCATCCCCTTTGTGGATAATGATGCATATGTAGATAGTTCTGATGTAAGTCTTGCTAGGTACATTTGTACTCACGTTTGCCTATTTTATGTTTTTGCAGAGAGACTTCCGTCTTACTAATAGTTCCGCGTGGACTTCGACGTTTAGCTTGTTACCTCAGCTACGATCTTGTGCCCTCGGCAGGATCTAGTAGATAGTCAGGCTTCTCAGCCTTTTTCATTTCGAGATGTCTGTACTCAGACATGTTAAGCTTCCGCATGTGCTTTGACTTGAATGCTCTGATTGTTGGGTCATGAGACCCATGTTTGTAATATCTCGCTCCTCGGAGCCTAATGAATAAATACTTGAGTCGTAGAGTCATGTTGTGATGCCATGTTGTATTTGCACATATCGAGCATATTGTGTGTATGTTATTGAAATGCTTGGTATGTGTGGGATCTGACTATCTAGTTGTTTATCCTTAGTAGCCTCTCTTATCGGGAAATGTCTCCTAGTGTTTCCACTGAGCCATGGTAGCTTGCTACTGCTCCGGAACACTTAGGCTGGCCGGCATGTGTCCTTCTTCGCTCTGTGTGTCGTCCCTTCGGGAAATGTCACGCGATGAATACCGGAGTCTGTTAGCCGCTTCTGCCGGTTCACCGGAGTCCTGCTAGCCTAGTGCTACAGCCTGGATTCACTCACCGATGACCGACACGCTCGATGCGGGTCATGGATGCTGTCCTGTAAGTTTGTGCCACTTTGGGTTTACGACTAGCCATGTCAGCCGGGCTCCTTATCATATGGATGCTAGCGACACTATCATATACGTGTGCCAAAAGGCTAAACGGTCCCGGCAAAGGTAAGGCGACACCCATGGGAATACCGTCGTGAGGCCGCAAAGTGATATGAGGTGTTACATGCTAGATCGATGTGACATTGAGTCGGGTCCCGATAGCTTTGGTATCGAGCTTATTGCTCAGAGGATTACCAAGCCAAACTGGTCGAAGTTGAGTCTCGAAATTCTTTAGTTATATAAGGGAATTGATTGTGGGATGGAACGTAAGGCTCTTTTTTACTTCTTATACCTCATGGCCTTCTGATCTGAGTCATCCTCTTCTCTTCTACGGGGATTAAGAACTAGGCCTTCTCATCTATCTATCAGGATGACGTGTTACTAATCCATAGACTTATAGAATTGTTAGTTTCAAATCTCGGCTCAGTTTTACCACTTCCGTATGTTAACTTTTGATCTCGAAACCTTGATATTGTGCTTCTGAGTGGCTATGCCACCATTTTTGTAGTATGTCTCCAAAACGTTTTGAGCATTTACAGCCGTTATGCTGTCCGAGTCATCCCAGGTTTCGAAACAATCTGATGCACTTGCAAATCCTTTCCCTCTGGTTTTGATGTTCCTTCGGGCCAGATTAATCACACTAAATGCTAAGTTGAGGTACTCTATTGCCTCGACATATATGTTGGAGTTAGTATTATGAACCTAGGTGTTTTAGGGAGTCACCTAGTAATCCAGCCATGCTTTGTGTTCCCAGTGTGATGATTCTGGCCGTCATTCTCGAAAGCATCCCGTGATGCCATTTAGTAGTAGGTATTCTACTCCTTGGGTTTTGAACCCGAGATTCACCCTACTCACCTCGTGTTGATAGTGTTTGCTAGTCCCTTCAGGGTATTAGTAACCTTTGCATTAGTCCTCGATGTTCGTGGTATTTCCTTCTTCCAAATACTATGAACCGCTTATGGCAGATGTTTGTTGGATCAAAAGATCACAACCGGAGTGCTCTTGATGGGTTCTCCATTCATAATTGTGATTCTGCCAGTTCTACCTTTCAGCATGGGTTATCCGGAAGAAATATGTTGAACTTGTTTGACATTCTAATCCATGCATCCACAACTCATAAAATTATATGTTCCTTGAGCTGTCCCCCTTTAGTTGTATTCCGACCTTAGCCTATCACTTGATAGTCAAGAGTATGTGTGCATTCGTGTTTATCGGCGCCTTTTACTCTTGTGGTCCGTCAAGCCATTCTATTCCGGAATGACTCGGAGAAACAAACTCCAGTACCTCATCCATATCCAGGATTGGGTCAAAGTAGTTGTGTTCTGCAGATCAAATGCCAATCCAGCTTTTGCTCATTGTACCTTGGAGTGTTACCATCTTTATGTCGATTGTCATGAGAATAGCACCACCTCTTATGAATTCTTGACGCAGTGATACTTCTCGCCATCGTTATTCCTCCTCGGTTCCGTGTTGTTGTATGGCTGGAATGCCGACAAGTGAATCGTGATGTGTGAAATCAATACTCCTAGCAACTTTGTTGCTTGGTAGTTAAAGGACAATAATTTCATTCTTAGCGTGTTGGTTCTTGAATCATCATTCTAAGATAGATTGTGCTACCTAGTCCTTATTTCGGTGCACTCCTCGATCAATGAGTTTGGATTTTGGCAATCCTCGCTCTTACGGTCATATCGTCTTGCCTCGAAAAGGAAGATTGTTCTCGAGCTTAGTAACATATCGGTGGTTCATGATTTTCCGAATATCTTCCCGGAAGTATCACCAGGTTGTCCCCTGACCGTTATGTTGAGCTCGTGATCAAGTTGATTTCTTTTAAACCATTCTTCTCCAAGAATCTGTGCTGGATACCCCTGAGCTAGTTGGTTAAGCTAAACAACAACTTGGAGAGTTGGAAGATGAAAGCTTGTCCGACTCAGTTCATTCCAAAGGGATATCTTTGTTGTGTGTGTGTGTGTGTGTGTTGAATAAAGATGATGTCTTCATTGATTGATCCTCGTGATCAATTGTTGGATTTATTGTCTTATCCCAAACCTTTGATTTGAGTATGGGCTATCATCAAATCAAATCAGAACCAACGATATTCGTAATGTTGTCTTACTCATGGTTGATTCCTCGAGCATACACCATTACATCTTTTGGTCCGACCAAGACTATCACTTGTTCACATAATTATGGAATTCCTTCTTCATGGAAACCTGGATGAATTGTTGTTGAGCCCATCGACAACATCCTTATCTCCTCCATGATTCGTGTTGAACATCCAGCTAGTATTGGAAACTTTTATAAGCATTATCTTCATGACCGCTCATGGAGCATATGTCCGAATGAAGAAGTGACTTTTCTAATTCACGTGCACTTGGTGTAAGTTGTCACTGTGGATCCGAGAAAGATTGTTTTTGCTTCCTTTGGAATCATCCCAAGTCAGTCATGCATGTGCGAAGTATTCTATGGTTTGATAGACTGATCATCTTCATTCCATATGTATATCCTAGCACACCAAGCCACTGGTTGATTTGTTCAAGGAGAAGGAGTTCCTTCATAAGAGCTAATCATATGACTTATGCAAGGACCTCGTTATCCGCGGTGATGGTTCCCAACTAGAACTCGGTAGTGTTTTATTGTAAGACTACCATGTGGTCATGCTTGTCTAGGATAGTGTGTTCACAGGTGTGTAGCAGAACCAGCTCATGTTTTGGAGCTTGCTATCGTAGTTCATTTCCCGAGAATCTCGCAACGCCATCTCATTGAATCGTGTTGCTAACGTTCTTTCAAACATGCTGAGTCTGAAGTATCCTATCACCAATCGGATCTGAATCTCAGGCAGATATGATGGTTGGAACATTTCCGACATTGCATTTTGTTCCAAGCTTGCACCGCCTTGTGCCAAACTTCCTTGGATTGCCCTTCTTAGTAATTGATGTCTAGGATCATCCTTAAAAGTGGACCTACCATGAGTCCCATCCATTTCCGGCGATAAGCAAAAGTCATCCATTGCGTTGTCTTCAACAAGTTAGTCCACATCATCCATCCTAGTTTGAGTATGCCATTCTCCCGAGCCCCCTCTAACGATCGATTGTGATTGCCTTAGGCTGGTATAATGAGTTTCAATGATCTCTGAATCAAAGGTAATTCCTTTTGCCACTTAAGGAATATTTCTACGGTCACCTTCCTAAGGTGCCTCGCTATGGTATCATGGCAACTCAACTCCTCGCTACGATGACAACCATTCACCACCCTCTTAAGGGTAGTATTGTTGTCTACCTAGTGAACCCTCGTCATCTATCTCACTCATTCCTTATGCTTCATGTCTCAGTTTGAGAGATGTTTCCATGTCTCAATCCATGAGTTGATCCTAAGTTGTTCGATCTTCGAGAAGATTGATTTTTCTAGAATTTTCCTTTCCTCTTCTCGTCATGTTAGTTGGAGTTCTCAGAGCAAGACGACAAAACAAGATGATGATCGAATCAAGGTTCTTATAAAGTGCAATTGGATCATGAAGAGCTTGTTAGCTTTGTGTTCCCTCTGTCTACTTACCTCACGTCTTGAATCTTGGGTCGAGATTCTTGTTTAGTGGGGGTGAGTTGTCACAACCCTAGACTTTGCTTGTATTAGTTGCATTTGAGAGCCTCCTACATCATGTCTAGATTCTGAAACTTGAATTGAGGATTGTTGAAACCTCAGAAATCTAATTAAAAGAAGGGCAAGCACCCTTTAAATTGCATTCTCTGAATCCAAAATGCCCTAAAAATAGTTTTGTGAATTTTGGCAAGAGTTATATATCAAACCAAAATTCGGAACATTTTAAGGAATTATTTGGTCTCTGAATTTAAATCAATAATCTATTTGAATTTGGGGATATATTCATAATATATAATGAGTATATTTTCAAATACTTTGAAATGTTTTATGTACTTTTGGAATAGTCTAGAGAGGTAACATAAAATATTTCAGAATGTCTTGGCACTGTTTGAAATTATTTTTGAATTTGAAAACAGTGGCAAAATAAAATAAAAAGAGAAACAGAACAAAAATTAAAACAGAGCAGAGAGACTCACCTGGGCACTTACCTGGCGCCCTCCAAGCCCACCTAGGCCTCACTGCTACTGCCCAGCCCACTGCCTTTCGCGGTCATCTCCTAGCTCCTGCCAGGAGGACGACGCCGTGTCGCCCGCGCACGCGCCTGAGGTTTCCACCTCCTGCTTCGTGCTGGCGGCCTGCCCTTCGAGCCTGTCCGCGCGTGGAGACGCCACGACACCCCCACCCCCCTCGCTCTGGACCCCCTCCTCCTCCTCTGCTCTCTCTCTCTCGCGACCGACGACGAGCACCCGAGAGCACCGACGAGCTCCACCGCGGCCAATGTCCACCCCTCGCCTCGCCGATGCTTCCAGAGGAACCGCCATCGCCTTCTGCGTCATCTACACCAACCCATTCGACCGCGGGAGCCCTACATCGCCGCCACGAGTCGTCTTCCCGAGCACGCCGCCGGACTCCATCGACGGATTCGTCGCCTTCCGGTCGTCCCCGAGCCAACTGAGCCTGCCGTCGACCTCCCAGTGAGCTCCGCTCCATTTCCCCTCTCTTTCCCGCATCTTTCCCATCCTCTAGCCGTCGAGACCGAGAACCACCGCCGCCCGAGCTTGTCATTTGGCGAGTTCGCGACCATTTGGTCACTCGGTCGCCCAAATGCTTCGCGAAGAACACGAGAGCCTAGCGGAGCTTCAGTTCGTCCTTTTGCACGCCGTAGCCCCGACCCCGAGCTCGATCGAGCTCTGGCCGCCGCTGTGGTCGTCGCCGGCGACGCCACAGGCCATTCTAGGCCCGGATACCACCACCATCCGACGCGCGCCGCCATCGTCCTAGAGCTGCCTCCAACAAGATCGGTGCAGGCTCTGTGGAGCCTTTCAAGCCAGCATGTCGCCCGACCTCGCCCGGCGGTTTAACGCCGCAGGTTTGACTTTATTTGACCAGGGGTTTGACCTCCCCTGGGTCGCTGACATGTGGGCCCCGGCCCAGCTAATCCTAGATTAGTTTTTCTTAATTAAGTCTAATTAACCCAACTAACATTTTAGTTAGTAGTAATTTAACATTAATTAAGTTAGGTTAGTCAGTCAGTCACTGACGTGTGGACCCCACACGTCAGGTTTGACCTGGGTCAGCGCGGTTGACCTGCTGACGCAATGCTGTTGTCATGCTGATGCAGTAAACAATTTCTGGATTTATTTTTTTATACAGGAAATTCCAGAAAATAACTAAAACTTCTAAATTTCATAGAAAATCAACCGTAGCTCCAAATCAAACAAATTATATATGAAAAATTATCAGAAAAATTCAAGGAATCCATCTGTACTATTTTCATGCATGTTTGAACAATGATTGTCCTCTGTTTTGGACAAAACAAATAAAGGGCATTTAAATAATCATATATGGAGTTGGAATTTGAATCATGTATTCAAACCAACTTCATTTAAATCATAGCTAGGTGCATTAGATCAAATCACAGCATTTTGCCATGTCATGATCATGCATCATATTGTAGCATTGCATTGAATGTGTTCTTTCTCAGTTGCCGGTGTTTGTCCCCTCTCGATAGACGTGGTTCCGACGACGAGTTCGATGACACCGATGAAGAACTATATTATCTTCAGAAGTGCCAGGCAAGCAAAACCCCCTTGTTCATTTCGATACAATCCCACTCTCTCGCTCCTGCTCTCTTTTACTGCATTAGGACAACAACGTTTCAACTGTTACATGCTGTGGTAGTTGAACCCCTTTATCCTCTGCATGACCTGTCATTCCACAGTAAATAGATGAAATCCACTAGCATGAGTAGGAGTTGTTTGAGCCCTGGTGTGCCTACTCATTCATGCTTGTTTGTCATGCCTGCTATTGCTTAGAGTTGTGTCAGGTCTGATTCATCGGGAATGAATCGGAGGTGTGTGAACATGTCCTACTGTTGAGAGCTAAATGTGTGAACATGATTTGGTAAAGGTAGCGGTGAGAGGCCATGTAGGAGTACATGGTGGGTTGTCTCATTGCAGCCGTCCTCAGGAACTGAGTTCTGTGTTTGTGATCCATGAACAGTTACTACCACACATTGGGCTCCGGGCGCTCCAAGCCCTCTCGGCTTCTTAATCACCCTTTTTCTCTGTCCAGGAGTTGCAACTAGTTTCTGGTGTTTGTAGGTAGTGTTAGTAGTCTACCAAGTGGCACCCGGTAAAAGTGGGCTTGGGACAGACTAGGCACAGTGGCACGGTGTACCAAGCGTAGATCCACCCGTCGAGGTGGGCTTGGGAACCCTGCTCACATCGTTTGGGGCCGTGAGCGACACCCGGCCGGATCTCCTTGCGGATGGAACCGAATAGGCGATAAACCGGACGAGAGACTTGAGTGTTTAGGTAGGCCGTGGCCGACTCCTCGCCTCGGCTTCGCTTGAAGGTTGCCGAGATACATGACGTGTCTGGCGGTAAGTGGCGAGAGCGTGTGTGAAGAAGTACACCCTGCAGGTTAACATTATCTATTCAATAGCCGTGTCCATGTAAAGGACTTCTAGGTTGCTGTGCAGTTCATAGACAAGTGAAAGTGGATACTCTAAAATGCGCAAGATAGCGTGAGTGCTATGGATGGCGTTCTCGTGAGGGAGACGGAGCGGATCCATAGTGGTGTATTGATATGGTGAATATGTGGACTCGTAGCGCCACCTCAAAGAGTTACATTGCGAAATAGTTCAGGTTAGCCATCGAGTCAAAGCTGGCTTGTTTGAGTTAAACCCCACCATCCCTTTGTGGATAATGATGCATATGTAGATAGTTACGATGTAAGTCTTGCTAGGTACATTTGTACTCACGCTTGCCTATTTTATGTTTTTGCAGAGAGACTTCCGTCTTACTAATAGTTCCGCGTGGACTTGACGCTTAGCTTGTTACCTCAGCTACGATCTTGTGCCCTCGGCAGATCTAGTAGATAGTCGGGCTTCTCAAATTTTTTCATTTCGAGATGTCGTACTCGGACATGTTAAGCTTCCGCATGTGCTTTGACTTGAATGCTCGATTGTTGGGTCATGAGACCCATGTTTGTAATATCTCGCTCCTCGAGCCTAATGAATAAATACTTGAGTCGTAGAGTCATGTTGTGATGCCATGTTGTATTTGCACATATCGAGCATATTGTGTGTATGTTATTGAAATGCTTGGTATGTGTGGGATCGACTATCTAGTTGTTTATCCTTAGTAGCCTCTCTTCTGGAAATGTCTCCTAGTGTTTCCACCGAGCCATGGTAGCTTGCTACTGCTCGGAACACTTAGGCTGGCCGGCATGTGTCCTTCTTCGTTCACGTATGCATCCCGGGAAATGTCACGCGATGAATACCGAGTCTGTTAGCCGCTACTGCCCGGTTCACCGAGTCCTGCTAGCCTAGTGCTACAGCCTGGATTCACTCACGATGACCGACACGTTCGATGCGGGTCATGGATGCCTGTCCTGTAAGTTTGTGCCACTTTGGGTTTACGACTAGCCATGTCAGCCGGGCTCCTTATCATATGGATGCTAGCGACACTATCATATACGTGTGCCAAAAGGCGTAAACGGTCCCGGGCAAAGGTAAGGCGACACCCATGGGAATACCGTGCGTGAGGCTGCAAAGTGATATGAGGTGTTACATGCTAGATCGATGTGACATTGAGTCGGGTCTGACAGCTTTGGTATCGAGCTTGATTGCTCAGAGGATTACCAAGCCAAACTGGTCGAAGTTGAGTCTAGAAATTCTTTAGTTATATAAGGGAATTGATTGTGGGATGGAACGTAAGGCTCTTTTTACTTCTTATACCTCATGGCCTTCTGATCTGAGTCATCCTCTTCTCTTCTACGGGGATTAAGAACTAGGCCTTCTCATCTATCTATCAGGATGACGTGTTACTAATCCATAGACTTATAGAATTGTTAGTTTCAAATCTCGGCTCAGTTTTACCACTTCCGTATGTTAACTTTTGATCTCGAAACCTTGATATTGTGCTTCTGAGTGGCTATGCCACCATTTTTGTAGTATGTCTCCAAAACGTTTTGAGCATTTACAGCCGTTATCTTTGTCCGAGTCATCCTGTGTTTGAAACAATCGATGCACTTGCAAATCCTTTCCTCTAGTTTTGATGTTCCTTGGGCCGATTAATCACACTAAATGCTAAGTTGAGGTACTCTATTGCCTCGACATATATGTTGGAGTTAGTATTATGAACCTAGGTGTTTTAGGAGTCACCTAGTAATCCAGCCATGCTTTGTGTTCCCGGTGTGATGATTACGCCGTCATTCTAAAGCATCCCGTGATGCCATTTAGTAGTAGGTATTCTACTCCTTGGGTTTTGAACCGAGATTCACCCTACTCACCTCGTGTTGATAGTGTTTGCTAGTCCCTTGAGGTATTAGTAACCTTTGCATTAGTCCTCGATGTTCGTGGTATTTCCTTCTTCCAAATACTATGAACCGCTTATGGCAGATGTTTGTTGGATCAAAAGATCACAACCGAGTGCTCTTGATGGGTTCTCCATTCATAATTGTGATTCTCGCCAGTTCTACCTTTCAGCATGGGTTATCCGGAAGAAATATGTTGAACTTGTTTGACATTCTAATCCATGCATCCACAACTCATAAAATTATATGTTCCTTGAGCTGTCCCCCTTTAGTTGTATTCCGACCTTAGCCTATCACTTGATAGTCAAGAGTATGTGTGCATTCGTGTTTATCGGCGCCTTTTACTCTTGTGGTCCGTCAAGCCATTCTATTCCGGAATGACTCGGAGAAACAAACTCCAGTACCTCATCCATATCCAGGATTGGGTCAAAGTAGTTGTGTTCTGCAGATCAAATGCCAATCCAGCTTTTGCTCTGCTGTACCTTGGAGTGTTACCATCTTTATGTCAGGATTGTCATGAGAATAGCACCACCTCTTATGAATTCTTGACGCAGTGATACTTCTCGCCATCGTTATTCCCTCCTCGGTTCCGTGTTGTTGTAACTGGAATGCCGACAAGTGAATCGTGATGTGTGAAATCAATACTCCTAGCAACTTTGTTGCTTGGTAGTTAAAGGACAATAATTTCATTCTTAGCGTGTTGGTTCTTGAATCATCATTCTAAGATAGATTGTGCTACCTAGTCCTTATTTCCGGTGCACTCCTCGATCAATGAGTTTGGATTTTGGCAATCCCTCGCTCTTCTGGTCATATCGTCTTGCCCTGAAAAGGAAGATTGTTCTCGAGCTTAGTAACATATCGGTGGTTCATGATTTTCCGAATATCTTCCCGGAAGTATCACCAGGTTGTCCCCTGACCGTTATGTTGAGCTCGTGATCAAGTTGATTTCATTTAAACCATTCTTCTCCAAGAATCTGTGCTGGATACCCCTGAGCTAGTTGGTTAAGCTAAACAACAACTTGGAGAGTTGGAAGATGAAAGCTTGTCCGACTCAGTTCATTCCAAAGGGATATCTTTGTTGTGTGTGTGTGTGTGTGTTGAAGAAAGATGATGTCTTCATTGATTGATCCTCGTGATCAATTGTTGGATTTATTGTCTTATCCCAAACCTTTGATTTGAGTATGGGCTATCATCAAATCAAATCAGAACCAACGATATTCGTAATGTTGTCTTACTCATGGTTGATTCCTCGAGCATACACCATTACATCTTTTGGTCTGACTAGTACTATCACTTGTTCACATAATTATGGAATTCCTTCTTCATGGAAACCTGGATGAATTGTTGTTGAGCCCATCGACAACATCCTTATCTCCTCCATGATTCGTGTTGAACATCCAGCTAGTATTGGAAACTTTTATAAGCATTATCTTCATGACCGCTCATGGAGCATATGTCCGAATGAAAGAAGTGACTTTCTCTAATTCACGTGCACTTGGTGTAAGTTGCCGCCGTGGATCCGAGAAAGATTGTTTTTGCTTCCTTTGGAATCATCCCAAGTCAGTCATGCATGTGCGAAGTATTCTATGGTTTGATAGACTGATCATCTTCATTCCATATGTATATCCTAGCACACCAAGCCACTGGTTGATTTGTTCAAGGAGAAGGAGTTCCTTCATAAGAGCTAATCATATGACTTATGCAAGGACCTCGTTATCCGCGGTGATGGTTCCCAACTAGAACTCGGTAGTGTTTTATTGTAGACTACCATGTGGTCATGCTTGTCTAGGATAGTGTGTTCACAGGTGTGTAGCAGAACCAGCTCATGTTTTGGAGCTTGCTATCGTAGTTCATTTCCCGAGAATCTCGCAACGCCATCTCATTGAATCGTGTTGCTAACGTTCTTTCAAACATGCTGAGTCTGAAGTATCCTATCACCAATCGGATCTGAATCTTAGGCAGATATGATGGTTGGAACATTTCCGACATTGCATTTTGTTCCAAGCTTGCACCGCCTTGTGCCAAACTTCCTTGGATTGCCCTTCTTAGTAATTGATGTCTAGGATCATCCTTAAAAGTGGACCTACCATGAGTCCCATCCATTTCCGGCGATAAGCAAAAGTCATCCATTGCGTTGTCTTCAACAAGTTAGTCCACATCATCCATCCTAGTTTGAGTATGCCATTCTCCCGAGCCCCCTCTAACGATCGATTGTGATTGCCTTAGGCTGGTATAATGAGTTTCAATGATCTCTGAATCAAAGGTAATTCCTTTTGCCACTTAAGGGAATATTTCTACGGGTCACCTTCCCTAAGGTGCCTCGCTATGGTATCATGGCAACTCAACTCCTCGCTACGATGACAACCATTCACCACCCTCTTAAGGGTAGTATTGTTGTCTACCTAGTGAACCCTCGTCATCTATCTCACTCATTCCTTATGCTTCATGTCTCAGTTTGAGAGATGTTTCCATGTCTCAATCCATGAGTTGATCCTAAGTTGTTCGATCTTCGAGAAGATTGATTTTTCTAGAATTTTCCTTTCCTCTTCTCGTCATGTTAGTTGGAGTTCTCAGAGCAAGACGACAAAACAAGATGATGATCGAATCAAGGTTCTTATAAAGTGCAATTGGATCATGAAGAGCTTGTTAGCTTTGTGTTCCCTCTGTCTACTTACCTCACGTCTTGAATCTCGGGTCGAGATTCTTGTTTAGTGGGGGTGAGTTGTCACAACCCTAGACTTTGCTTGTATTAGTTGCATTTGAGAGCCTCCTACATCATGTCTAGATTCTAAAACTTGAATTGAGGATTGTTGAAACCTCAGAAATCTAATTAAAAGAAGGGCAAGCACCCTTTAAATTGCATTCTGTGAATCCAAAATGCCCTAAAAATAGTTTTGTGAATTTTGGCAAGAGTTATATATCAAACCAAAATTCTGGAACATTTTTAAGGAATTATTTGGTCTCTGAATTTAAATCAATAATCTATTTGAATTTGGGGATATATTCATAATATATAATGAGTATATTTTCAAATACTTTGAAATGTTTTATGTACTTTTGGAATAGTCTAGAGAGGTAACATAAAATATTTCAGAATGTCTTGGCACTGTTTGAAATTATTTTTGAATTTGAAAACAGTGGCAAAATAAAATAAAAGAGAAACAGAACAAAAATTAAAAGCAGAAAGAGAGACTCACAGGCACTTACTCCGCGCCTCCAAGCCCACCTAGGCCTCACTGCTGGCCCAGCCCACCGGCCTTTCGCTCATCTCCTAGCTCTGCCAGAGGACGACGCCAGTGTCGCCACAAGACGCTACCGAGGTTTCCACCTCTGCTTCGTCTTGGCGGCCTGCCCTTCGAGCTGTCTGGCGTGGAGACGCACGACACCCCCGACCCCTCGCTCTGGACCCCCTCCTCCTCCTCTGCTCTCTCTCTCGCGACCGACGACGAGCACCGAGAGCACCGACGAGCTCCACCGCGCCAATGTCCACCCTCGCCTCGCCGATGCTTCCAGAGGAACCGCCATCGCATATGCGTCATCTACACCAACCCATTCGACGCTGGGAGCCCTACATCGCCGCCACGAGTCGTCTTCCCGAGCACGGCCGCCGGACTCCATCGACGGATTCGTCGCCTTCCGGTCGTCCCCGAGCCAACTGAGCCTGCCGGCCCAGCTAATCCTAGATTAGTTTTTCTTAATTAAGTCTAATTAACCCAACTAACATTTTAGTTAGTAGTAATTTAACATTAATTAAGTTAGGTTAGTCGATCGATCAGCGGCGTGTGGACCCCACACGTCAGGTTTGACCTGGTCAGCAAGGTTGACCTGCCGACTTAATCTGTTGTCATGCACGGATTTATTTTTTATCAGGAAATTCGATAAACAATTTCGGATTTATTTTTTTATACAGAAATTCGTAAAATAACTAAAACTTCTAAATTTCATAGAAAATCAACCGTAGCTCCAAATCAAACAAATTATATATGAAAAATTATCGACAAATTCAAGGAATCCATCTGTACTATTTTCATGCATGTTTGAACAATGATTGTCCTCTGTTTTGGACAAAACAAATAAAGGGCATTTAAATAATCATATATGGAGTTGGAATTTGAATCATGTATTCAAACCAACTTCATTTAAATCATAGCTAGGTGCATTAGATCAAATCACAGCATTTTGCCATGTCATGATCATGCATCATATTGTAGCATTGCATTGATTGTCGGCCTTTTCATTTCTAGATGTACGTACTCGGACATGTTAAGCTTCGCATGTGCTTTGACTTGAAATGTCACGCGATGAATACCATGGAGTCGAGCTGTTAGCCGCTATCCTTAGTAGCCTCTCTTACGGAAATGTCTCCGTGTTCACCGAGTCCTAGGCTAGCCTAGTGCTACAACCTAGGATTCACTCTGCTAGCCTAGTGATGACCGACACGTTCGATGCTGGGTCATGGATGCTGTCCTGTAAGTTTGTGCCACTTTGGGTTTACGACTAGCCATGTCAGCCGGGCTCCTTATCATATGGATGCTAGCGACACTATCATATCGTGTGCCAAAAGGCGCAAACGGTCCCGGGCAAAGGTAAGGCGACACCCGTGGGAATACCATGCGTGAGGCCGCAAAGTGATATGAGGTGTTACATGCTAGATCGATGTGACATTGAGTCGGGGTCCTGACAGATTGTGGCCCAGTAGAGCTGGGCGAGCACCTTAGTGGAGAAAGCTAAAACTGACCGTCATGATGAGGCGAGAGCCGGTCGCTGTTCGAGAGGTGTTTTCGAGTCCCTAAAGACTTATGCCGCTTAGAGCGAGGAACCGGCTTTGTCCGGCCCATGCGTGGATAGCGCCCCGAATTCGGCCTTCCTAACACTAGGGGCTTCGCCGAAATTTAAAATTATAGAATTCTATGGCTTAGTGAGAGTGTTCAAGCACTATAAGTCTAGTTGCCTTGTTCGTTGTGTTGAGCGCCTCCCTAGATGGACCCAAAAATGGGAACAAGAGCGCTCAAGTTTATCCCGAACACCCCAGCACTCGTGGCATGGGGGCTGAAGCCGACGACTTGCCATCTCTCGATTTGATAAGCGGCCGCCTGAAGGTAATATTTTAAATTAACAAGCGTTGCTTAGCGCATATGAACAAAGTTTTCAGCGCACAGGATAACAAAATGCGAGTCTACTCAAATATTACATCTTTGGAGCACTCACCCAAAATAATGCGGGCACCCTTCAGGACACCCTTATAATACATCTCGGGTGTGCGATACTCCTTGCCCGGCGGTGGCGCGTCCGTCACAAGCTTCTCAGCATCCATCTTTCCCTAGTGCACCTTAACATGGGCAAGGGCCCGACGGGCACCTTCAATGCAGGCGGAGTGCTTGATGATTTCAACCCAGGGACATGCATCCACGGGCCGCCGCACCAGGCCGAAGTAGCTCCCAGGCATGGCCTCTTTGGGCCATAGCCGAACTATAAGGCCCTTCATGGCCTGTTCGGCCACCTTGTGGAGCTCGACCAGCTGCTTCACTGGTCGCTCAGGGCACCGGATGTCCGCCTCAAACATCTTGAGACCAGAACACCTTCTCCGTCGAGCTCCCCTCCTCGGCCGTGTAGAAAGCGGCAGCGTCGGACACGCTGCGGGGCAGATCTGCGAACGCTCCTGGAGAGCTCCGAATTCGGGTAAGTAACAGGTAATTCACTTTTACATGCTTGCTTTGCATGAAGAATGCCTTACCCGCCTCTATCTTCTTCAATTCCTCGATTTCCTGGAGGGCCTTGTGGGCTTCGGCCTTCACGGCTTTGGCGCTCTCAAGAGCCGACGCAAGCTCGGACTCTCGAGTCTTCGAGTCACGCTCCAAACTCTCGTGCTTTTCCACGAGAGCCTGGACCTCTTGCTGTACCTCCGCCACCCGCGCCTCCTGCTTCTCTCGCTCGGCTTGTTGCGCGGCCGCATTGCGTTCGGCCGCGGACACCGCCTCCTTCAGGGTGGCCACCTCGTTCGTAGCCCCTGGCGCACCCACGTTATCTGTGTTATTTCTCTTGCAACCAAACCCTTTTCTGTAAGGTACAACTTTAATAAGGTGTTACTCACCTTCCTTGTCCTCGAGCTGCTTCTTGGCATGGCTGAGCTCGTTCTCGGACCGCTCGAGGCTCTGCTTCAAAGCATTGACCTCCGCAGTCAGTGCGGCAGAGGTCAGCAGCGCAGCATGCATTCCCATATTGACATATTTTTGTTAGACTCCTACGTATATCTTTTTAGATCCTAAGTTCGGCTTTTCTTTCCGAACACCGAACCGAGCATCAGGGGCTACTCTCTATGCAGTACCATTTTTCATATCTTAAAATTCTTACCTCAAAGCCTGTTAAAAGGCTACTTCAGGCTTCGGTCAGCCCGCTCTTGGCGAGCTGAACCTTCTGAAGCACCGCACTCATGACAGTGTGGTGTTCCTCCTCGATGGAAGCGCCATTGAGCGCCTCCAGCGCCTCCGGTTGGACGGAGGCCGCCGGTGTCACAGTCTTGCCCTTCTTACAAGGGCCGCCACGGACTCGGAACCATTGCAGTTCGGTGCGGAGCCAGTCCAAAGTCCGGGAGGTTGCCTGCGGCACCTCCGGTCTCCTCCTCTGGTGGGTCCTTCCGGGACCCCACCTCGCGTCGTCAACATCGCGGGGGTGGGCGGTGGAATAGAATCCACATCCGGCGTGCCCAAGGACCCGCTTCGACAAGCGGGAAGATCGTCCTTGGGCGGACTACAGGGTTGTATGCGGCATTAGAAAGACATCATGCGGCAAAAAGAAAAATTATAAATCATTCAGGAGTCCGGATACTTACGATCTCGCCAGGGGCTTGGCCCTTGAGGGCCATTGCTCGTCGCCGTCACCGGCGTTGGCGGAGTAGTCTGGGGGAAGGGTCCTTCCCTTCATGGACCCTTCGGCCTCCCCCGTTCGGGAGGCCTTCCTCTTCTTCTCTCCCCCCGCTGGGGGAGTGGCCTCTTTCTTCTCCTCCTCGTCCTCGTGGGAGGAGTCCGCCTCGGAGTCATCGGACGATGAATCCGATAACACTGGCGCAGGAACTCCTCCGGGTTCCGTGGCCTTCTTCTTAGCCTTCTTCTCGGCACCACGTAAAGTGCGGGACCCAGAACCCCTGTTGAGCGGGCATCCGCTGGGTCTTACGGAAGGAGCCGGATAGTTAACCTGTCCGGACGTCTTACGCCGAACTGTTAAAGCTATTGGGAGTTTAGATCCGCATAGAGACAAACTATGAAAAGCAAGTGTCCCATAAAGGATAACATGGCTTACCTCGCCACTGACGCTGCGAGCTGAATCGCGATCTTGATGGCGGATCGGGAACCTCGGCGCCCTTGAACAGCACCCTCCAGCGTCTTCGTGCGTAGTGTCAAAGAGGCCGCTCGGGGTTTAGTCTTTGTGCGAATCGAACTCCACAAATTAAAGTCCGCTGTTGGCGGGGAGAATCCGGCGGATGAGCATGACTCGGATCACGTTGACAAGCTTGAGCTTCTTGTTCACCGGGGTTTGAGAGAGGATTGGAGTCGGTCGGCTCCTCCGAACTACCCCACAGCAGGCCCTTCTCTTTCCAGGAAGTGAACCGCATGGGGATGCCAGATCTGAATTCGGGGACCACTGCCCATTCAGGGTCACGCGGCTCGGTGATGTAGAACCACCCCGATTGCCACCCTTTGATGGTTTCCACAAAGGCGCCCTCGAGCCAAGTGATGTTGGGCATCTTGCCCACCATGGCGCCTCCATACTCCGCTTGGTTGCCCTTCACAACCTTCGGCTTGACATTGAAGGTCTTTAGCCACAAGCCGAAGTGGGGCTGGATGCAGAGGAAGGCCACGCACACGACGATAAACGCCGAGATTTTGAGGATGAAATTCGGGGCCAGATCATGGAAATCCAGGCCGTAGTAGAACATGAGCCCCCGGACAAAGGGGTGGAGTGGGAAGCCCAGTCCACGGAGGAAATGGGGAAGGAATACCACCCTCTCATGGGGCCCGGGGATGGGGATGAGCTGCCCCTCGTCGGGGAGCCGGTGCGCGATGTCGCTGGACAAATATCCGGCGCTGCGCAGCTTGTTGATGTGCCCCTCCGTAACGGAGGAGGCCATCCACTTGCCTCCCGCTCCGGACATGGCTGGAGAAGGTTGAGGTGAGATGTGCGGACTTGGGCGCTGGAGCTCGAGTGCGCGGAGATGGATAAGCAAAGGAGGAAGAAGGCATAAGGTAAAAAGGTGGAACTTATCCACTTATATATGGGTGGATGAAACTATGCGTCCCCACCAGCCTGGTAAAACTCGCTTATCTCCCAAGCGCCACAATCAATGGCGCGGTTGGGTTATCCACGTCCGTATTGATGAGAATCCCAGAATAAGGGGACACGGTCTCTGCTTCAACAAGACGTGCCAAGGAAACCGCTTCACTAAACGCGCTGAGGTGGAATAATAAAAACGAAGGCTTGGTTGTGGTGTGACGTCACGCCACAAAATACGTCAGCAGATTGAACTTGTGTAAATATTAGTCTCTCTACGGTGGTATGTGGAATTTATTTTGCAGAGACGGACACTATCCTGGCGTTCACAATCTTCTGCGAATTATTCGGAGGAGGAACCCGCCTTGCAATGCCGAAGACAATATGCGCGCTGGACTCATCGTCATTGAAGCCTGGTTCGAGGGACTCTTGAGGAGTCTGGACTAGGGGTGTCCGGATAGCGAACTATCATCATTGGCGGACTCCAAGACTATGAAGATACTAGATTGAAGACTTAAAAGCGTGTCCGGATGGGACTTTCCTTGGCGTGGAAGGCAAGCTTGGCAATACGGATATGTAGATCTCCTACCATTGTAACCGACTCTGTGTAACCCTAGCCCTCTCCCGTGTCTATATAAACCGAAGGGTTTTAGTCCATAGGACGAACAACAATCATACCATAGGCTAGCTTCTAGGGTTTAGCCTCCTTGATCTCGTGGTAGATCCACTCTTGTACTACCCATATCATCAATATCAATCAAGCAGGAGTAGGGTTTTACCTCCATCGAGAGGGCCCGAACCTAGGTAAAAACATCATGTCCCTTGTCTCCTGTTACCATCCGCCTAGACGCACAGTTCGGGACCCCCTACCCAAGATCCGCCGGTTTTTACACCGACACATGGTCTTAATATACCGCATGTTGAAGAAACACATTGTCTTGATAACCTGACACAGGTAGTAAAGGTAAATTCTCTCTATAGATATGATAAAGTTGAAATCCCGTCTACTAAATTTCATAGCCAATGCTTAGATGAATTTGATGACTTTATGGCTAGACAAGATAGTTTTAATGCTTATGTTGGTAGAGAGTTAAAGAGTAATGCTTTCATGATAGGACGCTTGAGTGATTATATGGCTAGAGTTAAAGGTGAACTTAAACTCATTAGCAAATATGCTTCTATGGTTGCCACTCAAGCTGAACAAGTACTTATAGCTCAAAGTGATTTGCTCGATGAATTAAATAATAAACATGATTTTGTCGTTAGAGTGGCTACTAGAACTGGTAGAATGACTCAGGAACCTTTGTATCCTGAAGGCCACCCTAAGAGAATCAAGCAAGATTCTCAGAGAAACAATTTAGATGCACCTAGTCCTTCTAATAGGAAGAAAAAGAAAAATGATAGGACTTTGCATGCTTCTAGTGAACCTGTTGTAGATACACCTAAGAATCCCAATGATATTTATATTTTTGATGCCGAAACACAATCAAGTGATGAACATGAACCTAGTGATAATGTTAATGATAATGTTCATGTTGATGCTCAACCTAGCAATGATAATGATGTAGAGATTGAACATGCTGGTTATCTTGATAACCCACAATCGAAGAAGCAACGTTATGATAAAAGAGACTTTGTTGCTAGGAAGCACGGTAAAGAAAGAGAACCATGGGTTCAGAAACCCATGCCCTTTCCTCCTAAGCCGTCCAAGACAAAGGATGATGAGGATTTTGAGCGCTTTGCTGAAATGATTAGACATATCTTCTTACGTATGCGCTTAACTGTGCTTAAATTTAATCCTTATGCTAAATATATGAAGGATATCATTACAAATAAAAGAAAGATACCGGAAGCTGAAATTTCCACCATGCTTGCTAATTATACTTTTAAAGGTGGAATACCAAAGAAACTTGGAGATCCAAGGGTACCAACTATACCATTCTCCATTAAACGAAATTATGTTAAAACTGCTTTATGTGATCTTGGAGCCGGTGTTAGTGTTATGCGTCTCTCTTTATATCGTAGACTTGAATTGAATAAGTTGACACCTACTGAAATATGTTTGCAAATGGCTGATAAATCAACTGCTATACCTGTCGGTATTTGTGAGGATGTGCCTGTTGTGGTTGCAAATGTCACTATCTTAACGGAGTTTGTTATTCTTGATATTCCCGAGGACGATAGTATGTCGATTATCCTTGGTAGACCCTTTTTGAATACTGCAGGGGCTGTTATTTGTTGCAACAAAGGCAATGTCACTTTTCAAGTTAATGGTAATGAGCATACAGTACAATTTCCGAGGAAGCAACCTCAAGTTCATAGCATCAATTCTATTGGAAAAGTTCCAACTATCATTATTGGAGGTTTTGAATGTCCTTTTCCTACTGTTAAGAAAAAGTATGATATTATTATTGTTGGGGATGTTCATATCCCCGTTGAGGTAACCCAGTGTTATTCAAAATTTCTCCGGTTCTGCGTTATTCGTAATAAGTTTGTTAACAAGACTTGATCAACCTTGTTAGTGGATCCATTTTGATGGTCATGAGATGGATGAAACTAGAAGGCACAACCTTCTTTACCCTCCTTTTACTTTATGTTATTTAGATAAATAAAGCAAAAACAATATTACCTGTCTATTTTCTGAATTACCCTTGCAATAAAAAATATCCCGAAAATAAAAGTGCTCCAAATGCCCTGCAAATTTAGTATGATTTTTATGGAATATTTGAGGATTTTAGGCACTGAGAACACTGCAGGGGGGCAAGCACCTGGCCACGAGGGTGGAGGGCACGCCCACACCCCCTAGGCATGCCCCCCTGTCTCGTGGGCCCATAATGGCCCCCTCCACTTATTCCTGCACCCACACACTCCATCTTCCTCCCAAAAAAATCCCCATCCAGCTCAAGCATGAGTTCTAGCTCACTTTGTTGCGATTTTTGATCTCCTTGCTCAAAGCTCCATTCACAAAACTGCTTTGGGAGATTGTTGCTTGGTATGTGACTCCTCCATTGGTCCAATTGGTTTTTGTTCTAGTGCTTTATTCATTGCAATTTTTTGCTGCATAGGTGACCCTGTTCTTGTGCTTGCATGTCAAATTTATGAGCTCCCAAGTAATTCTAATGCATGATATAGGCTCTAGGCACGTGTGGGAGTAGTTGCTATCAATCTTGTTTAGTTTGGTTCACTTTTATTTTGAAGTTACTAAAAATTTCAGAAATTTTCTGAGAGAAATATGTCCAGGAGAATGTACCAAGGTGGTTCCTCAACAAAGAGAGGACCTAGGAATGCTATGCGCGAGGAAGACGATGAACCACCAAGGGAAGCTGAAGTGCGGGCTTGTGAGTGGCCATCAGAAGAGTTTATGGTTAATGCAGGCATCAAGGATGAATTTGGACGATATATAAATGAACGCCGATCTTGAGGACTTCATACAAGATAAGTGTCCTCAGTAATACCAATTGACTGATTCTTTCGTGAGAAGGTTTAAATTTTCATCTTTGCGTAATTCTCAGAATGTCCTGTTTGATATTTATGATGAATCTTATACCATGGACCTAGAAGATTTTACTATTACTTGCAAACTCCCGCAGTGGGGCAATGTTCATGAACCCCACAAATCTGAATATAAAGATTTTCTCGCTAGTATCACTGTGGGAGAATCTAGGGACATAGCACAAGCTACCATAGGGAACATTCATTTTCCTGCTATACATTATTTTGCTCTCTTCATTGGTAGATGCATTAACGGTAAAGATGAGGTATGTCACATGTGTGTCCCTGATCTTTGTGTCCTCAAGAGTGCTGTATTAGGTAATAAAGATTATAACTTGGGGGCAATAGTTGCACGTAGGTTGCATAATAATGGTATATCTGGAGATTTATTTTGAGGGATTTATGCGACCCGTGTTGCTAGTTATCTTGGTATATCCCCACGTGAGGGTGATATGGAGTTGCCTGCCGCTTATTTAGATCTTGACGCTTTGGGCAGGCACCATTTTCTTGTGAGGAATGAACAATTCCTCTAGTATCGACTAATCTTTGACAGACGTCGCGCTGTCCATGTTACTCTCCCTGCTCCTTCCCTTTTTGATTATCAGACAAAACGAAGATATGTAGTTACCAGGGAGGAGGTAGCTGAACACGAGAGTCGAGCGGAGGCAGCTCGCCAACATGCCGCAGCTCAGAGGCATTAGCTCTGATCTCAAGACGACCCGGTTATAACCCGGATATCAGCCAAAGCTATCCTTGGCATTAGACCAACTTAGGCCAAAAGCCTAAGCTTGGGGGAGTACGTATTTCTCACCGACTTTACATTCATGTTCACACACTATTCTAGTTGTCGGTGCTCATACTCTTTCATTGTATTATCCATGCTAGTTTAATTTCTTTTTCTAGTTTTCTCCTTGTGTGTTTGATAAACCTTAAGAAAAACCAAAAAAAAAGTTAGTTTAATTTCCATGCTTTTATTAGAAATTAAAATGAAAACCCAAAATGATTTCTCGTTCTTCTTTTTACTTTTTGGGAGCTTTCCCGTGTAAATAGTTTTATTTCTTTTCATTCCTTTGGGGGTCAAGAATAGAAGACCATATTGAAAATGTTTAGTGGCTCTCATATGCATGATTGTTGATTTAACTTAGAGCCCATATTTCTTTGTCTTCTCTCCTGAATTGAATGCTTGCAGATTCCAGCTTAGTCCAACGCATGTGCACTATTATTATTACACAAACCGTTCGGTCGTGCAAGTGAAAGGCAATAATGACGATATATGATGGGCTGATTGAAATGACAGAAGCTGGTATGAACTCGACCTCTGTCAGGACCCCGACTCAATGTCACATCGATCTAGCCTGTAACACATCATATCGCTTTGCGGCCTCACGCACGGTATCCCAACGGGTGTCGCCTTACCTTAGCTCGGGACCGTTTAGCCTTTTGGCACACGATATGATAGTGTCGCTAGCATCCATATGAAAAGGAGCCCGGCTGACATGACTAGTCGTAAACCCAAAGTGGCACAGACTTACGAGGACAGCATCCATGACCAAAGATCGAACGTGTCGGTCATCGCAAGTAAGTTCCGGGCTGTAGCACTGGGCTAGCAGACTCGATAAACCGGGTCAGGCGGGCTAACAGGACTCCGGTACTCAATGCGTGACATTTCCCAAGGGATGTACCTGAGAACGAAGAAGGACACATGCCGCCAGCCTAAGTGTTCGGAGCAAGAGCAAGCTACCATGGCTCAATGGAGACACTAGGAGACATTTCCGTAAGAGAGGCTACTAAAGATAAACAACTAGATAGTCGATCCCACACATACCAAGCATTTCAATCATACACACAATATGCTCGATATGTGCAAATACAACAAGGCATCACAACATGACTCTACAACACAAGTACTTTATTTAAGGCTCAGGGAGCCATACATAGCATACACACAAGTACGGGTCACACGACCCACATACCAGTCATACAAGCATACAAGCCAACAGCAGAAGTGTTTTGTCTGGGTATAGACAACTAGTAAAATAAAAGAGGCTTGGGTAAGCCAAGCTATACTACATGGTCCTTCACTTGCTCAGGATCACCACCTGGGCCTTAGTCTACTCATCGATGTCAACGTCTACGAAGAACCCGTCGGAAGGGTTTGTGGCATCTTCTGAAAAATGTAAATTAAAGCAACATGAGTACAAAGGTACTCAGCAAGACTTACATTAGACCCTACATACATGCACATTATCAAGAAGGGTTGGTGGGGTTATTGCAGCAAGCCAGCTTTGACTCATGGCTAAACTATCCTACGAGACACCAACTTGAAATAGTTTTGCGCACTCGAGTCCACTACTCATCACTTCAATACACCACCGAGGATTCACCTCCGTCCTCCTACGGAAGAGCCATCCTCGGCACTCACGCTTATCTTGAGGCTTTTAGTAGTATCCATTTACTTGTCTATGAACTGTATAGGCAACCAAGTAGTCCTTTCATGGACGCGCTATTCAATAGATGATGTTAACCTGCAGGGTGTACTTCTTCATACATGCTCACCACTTATCGCTGCCACACGACATGTACTCGGCAACCTTCAAGCGAAGCCCAACGTGGGTGTCGGCCACGACCTACCTAGACACCTAAGTCTCTAGTCCAGTTTATCGCCTATTTGGGTTCCATCTATGAGGAGTTCGGCCAAGTTTCGCTCATAGCCCCAAACGATGTGAACAGGGTTCCCGAGATACCAAACGGGCATCCGTACACCGTGCCACGTACTCTACCGTGATCACAGCCCACCCCTACGGTCGGCGCTGTCCACGGCCTCCGAAGAGGCTACAAACACCGTAAACTACTTGCAACTCCCGGACGTAAGACTAGGGTGAATAAGAAGTCGAGAGGGTCCATTGGTTTGGGCCCAATGCATGGTAGTAGCTGAATCTTAAATCACACATACAGATCTCAAGGCTTAAGGACGGCCTCAATGAAACAACCCACCATGTACTCCTACATGGCCTCTCATCGATACCTTTACCAAATCGTGTTCAACACCTTACTCTCATACCGACTCGATCATTTCACTCTAGCCATCACCCGGATGAACCAGGACGACACGACTCTAAGCATAGCAGGCATAGCAAGGTAGGAACAACACAATCATATGGCTCAATCAACTCCTACACATGCTAGTGGGTTTCATCTAGTTACCGTGGCAATGACAGTCATGCAGAGGAAATGGGTTAAACTACCGCAGCACACAGCAGCTTGAATCGCGTTGTCTTAATGCAAGAAACGAGAGCAGGAGCAAGAACATGGGATTTTATCGATATGATCAAATGGTTGGTTGCTTGCCTGACGGGTCGGTGCACGGGTATTGCTCTTCGTCGGGGTTATCACGGTACTCCTCGGGGGCAGAACCTGCCGCAGAGAACACCGATACACAAATATTACCAAACAATATGCAACAATATGATGCATGCATGAGACATGGCATATATGAGTGTGTTGGACTAATGCAACTAAGACCAGATGGGTTTGAAGCATTTTGAACCAAAGATGCAATTTCCAAACTCATATATGATCATTTAGGGTGCTTTAACTTGTTCTGCCATAAACAGTAGGTTAGCTTGCTTAAACATGCATGAAACCAGTACAGATGGATAGGTTGGATTTTTCTGATCATTTTTCATATATAATTTGTTTCATTTGGAGCTACAGATTAATTTCTATGAATTTTTGAAGTTTGAAACATTTTTCGAATTTCTGTAAAAATAATTCCAGAATTAAATTATGCACAAGACTATGTCATGATGACGTCGGTGGTCAACGGGCTGGTCAGTCAAACTGACCAGTGGGTCCCGTGATGTCAAGGCGATTAGTTTAGTTAGAATTTAATTAAAACTAAACTAAGTTAATTAATGTGGTGGGCCCACTTGTCGATGACTCAACGGAGTCAACCAGGCCCACCCGTGGTCAAGTCGAGTCAAACCCCGGCGCTTAGCCGGCGAAGCGACGCGGCGGCGAAAGTGTATTTGGCCGTTCCGGCCACCAAATGGGTCGCGGAGGCCATCGGCGTGAAGCTGAGGACGAGCCGCAGCTCTTGGTGGAGTCCGTTGGGGTCGGGGTGGCCGGAGTTGGCGCCGGCGGCGACTTTGGCGGCCACCGGAGCTCGGGTGAGAGCGAACTCGGCCTGGGGTGTGCGGTGAGGTGCGGGAAGTGCACGGTTAGCTCCAACGCGACGTGGTGAGTGCGATGGACATAGTGAGATGGCCGGAGGATGGCGGGAGCACGTCGGCGACGAGGTCCGCGACGCGCGCAGGCGGGTGAGCCGTGTGCTCGCTGTGGTGCACGAAAACGAGAAAGGGAGGGGGAGGTAGCCCAGCTCACAGCGGTCTCGACGGAACGGACGGCAGGGTCGGGGACGAACTGATGCGGCGGCGACGGCGAAGGGGATCTCCGGCGGTGGCGGTTCGGGCGCGGCTGGTGCGGCGGCTTCGAGGCACGCGAGCGCTCGGGGCTCGGCTAGCTCGAAGGAGTCGAGGGCGGCGGAGCTTCGACACGGTGGGCGGGCGTGAGTCGACGGAGAGCGCGGCTACGGCGGCGGTCTTGGCGACGGTGGCGTCGGCCATGGCGTGGGGCGCGAGGGAGACAGGCTGGGGCGAATGGAGATGTCCAGAGGTCGAGGCGCGGCGTGGAGCTCGCCCAAGGCAGCAGAGGCGGCGAGAGGCGGCGAGCGGCGTGCAGCTGCGTGGCGAGCTGCGGTGCTGCCGCCGAGCACCTTGGCTGCCTGCTGGCAAGCAAGCAGCTTCATTGTGGCGCTGGTGGCGGGCTGGGCGGCACTGGTGGGCTGGCTGGTGGGCCGGTGGTGGCGCCAGGTAAGTTTCCTTCTGTTTTCTTTTTCTATTTTTCTGTAACTTTTGTTGAATTATTAAAATACCTAAAAGGTTCTAAAATTCACCAAACTACTCCTGGTCCATTGTTGGAATATTTCCAACATGAAACATTTTAGATTGGGAATATTTGGACATTTGAAATATTTTATAAATTTTAAATGCCCAAATTCAAATAATTATGATTTAATTCAAAGACCTTAGGATGACCTAGGAAATTGTGCATCACTTTTGGCAGAGGTTCTAAACCAAGACAAAAATGATGGACATTTTAGAAGGGCATTTCAGGTTCATCGAAAATATTTTTAGTAAACCCTAGTTTGTTTCAGAGGGGGCTGGGAGTTCTGGCAATCCCATTTCAGGTTTCTGTTAATGAACTAGACATGATGCAACACTCTAATGCATGAACTAGCTAGGGTGTGACAACTCACCCCCACTCAAAAGAATCTCGTCCCGAGATTTAGGTTCCTTCGGAAAGAAGGCGGGGTACTCAAGTCGAAGACGATCCTCTCTTTCCCAAGTAGCTTCCTTCTCGGAATGGTGCGACCATTGAACCTTGAGAAACTTGATATTATGCCGCCGAGTGGTACGCTTCGGCTTGATCGAGGATACGAACGGGTATTCTCGATATGTGAGATTATCTTGAAGATCAAGCGTTTGTGGTCCACTCCACGGATAGGATCCGAGAAGCAACGCTGAGTTGAGAAACGTGGAAGACATCGTGGACTTTGGAGAGATGCGGAGGTAGTTCCAATTGGTAGGCAACTTCTCCTCGCTTGGCAAGAATGCGAAAGGGTCCAATGTAGCGAGGAGCCAATTTGCCTTTGATACCGGCGATGGGTTCCTTCAGAGGAGTAACCCAAGGTAAGCCTTCTCGTCAACCTCGTAAGTCATAGCCTTATGTTTTCGGTCATATTGACTCTTTTGGCGAGATTGGGCTGTTTTCAACTTTTCACTAACGATGCGTACTTGCTTTTACGCTTCTCGATCATATCCGGCCAAAGAATTGTCTTTCCCGGTTTCGACCAGTTAAGAGGTGTTCACACCTTCGCCCATAGAGAACTTCAAAAGGTGCTTTGCCCAAGCTAGATTGATAGCTGTTGTTATAAGCAAATTCGCAAATGGAAGGCATTTCTCCCAATCCATTCCGAAGAGATAATGAAGCTCAAGCATGTCTTCTAGGATTTGGTTGACGCGTTCTACTTGACCACTTGATTGAGGGTGAAAAGCAGTGCTAAAGGAAAGATGGGTTCCCATAGCGTTTTGGAAACTTTCCCAAAATCGAGAGGTGAAGAGACTTCCTCGATCCGAAGTTAATTTCAATGGAACACCATGAAGAGACACTATTCGGGAGATGTACAAGTCTGCTAGCTGACTAGCGGTTATACTCATGACAGGTAAGAAATGGGCTACTTTGGAGAGGCGGTCGATAACGACAAAGATAGCATTATTCCCTCTCTTGGTCCGGGAAAACCCAGTGATGAAATCCATACTGATTTTATCCCATTTCCATTCAGGAATAGCTAAGGGTTGAAGGGTGCCAGCAGGCCGTTGATGCTCTGCTTTTACACGACGACAAACGTCGCAGTTAGCAACAAATTGAGCAATGTCTCTCTTCATCCTAGTCCACCAGAACCTCTGGCGTAGGTCCTGATACATATTAGTGCTACCGGGATGAATGGTGAGAGGAGATTCATGAGCTTCTTTAAGGATCAATCGCCGCAAGTTTCGTACTTTAGGAACCACTAGGCGGTTTCCGAAGTATACGACTCCTTGATCATCAACGGAGAAACAATCCGCAACTCCTTTCTTGATGTTTCTTTTGATGCGGGAAATTCCCGGATCTACCTTTTGGGCTTTGATGATCTGATCCGTAAGGGAAGGTTTCGCCACCAAAGTGGAAAGGAACCCTCGAGGAACAATGTGAAGGTTAAGCTTCCGAAATTCCTCGTGGAGAAGTGGTTGACTTTGTTGCAACATTAGATTGTTGCAATAAGATTTACGACTTAGCGCATCAGCCACGACGTTGGCTTTTCCTGGGGTATAAGTTATTCCTAAGTCGAAATCTGTGATCAACACAACCCAACGTCTTTGCCTGAGATTCAAATCTGGTTGGGTAAATATGTACTTCAGACTTTGGTGATCGGTGTAGATTTCGCAACGATTACCAAGAAGGTAATGTCGCCAGGTTTTAAGTGCATGGACTACAGCTGCAAGCTCTAGATCATGAGTAGGGTAGTTTTCCTCATGTGGGTGTAATTGCCGTGAAGCATAAGCAATTACGTGTCGATCTTGCATGAGAATACAGCCTAACCCTTGTCGCGAGGCGTCATAATAGATAACAAAGTCCTTGGAGAAATCTGGTGGTACCAAGACGGAGAGTGAAGTTAAACGTCTTTTCAGCCTCGAAAGCTGTGCTCACATTGTGGAGTCCACTCGAACTTTTTATCCTTCTTGATGAGTTCGTTAGAGGTTTGGCAACTTTGGAGAAGTTCTCGACAAAGCGGCGACAATAGCTTGCTAAGCCAAGGAAACTTCGAACTTGCTTGACCGCTTCGTGGAGTCCAATTAGGACGGCTTGAACTCGCTCGGATTGACAGCAATACCTTTACCGAAATTACATGTCCTAGATAGGTCACTTCGGCAGCCAAAATTCGCATTTAGAAAACTTGGCATAAAGGCGATGCTCTCAAGTTTCATCAACACTAGCCTTAGATGTTCGGCATGTTCTTCCTCGTTCTTAGAGTAGATGAGTATATCATCGAGGTAAACCACGATTTAATTTATCCAAATACTCCATGAAAATTGAGTTCATTAACCGAGAAAGTGGTCTGGAGCATTGGTTAAGCCAAGGACATGACGGTGTACTCAGTATTGGCGTAACGAGTAACAAAGGCCGCTTTGGGAATGTCCCCGTTTCGGATTTTGATTTGATGGTAGCCTAACCTCAAATCCATCTTAGAGAAGACTGAGGATCCTGCGAGCTGATCATACAGATCGTTGATCCTGGGAAGCGGGTACTTCTTAATTGTGACCAGGTTGACGGGTCGATAATCTACAACCATTCGATCCGTACCATCCTTCTTCTTGACGAAGAGGACGGGGCAAGCCCAAGGAGATGAACTAGGACGGATGAAACCCTTTTTCAAGGACTCATCGAGTTGTTTCTTAAGTTCGCTAGTTCTAGGGGTGCCATCTTATAGGGTCTTCTAGAAATTGGGACAGTTCTGGAATGAGGTCTATCACGAATTCAACATCTCCGCGGTGGAACACCGGCAATTCTTCCGAAAGACATCCGGAAGTCACGGACTACCGGACGCCTTCGAGGTCCGCAATGGACCGCATTAAGAGAATATAATTGGCGCTTGATATTCGAGTCAAGACATTGACTATCTTTCCCGAGGGTGCGTAAGTTGAACAGTCCTAGAGAAACAATCAATCTTGGCATGATGGGCTGACATCCGGTCCATACCCAAGATGATATTTATATCCCAAGATTTGAGAGCTATCAACGATGCAAGGAAAACAAGTCTGTCGACCTGAATTTCATTTCCATGGCTTACTCTAGAAGTTTGCCATTTGGATCCCGGGTTTGAATTACCATGGAGGTGGGCATATCATTGAATGCGGTGTGGTGCAAGCGAGCATAGCTTTCGGATATGAATGAATGAGATGCTCGAAGATCGAAAAGAACAGATGCCGGTGGCAATTAACAAGAAGCGCATCGAGCACGACGCGTTGGGATCCTCTTGGGCCTCTTCACTGAGACACAATTAACATGGCCACGTGCGGTGGTGGCGGCTTGGCATAGAACACCTTTCCGCTGGCTTGCCACGGCCAACAGCTTTTGCAGGCTGGTTGGGGTTGGTGCGAGGACAATCGCGCATGTAGTGGCCTGATTCCCCACACTTGAAGCACGCCACGGTCTTTGGCGCCAGAGGAGCATTGTTGGTTGGCCCACCATAGGGCTTAGCTGGTGCAAATCGCTGAAGCGGACGAGGCGCTGAAAGGATGGCCTCGGTGTGAATCTGGGCGGCGAGGCAAGATAGGCACCCACACCCGGCGCTTCGTGGTCCAAAGACCGGATGAGGAACCCATATCACGCCATGCTTGCGTGTTGCTTCAAATCAGTCCGCCTGTTCAAAGACCGATGGCTTTGTTAACAAGCTTCGGAAAGAGGTGCACTCATGCGACGGAGATCTTGGCGGTTCGGGCTAAGTCCCTTGCGGAACCTTGCCTGTTTCTTGGCGTCGATGGAGACCTCTTGATTGCATAGCGTGCGAGATTACCGAACTCTCTGCAGAGGCGCCCACAGAGAGACGACCTTGGGTGAAACTGCAGAACTCCTCACGTTACGATCCATGAGACCTCCGAATGTGATGTTCACGGAAAGCCTCGCTGAATTCTGCCCAAGTAGTGACATGGCCAACTAGGCGATAGCCATATAGTTCTCCCACCGTAGATGGCGGGGCCTTCAAGATGATATGCAGCAAAGGTGACCTTATCAGCCTCGGCTACCGGGCAGTAACGCAGCTTGTGAGTAATCTTTGCAGCCGATCATCGGCGCCGAGAGGCTCGACAGAGTGGTGGAAGGTAGGTGGGTGTAACTTGATGAAGTCACTGAGCGACACCAAGTTATTTCTCTGATGATGTGCCGTGTTCTGTTCGATGCGCTCCAGCAAACGGTTGGTCTCCCGTTTGTTTCTCTCGGCCTCCAGCATAACTTCGGCCAGAGAAGGGGGGTGAGGCAAGTTCGCTTCTCCAACTCTGCTGCCTTCGGCCTGCTCTGGCGGAGCAGGGTTGTTGCGGGTGTTAACCATCCTAGGAAAAACAAGACAAGGGTTTAGTCCAGGATGGCAAAATTCTGACATCGAAATGTAGAATGTAATGGATAACTCGGAATGCAAGATGATCATCCGTATGACATGGTGGATACAGAAACTGCTTCTTTATTCCATCGTCATACACACCATACAAGGTTTAGTACAAGACCAAACAAAGTACTACTGCGGTGGAAAGAGGATTACATCTCATCGGAGGCATACCAAGCTCCTATACATTATTTTTCTTACACCTCCGGAATTAGTACACACTAAGTCATATTCCACGAGTCACGCAGGACGGTGGAAATACAACTATTACAATACTAGTGGGACTACTACTAACTCAGACGTCTCCGTAGTAGTTCTCATAGAAGTCTCCTCCGTAACCTGGTAGTTCAACGTGATCGTCCGGGAACAGACGGTCCTGAGGAGCCTGTGGACCATAAGGGCAAGGGTGAGGTCTTGGACCAACAAACGGTGGCCTGCGAGGACCACGAGGTGGGGTGATGCCCCCCACATCACGCCAATCCATCATGTCCGGCAGAGCAGATCTAACAGGATACAGGTCTCTCATATCCATATATCCAGCTTGCACGGCCGGTGCAAAACGAGTCAAAGTGGCCCAATGATCAGCACGGGCGTTGAAGAGCTCCATCCTCAAGGCCCGACTCTCTCGGTCCTTGTCCTCGAGTAACTCGGCAGTGGTGCGGGTTAATGAGTCCTCCTGACTGGAATCAGCATAGATGGCTCGAAGATAACCAAACGCTCCAGAAGTGAACCGGGCATATACCGAAGTCGGTGTTGCGAAGCGAGCGATCCGACTCGCATAATGGTCATCATAGAATAAGCAGCATCTTGCACCGCCATATCAATAGTAACACCAAGCCCATAGGAGCTGTGAAGGGCCTCGTGGAACCAGGATAAGAGGGAAATATCCCGACAAAGGCGAGATATCGCTTTGATTAAAATCTCGACATCGCTCTTCGATGTGTATTCGGGTACCAACGGTATCCCGCTTCGATCATAACCCGAACTAGCATAGCGGTATGGCGGTCACACCAATGCATCTGGTCGATTTAACCACTTGATTTTGGTCACGAGTGGCCATCCGAAGCATAACCACAATGCAAAGACATTAGAAATTCGCAGAATTTGGACAAGATAACGATTGTAAATGCTCAAAAGGATTTGAGACATTTTACAAAGAATTGCATAGCCACACAACAATATCATATCAAGGTTCGGGTCCAACTTAGTAACATAACAGACATAAAAATCGAACCAGGCTTGTAACCATCAAACTTATAAGGTACTACCGATTAGTAACACATGAACCTAATAGAGAGAAGAGATCCTAATCCTTAAACCCCGGTGGAAGAATGGAGTGACTCAGATCAGAATGTCATGAGGTAAAGGAGTAAAAAGAGCCTTACGTACTATCCCACAATCAATTCCCTACATATAACTAAAGCATTTCTAGACTCAACATCGACCAGTTTGGCTTGGAGAACCTACAGCAGTCCGCTCGATGCCAACGCTGTCAGGACCCGACTCAATGTCACATCGATCAAGCTCAGTAACACATCATATCGCTGCGGCCTCACGCACGGTATCCCAACGGTGTCGCCTTACCTTAGCCGGGACCGTTTGCGCCTTTTGGCACACGATATGATAGTGTCGCTAGCATCCATATGAAAAGGAGCCCGGCTGACATGACTAGTCGTAAACCCAAAGTGGCACAGACTTACGAGGACAGCATCCATGACCCAAAGATCGAACGTGTTTCGGTCATCGCAAGTAAGTTCGGGCTGTAGCACTGGCTAGCAGGACTCGTAAACCGGGCTGAAGCGGGCTAACAGACTCCAGACTAATGCGTGACATTTCCCAAGGGATGAACAGACCAGAACGAAGAAGGACACATGCCGCCAGCCTAAGTGTTAGGAGCGGTAGCAAGCTACCATGGCTCAATGGAGACACTAGGAGACATTTCCCGGTAAGAGAGGCTACTAAAGATAAACAACTAGATAGTCAGATCCCACACATACCAAGCATTTCAATCATACACACAATATGCTCGATATGTGCAAATACAACAAGGCATCACAACATGACTCTACAACACAAGTACTTTATTTAAGGCTCAGGGAGCCATACATAGCATACACACAAGTACGGGTCACACGACCCACATACCAGTCATACAAGCATACAAGCCAATAGCGGAAGTGTTTTGTCTGGGTACAGACAACTAGTAAAATAAAAGAGGCTTGGGTAAGCCTAGCTATACTACATGGTCCTTCACTTGCTCAGGATCACCACCTGGGCCTTAGTCTACTCATCGATGTCAACGCTCACGAAGAACCCGTCGGAAGGGTTTGTGGCATCTTGAAAAATGTAAATTAAAGCAACATGAGTACAAAGGTACTCAAAGAAGACTTACATCGACCCTACATACATGCACATTATCAAGAAGGGTTGGTGGGGTTATTGCAGCAAGCCAGCTTTGACTCATAGCTAAACTATCCTACGAGACACCAACTTGAAATAGTTTTATGACTCGAGTCCACTACTCATCACTTCAATACACCACCGAGGATTCACCTCCGTCCTCCTACTAAGAGCCATCCTCGGCACTCACGCTTATCTTGAGGCTTTTAGTAGTATCCATTTACTTGTCTATGAACCGTATAGGCAACCAAGTAGTCCTTATCATGACGCCGCTATTCAATAGATGATGTTAACCTGCAGGGTGTACTTCTTCATACACGCTCACCACTTATCGCCGTTTACACGACATGTACTCTGCAACCTTCAAGCGGAAGCCCAACGTGGGTGTCGGCCACGACCTACCTAGACACCTAAGTCTCTAGTCCAGGTTTATCGCCTATTTGGGTTCCATCTATGAGGAGTTCCGCCAAGTTTCGCTCACAGCCCCAAACGATGTGAACAGGTTCCCGAGATACCAAACGGGCATCCCGTACACCGTGCCACGCACCTACCAGATCACAGCCCACCCCTACGGTCGGCGCTGTCCACGGCCTCCGAAGAGGCTACAAACACCGTAAACTACTTGCAACTCCCCGGATGTAAGACTAGGGTGAATAAGAAGTCGAGAGGGTCCATTGGTTTGGGCCCAATGCATGGTAGTAGCTGAATCTTAAATCACACATACAGATCTCGAGGCTTAAGGACGGCCTCAATGAAACAACCCACCATGTACTCCTACATGGCCTCTCATCGATACCTTTACCAAATCGTGTTCAACACCTTACTCTCATACCGACTCGATCATTTCACTCTAGCCATCACCCGGATGAACCAGACGACACGACTCTAAGCATAGCAGCATAGCAAGGTAGGAACAACACAATCATATGGCTCAATCAACTCCTACACATGCTAGTGGGTTTCATCTAGTTCTTGTGGCAATGACAGTCATGCAGAGGAAATGGGTTCAACTACCGCAGCACACAGCAGTTTGAATCACATTGTCTTAATGCGAAGAAACGAGAGCAGGAGCAAGAACATGGGATTTTATCGATATGATCAAATGGTTGGTTGCTTGCCTGACGGGTCGGTGCACGGGTATTGCTCTTCGTCGGGGTTATCACGGTACTCCTCGGGGGCGGAACCTGCCGCAGAGAACACCGATACACAAATATTACCAAACAATATGCAACAATATGATGCATGCATGAGACATGGCATATATGAGTGTGTTGGACTAATGCAACTAAGACCAGATGGGTTTGAAGCATTTTGAACCAAAGATGCAATTTCCAAACTCATATATGATCATTTAGGTGCTTTAACTTGTTCTGCCATAAACAGTAGGTTAGCTTGCTTAAACATGCATGAAACCAGTACAGATGGATAGGTTGGATTTTTCTGATCATTTTTCATATATAATTTGTTTCATTTGGAGCTATAGATTAATTTCTATGAATTTTTGAAGTTTGAAACATTTTCTGGAATTTCTGTGTAAAAATAATTCCAAGAATTAAATTATCACACAAGACTATGTCATGATGACGTCAGTGGTCAACGGGCTGGTCAGGTCAAACTGACCAGTGGGTCCCGCATGTCAGTGCGATTAGTTTAGTTAGAATTTAATTAAAACTAAACTAAGTTAATTAACAGGGCTGGGCCCACTTGTCAGTGACTCAACGGAGTCAACCTGGGCCCACCCGTGGTCAAGTCAGAGTCAAACCCGCCGGCGTTTAGCCGCCGGCGAGCCCGACGCGGCGGCGAAAGTGTATTTGGCCGTTCCGGCCACCAAATGGGTCGAGGAGGCCATCGGCGTGAAGCTGAGGACGAGCCGCAGCTCTTGGTGGAGTCCGTTGGGGTCGGGGTGGCCGGAGTTGGCGCCGGCGGCGACTTTGGCGGCCACCGGAGCTCGGGTGAGAGCGAACTCGGCCTGGGGTGTGCGGTGAGGTGCGGGAAGTGCACGGTTAGCTCCAACGCGACGTGGTGAGTGCGATGGACATAGTGAGATGGCCGGAGGATGGCCGGGAGCACGTCGGCGACGAGGTCCGCGACGGCGCGTGCGGGTGAGCTTCGTGTGCTCGCTGTGGTGCACGAAAACGAGAAAGAAAGGGAGGGGGAGGTAGCCCAGCTCACAGCGGTCTCGACGGAACGGACGGCAGGGTCGGGGACGAACTGATGCGGCGGCGACGACGAAGGGGATCTCCGGCGGTGGCGGTTCGGGCGCGGCTGGTGCGGCGGCTTCGAGGCACGCGAGCGCTCGGGGCTCGGCTAGCTCGAAGGAGTCGAGGGCGGCGGAGCTTCTGGACACGGTGGCGCGGCGTGGAGTCGACGGAGAGCGCGGCTACGGCGGCGGTGCGGCGACGGTGGCGTCGGCCATGGCGTGGGGGCGCGAGGGAGACGAGCTGGGGGCGAATGGAGATGTCCAGGAGGTCCAGGGCGCGGCGTGGAGCTCGTCCAAGGCAGCAGGGCGGCGAGAGGCAAAGCAGAGCGGCGTGCAGCTGCGTGGCGAGCTGCGGTGCTGCCGCCGAGCACCTTGGCTGCTGCTCGGCAAGTTAAGCAGCTCATTGGCGCGTGGTGGCTGGGCCGGCCAGTGGGCTGGCTGGTGGGCGGTGGTGGCGCCTGTAAGTTTCCTTCTGTTTTCTTTTTTCTATTTTTCTCAGAACTTTGTTGAATTATTAAAATACCTAAAAGGTTCTAAAATTCACCAAACTACTCCTGGTCCATTGTTGGAATATTTCCAACATGAAACATTTTAGATTGGGAATATTTGGACATTTGAAATATTTTATAAATTTTAAATGCCCAAATTCAAATAATTATGATTTAATTCAAAGACCTTAGGATGACCTAGGAAATTGTGCATCACTTTTGGCAGAGGTTCTAAACCAAGACAAAAATGATGGACATTTTAGAAGGGCATTTCAGGTTCATCGAAAATATTTTTAGTAAACCCTAGTTTGTTTCAGAGGGGGCTGGGAGTTCTGGCAATCCCATTTCAGGTTTCTGTTAATGAACTAGACATGATGCAACACTCTAATGCATGAACTAGCTAGGGTGTGACAACCTCTCTTGTTTTTGTAAATATGATGAGTTCATCATTCCTGATTCAGCCTATTATGAAGTAAACATATTTGCAATCACATTTAGAGATGATAGTTGCTTGTGCCATGCTTAATTAGCTATGAGTTTATAATGGTTTACCTTGCGTGCCAACATGCTATTAAAATTATTGTGATGTGGTATGATGGGATAGTATCCTCCTTTGAATGAATTGAGTGGCTCGACTTGGCACATGTTCACGCATGTAGTTGAAAACAAATCAACATAGCCTTCACGATATTTATGTTCATGGTGGATTATATCCTACTCATACATGCACTTGGTGTAAATTAATTTTAATACATGTTCATGACTGTTGTCGCTCTCTCAGTTGGTCGCTCCCCAGTCTTTTGCTAGCCTTCACCTGTACTAAGCCGGAATACTGCTTGTGCATCGAAACTCCATAAACCCCAAAGTTATTCCATATGAGTCCACCATACCTTCCTATATGCGGTATCTACCTGCCGTTCCAAGTAAATTTGTATGTGCCAAACTCCAAACCTTCAAATGAAATTATGTTTTGTATGCTTGAGCAGCTCATGTTTCAACTAGGGCTGTCTGTATCTTGTTGGGGAAAGTAGTAATTTCAAAAAAATTCCTACGCACACGCAAGATCATGCTGATGCATAGCAATGAGAGGGGAGAGTGTTGTCTCACGCACTCGTGAGACGAAGCGGAAGCGCTGACGCAACGTAGAGGAAGTAGTCGACGCCTTCCGGTCCAACCGATCCAAGCACCGTTACTCCGGCACCTCCGAGTTCTTGACACACGTACAGCTCGATGACACACCCCGGGCTCTGATCCAGCAAAGCTTTGGGGAGGAGTTCTCACAAGACGACGGCGTGCAGGACGATCTTGATGTTCAACTGCCGCAGGCTTCGCCTAAGCACTGCTACAATATGACCGAGGTGTAATATCGTGGAGAGGGGCACCGCACACGGCTAAGGAATGATCACGAAGATCAACTTGTGTGTCTATGGGGTGCCCCTGCCCCGTGATATAAAGGAGCCAAGGGGGGGGCGGCCGCCAAGGAGGGGCGGCGTGGGGAGTCCTACACCCACCGGGAGTAGGACTCCCTTTCTTTCCTAGTTGGAGAAGGAGAAGGGGGGAAAGAGGAGGAAGAGGGGAAGGAAAGGGGGGGCGCCGCCCCCCTTCCCTTGTCCTATTCGGACTAGGAAGGGGAGGGGCGCGCGGCCACCTCCTGCCTCCTTCTCTCTTCTCCTCAAGGCCCATGTAGGCCCAATAACCCCGGGGTTCCGTAACCCCGGTACTCGTAAAATGCCGATTTCACCCGGAACGATTCCGATGTTCAAATATAGGCTTCCAATATATCGATCTTTATGTCTCGACCATTTTGAGACTCCTCATCATGTCCGTGATCACATCCGGAACTCCAACAACCTTCGTACATCAAAATACATAAACTCATAAAGAAACTTTCATCGAACTTTAAGCGCATGGACCCTACGGTTCGAGAACAACGAGACATGACCGAGACGTCTCCGTAAATAACCAATAGCGGACCTGGATGCCCATATTGGTTCCTACATATTCTATGAAGATCTTTATCGGTCAGACCGCATCACAACATAACGTTGTTCCTTTGTCATCGGTATGTTACTTGCCCGAGATTCGATCGTCGGTATCCAATACCTAGTTCAATCTCATTACCGCAAGTCTCTTTACTTGTTCCAGAATACATCATCTCGCAACTAACTCATTAGTTGCAATGCTTGCAAGGCTTAAGTGATGTGCATTACCGAGAGGGCCCAGAGATACCTCTCCGACATTCGGAGTGACAAATCCTAATCTCGAAATACGCCAACCCAACAAGTACCTTTGGAGACACCAGAGCACCTTTATAATCACCCAGCTTATGTTGTGACGCTTGGTAGCACACAAAGTGTTCCTCCGTAAACGGAGTTGCATAATCTCATAGTCATAGGAACATGTATAAGTCATGAAGAAAGCAATAGCAACATACTAAACGATCGGGTGCTAAGCTAATGGAATGGGTCATGTCAATCGATCATTCAACTAATGATGTGATCCCGTTAATCAAATAACAACTCTTTGTCCATGGTTAGGAAACATAACCATCTTTGATTAACAAGCTAGTCAAGTAGAGGCATACTAGTGACACTGCTTGTCTATATATTCACACATGTATTATGTTTCGGTTAATACAATTCTAGCATGAATAATAAACATTTAACATGATATAAGGAAATAAAAATAACTTTATTATTGCCTCTAGGGCATAGTTCCTTCACCGCCACTTGCACTAGAGTCAATAATCTAGATTACACAAGAATGATTCTAACACCCATGGAGTCTTGGTGCTGATCATGTTTTGCTCGTGGAAGAGGCTTAGTCAATGGGTGCGCAACATTCAGATCCGTATGTATCTTGCAAATCTCTATGTCTCCCACGGACTAGATCCCGGATGGAATTGAAGCATCTCTTGATGTGCTTGGTTCTCTTGTGAAATCTGGATTCCTTTGCTAAGGCAATCGCTCCAGTATTGTCACCAAAGATTTTCATTGGACTCGATGCACTAGGTATGACACCTAGATCGGATATGAACTCCTTCATCCAGACTCCTTCATTAGCTGCTTCGGAAGCAGCTATGTATTCCGCTTCACACATAGATCCCGCCACAACGCTTTGTTTTGAACTGCACCAACTAACAGCTCCACCGTTTAATGTAAACACGTATCCAGTTTGCGATTTAGAATCGTCCGGATCAGTGTCAAAGCTTGCATCAACGTAACCATTTACGATGAGCTCTTTGTCACCTCCATATACGAGAAACATATCCTTAGTCCTTTTCACGTACTTCAGGATGTTCTTGACCGCTGTCCAATGATCCACTCCTGGATTACTTTGGTACCTCCCTGCTAAACTTATAGCAAGGCACACATCAGGTCTGGTACACAGCATTGCATACATGATAGAGCCTATGGCTGAAGCATAGGGAACATCTTTCATTTTCTCTCTATCTTCTACAGTGGTCGGGCATTGAGTCTTACTCAACTTCACACCTTGCAATACAGGCAAGAACCCTTTCTTTGCTTGATCCATTTTGAACTTCTTCAAAACTATGTCAAGGTATGTGCTTTGTGAAAGTCCAATTAAGCATTTTGATCTATCTCTATAGATCTTAATGCCCAATATGTAAGCAGCTTCACCAAGGTCTTTCATTGAAAAACTTTTATTCAAGTATCCCTTTATGCTATCCAGAAATTCTATATCATTTCCAATCAATAATATGTCATCCACATATAATATTAGAAATGCTACAGAGCTCCCACTCACTTTCTTGTAAATACAGGCTTCTCCAAAAGTCTGTATAAACCCAAATTCTTTGATCACACTATCAAAGCATTTATTCCAACTCCGAGAGGCTTGCACCAGTCCATAAATGAATCGCTGGAGCTTGCACACTTTGTTAGCTCCCTTTGGATCGATAAAACCTTCTGGTTGCATCATATACAACTCTTCCTCCAGAAACCCATTCAGGAATGCAATTTTTACATCCATTTGCCAAATTTCATAATCATAAAATGCGGCAATTGCTAACATGATTCAGACAGACTTAAGCATCGCTACGGGTGAGAAGGTCTCATCGTAGTCAATCCCTTGAACTTGTCGAAAACCTTTTGCAACAAGTCGAGCTTTGTAGACAGTAATATTACCGTCAGCGTCAGTCTTCTTCTTGAAGATCCATTTATTCTCAATTGCTTGCCGACCATCGGGCAAGTCAACCAAAGTCCATACTTTGTTCTCATACATGGATCCCATCTCAGATTTCATGGCTTCAAGCCATTTTGCGGAATCTGGGCTCACCATCGCTTCTTCATAGTTCGTAGGTTCATCATGATCTAGTAGCATGACTTCCATAATAGGATTACCGTACCACTCTGGTGCGGATCTTACTCGCTTGACCCACGAGGTTCTCAGAGCAACTTGATCTGAAGTTCTATGATCATCATCATCAACTTCCTCACTAGTTGGTTTTGACGTCACAGAAACCGGTTCCTGTGATGTACTATTTTCCAACAAGGGAGCAGGTATAGTTACCTCATCAAGTTCTACTTTCCTCCCACTCACTTCTTTCGAGAGAAAGTCCTTCTCTAGAAAGGATCCATTCTTAGCAACGAATGTCTTGCCTTCGGATCTGTGATAGAAGGTGTACCCAACTGTCTCCTTTGGGTATCCTATGAAGACACATTTCTCCGATTTGGGTTCGAGCTTATCAGGTTGAAGCTTTTTCACATAAGCATCGCAGCCGCAAACTTCAAGAAACGACAACTTTGGTTTCTTGCCAAACCATAGTTCATAAGGTGTCATCTCAACGGATTTTGATGGTGCCCTATTTAATGTGAATGTGGCCGTCTCTAAAGCATAACCCCAAAACGAAAGCGGTAAATCTGTAAGAGACATCATAGATCGCACCATATCAAGTAAAGTACGACACGACGCTCGACACACCATTACACTGTGGTGTTCGGGTGGCGTGAGTTGCTAAACTATTCCACATTGTTTCAAGTGTAGACCAAACTCGAACTCAAATATTCTCCTCCACGATCAGATCGTAGAAACTTTATTTTCTTATTACGAAGATTTTCAACTTCACTCAAATTCTTTGAACTTTTCAAATGTTTCAGACTTATGCTTCATTAAGTAGATATACCCATATCTGCTTAAATCATCTGTGAAGGTGAGAAAATAACGATATCCGCCACGAGCCTCAACATTCATCGGACCACATACATCTCAGATGTATGATTTCCAACAAATATGTTGCTCTCTCCATAGTACCGAGAACGGCGTTTTAGTCATCTTGCCCATGAGGCACGGTTCGCAAGTACCAAGTGATTCATAATCAAGTGGTTCCAAAAGTCCATCAGTATGGAGTTTCTTCATGCGCTTTACACCGATATGACCTAAACGGCAGTGCCACAAATAAGTTGCACTATCATTATCAACTATGCATCTTTTGGCTTCAACAATATGAATATGTGTATCACTACTATCGAGATTCATCAAAAATAGACCACTCTTCAAGGGTGCATGACTATAAAAGATATTACTCATATAAATAGAACAACCATTATTCTCTGATTTAAATGAATAACCGTATCGCATCAAACAAGATCCAGATATAATGTTCATGCTCAACGCTGGCACCAAATAACAATTATTTAGGTCTAATACTAATCCCGAAGGTAGATGTAGAGGTAGCGTGCCGACCGCGATCACATCGACTTTGGAACCATTTCCCACGCGATCGTCACCTCGCCCTTTGCTAGTGTTCGCTAATCCGTAGTCCCTGCTTCGAGTTGCAAATATTAGCAATGTAACCAAGATCAAATACCAGTGCTCTGCGAGCTCTAGTAAGGTACACATCAATAACATGTATATCACATATACCTTTGTTCACCTTGCCATCCTTCTTATCCGCCAAATACTTGGGGCAGTTCCGCTTCAAAGGACTACCGCTTGCAAGAGAAGCACTCAGGCCGGGCTTAGGTCTAGACTTGGGTTTCTTCTCTTGAGCAGCAACTTGCTTGTTGTTCTTTTGAAGTTCCTTCTTCTTCCCTTTGCCCTTTTCTTGAAACTAGTGGTCTTGTTGACCATCAACACTTGATGCTCCTTCTGATTTCTACCTCCGCAGCCTTTAGCATTGCGAAGAGCTCGGGAATTGTCTTATCCATCCCTTGCATATTATAGTTCATCACGAAGCTCTTGTAGCTTGGTGGAAGTGATTGGAGAATTCTCTCAATGACGCTATCATCCGGAAGAGTAACTCCCAGTTGAATCAAGTGATTACAATACCCTGACATCTTGAGTATATGCTCACTGACAGAACTATTCTCCTCCATCTTGCAGCTATAGAACTTATTGGAGACGTCATATCTCTCAATCCGGGCATTCTTTTGGAATATTAACTTTCAACTCCTGAAACATATCATATGCTCCATGACGTTCAAAACATCGTTGAAGTCCCGGTTCTAAGCCGTAAAGCATGGCACATTAAACTATTGAGTAGTCATCAGCTTTGCTCTCCCAGACATTCTTAACATCGTCAGTTTCATCAGTAGCAGGCCTGGCACCCAGCGGTGCTTCTAGGACGTAACTTTTCTGTGCAGCAATGAGGATAATCCTCAAGTTACGGACCCAGTCCGCGTAGTTGCTACCATCATCTTTCAACTTTGCTTTCTCAAGGAACACATTAAAATTCAACGGAACAACAAAGACGGGCCATCTATCTACAATCAACATAGACAAGCAAGATACTATCAGTACTAAGTTCATGATAAATTTAAGTTCAATTAATCATATTACTTAAGAACTCCCACTTAGATAGACATCCTCTAATCCTCTAAGTGATCACGTAATCCAAATTCAACTAAACCATAACCGATAATCATGTGAAATGGATTAGTTTTCAATGGTGAACATCTTATGTTGATCATATCTACTATATGATTTACGCCGACCTTTCGGTCTCGTGTTCGAGGCCATATCTCGCATATGCTAGGCTTGTCAAGTTTAACCCGAGTATTCTCGTGTGCAAAACTGGCTTGCACCCGTTGTAGATGGACGAGAGCTTATCACACCCGATCATCACGTGGTGTCCGGGCACGATTTAACTTTGGCAACAAAGGCATACTCAAAGGAGAGATCATCTTAAAATGCTACCGTCAATCAAAGCAAGATAAGATGCATAATAGATAAACATCACATGCAATTAATATAAGTGATATGATATGGCCATCATCATCTTGTGCTTGTGATCTCCATCTTCGAAGCACCGTCATGATCACCATTGTCACCGGCGTGACACCTTGATCTCCATCGTAGCATCGTTGTCGTCTCGCCAATCTTATGCTTCTACGACTCTCGCTACTGCTTAGTGATAAAGTAAAGCATTACAAGGCGATTGCATTGCATACAATAAAGCGACAACCATATGGCTCCTGCCAGTTGCCGATAATTCGGTTACAAAACATGATCATCTCATACAATAAAATTTAGCATCATGTCTTGACCATATCACATCACAACATGCCCTGCAAAAACAAGTTAGACATCCTCTACTTTGTTGTTGCAAGTTTTACGTGGCTGCTACGGGCTTAAGCAAGAACCAATCTCACCTACGCATCAAAACCACAATGATAGTTTGTCAAGTTAGTGCTGTTTTAACCTTTGCAAGGACCGGACGTAGCCACACTCGGTTCAACTAAAGTTGGAGAAACTAACACCCGCCAGCCACCTGTGTGCAAAGCACGGCGGTAGAACCAGTCTCGCGTAAGCGTACGCGTAATGTCAGTCCGGGCCGCTACATCCAACAATACCGCCGAACCAAAGTATGACATGCTGGTAAGCAGTATGACTTGTATCGCCCACAACTCACTTGTGTTCTACTCGTGCATATAACATCAAACCATAAAACCTAGGCTCGGATACCACTGTTGGGAAACGTAGTAATTTCAAAAAAGTTCCTAGGCACACGCAAGATCATGGTGATGCATAGCAACGAGAGGGGAGAGTGTTGTCTACGCACTCGTAGACCAAGCGAAGCGCTGACGCAACGTAGAGGAAGTAGTCGACGCCTTCCGGTCCAACCGATCCAAGAACCGCATTCCGCACCTCTGAGTTCTTGACACATGTACAGCTCGATGACGCACCCGGCCCGATCCATCAAAGCTTCGGGAGGAGTTCCACAAGACGACGGCATGGTGACGATCTTGATGTTCAACCGCCGCAGGCTTCGCCTAAGCACCGCTACAATATGACCGAGGTGTAATATCATGGAGGGGGCACCGACACGGCTAAGGAACGATCACGAAGATCAACTTGTGTGTCTATGGGTGCCCCTGCCCCGTGATATAAAGGAGCCAAGGGAGGGGCGGCCGCCAAGGAGGGCGGCGTGGGGAGTCCTACTCCCACCGGGATTAGGACTCCCTTTCTTTCCTAGTTGGAGAAGGAGAAGGGAAGAAGAGGAGGAGGAGAAGGAAAGGGGGCGCCACCCCTTTCCTAGTCCTATTCGGACTAGGAAGGGAGGGCGCGCCATCTCCTCGCCTCCTTCTCTCTTCTCCTCAAGGCCCATGTAGGCCCAATAACCCCGGGGTTCCAGTAACCCCGGTACTCGAGAAATGCCGATTTCACCAAACGATTCCGATGTCCAAATATAGGCTTCCAATATATCGATCTTTATGTCTCGACCATTTCGAGACTCCTCGTCATGTCCGTGATCACATCCTCGAACTCCAACAACCTTCGTACATCAAAATACATAAACTCATAAAGAAACTGTCATCGTAACTTTAAGCGTGCGGACCCTACGGTTCGAGAACAATGTAGGCATGACCGAGACACGTATCCGGTCAATAAACAATAGCGGGACCTGGATGCCCATATTGGTTCCTACATATTCTACGAAGATCTTTATTGGTCAGACCGCATAACAACATACGTTGTTCCCTTTGTCATCGGTATGTTACTTGCCCGAGATTCGATCGTCGGTATCCAATACCTAGTTCAATCTCGTTACCGGCAAGTCTCTTTACTCGTTCCGTAATACATCATCTCGCAACTAACTCATTAGTTGCAATGCTTGCAAGGCTTAAGTGATGTGCATTACCGAGAGGGCCCAGAGATACCTCTCCGACATTCGGAGTGACAAATCCTAATCTCGAAATACGCCAACCCAACAAGTACCTTTAGAGACACCTGTGGAGCACCTTTATAATCACCCAGTTACGTTGTGACATTTGGTAGCACACAAAGTGTTCCTCCGGTAAACGGGAGTTGCATAATCTCATAGTCATAGGAACATGTATAAGTCATGAAGAAAGCAATAGCAACATACTAAACGATCGGGTGCTAAGCTAATGGAATGGGTCATGTCAATCAGATCATTCAACTAATGATGTGATCATGTTAATCAAATAAAAACTCTTTGTCCATGGTTAGGAAACATAACCATCTTTGATTAACAATCTAGTCAAGTAGAGGCATACTAGTGACACTCTGTTTGTCTATATATTCACACATGTATTATGTTTCCGGTTAATACAATTCTAGCATGAATAATAAACATTTATCATGATATAAGGAAATAAATAATAACTTTATTATTGCCTCTAGGGCATATTTCCTTCATATCTTCCATGCTAGGTGGGTTATTCTCAAGGGAAGTGGACTCCGCTCCTCATTCACGAGAAAATGGCTGGTAACCAGGATGCCCAGTCCCATGATCAAAAAGATCAAAGCAAATCAAAATAATTAAACAAAACTCCCCCTGGGCTGTTGCTAGTTGGAGGCACTCGTTGTTTCGAGCAAGCCATGGATTGATGCTTGTTGGTGGTGGGGGAGTATAAACTTTTACCATTCTGTTTGGGAACCGCCTATAATGTATGTAGTATGGAAGATATCGCCATCTCATAGTTGTTGCGTTGACAGTGAAATTATACCGCTCAAAATGTTATTCATCTCTATTTTAAAATCGAGCTTTGGCACCTCTACAAATCCCTGCCTCCCTCTGCGAAGGGTCTATCTATTTACTTTTATGTTGAGTCATGACCTTCTTATTAAAAAGCACCTGCTGGAGAGCACACTGTCATTTGCATGCATTACTATTAGTTTATATTGGGTATGACTTGACTGGATCTCTTTTACCATGAATTACAATGTTTAGTCAGTCCTTGATCTTTAAAGGTGCTCTGCATTTATGTTTTGCGGTCTCAGAAAGGGCTAGTGAGCTACCATTTTGTCATATCATATCATGATTGTTTTGAGAAAGTGTTGTCATCCGAGTTTTATTATTATTGGTTGCTAGCTTATTATGCCATTAACATGAGTAAATATGAGACCTAAGTGTTATTGTGAATATGGTTAGTTCATAATCATTGGTGAAAACTTGAATGCTGGCTTTACATATTTACAACAACAAGAGCAAATAGAGTTTGTAAAAGTTTTTCTTTATCACTTTCAGTTTATCAACTGAATTTCTTGAGGACAAGCAAATGCTTAAGCTTGGGGGAGTTGATACATCTCCAACGTATCTACTTTTCCAAACACTTTTGCCCTTGTTTTGGACTATAACTTGCATGATTTGAATGAAACTAACCCGGACTGACGCTGTTTTCAGTAGAACTGCCATGGTGTTGTTTATTGTGCAGAAAACAAACGTTCTCGGAATGACCTGAAAATCCACGGAGATAACTTTTGGAAAATATAAAAATATTGGCGAAAGAATTAAAGCCAGGGGGCCCACACCTTGTCCACGAGGGTGGGGGGCGCGCCCCCTCCCCCTGGGCGCGCCCCCTGTCTCGTGGGCCCCCTGATGCTCCAAAGACCTCAACTCCAACTCTATATATTCCGTTTCGCGGAGGAAAAAAATCAGAGAGAAAGTTTCATCGTGTTTTACGATACGGAGCCGCCGCCAAGCCCTAATCTCTCTTGGGAGGGCTGATCTGGAGTCCGTTCGGGGCTCCGGAGAGGGCGATTCATCGCCGTCGTCATCATCAACCATCCTCCATCACCAATTTCATGATGCTCACCGCCGTGCGTGAGTAATTCCATCGTAGGCTTGCTGGACGGTGATGGGTTGGATGAGATTTACCATGTAATGAAGTTAGTTTTGTTAGGGTTTGATCCCTAGTATCCACTATGTTCTGAGATTGATGTTGCTATGACTTTGCTATGCTTAATGCTTGTCACTAGGGCCCGAGTGCCATGATTTCAGATCTGAACCTATTATGTTTTCATGAATATATGTGAGTTCTTGATCCAGTCACCTATTATGTGTTATGATCCGACAACCCCGAAGTGACAATAATCGGGATACTTCTCGGTGATGACCGTAGGTTGAGGAGTTCATGTATTCACTAAGTGCTAATGCTTTGGTCCGGTTCTCTATTAAAAGAAGGCCTTAATATCCCTTAGTTTCCATTAGGACCCCGCTGCCACGGGAGGGTAGGACAAAAGATGTCATGCAAGTTCTTTTCCATAAGCACGTATGACTATATTCGGAATACATGCCTACATTACATTGATGAACTGAAGCTAGTTCTGTGTCACCCTATGTTATAGCTATTACACGAGGAATCACATCCGACATAATTATCCATCACTGATCCAATGTCTACGAGCTTTTCACATATTGTGCTTCACTTATTTACTTTTTCGTTGCTACTGTTACAACTACTACAAAACTGCTACCATTACTTTTGCCACTATTACCATTACTATCATAGTACTTTGCTACTAAATACCTTGCTACTAAATACCTTGCTACAGATACTAAGTTATCCAGGTGTGGTTGAATTGACAACTCAACTGCTAATACTTGAGAATATTCTTTGGCTCCCCTTGCGTCGAATCAATAAATTTTGGTTGAATACTCTACCCTCGAAAGCTGTTGCGTTCCCCTATACTTGTGGGTTATCAGTACTCCCTTTGAACAAGAAGACTTTACCACTTGTGTAAAGGAGATACGCCCCGTGGCCACCTAGATAGCTGACGAAGTGGATCTTACCAAGTACCAGGCGGGTTATGACGCTGAGAACCGGAGGATTCCAACGCTGCACTACAAAGTGACCAGTCTGATCCCCCCACTCCGTAAGCATACCTTTGCCCCTGAAGTTGACCTGGCCGGACTAGTTGATGATGAAGCTGAATTTGAAGCTTTCAACAACATTGACTTGTCATCATCAACCTTCTAGGAAAGGGGATAGGGTGAAGAAGCGGAGAGGGCTGACCCAGACGCTTCAGGCGAACATGAGAGCTAATCTGGCTTGGCGGCACATACCTGTGATATGCTAAAAAATAATATGAATCATTTGGACTCGGGAAGTCATGTAATAGAATAGAAATAACTTTGATTTGGCCGTGCCATCGTGCACGGTTTTGGTGCTTAACGCCATTAAGCTGCCGTGTTATATTCACCCGTGTTTACTTTTCATTTGCTTTCTGTATGCCTGACCAAATCTTTTAACTATCCTGCACAGAAAAATAGACCACAAGATACCTTGGCGGCTTACCGAAAGGCGGGTCATAATAACTTGATATACTAAGATGGAAAAAGAATCACAAATAAGTTAGTTGTAACATATAATGTTTAAAATACAACTATAATCACTAGTAGAAAAAGGGTCAAACGTGAAGCACATTAGTGCCAGTTTGTATTAGAGCCGGCACAAATGTATACATTAGTGCCGGTTCCAACGGCTAGCCGGGCCGCTCTCATTAGTACCGGTTCGTGGTTAACCTTTAGCACCGGTTCGTGCCACGAACCGGTACTAATGAGAGTGGTGGCAGGATGTTGTCAGTCTGGGCCCCCTCCAGCACCTTTAGTACCGGTTCTTGGCATGAACCGGTACTAAAGGTCGTCCTACATAAACCCTTCGTCCACTTGAGCTTGCTCTGTTCTTCCCCTTTCCCCTCTCCTCTCTGTTCTTTCCCTCTTCCTCTCGAGCTCATCACACATTTTGCCCAAAAATTTGTCAAGATTTGAAGGCCCCCATCCATTCAAATGATCACAAAGGTTAGCAACTTTGTCCTTTCATCTCTCATTGCTAGATTAGCTCTTGCAATGCTTTATATAGTTATTAATTTGTGAGTTTAGTAATTTGGGAGGAAATATATATATATGTGCTAGTATTTGATTTATATGCAATTTGAGGTCAAAAATAACACTTAGTTTGCATATGTAGGTTTGGTTTACTTAGTGCCTTCTAAATCTCCATCGTAACCACCGTCGATCGCACGCACCGTCCCGTCGCCGGCACCACCTTGTGGTGAGCCTCTTGTTCATGAAATTTTATATAAAAAATTGATGTTTGTGTGATTTGGATATATAGTTACTTCTATAATAATTATCTTACCCGTACGTTGTTTGTTATACATAGTGCCATGGTTTTGATATCCGTCCCCGTCGGCCCTCGTCCTTGTTATGATTCGGATGTGGTATATTATCTTTTAAAACTATTTGCTGCATTTCGTGTTTATGACAAATTATGCCCATCAAGTTGACATAGATATTTTTAACTAGGAGGTATGTGAACCGGAAATTCCAACCGACCCTATTGTCGAGAGGTTAAATTTAGTTGAAAGAGAAAACAAGTACTTGAAAGAAAAATTGAAAAGAATTGAGGGGGAGAAGATGGAATTGGAGTTGCATGTTGTCGATGTAAATCGATGATCACAAGATCAAGATGGAGAAAATGCGCTTGAAGATTAGAAAGATTAGAAAATATGCCATCGATAGTGAGGCTTGGTATCATTATGCTGTTGGATCAATTGTTACCTTAGTTGCGATCTTGATCGCATTTGTTGTTGCATTTAAATGCTTTAGCTAGAGAGTTATTTGTTTGTTGCATTTAAGTGTTCTATGAACTTTATGTACAAACTTGTATTAATTTGGTCTATTCGGTGTTGTGTAATGAAGATGAGCCGGCAATGGAGGCCAGGGCGTGCATACTTTTCTGCTTACGGCTGAGGCAAACAAGCGGGCGGATGGTTTTATGCCTTGTCCATGTGCTGGCTGTAAGAATGGTCGCAATTACGCTACGTCAAGAACCATTCACGCCCACTGCTTGAGTCGGTTTCATGCCCCACTATAATGTTTGGACCAAGCACGGAGAAAGAGGGTTATGATGGAAGACAATGAAGAAGAAGAGGACGACGATAGCTATCCCGCCATGGTTCCCTGAATACGATGACACAACAATGGGGAAGAAGCTGAGCCGGTAATGCGGGAAGAAGCTGAGCCGCAATGCGGAACAAGTTGAAGAAGAGGCATCGATGAGCCCGCTGATGATCTAGGTCGGGCCATTGCCGATGCAAAGAGAAAGCGCGCAAGTGATTTGGAGAAGAAGAAGTTGCAGCGCATGTTAGAGGATCACAAAAATTGTTGTACCCAATTGTGTAGGTGACAAGAAAAGCTGGGCACCACACTGGAATTGCTGCAATGGAAGGCAGAGAATGGTGTATCTGACAAGGGATTTGGAAAGTTGCTGGTAATAATAAAGGATATGCTTCCAAAGGACAACGAATTGCCCGAGAGTACGTATGAAGAAAAGAAGGCTGTCTGCCCTCTAGGGTTAGAGGTGCAGAAGATACATGCATGCCCTAATGATTGCATCCTCTACCGTAGTGAGTACGAGGATTTGAACGCTTGCTCGGTATGTGGTGCATTACGCTATAAGATCAGCCGCGATGAGCCTGATGTCGAGGGCGAGCGCCCCAGGAAGAAGATTCCTGCCAAGGTGATGTGGTATTCTCCTATAATACCACGGTTGAAGCGTTTGTTCCAAAACAAAGAGCATGCCAAGGCGATGCGATGGCACAGAGAAGACCGTAAGAAAGACGGAAAGTTGAGAGTACCCGCTGACGGGTCGCAATGGAGAAAAATCAAAAGAAAGTACGGTAAGGAGTTTGTAGATGACGCAAGGAGCGTATGGTTTGGTCTAAGCGCAGATGGCATTAATCCTTTTGGGGAGCAGAGCAGCAACCATAGCACCTGGCTTGTGACTCTATGTTTGTATAACCTTCCTCCTTGGTTGTGCATGAAGCGGAAGTTCATTATGATGCCAGTGCTCATCCAAGGCCCTAAGCAACCCGGCAATGAAATTGATGTGTACCTAAGGCCATTAGTTGAAGAACTCTTACAACTGTGGAATGGAACATGTGTACGTGCGTGGGATGAGCACATGGGGGAAGAATTTGACCTAAAGGCGTTGCTGTTCGTGACCATCAATGATTGGCCTGCTCTCGGTAACCTTCGTGATGCATAAACAAGGGATACCGCGGATGCACGACTGCTTGGATGATACCGACAAGATATATTTGAATAGTTGTAAGAAGAATGTGTACAGGACATCGCCGATTTCTTTCGAGCAGCATCCCGTAAGAAAGAAAGGCAAGCATTTCAAAGGTGAGGCGGATCACGGACGAAGCCTCGCCACCGTCATCGGTGTTGATGTACATGATATGGTCAAGGATTTGAAGGTGATATTTGGAAGGGGTCCTGGCGGACAACCTGTTCCGAAGGACGCTAACGGACGCGCACCCATGTGGAAGAAGAAATCTATATTTTGGGACCTGCCATATTGGAAAGACCTAGAGGTGGGACCCTGCTTGACCCTGCTTGGCTTCTTGGGCGTGTATGGGAAGACAAAGGATACACCTGAGGCACGGGAGGACCAGCAACGATGCACGGAGAAGACGGCATACATCGTGGTCATGCAAGCTACGCCTACCAAAGAAGAGAAGGAAATCTTCTATGAATGCCCTTTCAGATTAAGGTACCGTCGGCTTTCGTCGAATATAAAGGGAATAATAAACATGGCAGAGAAAAAGTTCCGAACCTAAAGTCTCATGATCGCCACGTGATTATGACGCAATCGCTTCGGTTGCATTGAGGGGCTTCTACCGAAAACGCTCGATTAGCCATTGTGAAGCTATGTGCATTTCTCAATGCAATCTCTCGAAGGTAATCGATCCGAAATCATACCAAGGTTACGAGAATGATTTGGTGCAATGTCTTGTCGATTCGAGTGGTGTTCCCACCATCCTTCTTCAACATCATGACGCACGCCCTAGTTCACCTATGCGAAGAGATTAACGTTTTGGGTCCTGTATTTCTACACAATATGTTCCCTTTGAGAGGTTCATGGAGTCTTAAAGAAATATGTTCATAACCGTGCTAGGCCGAAGGAAGCATCTCCAAGGGCCATCAAAATGAGGAGGTCATTGAGTTTTGTATTGACTTTATTCCGACCTTAAGCCGATTGGTGTTCCTGAATCGCGGCATAAGGGCCTGGATGGAAAAGGCACGCTAGGAGGGGAACAAATAATATGTATGGACGGACATTCTCTCACTGAAGCACACTACACAGTTCTACAGAATTCCACCTTGGTGGCTCCGTATATGGATGAACACAAGAATTTGCTTCGCTCCAAACACCCGGAGCGGTCTGATGACTGGATTACACGTGAACAATCCAGGAGTTTCACCAGCTGGTTGCAGACACGTACCATGCATGAAACCTCTATTGAAGATGACCTGTACAAGCTGTCCCAGTTACCATCTTCGAATATAATGACTTTCAAAGGGTACGAGATAAATGGTAATACATTTTACACGATCGCCCAAGATAAGAAGAGCACCAACCAAAACAGTGGTGTCCGCTTTCATGCAGAAACCAAGACGGGAAAGGAGAGATATTATGGTTATATACAGGACATATGGGAACTTGACTATCGACGTGGTTTAAAGGTCCCTTTGTTTCGTGCAAATGGGTCAATATGACACGAGGCGGGTAACGGAAGACCCGCGAGACGGAATGACAACAGTGGATCTCAACAATCTTATGTGATGCGAGCGAACCATTCGTCCTAGCCAATGATGTGGCACAGGTTTTCTATGTGAAGGACATGTCTACCAAGCCAAGAAAAAGAAAAGATAAGGAAGCGAATGCATCGCACGATGAGCCAAAGCGGCACATAGTTCTTTACGGGAAGAGAAACATCGTGGGAGTGGATGACAAGACAGACAAGTCGAAGATTATGAAAAGTTTGATGAAATTGCTCCATTCACAAGTGAATATTGACCCGAGCATCCCGTTAAATGATGAAGATTTTCCATGGTTACGGCGCAAAGGGACACACGCGAAGAAAAAGTTTCACACCCAAAGATCTCGGATGTGATCGGCTTCACTATCATCACTTTCTTCGTGTTTCACACCTGTGAGGGAATGTCTGTAATAGTTAGGGTAGTTATGTGTTTTGGCATTTGAAACGCGAAGAAATTTTATGTGCAAACAAATTCTTTTCATGCATTTACTGATTTTTTTTTCCAGCTAAATGACCCTGAAATTGAAAAGCATTTCAAAATGAACTCAAAAAAGGTTGAAAGTTGGCATGGTATCATAATTTCATACAAATAGCATGTGCAGGAAAGTAGAGAGGGTTACGGCAAAAACTGGATGCACTTCGTGTACAAAATGGACAATCTCTTTCAAAGTATCAGGGTTTCCGACGAAAACTGAAATGTTACAAAGGCATTTCATTTTTTAAATAACCTAAGCATTACTAAATTGAATATAATGATAATCACACTAATATTAAACATAAGAAAAAAGAATCACTGAAAAAACTTTTTTCAAAGTTAAGTTATTCACAAACTAGTGATTCACACAATTTCAAATAATTCAAAATTTAAACTATTCAAATTTGAAATCTACCGCACTAACAGAAAGTTTGTAATTTTTGTACCTAAAGCAAAAGTATTCACAAAGAAACTCTAAATACAGCAAAAAACAACTCAAAAATAAATAAAACAAAAATAAATAAAGTGAAAAAAATAAGAAAAAAAGCTCGCCCATCGGGCCAAAGCGGCTCTGCACACGACTAGCGACACAACCTTTTGTTGGGCCAGATGCAGGCCAGAAGGCCCAAGAGGCCCACCGGGCGAAGAGGACAGTAGGCCCAGAGGCCTAGTTAGGAGAGGAGCTCGAGAGAGCTACCATGACTGGGCTTATAAACCAGTCAGGTAGCCCTCGACTAGCGAGGTGGGACTAAACTTGCCGCACCGCACTGCTGTAATAAGCACCCCTTTAGTACCGGTCGTGGCACAAACCGGTACTAAAGGGGGCCTTTAGTACCGGTTTGTGCCACCACCGGTACTAAAGGGGTCGCTTCCGCCGCTTGGCTCGGCCAAAAATAGTTTTTAGTACGGTTGGTGGCTCCAACCGTACTAAAGGTGCCTTCTATATATACAACAGTATGAAAATTTCATTTTCCTCTGTTTGTTCCTTTGTTTCGCTGTCTCTCCGTCCCGTCGCCGCCCGTCCCCCTGCCGCCCTCGTCTCCGTGCTCGCCGCCGCCCCGGCCCGGCCTGTCGCGCCTTGAATCCCCACGTCGCCGCCCAGCGTCACGCCCCACCCCTGTCACGCCCATTGCCGTCGCCCGCCGTCGCTGCCGCCCATTGTGAGCTCTCCCCTCTAACCCTCTCCCTCGCCCCGGTAGCCACCATGGGCCGCCTCCCCGAGCCCATACACACACACACACAAGCATGCATGATGAACACACACACACACACACACGTACATATGTATGAATTAATGCATGTATATATTAGTATATACGTATTTTGTATGTTTAATTAGTTTAGATTATTTAGATTATTATTTTTTCACTATTATATATGTATGAATGCATGTAAGATGGATATAATTAGTGTTTAATTAGTATGGAATTTTTTAATATAATGTTGTTTTTCAGTTTTCTAATGGATGTATAGAAGTTGTGTTTTCTGTTTTTAGTGTTAGATGCTTAATTAGTATGAAATAGTATATAGATTTTTAACATATGCAATGATAGCATAATTAGTGTTATATAGAAATGTTAGAAATTTTAGTTATCAATATCCAATCATTAAAAAGATGTTACTTTTTGCGGGCATATAGCTAGTATTTGTTCTTGACGATGCCCGGCCCGCATCCTCGCCGTCGACCCGTCCGCGACGACGTCCAGCCGACTCATGTTCGGGACTGGGCTCCGCCGGGCTGGCACTGGGAGGTGCTGCCTGGATGGGCGCGCCGCTTGATGAGGAACCCGACCCCGCCGGAGGTGGTACGTCGCCGTGTCAGGAAGGAGGACGAGCACGTCCATCGCTACATGGTTGGGTTAGAGGGCGGCAGGTTCTCCAATACCTGGCAGTTTCTTCGGGGATCTCACTTCAGCTATGATCCTGTGAGGGTTCCTTCTCTTTGGGTGTCCACCGCCCGCGCCGCAGGAACCGCGAGTGTCCTAGATTCCTCTGTAGTATTCGATCTTTATTAGCTACCTAGCGAGTGATGTACTATTCAATATTATATATTATTCGGGACGATGTATTCGAGATTATATCTATTATTCTAGACGATGTATTCGAGATTATATCTATTATTCGAGATGATGTAATTTGAATACTAAATTGTTTTATATTTCTTTTGGATTAGTTAAGTAAAAGCTATGGCGCATAATACCGACAGAGAGGGAGAATGACCATGTTCGATATGATACGCGGGCCGATAATGATCAGAATGAAGAAGATTATGACGGCTCAATTTCTAAACAACACCGAGAGGGTGATATGATATTCGATCGCGACGATCGAATTGATGAAGTCATGAACTACGATTATGACGATGACGAAGAACATGTTGATCCTGAAACAACAAAGACCGGCGAGGTATATATATTTATATAAGCAGGCATCTGGTGATCATCACATGTTTTAAATGACTTGAAGATATATTAGCGAATCGATCTTTGTTCTTTCAGCCATCCGGATCGAGGAAATCTTCAGGCAAAAGGACGAAATGAGGCCCGAACAAAAAGTTGAAGCAGGGCGTAAAGTACAATATTGAGGCATGCAGACCTAATGGCGAACCATTAGCGCCTAATAAGATTGTGGACAAGTTTGTTCGTCAGTGCGGAGTTCTTGTGAAGGACCAACCCCCGATCAAACTTCAAGAATGGAGAGAGCCAGCAAAGCCACGTCCAGATGTTACTTTTTTCGACAAGAATCAAAAAGATCTGCTTTGGGATACTCTCATGGAACATTTCACCCTACCAGATCATTTCACAGAAGCAGATGTGCACAAAGTCAAGGACGCTGCTCTTAGGAAGATGGCGATTGCATTCAAGCACCACAAGAATCGTGAATGGAACAAGTACGTCAAGGGAGGAAGGAAGACTCCAGTATTCGAGGGAACACTAGAGAACCAATGTGCTCATTGGGACGATTTCGTGAAATTCAAGGATTCGGAATTAGCTAAGGAACGGTCGAGAATATACAAGAAGAATGCCGAAAAAAGGATAAGTTCCATAAGTTGGGGCCAGGTGGCTATGCGGTGGCAATGCCTAAGTGGGATAAGTCTGAGAAAGAGATGGAGGATGCAAGTGTCACTCCGTTACTAAGAGCTGGCCCCTGTGGTCGGGACTTGGTTCTATGCGCATGGGGGAGTTGGACCCGGAGACAGGCAATGTTTCGACGAGGGAAAGTCTGAAGGGAGCCGACGATGCGATACTTGTTGCAATAGAAGAGGCACGATCGGGGGTGTTCCAGCCCAACAGAGAGAACGATGAGCTTACGTGTGCCCTGGGAAATCCTGAACAACTGGGAAGAACACGAGGCAAGGGCGCTATTCCGTGGTATGTGGGGTTTTCAGAATGGAACACCGACTACAGAACCCGTGCGAGAAAGAAGATTGCGGAGGAGAAGAAGAGGAAGATGGAGGAGGAGCATAGGAAGCGGGACTATGAACGCCTTCAAGGCCTAGAAGCAAGTCAAGCGGAATTGGCGGTCAAATTCGCGGCAAGCAGGAGCAGATCGACTCACTTACCCAGCAAAGGGGTCTCAAAGAGCTGCAGCAGCTAGCGGATGATCCAGATTCGATAGCACCGCCCCATCCATGCCGAGAAGCAGCGTGGGTTCCGCCCCGGACGATGCAATGCTGGGTAGATACCCCGTGGATGACATCACGGAGAACACTAACTGCGAGCTACACGTCAAAATGAAGAACATATCCATGAAGGTGGCGGACGGCGTTGCTTTTACAAATCCCCCCCGAGGCAACCTTCCATTGCAACCCGATTCCAGCAGGCTATGCTCGTGTCTTGGTTGATGAGATGGTGGACCCACCATATTCGGAGCTACAGCTTGACATTCCTGGAGGTGACGACGAGCGCTTTCTCGGAGAGGCCAAACATCGTATCATCCTATGGAAAAAGGATTGCATCATCTTTCAAGGCCACCGACACCGCGTCCACCGACTCCTCGTCAAGTCCGCCACCGAGTCAGCAGACTCCGCTCCTACAAGTCCACCAAGTCCGCAAAGTGTCACGCCACCTCCTCCAAGTCCGCAAAGTGTCGTGCCACTCCTCCTCCAAGTCCGCCACAGCCGACGCCCTCCTCCTCCAAGTTCGCACAACCTAGGCCACTCCTCCTCCAAGTCCGCATAGCTTCAGCCACTCCTCCTGTCCAACTCAGCCCGTCAGCCGCCTCCGCCGCCAAGAATCGCAGAAGAGACACCCGCAACTATGGTGCGTGAGCGGTACAAGTCGAGGTAGTACAGGAAGTACGGGCGGAGGCAAGCGATATAAATATGGTCCAAGCCTCACGCCTCTTCCACAGAGGGCTTATGATAGGTCCGAGGAGGAAATCGCAGCCATATCGAAGGCCGAGGTGGAAGCCCATTTTGCACCGAAACCGCCACCGCTACCAAGGGAGAAAGTGCCTGAGGAAACGATTGACCACTTCATTCGTATGGCTCAACCACCAGCTCCCAAGCCTGTTGACACAGACTATGAGCGCCACATCAGGAAGTTAAATCGAGCACGTCTACAAAAGAAGGCGAGCTCGGGATAGAGCAAACAAGAAGCAGCTGTCAAAAAATGCGGGAAAACCATTCCCCAGCTGGGAGAACAGGCGGCGCAACCGATCCCCTCGCTTGTTGTGCCAACAACACGTGACAGTACGCGCACCCAATATTATTGTGGGCAAACAGTGCATGTTCCCGAGGTGGGCAATGTGGTAATAACGGAGGAGCATATAATGCAGGCTGAAGTTCTCAACATCACTGTTGGACAACTCCTCGAGATCGAGCCCATGCCTGTGCTTAGATTGGATTAAATAAAACGGAAATATGTCCGGGGCCAACCTTTGGTCGAGCCAGACAAGGTCAAGAACCTCCCAACGAGAATGTATGAATTGCATCAATGGTACATGAACATTACCAAGATTTCAGATCGATTGTCCCTCATGGTGAATGTCAAGGAGGAGCATTACTTCCATGAGAAAGCTCTGTCCGTTGAGTATTCTGAACTGTTTTAGTTATACAATCAGGACACACTCGAAAAATCTATCGTCAGTTGCTATTGTCTGTAAGTGATTTCTTTCTGTAATTTAAGTCTCAAGCTAGCTGTAGTGATCCTTTTGATCAATCATTACCTGTAATTATCCTCACTATATTCTTTTCTGTGGTATTATGCAGGATGAAGATGTATGAAATGAGAAAAGGTGGATGCTTTGGCATTGGGTTCATTGACCCAAACATCGTTAATGAATACACGTGGCTAATAAATCCACATCATCAAAAGAACGTAGAGGACAACATGCTAGACTTCTTGAAGCGCCTCAAATACAATGAAGATATACTACTTCCTTACAACTTCGGATTTCACAGGATCTTGTGTATCATTAAAGTTGACGCCGGAACTGTTGAAATACTGGACTCACTACTCACAGCAAAAGCTGACTATAACATCTTGTTTGGGATAGTCAACAGGTAATTTCAATCATTATTAACTATATATCTCGGCCTATTTAGTTCGTCATTTCATGATATTAACTATTTAATAACCCCTTTATTCATTTTCTTTGTCATGGCAGGGCTTGGGCAAGGTTCATCGGCGTCACTAAGGCGTAATGGAAACAAAAGCTTAAATGGTTTCACCCAAGGTAAGTAATTATAGTACTAGCTAGCTAGCTAGCTGCCATCTCTTTAATTATCATGCTTGATTAATTATTATCCGATCAAATTCCATTCTCGTAAAGGCCCTAAAGCGGTAGCTAGGGACTGATCTGTGTGCATTCTGCATTTGCGAGAACATTCGCATGATGGCGTCCAAAGGAGCAGATCTCAAAGACAGAATGGGTATGCTTGTCGTAACACTATTCACAATTTTTACACCATTATCGATATCTAGTCACACAACTAATACACATGCATATTGATCTCCTTCTTAACAGTTCAAAGAGGTGCGGAGAAGCTCCTAGAAACAGAGAGCAGAGAAGCACTTCAAGAGGAAATAGCGGATTTTTGCTCGACCAGGTCATAAACCAAGGAGAATACTATTACCCGCCACCGCCCCATGAAAACCACTTCCAATTGTCATCGTGTTCAAGGCACCATTAGGCTAATGCCACTGGCTCAAGGCAACATGCATATGTAGGAGAAATTGTATATAGCTATACATGTGTGTATGTGTGAATTAATTAATATGGTGGTTTGTGAGACATTGATGATATATATATGCATGATTGGTTCCACTATATATATATATATATATATATATATATATATATATATATATATATATATATATATATGCATAACGTGTACAATGTGTAGTATCATAAAATACCAAAGAAACTAAAAAAGAATTAAAATGGAAACACAAAATTAAATGAAAAGAAATCATAAAACTAAAACCCCCAAACCTTATAGTACCGGGTTGGTCTTACCAACCGGTACTAAAGGGCTCCAGGCCCCCGGAGCTGGCTCGTGCCACGTGGTTGCCCTTTAGCACCAGTTCATGCTGAACCGGTACTAATGGGGGGGGGGGCTTTAGTGCCCACACTTTAGTGCCGGTTATGGAACCGGCACTAAAGGGCCTTACAAACCGGTGCTATTGCCCGGTTCTGCACTAGTGAATCTTACACCCGTGACCTTTTGAATTTGCACTGCCGGCTTACATGACCCGGTCAGTAAGGGTGATAACCCAATCTTTGGACACCCATATTTCCAAAGGTATAATGATGCTCATATATCGGCAACTTATCAGCCAATACAGAGCCGGGTTAAAATTAACCATACTTGTACTTGCAAACCTCAAAAAAGTCTCAATTCAAAGAAAGGGTGCTTCCAAAGAAAACTTAAACCAAATAGAATAGAAAAAATGCAAGGCTTCTGATTCGAATACGATCAGTAAACCGTTCCAGAGGGTTTAAGCTAGGATTCGAATATGATCATGTAGCCCCCAGTGGCTTTGGCGTTGCGCCGATCAAGAGGGTACCTGTCGTGGATTTGTCACGGCAGATGTCCTAGCATAAGGACTTAGTCGTGGAGCCATCGCTACGGGTTTACTTGCAGGGGTTAAAGCGGACACAAAGACACGAGGGTTTTATACTAGTTCGGCCCCTTCGATGAAGGTAAAAGCCTACGTCTAGTTGTGATGGAATTGATGTAGTCTCGATGGCTAGGGAGCAAATAAGCTTCGCCTAGGCTCGAGTTGTGGTTGTTCGTCACTCGAACCGCCGCCGGTCGCCCCTTATATACACGAGTGACGCCCGTCGGTTCGTAGAGTCCCAACCGGTTCATACTCGTATCCCGGCTGGTACCTCTCTATTCCTAACTTACAATACAAGTCATACATCAGGCCGGTTTACGGCTACAAGCTCTAAACCGACTATAGGCCTTGGGCCTTTCTCTGATTATACCACTAACGGAGCTAACCCGGCCCAAGCTGGCCGGTTTACACCTAGTGGTAATATCCCCAACATTAGGCCCCAGATTGATTTGAACTGGTTCATGTCAATCCTTCACAAAACCTGTATCTTGGACATCTTCTTTTGTTTAATAAACCGCCACGTCGTCGCTGCTTCTGATCACTGTAAACCGGCATGACGTCGTTGCTTCTGGTCACTGTAAACCGGCATGACGTCATCTTGAAGTTTATCCTTTATAACGCCTTCCTTAATAGCAGTCCCTGGATTCACGTGCTTGACCTAGCTTTACTGCCTTATAAATAGGACCGAAGGGTCATTCTTTCTTCCCTTCGCTTCCTCTTCTTCGTCTTCCTCGCGCCGCTGCCCTTGGAGCTCCGCCATCGTCATCAACTTCTGCTTCGTCCTAGGCCGCTGCATCAACCTGGACGTACCAGAACACTGCGGCCTTTCTCCGCATCTCCTCCGTTCCCGGTAAGCTTCTTCCCCTTCTTCAATCTGTTTCTACATTTAGATCTGTTTCTAGGGTTCGAGCTTCATACCATGTTCTTCGTGCGTTTTCATCTTTTTAGCCTTGAACCATGCTATGAACCTTGTTCTATACCAATGACGACTCCTGCGTATCCGCTGTACTTTCTCATTTTTAATCTCACAGATCTTCTGCACATATACATATGCCTTATGGTCCACTTGTTTACTTCCGCGAAATATTTCCTGTTTTCTGAAAGCCCGCGTTTGATCCGTAGCAATCATGAGATCTTGTGAAACTTGTTTCTGTAAACTGTCCATGACTTCCATTATCTCCAAGGCCTAGATTAGGCGGTTTAACTCACCCTAATAAAAGCTGCCAAACCGACATAGGTACACCATTAGTCCCCTTGTTGAACCGCCAAAACGCATCTGACATCATATCACAATGAACTGATTTACAAAAACTGTCTCCGATTTATCATAACTTGGATCAATCTCTCTGTAATAAACACGCTCTTAAACCGGATCCTTTCCTTTGTAGATCTTATCATGGCCAAACAGGTGTATGAATGCAGCTGGGTTCCTTCCCGCGTTTCCGAGACACAGTTGAATGAACTGGTGTCAATTGGCGCTTTAGATGACCAAAACACAATCCATTGGAGGGTTCCTGGAGAGGAATGTCCTCCCACACCTCAGGAAGGGGAAGTTATAGTTTTCGCAGATCACCTGGCTCGGGGTTTCAAACCGCCCGGGTCAAAATTTTACCGGGACGTGATGGCCAATTTTCAGCTCCGTCCCCAAGACATTGGCCCCAACTCCGTCACCAACCTGTGCCACTTTCAAGTGCTATCCGAAGCATATCTGCAAGAGGAACCTTCTGTTGAACTGTTCAGAGATCTCTTCCATCTAAACCGTCACACTGAATTCACCGACGGCCCCAATACAGAATTAGGCGGTATGGCTATCCAGAAAAGGAAGGAGATCACCTATCCCCACGTCAAACTCCATACTCACCCCAAAGAGTGGAATGCGACTTGGTTCTATTGCAAAGATACTTCTCCTGAAGGTGAAAATCCTTTTCCTGGCTTTCGTCCAGAGCGGCTAAGTAATACTCATCCCTTTCCTCAAAGATTGACTGCCAAAGAGAGAAGCAAATATGCCCCACAACTGTCCAAGCTCCGAGCCTTTATGGCCAACGGTTTGACTGGAATTGATCTTGCACGCTGCTGGTTATCTTGGGGCATACTGCCTTTGAGCCGGCGTTCCGGTTTGATGTGCCAAGATACCGCAGCGCCGATGACCCACTCCGACACACCAAACTGGAACTGTCTGAAGATGAAGTTACGGATTCAGTAAGGAAAATGCTGAATGAACCGGAGCATCTCTGTGCTCAAACCGGCTTGGCTCCTTACTGCACCACCAATGCACCACCTGCGGTAAGCCTCTGACTGTGTCATCATTAAAACCCGTTATTACTTTCATATGTCCAACTCTCAACTATTTCTGATCCAGGGCGATAATCCGTTTTGGAGCAAGAAACTCTCTCAAGACAAAGCGGACAAAGCTGGGCGGCCAAATCGGCCCAAAACAAAAGTTGTCAAGAAGTCCGCCCACAAGAGAAAGACTACTGCTTCGTCTGACCCGGCCATTGACGATGATGTGGGTAATCCGGAACTTGATTCTCTTGGCTTGCTTTTTACACGTCTTATTGATGACGATGCTTGTCGATGACGTCAAGCCAAAGAACGCAGGATTTCTTTGAGGTAACCATTCTTTCTTCCGATTCAACAAATTTGCCTTCTCCAAAATTTCGCGGCAACCGGAAAGTTAACTTTTCTCACCCTCTTGCTTACTTGATCCCAAACTTGTTATGAAGACACAAAGAACAGAAGCTCGCCGCACAACCCGCACGGCGGACGGTGTAGTTACCTCTGCGGTTTACCCAACAGCGGTTGGAAAGCGCCGCACCGAGGTTTCCGACCTTTTATTGCTTTTAAATTTCAAAGCGGGTTTCTTCCACAACCTCTTAATCCGTCCGACCGATTATCAGGTTACTTCCCATTCATCCTCCGCTAATCCTTCGCCACTCAGCTACCGCCATTGAGAATAGCCGCCGGTAAGTCCATACAGCCATATGCTTTCGATACTTTACGTAATGGATATGCTTTTTCCGACTTTTGTCTCTTTAGAACCAAACCGAAACCCAGCAAGAAGGCCCGCTTGGACAAAACAGTTGAAGAGGCTGCCGCTTCAGATCATGAGCGAGTGCCGGATCTCGGAACCGTTCCCTCTGAAGATATTCCTAATGACCCTCCGGTTCAAGAGAAGGTTATCCCTGAAGAGAGGCCTGTGAATGCTTCAATATCTGTCGATCCACCTGCCAGTACTGTCCGGTTTGAGAAGCCTCGCAGTCCTATTGAAACAGCTGTGCCCACACAATCCGTCGAATCGAAAGATGACGACGCCAGGATTATCGAACGGGCCACTCTGAACCGGGGAATCCTGCAACTTTAACCCGGCATACCGTGAAAGAGGACTCTTCCACTTTTAACAAAGGAAAATGGGATGTGGAGCTGGAAACATATGCCGCTTTGAGCGCCCAAGACCTTCATTCCGGATATCTGAACCGGCTTTACAGTAGCCGTGATTATGAAGCTGGCTTGGTAAAACTAATGAGAGACAAGTTTGAGGTAACACTCCTTTCCTTATTACCAGTATAGTAGTCCTTGTAGCCCCCAAGGGCCGGTTTGTAATCTTTGATCAAACTGGGACTTGATAATTTTCTTTGATATATTTTGCAATCTTCCCTCATAACCACCAGGGCCGGTTTAACTATGCATACTTAAACCGGTACTCCAAAAAACTTCTTGACAACACATTAGTAGAGTCAAATAGTCATTAGCCCCCAAGTGCCGAGTTGAATACTCGTATTGAGCTTGGGACTTTGCCATGTATTAGCAGTAGAAAAATTGAAGGTACATTAGCCCCCAAGTGTCAAGCATATAACTATGTTGTGTGGTTGAGACTTTAACTTGAATTGTTGGCTGATCATACTATCAATGCGCAGGCTGAGGTGAAAATCAAGGATGATCGGATTGCCGATTTATAGGCGGCTGTGAAAACCCAGCAGGCGGAAACAGAAAAAGCCAAGAAAGAGTTAACCAGTGCCTTGACTGCTGCTGAACAGGTGAAGGAAAACATGAAGAAAGAACAGGCGGTCTGGGCCACTGAAAAGGCCAATTTGCTCAAACGGGCAGAAAATGCTGAAGCTGCCCTTAAACCGGTGGTGGATGATCTGACAGCCGTGAAGCGGCAAGTACATTCTATGACTGCAGCCATCTTCTGTAAGCTCCCTTTGAATAAGTGTGACATGTTTTTCCTGCTGCATCATTAATCCAGTTTAAAACTGCCCCGTTACTGCATGTAGGCACACGTGTTGGGCATTTGGGAAATGACGTGCGGAAGAAACTGAAGGCTGTCTACACTTTAGTTGAGCAGTTATATACCGGAGCCCAGTGCGTTATCACCACAATGTCACATAACAATCGGCGCCTTCCACGATTCAAGATACTCAACCGCTATCAATCCTTCCTTCCCGGATCAAGAGGTGAAGAAATCTGCCGCACGAACCGGAGCCATCAACGCTTTGATCCGAGCCAAGGCATGGGTACCGGATTTTGATCCCGTGGAAGCAGCTCAAGGCTATCCCAGCGGAAAGAAGATGGCTCGATTTCAGCGAAGAGGACTTATGGGCGATAAACCGGCGGTACGCCCGCTGGCTTGTCAATTGGTCAAGAAGCCGACTTGGAGCATTACTAAGCCCAATATAATGATCAGAACAAGCGAGTGTCTGCTCCAACCTTTGAACCGGAAAACCTGATCCCTCCAATCCGTAAGCATACTTACGCACCTGACATTGAACCGTCGTCTTTGATTCACGAAGAGGCTGTTTTCCAAGCGCTAATGGGAATAGACTGGACTACTGTGGATTTCCAGCCGATGGTTAGGGATGAAGACGCTGAAGCAGCGGAAGACGAAGAACAGTCTTGAACCGGTAGCCGGTTTAAACATCTGTAGTGGGCGGTTTGTCCGAAGAACAATGATCTCATTTGGGCACTGTGTTGCCTTGTAATAGCCTTAGTTAAAACTTGCTGCCTGGATATGCCTTCGTGCATAGGTGAAACCTTTGTTTGATTCATACTCCCTGCAACCAAAAAGTTGAACTTCGGCGGCGGTGACACCGCCCACCGGTTTATGGTATCCAATATAAATACATATCGAAAATCAATAAGTATGTTATACAAATACCTGCCGTATCTGGGCATGAAGCGGGCACAGCCAATCTTGAAGCGGAGGCCTTAGAAACCATGACCGTCTGGGGAGATAATAACTCCCATATAGTCGTGCTGAAGCAGCACAAGCCCCCGTGTTATTCCATGAGGATGAACCGGAAGAAAGGTAAACCGGCGATAAAAACTCCGGTGTAATACTAAACCGGTCCCGCCGGGCCAGGGTAGCAGTTAAACCGATAAAAATATTAAATCGGGTTAAAAACGCAACAAAAAATCGAATACCAATTATGTGAAAACATGGCAACAAAGGCAATAACTCTTTGCAAAAGTAAAGCTTCATGGAGCTGGTCGATGGCATTACCATGGTCGACGCAACCAAGCCCCCGGCGTAGCGATGGTGCTAGTCGGCCAGGTCCCCAAAAGACTCTTGGCGAGTACGCCGGCCAAGTGGCATGACATTGGTTCGGGTTCGACCAAGCCCCCAAATGACGCTGGCCCTATTGGCCGACCAAGAGGCGTGACCGGTTCAGACGTGATGGTGTCCCCAAATGATCTGGTGGCTTTTGCCTATCAAGAGGTGTTGCATTGGTTCGGACACGACCAAGCCCCCAAGTGATAAATATAACTGTCAAGGGGTAAACCGGAGGCCGCTTTTAAAAACAGAAACACTCCATGCAACCACTCATGAGAAGAAAGACAGAGACCCCGCTTTAGCTGAGGTTCTGATTTTTATTATATCGAAGATAATATATACATTGTCATGCTATGTACATAAACTGAGCCGATAACTCAAGTGTAGTAAGGCCGAAGATGAGCTATATTCCACGGCCTATTGGTCTCCTCCTCTGATGTACGTGAGTCTTTACGCCTCGAATATCAACCAGATAGTAGGAACCGCTGTGTAGATTCTGTTGACCACAAAGGGTCCTTCCCAAGGTGGGGATAACTTGTGCATATCATTCGGTCTTGATGAGACGGCACCAAATCTCCTTCCCGAAAGGCTCGTCTTAACCCGCGGCTGTGATAACGACGAAGATCTTGCGGTAAATCGCCGAACGAGCGGCTGCCGATCACGCTCCTCATCCAATAGGTCCAAAGCGCCCCTGTCGCGCCATCTCGTTGTCCGCTTCAACATAAGCCGCTACACGGGTGAATCGTGCTCGATATCATCGGGAGAAGCGCCTCCGCCCGTAAACCATGAAGAAAGGTGTATATCCAAGAGACCGATTTGGCGAGTATTGATACTCCATAGCACCAATGGGAGCTCTTCAACCCAAAGATCCCGGTGTTCTCAGAACGGAACCGTAAGTCGGGTTTGATGCCTCGTAAGATTTCTTGATTAGCACGCTCGCCTGCCCGTTGGGTGGGATGCGCCATCGACGACACGCTGCGGATATGCTCACGCTCACGTAACTCTTTCATAGCCCCTTGGACAGATTAGTGCCATTGTCAAGAATGATACCGTGTGAAAAGCCAAACCGAAAATCACCTTTTGATGAACTGCACCATTGTTGCCGCATCACACTTGCCGATGTGTTCCGCTTCAACCCACTTGGTGAACTTGTCCACCGCCACCAACAGATGGGTCTTCTTATCTTTGGATCGCTTAAAGGGTCCAACCATATCCAGCCCCGTGTCGCAAACGGCCATGTTATTGGGATCATCCTCAACCTTGAGCCGGTACATGAGCACGCCTTGAAAACTTCTCGACATCCATCACACCGCTTAACCAAATCCTCCGATCAAGATGGGCGGTCAACCAAGAAAATCCATGACGGAACGCCTTCGCCACCAGGGACTTTGAACCGGCGTGATGTCCACAATCCCCTTCATGGATTTCCCTTAAAATTTCACAGCCTTCCTCAGGAGAAACACATCGTTGAAACGCCCCTGACACACTACAATGATGCAGCTCACCATTAAGAATCGTCATAGATTTGGAGCGCCGGATTATCTGTCTGGCCAGAACCTCATCTTCTGGCAACTCTCCTCGAGTCATATACGCAAGGTAAGGAATCGTCCAATCCGGAATAGCATGTAATGCTGCCACCAACTGAGCCTCCGGATCAGGAATAGCCAAACCGCTTGACCAGGAGCTAGACCGACGGGTTGTGCAAGACGCCCGAGAAAGACATTAGGCGGACCGTTTTACGCCGAGAACCCAACCGCTTAAAGCGCTCGCCGCTTCGTTCTTCCGGCGATCCACGTGATCCACTTGATAGCCCTTGAAGCAACCTGCGATATTATCCACTTCTCGACGATATGCGGCCATGAGGGGGTCCTTAGAATCCCAAGTGCCAGATACTTGCTGAGCTACCAGGTCCGAGTCACCAAAACACTTGACCCGGCTTAAGCTCATCTCCTTAGCCATCCGGAGACCAGGGAGCAAGGCTTCGTACTCAGCTGCATTATTAGTACAAGGGAACATTAAACGGAGAACATAACAAAACTTATCACCTCGTGGGGAAGTTAAAACGAATCCAGCCCCCGAGCCTTCCAATTGCCTGGATCCGTCAAAATGAATGGTCCAGTACGTGTGATCCGGCTTCTCCTCTGGTGCTTGTAACTCCGTCCAGTCATTAATGAAATCAACAAGTGCTTGTGACTTCACTGCTGTGCGCGGTGTATAATTTAGCCCATGCGGCCCAAGCTCGATGGCCCATTTCGCAATCCGGCCAGTCGCCTCCCTGTTCTGTATGATATCACCCAAAGGAGCTGAGCTAACCACTGTGATAGGGTGCCCTTGAAAATATTGCTTCATTTCCGATCGCCATAAAACACCATAGACTAGCTTCGCCAATGCGGATATCTCGCTGATTCAATAAGCACCTCATCGATATAATAAACCGCCGTTGAACCGATACTCCTTGCCCGCCTCCTTGCGCTTACCACAATGGCTACGCCATTGCGCCGAGCATTGGCTGCCACATATAACAACAATGTTCCTTGTCAACCGAGCCGCAAGAAAAAGCGGGTTGGCTAATCGCCGCTTTAGATCCTCAAATGCCTCGCTGCCACTGGACTCGCATAAAATTATCTGTTTTCCTCAGCATCTAGTATAAGGGAATGGCCTTCTCTCCGAGGCGGCTGATAAACCGGCTCAACGCAGCAATCTGGCCCGCCAGACGCTGAACATCGTTGATACACTTTGGCTTAGCCAAGGAAGTGATAGCTTTAATTTTCTCCGGATTAGCCTCAATTCCTCTGTTAGACACCAGGAACCCCAATAATTTGCCAGCCGGAACACCAAAAACGCACTTGGCCGGATTAAGCATCATCTTATAAATGCAAGTTGTCGGTTGTTTCTTCAAATCTTCCACCAGTTGTCTCCTTTTGTCTTGATTTCACCACAATATCATCTACATAAGCATGCACATTGCGCCAATCTGCGATGCAAGCAATTTCAGACACACGCCGATAAGTAGCTCTGGCACTCTTGAGCCCAAAAGGCATAGATACATAGCGTAAGGCTCCAAAGGAGTTATAAACGCTGTCTTCTCCTCGTCCTTAACCGCCATTTTGATCTGATTATATCCAGAGTATGCGCCCAAAAACTTAAACGCTCACATCCTACCGTGGCATCAATAACTGATCAATGCGGGAGAGCAAAAGGATCCGCTGGACAAGCCTTGTTAAGATCTCGTAGTCCACACACATACGCCAGTGCCATTTTTCTTAAGGACCAGCACCGGATTAGCAAGCCACTCGATGAAATACCTCAATGATAAAGCCGGCCGCCGAAGCCCGGCTACTTCTTCCCAATGGCCTTGCGCTCTCTTCATTAAACCGGGCGGAGGAACTGTTTCACGGTTTATACTTAGGATCCACGTTAAGTGTGTGCTCACGAGTTCCTCGGTACACTGGCATGTCGATGGCTTCCATGCAAAGATATCCCGGTTCTCACGGATGAACTCGATGAGCGCCGCTTTCCTATTTGGGATCCGGTTGGCACCGATAAATGAACTGCTTGGACGAATCGCCCGCACGAAGTCAACAAGCTTGGTCTCATTGCCGATTTAAACTTCAGTGTCCGATTCATGCTCAGAGTGGGTTTCTTCAAAGGGTCATATCTGCCGGATCAACATTGTCCTTATAGAATTTCAACTCCTCCGTGGCGCAGACCGCCTCTGCATAAGCTGCATCGCCTTCCTCACATTCCAAAGCGACTCGGCGGCTTCCATGCACCGTTATCGTCCCTTTGTAACCCGCATTTTGAGCTGCAAGTAAATATAACAAGGTCGTGCCATGAACTTAGCATAAGCTGGCCGTCCAAACAAGGCATGATATGGACTCGGATTTTCACTACTTCAAAAGTTAGCTTTTCGCATCGGGAATCATGCTCATCTCCAAAAGCCACATCCAGGCTATCTTACCAACAGGATAAGCAGATTTGCTCGGTACTACACCATGGAACACCGTATTGACGGTCTCGAGATCTTTTGTCTGTGAGACCCATGCGACGGAAAGTTTCATAGTACAATATATTGATATCGCTTCCTCCATCCATAAGCACCTTAGTAAACTTATAGCCCCCAACCCGAGGGTCTACCACCAATGCTACCGACCCGGATTATCAACCCGGGGATGGTCCTCTCGCCCATACGATAGGCTGCTCGACCAACAAGAAATACCGCGGTAAAGCCGGTTCAACAGAATTTATCGCCTGCTTGTGAAGCTTCCGATCCCGCTTTGTCCAAACTGGTTGTGAAAACATGATACTGCCCACTATTCAACTGTTTTGGTTGGCTCTGATAACCTGACTGTTGCTGCTGGCCACCCTGATTACTCTGATTATTGTGATTGTCCTGTTTAGGCCCTAAACCAGAAGCTCCGTCCTGACCCGGCCCATGGAAACCGGATCCTGAACCACCACCTGACCCCTGGTCATATCGGAAAGCATCGGAGTTTTTGAACTCCTGCATAATATAACAGTCTTTCCAAAGATGATTCGATGGGGACTCCTTCGTCCCATGCTTGGGACAAGGCTGATTCAACAAGTAATTCAAACGGCTTGTATTAGGATTTGGACCCCGATTCGCCTTGCCTCTGCGCCGCGGGCCTCTGTCCTGCGCATTAGTGTTGGCTACGAAACCGGATTGCCATCACCTTGCGCTTGCCCCGCTTCCATGACCTCGCCGGTTTGAAATGTTGTCCCTTGAGTTGCCGTTCTTCTTTCCTTTCCTCGCTTCATCATCGCCCGCCAGATCCTTGGTACCGTCTCGAATCGGCATATTTTACCAAAGCGCCATGAGGGTTCCTATATCATTGCGTAACCGCTTCATACGCCCCAACTTCAATTTCAAAGGCTCAAACCGCAGTTGCCTTCTAATGTTATGATCGCCGAGTCAAGATTGATCCGGCCGAGGAGTGCAAAATCTCAGACACAGGCGTATCCAACGGGTTGTCGACTTCTTCTTCTCGAACGCAAGCCGCCAGGTCTACTATGGACTTGGGCTGCTTACGTATCCTTGAAATTCGGATAAACCGGCCCGTGAATCGACCCAATGAACCGATAGAATTGGGCGGCAAGCTTTTCAACAAATGCACGGCGGTGCCCTCCATCATCATGGTGAAGTACTTTGCACATGCGGCTTCATCAACATCTAGCATCTCCATGGCCATCTCATAACTTTCAACCCACTCGGGGGACAGATCTGCAGTGTAATTCGGCACCTTGCGCGGGCCCTTAAAATCCTTAGGTAGACGCACATTGCGTAGGGCGGGGATTAAACAGGGCACCCCTAAAGCGGATGCGACTCCCGGCCCGGTGAAGGTGGTAGGGCGAACCGGTGTGTGTTGATCCGCATCATCCTATGCTGCTAACTCGGCCTCCCTACGTGCCCGGGCCCAATCCACTACCTCCTGAGCATCACGAATACCACCCATCTGGTGATTGCCTCGGGCCGCTTCACGGTCACGCGCGTTGCTTGATATGGCCGGTTCATCCATGCGCCTGCTGTAGCTCCGGCTTGGGCGGGGCGTAGAGTGAATCCGATCACGGCTGTATGAATACGCCTCCTGCTGTATCAACGCAGTCCGGAGAAGTTCCTTAACCCAGCGTGTCTCAACTGCTTGTGGGGAATCTCCTTCGACGGGGATCGCCTCCAATCGTGTAGCGGCTGCAACAAGGTTGTCCATGGGATTAGAATAATGACCGGCGCTCAGACGGCGAGGAACCGCCATGTTCGCTGTGGAGGCTCCATCAAGCGCTGTTGATCGCCGCTCCCGCCTCCCGGTGCCTCAATCCGTTTACTTCCTGTCTTTGGGCGGGTTATCGGGTCCGCTCCCGGTCCGGAAGAGATTTCTAGGATCAAATCTCGACGGCGGCGCGATCTATACTTCCGCCAAGCACCTCTGCGACGCGACTCGTCGAGCATGAGTTTGTAAGCTTGTGCATCTAAAGCGGCCCGCTCGCGCCATACGCTCCTTCTCGCCGCTAGATCCGCTTTGGCTTGCGTGATCGCTCTTTCACCCTTGCAATTTCTGCATTATGAGCCTCCTGATCTGCTGGGCTGTCCTCCGCCATAAGCGCTGCTAGTGCATCGAACAGATCTGACAGAATTTGAACCGGCGGGCGCACCGGCCTCCTCCCGCCTGCCGCTGCTGAACCGGAAAGCATTGCTGCTGCGGTTGAAGAGAGGTTTTATGCCCGCGTATCGCCATGAATACACCAACCCGTTTAAGCGGCTTGGGGGTCCGAATATCGTCACCATCGAACAGCCCCTAATCATATCATCCCGCAGCTGGTACAACGACTCGGTCTCTCTGCTGAAGATAAATCGCTCGAATAAACGACGGTTTCATCGCCATGTTCTAAACCGCGCCGATTCTCCATGGGTAACTCCAACGAAGACATGCTTCACGGCCGGTTTAACTCGGGCAGGTTATGCAGCTTGAGCCGCTTTCGATGAGGTCGGTGCAGATGTCGGCTCAGCCCAGCTCCCGATCTTGCCAATGAAAACGTGTATGCGCCAAGGGGACCCGTATCCATACTCGATTGAATCGCCTCGACCCCATCTGGCGCCGTTGATGTAGATCCGCCGCAAGACTTTGGTCATCCGCCCACGACGTAGCCTTCGAGTCCTTTGAGCTTGCCCTCCAAGATCGCCAAACCATCGTGCGATAGCCCCACGGTGGGCGCCAACCGTCGTGGATTTGTCACGGCAGATGTCCTAGCATAAGGACTTAGTCGTGGAGCCATCACTACGGGTTTACTTGCGGGGGGTTAAAGCGGACACAAAGACACGAGGGTTTTATACTAGTTCGCCCCTTCGATGAAGGTAAAAGGCTACGCCTAGTTGTGATGGAATTGATGTAGTCTCGATGGCTAGGAGCAAATAAGCTTCGCCTAGGCTCGAGTTGTGGTTGTCGTCTTCGAACCGCCGCCGGTCGCCCCTTATATACACGAGTGACGCCTGTCGGTTCAGAGAGTCCCAACCGTTCATACTGTATCCCGCTGGTATCTCTCTATTCCTAACTTACAATACAAGTCATACATCAGGCCGGTTTACGGCTACAAGCTCTAAACCGACTATAGGCCTTGGGCCTTTCTCTGATTATACCACTAACGGAGCTAACCCGGCCCAAGCTGGCCGGTTTACACCTAGTGGTAATATCCCCAACAGTACCGACAGCTATGTTCTCTTTGGTTCGCATACGACCTATGTTTGAACAGGAAGCCCCCTAATGACCTTGAGAGTTTTTGAACGACTCTGATTCGAATACGATCAAAGTCGGTTTGCAAAAGGGGTTGAGCTATGATTCGAATATGATCAAGAAGCCCCCTAGTGAGCTCGGTAGTGTGCCAATGAAAAGGGTACCGACAATTATGTTCTCTTTGGTTCGAATATGACCTATGTTTGAACAGGAAGCCCCCTAGTTATCATAAATTTTAATGGTTAGATTCGAATACGATCTTAAGCCGGATCAAGAGGGTTAAGCTGGAAGTGATCACGTGAGATGACAATGATAATAACAATGACACATTTACCTTTGAGGAGGAAAAAGGGACAGAGGTCCTACTATATTATTTATCATAATATATAAATTGTCAAAATATGTACATCATGAGAGTTGGTGGCTCAAGTGTAGTAAGGCCGAAGATGAGCGATATTCCACGGCCGACGGGTCTCCTCCTCCGACTTACGTGAGTCTCTGTGCTCTTGAATATCGATAAGGTTGTATGACCCGTTGTTCAAGTTCTTGCTGACCACAAAGGGCCCGTCCCAAGGTGGGGATAACTTGTGTGCATCAGTTTGATCCCGGATGAGCCGGAGCACCAAATCACCTTCCTGAAAGGCTCTGGACTTAACCCGGCCGCTGTGATAGCGGCGCAAGTCCTGTTGGTAAATCGCTGAACGAGCTGCTGCCAAGCCCCGCTTTTCATCTAACAGGTCAAGAGCATCCTGACACGCCTGCTCATTGTCCGCCTCAACATAAGCCGCCACGCGGGGCGAGTCATGACAGATGTCACTAGGGAGAACCGCCTTAGCTTCGTAGACCATGAAGAAAGGCGTATAACCCATAGATCTGTTGGGAGTAGTGTTGATGCTCCATATTACAGAGGGTAACTCTTCAACCCAACAACCCGGCGTCCGCTGCAGGGGGACCAAAAGCCGGGGCTTGATGCCTTTCAAGATCTCCTGATTGGCTCTCTCGGCTTGACCATTGGATTGGGGGTGAGCCACTGATGAAACATCAAGCCGAATACGCCCACGTTGACAAAATTCTTCCATGGAGCCTTTAGACAGATTAGTGCCATTGTCAGTTATAATGCTGTGTGGAAAGCCGAAGCAAAATATCACCCTTTTCATGAACTGAACCTCCATAGCTGCATCACACTTACTGACTGGCTCTGCCTCAACCCACTTTGTAAATTTATGAACCGCCACCAAAAGGTGGGTCTTTTTTATCTTTGGACCTTTTGGAAGGCCCAACCATGTCAAGCCCCCAGACTGCAAACGGCTAGGTAATTGGAATCATCCTCAACTCTTGAGCCGGCACATGAGCCCGTCTTGAGAACTTCTGACAACCGTCACATTTACTGACCAGGTCCTCTGCATCAGCATGACGGAATGCCCTGGCCACAAGGGACTTTGACCCTACATGATGGACACAATCCCCTTCATGAATCTCACATAGAATTTCTTGGCCTTCTTCAGGGGAGACACAACATTGAAACGCCCCTGTAACACTGCGATGATGAAACTTGATATTGACAATTGTCATTGACTTAGACCGCCAGGTTATCTGCCTGGCCAAGATTTCATCCTCAGGCAACTCGCCCCGGGTCATGTACCAATCTGGTATGACGTGAAGAGCCGCCACCAATTGTGCTTCCGGGTCAGGAACAACAAAGTCTTCCTCTGTAGGTAACTTGATAGAAGGGTTATGCAGAATATCCAAGAAAGTATTAGGTGGCACCGACTTATGCTGAGAGCCCAGCCGGCTTCAGGCATCAGCCGCCTCATTGTTTTGGCGGTCAATGTGCTCCACTTGGTAACCCTTGAAATGTCCAGCAATGGCGTCAACTTCACGGCGATAAGCCTCCATGAGAGGATCCTTGGAATCCCACTTGCTTGATACCTGTTGAGCCACCAAATCTGAGTCGCCAAAACACCTTACCCGGCTTAAGATCATCTCCTTAGCCATCCGAAGACCATGGAGTAAGGCTTCGTACTCAGCTGCACTGTTAGTACAGGGAAATATCAACCGTAGCACATAACAAAATTTGTCACCTCGAGGGGAAGCTAAAACAACTCCAGCCCCTGAGCCCTCCAATTGCATGGACCCGTCAAAGTGAATAGTCCAATATGTGTTATCCGGCTTTTCTTCAGGCATCTGCAGCTCTGTCCAATAATTAATGAAATCCACCAGTGCTTGAGATTTGATACCAGTGCGTGGCACATACTTTAAATCATGAGGCCCAAGTTCAATGGCCCACTTGGTGACTCGTCATGTGGCCTCTCTGTTTTGAATGATATCTCCTAAAGGAGCAGAACTAACCACAGTGATAGGATGGCCCGGGAAATACTGCTTAAGCTTCCGGCTTGCCATGAACACCCCATAAACGAGCTTCTACCAATGTGGATACCGTTGTTTGGACTCAATAGGTACCTCACTGATATAGTAAACCAGCCGCTGAACCGGATGTTCCTTGCCAGCCTCCTTGCGCTCCACCATGATGGCCACTCTGACGGCACGCGTGTTAGCAGCTACATATAACAATAAGGGCTCCTTATCAATGGGAGCAGCAAGAACAGGCGGCTCAGCTAGCTGTCTCTTCAAATCTTCAAAGGCAGCATTGGCAGCGTCACTCCAGACGAAGTCATCTGTCTTCTTCATCATTTGATACAGTGGTATGGCCTTCTCACCTAACCGGCTTATGAACCAGCATAAAGCAGCGATACCACCTGCCAAACGCTGAACATCATTGATACACGCCGACTTAGCCAGAGAGGTGATGGCCTTGATCTTCTCCGGGTTAGCCTAGATGCCCCTGTTAGAAACCAGAAAACCCAAAAGCTTGCCCGCAGGCACGCCAAAAACACACTTGGCCGGGTTAAGCATCATCTTGTAGACCCAAAGATTGTCAAAGGTTTCCTTGAGATCATCTATCAAGGTCTCCTTCTCTCTGGATTTCACCACAATGTCGTCCACATAAGCATGAACATTGCGCCCAATTTGATTATGAAGACAATTCTGTACACACTGCTGGTAAGTCACCTGGGCACTCTTGAGACCGAAAGGCATAGATACATAGCAGAAGGCTCCAAACTAAGTAATGAATGCTGTCTTCTCCTGGTCCTTAACTGCCATCTTGATCTGATGATAACCAGAGTAAGCATCCAAAAAGCTCAAGCGCTCACAAGCCGTCGTAGCATCAATAATTTGATCAATACGAAGGAGAGCAAAAGGATCAGTCGTACAGGCCTTGTTTAAGTCTGTATAATCCACACACATGTGCCAAGTGCCGTTTTTCTTGAGCACGAGCACCGGGTTAGCCAACCACTCTGGATGAAAAACTTCAACGATGAACCCAGCCGCCAAGAGCCGGGCTACTTCCTCATCAATGGCTTTACGCCTTTCCTCATTGAACCGCCGAAGAAATTGCTTGACCGGCTTAAATTTTGGATCAATATTAAGAGTGTGCTCAGTGAGTTCTCTCGGTACACCCGGCATGTCAGAAGGTTTCCATGCAAAGATGTCCCGGTTCTCACGGATGAACTCGATGAGCGCGTTTTCCTATTTGGGATCCAGATTAGCACTGATACTGAACTGCTTGGATGAGTCTCCTGGAACAAAATCAACAAGCTTAGTATCATCAGCCAACTTAAGCTTCATGACCGGCTCATGCTTTGTGGTTGGCTTTTTCAAAGACGTCATATCGGCCGAGTCAACATTGTCCTTATAGAACTTCAACTCTTCTGTTGCACAGACCGACTCAGCATAAGCCGCATCGCCTTCCTCAAATTCCAAGGCTACCTTCCGGCTCCCATGCACTATCATGGTACCCTTGTGACCCGGCATCTTGAGCTGCAAATACACATAACACGGCCGGGCCATGAACTTGGCATAAGCCGGCCGCCCAAACAGAGCATGATACGGGCTTCTGGTCTTGACCACCTCAAAGGTCAATTTCTCGGCCCTAGAGTCATATTCATCTCCAAATGCTACCTCCAGCTTGATCTTGCCAACTGGATACACCGACTTACCATGCACCACGCCATGGAAAATAGTGTTGGACTTCTTAAGGTTTTTATTAGTTAACCCCATGCAACGGAAGGTCTCATAATAGAGGATGTTGATGCTGCTGCCTCCATACATGAGCACCTTAGTGAATTTATATCCACCAACCTGAGGGGCCACCACCAAGGCCAGGTGACCTGGATTGTCAACCCGGGGAGGGTGATCTTCCCTACTCCATAGAATAGGCTGCTCAGATCATCTCAAATAACAAGGAACTGCCGGCTCAACAGCGTTTACAACCCTCTTATGAAGCTTCTGGTCTCGTTTGCACAAACTGGTGGTAAACACATGATATTGTCCACTATTCAGCTGCTTTGGATGGCTTTGGTATCCACCCTGCTGCTGTTGCTGTTGCTGACCACCCTAGCCCGACTGCTAGTTATAACCACCTTGGTTACCCTGAGAATTTTGAAAGTTGGAATTTGAAACGCCGCCCGGGCCATGAAAGCCGCCGCCACCTGAGCCGCTGCCCTGCCCATTATTACCATCAAACATGTTGGAATTCTTGAAAGCCTTCATGATCGTACAGTCCTTCCATAGATGAGTGGCCCGCTTCTGCTGAGTGCCATGCCTTGGGCAGGGCTCGTTTAGTAACTGCTCAAGCGTGGGGCCTGACCTGCCGGACCAGGGAAGTGGTCTCCCCTTACGCCGTTGATTGTTGCCCTGCGCATTAGTGTTAGCCACAAACTCCAAACTACCATAAGCCTTACGTTTATTATCTCCTTGATTTGCCGGGTTATGCTGATGGCCCTTGCCGTTGCCATTCTTCTTTCCCTTCCCTGTCTTTTCATCATCAGACTCAGGATTCTTGGTACTATCAGAGTCGTCATACTTGACCAGAGCCGCCATCAGCGTACCCACATCATTACAATCGCGCTTGAGCCGTCCTAGTTTCATCTTCAGAGGCAAAAAACGGCATTTTTTCTCTAACATTAAGACTGCAGAGCCGACATCCATCTTATCAGACGAATGTATTATGGCTTTAACCCGGTGCACCCAACGGGTTGTGGACTCGCGCTCCTCCTGCTTGCAACTAGTCAAATCCACAATTGACATGGGCTGCTTGCATGTATACTTGAAGTTCTGGACAAACCGGGCTTTTAAATCCGCCCATGAACTGATTAAATTAGGCGGCAGGCTTTTCAACTAAGTGCGGGCGGTCCCATCCAACATCATGGTGAAGTACTTGGCCATCGCAGCATCACTGACCTCCAGTAATTCCATAGCCATCGCGTAACTTTCAAGCCATGCCCCGGGCTGTAAGTCGGCTGTATAATTGGGCATCTTCCTAGGTCCCTTGAAATCCTTGGGCAGGCGCTCGTTACGTAGAGCCGGCACCAGACAGGGGACACCTCCGGTCCTGGTGGCCACGCCTGCCTCAATAGAAGTCGTCGGAAAAGCCGGATAAGGCTGGTAAGCCTTCAGCTCAGCTGCCTGTTCAGCCGTCTGCTGAGCCGCCCGCTCAGCCTCTTGACATATTCTGCTTGATTCACCAAGTTAAAGGCTCCATTGCGCGCCGGATCATGCCCGCCTAGCTGGTTACGACATCGAGCGTTGCTTGAAACGGTCGCTGAGTCCATGTGCCTGTTATTACTCAGGCTCCGGCTTGGATGAGGGGTTGAATGAATCATGTCCCGGCTATATGAGTACGCCTCCTGCTGTTCTAAGGCCGTGTGAAGAAGTTCTCTGACCCGGTGGGTTTCAACCGCTGCCGGAGGGTCGCCGTCCATCGGGAGAGCCGCCAGTCGTGCCGCTGCTGTGATCATGTTCTCCAACGGGTTAGAATAATGACCCGATGGCGTCGGTACTGTCGTGGTTCTAAGTCTGACAGTAGAAGTAGGGGTAGGTTAAGGAGAGGCGATGTCCTAGCTATGGAGCAGTTGTGGAGACAAAGGATGTACGAGTTCAGGCCCTTCTCGGAGGAAGAAATTCCTACGTCTCGGAGCCCTGAGGCGGTCGAGTGGATTATGAGTATGAGTATTACAAGAATCTGAACCCTTCTATCTGTGGAGGGGGGTGGCTTATATAGAGTGCGCCAGACCCCAGCCAGCCCACATAATGGAGGGATTAAAGTACATTAAGCCGGGTTCTTGTAGCGCCCTCATAAGGCGCTTTAACTATCATTAAGTCTATTCAATAGCAAACCGCTATGCTGCTGGAGTGCCTTACGACCTTCGGTGGTCGAGTGAGTCTTCATGGTCGAAAGTGAGTCTTCCATGGTCGAAGTCATTCGATCTAGTCGAGTGGATTCTCTTTGGTCGATTGGAAGATGATCTCTTCTACGAGTGCCCTTGGGTAGGGCGTTTAGGTCAGGCCTATAACCCTACCCTAGGTACATGAATCCATCATTAGCCCCGAATGGATTGAGGCTTGAGTGAAGGAGGAGTTGGCGTTGTTTCCATTGTCTTTTGCATTCAGCTACGTGTTGTCTTGGATCAAGATCTTCTCTGTTGATAACAAGAAACTTCCCTTCAGTCGACTTGATCCATTCTTGTTCTTTAGTCGAGTGACTTCCTTTGCTATTCCCGAGCAACGGATCGCAGGAGATCTCGCACTTGACAGACTGATCTGTCGCTCGCGGATCTCGCGGGATACGAAATTTGGGGTAGCGCGCGAAACGGAACGGACTGCGGCGCTAGGATGGGACGTTACAGGGACGCCTCGATCTCCGCGCCGCTTTTTCCGCCACGTATCATGCAGTGCGGCTGCTCGGGATATGATTGGATTGCTTGGGTCCACCTGTCATCCACTCGGAAGGGACGCTATAAATGCAACTCCCGGAGGCTCGTGCACAGTACCTGGTTCTTCCTCCTTAGCTCTCTCTGTCTCCGCTCTCCGCCCCCGCTGCTGCTCCCTCGCCATCTCTCCCCTTGCGCATTCCGCCGGCGGCCATGGGCAAAGAGAAGACGACGATGTTGGAGCGCGCGAAGAAGGCGTCGGTGGCGGAGAAGGCGTCGGGCGGCGAGAAGCGCGGGGAGATCCACCGGTCGCGGTGGTTCTTCGTCGAGATCCAAGCTGCCGAAAGGCTGGGTCCAGGGAGACTGGATCCAGTCGACGATCAGGGAGAAGGATCTCCTCGATATGGCCGACGACGGATTGATTCCCCACGGCGCCGCGAGACTTCCTGGCCGAGAGTGGCAGCCTCAACCAGAAGAGGGTGAGTGCGTGCTTTTGGCCACCCATGTCGACCGAGGTTTTTCGTTGCCACCGAGTGTCTTCTTTCGAGGTTTTCTGAATTTCTTCGGAGCCCAGCTCCACCATTTTACTCCAAACTCCATCGCATACCTTGCCGCGTTTGTGTCCATGTGCGAAAACTTCCTGGGTTGTCGACCGCACTGGGGTTTGTTCAAGTACATCTTCACATGTCGCTCTCGGTGTGAAGAAGGCAAGCCCCGTGACGAGAAGACCCAAGTAGTCCAGATGTGTGGTGGTTTAGGAGTCCAGGTTGAGGAACAAAAGCACCTTCCCAGCTATGCATTTTCCCGAGTCGGTCAGGGCTGGCAATCGACTGGTTCTATTGCGGAATGAGACGACCTTGGGCGTCGACCGCCTTCCTGAATTCACCATGAGTCGAGTGAATAGACCCTCCTCCTCAAGGTTGTTCCGGAGAGAGGGCGAAGTGAAGATGCTGATGGACCGTGTGGTGCAGCTGGTTAGGGACGGAGTGGTAGCATGGACCTCCTGGAGGTTTTTCTTCTGAGGTGAATCCAGCCCTTCGGCCCGAGTCATTGTATGTGGTTGTATTGCGGCACCGAAGACGAGACTCAAGGCCCACCCGGAGGCGGTCGGCGATACCGTAGTGGAAAGATGGATGGCTTCGATTCATCGGGAACAAGGACAATCCTCGCGGATCCCGGAGGATTTCTCCGCTTGATCGTGACAGCGTTCGGATAAGGTACACTTGTTACATTTTCCGTTGTATGTCCATCGAGGTGTGCCAGTAGCTTGGTCGATTGAACTCGCTTTGATACTTCCAGGCCCTCACGAGCTATACTCAATGCCCAATGGCGCCCAGATTCCGGCGAGGAGGGGGAAGCGGTGGAGGTGAGAGCCAGGAGGAGTGGAATTCAGATGCCGCAGGAGACGGCGGCGATGATGACGATGACGAGGACGATGATGACGAGGATGAGGAGGAGGAAGTCGCACCACCGCGCTTGGAAAGGCGGTCAAAACTTGTGCATGACCCTTCGGCTGAACGCGGTAAGGGAGTCGCGATCGCCTCATGATCGACCAGCGCCTCGGACCGCTTCTCGGTGCCGACCGAGAAAGCGCCAAAGCGATCGAAGGTAGTTCCGTCGAGGACAACCAAGCCTCTGCCAAAAATGAAGGTGTCCATCCCCACCATCTCAGGGTAAACATATTGCTTAAGTCTTCTTGCTCTATACAAATTTCGTCTCTGTTTGATATTTGAATTGGTCGACTGATTCTTTGGATTTTCAGCGCTGCGACTTCCGAAACCTCAGCTAAGGCTGACGACCATGAGATGGAGGACGCCGCCACCTCAAACCCTGTCAGATATCCTTAATTCTTGTTCTTAGTCGGTCGACTCAAGATTTCGACTTTAACTTTTTTACAAGTCTAACTAATGACATCATCACTCTTCCTGACGACGATGATGAAGATGAGGAGCCATTGAGGACTAGGAGGAGCAGGAAGGCATCTACTGGCAAGGAAGCCCAAGGTGTGACGGTGCCCGAGACCGTTGTGACGGAAGGAGAGGTCGGCACTCGACATACCGTATCCTTCGCGAATCCGTTGACGAGTGCTCGACCCACTTCGTCGAGTGCTGGACAACCTTCGATCTTCACCACGCACCACGTCCCGGAGGACCAGGTGATCTTTGCTAAAGAGGCGATCCGTCAAGCGAGGGATCATGATGGAGCGGTGAAGATCGCCGAAGCGAGCCAAGCAGACTTACGATGCCAGCTCGCCCTTCAGAGCAATGTTTAGGTTAGTCGACCACCACCTGTTCTGTTAGGATATGCTATCAAAACTTTTCTTTCTGGAATTCATAGCAGTCACCCACTAGGTGTGTTGGTAAAAAACTCCGTGTTGGCGGGGCACGCTGAGTGCACCCCTGGTGTAATCCCCAAGGCTAAGGTCATTGGGGCGATCGGTCTTAAACTTACTAAGTAGATGTTGATCATTATCCGAATGGAATGAATGAGTTTACGAGACCAGTGGGGCACGCTGAGTGCACCCATCGGGTGTAATCCCCGAGGCGTGGTCGATTGCTTTGGCGATTGATTACGATCTGAAGAAGTTTCGATCGATTGGTCGACTTCGTTTTTTTTGGTCGATTGATCGACTCGTCTTGAATAAGACCCGGTGGGGGCACGCTGAGTGCACCCACTGGGTGTAGTCCCCGAGATTACGGTCGAATGCTTGCATTCGACTGTAGTCTTAGAAACGCACCATTCTTCTTTATTCACTCGGAAGTGGGTTATCTCTGATACTTTTGCAACTGACTCTTCGTAGAAATCTTGTGATCTTCGCACGCTACATAAGCGGAGGCGAAGCATATTCAGCTCGAGTTGGACTTGAAGCTAGTGCAAGAGAATCTGACGAAGGCGAAGGAGGAGACCAAAGGTATGTTTGGTGAGATTTCGACGACTCTTTTCTCTCCTCATTTGCTTCAAGTTTGACTTTGCTGCGATTTACAAACAAGGTGAAGGAAGCCCAAAGGAAGAAAGAGCTTGAGCTGTCTGAGAAGATCAAGCTTGCTGATGACAAACTGGCCTCAGTCGCCAAGCTCGAACAGGATAACGTAATCTGAAGGCTGCTCGGCGCTGCCGGCAAGGATGTTGAGCGAATGAAGGTGACAAGAAGAATCGTCGAGAAGGTCCTCCAAATGGCTGGAAGAAGAACGAGCTGGAAAGCTTCTTGGGCGATCTTGCTAAGAAATTGTTCCTTAAGCTCGAAGGTAACCTTCTTCACTCGACCAATTCTTTCAACTGCTATACTTCCATTCGATTGTTTTCTGATTCGGGTTTTGTCTTTGCGAGTTACGCGCAACTTTGAAGAAGAAACCAGCCGGTGGAGCGAACCTTGACCTGTCAATTCTCCGGTGAGCGATGAAACTGCCATGAACATCTTCCATTGGAGTCTCGCGTTCTTGCTGTTGTGGATTATCTCGCAAGGCGAAGGTTGCTCGTCCGCATCGACTCGGCGCTACTCGCCCAACGAGACACTCCAAAATGACCTTGAGTCATTGATGGCTCGGCCGAACTCCGTCCCGACCGAGTGCAAGAGTGGAAGAAATCTTGACTCGGTGCGGTGCGAGCGTTGCCTGTCCGCGCGCGAGTCCATTGCAAAGAAGCCCAAGAAGATAAGTGGCGGCTCTCGAGTGGCCAACACCAAAAGCACGACTTCGGGACCTTCATGGAGCCTTTCATCGCTGCTTTGCCAGCGGTTGCCGGCGGGATTGATCTTGGCGAGTTCGTTGCTCCATCCAGCCCTCCACGGGAGGGTAAAAACTTTCCTTGACCTTAAATTTGCCTCGGTATGCGAGTGGAGTTGTAACCGATAAAACTTTAACGAGGCTTAGCGCTGAGCACTCTCGGTTATTTTAGGTGTCGACCTAAATTTAGATTGGTTGTTTGGAAATGATTGCTCTCGGCTTGAATTGCTCTTTGCAGGTTAACAATGAGATGCCTCTGCGATCGACTTATTCCTTAGGCGAGCAGGCTGCTGACTAAGCCTCCAGTGAAAGTCGGCTTACCACTCGGTGGGATTTTAATAACTTAGGCGAAGCAGGCTGCAGCTAAGCCCAGTGAGAGGTTTGCTCTCCACTCGGTAGGATTTCTTATATCTTAGGCGAGCAGCGGGCTGCAGCTAAGCCCCGAGTGGGAGGTTTGCTCTCCACTCGGTGAGATTTCTTTTATCTTAGGCGAGCAGGCTGCAGCTAAGCCCCAGTGGGAGATTTGCTCTCCACTTGGTAGGATTTCTTTTATCTTAGGCGAGCACAGGGCTGCAGCTAAGCCCCAGTGGGAGGTTTGCTCTCCACTCGGTAGGATTTCTTTTATCTTAGGCGAGCAGGCTGCAGCTAAGCCCCAGTGGGAGGTTTGCTCTCCACTCGGTAGGATTTCTTTTATCTTAGGCGAGCTTGGGCTGCAGCTAAGCCCCAGTGGGAGGTTTGCTCTCCACTCGGTAGGATTTCTTTTATCTTAGGCGAGCACTGGGCTGCAGCTAAGCCCCCGAGTGGGAGGTTTGCTCTCCACTCGGTAGGATTTCTTTTATCTTAGGCGAGCACTGGGCTGCAGCTAAGCCCCCGAGTGGGAGGTTTGCTCTCCACTCAGTAGGATTTCTTTTGTATTTGTGTCGAAGCTCGGAGAAGAGGGTCACAGTCGACCTGCGCCTCGTTTTCCTTGCAATCGCACATCATACTTATGGTGTAGCTCGGAGGAGAGGGTCGCAGTCGACCTGCGCCTCGTTTTCCTTGCTAGTACACTTTATACTTAGGCGAGTCCTTGGACTGCAGCTAAGCCTCCGAGTGGGAGGTTCGCTCTCCACTCGGTAGGATTTCTAATAACTTAGGCGAGCATAGAGCTGCAGCTAAGCCTCCGAGTGGAAGTCTGGCTTACCACTCGGTAGGATTTTAATAACTTAGGCGAGCAGGCTGCGGCTAAGCCTCCAGGTGGAAGTCGGCACCACTCGGTGGGATTTTAATAACTTAGGCGAGCAGGCTGCAGCTAAGCCTCCGGTGGAAGTCGACACCACTCGGTGGGATTTGTAAAAACTTAGGCAAGCACCGAGCTGCAGCTAAGCCTCCGAGTGGAAGTCGGCTTACCACTCGGTGGGATTTTAATAACTTAGGCGGAGCAGTTCGCGCCACCCTTGGGGAGGTGAAAATTTTACTCGACGAAAAATAAAGAGTGACAAAAATTATGAAGGAATTATGACACTATTACTTCAAAGCTCGTGAGCTACGTGAGTACTTTATTACAACTCTTCGAGTGAAAAACCTTAAGTGTAAAGCAGGCGGGCAGATCCGCATTCAAGCTCGGGGCTCATCGATATCGTGTTCGACATTGTAGAGGCGATATGCCCCATTGTGGAGAACCTTTGTGACGATGAAGGACCTTCCCATGAGGAGCAAGCTTATGTTGCTTCTGCTGATCCACCGAAGGACCAGTTCTCCTTCTGGAAGGCTCGACCTCTCACATTTACGGCGTATAGGCGGCGCAAGTCTTCTTTGGTAAATGGTCGGCGGATCGAGCCATTTCCCTTTCCTCTTCCGAGTCATTTGCATCTGACGCTTGCTCTCTTCGCTTCATTATAAAGTTCAATTAGTGGAGCATTGTGAAGGAGATCACTTTCGGTAAAACTGCTACGCCCCATAGACCGGGAAAAAAGAGTTCTCCCGATCGACCGATTAGGCGTGGTCCATAAACCCCAAAGCACCGAAGGAAGTTCGTCGATCAAGCTCCAGCCGCATGCTTGAGATCTCGCATCAAGCGGGGCCGGACCCTTGAGGATCAATCCATTGGCTCGTTACGCTGTCCATTCATTGTGGATGGCGGTGAGCGTAGTCGACTTCGTGTGCCTTGGGAGTTGCGAAATCCTTGAATTCTTCGAGTCAAAATTGACCCATTGTCCGTGATAATCTTGTGCGGGACTGCATACGAGCGTCGGCCCTCGACAAAGGAAACAGCGATACCGACATCAAGTTTTTGATTGGCTTAGCCTCAATCCACTTGGTGAACTTGTCATTGCTACGGTACATCGTGAAACCGCTCCGACCCGTTCGCAAGGGACGATCATGTCAACCCCATCTGCGAAAGGCGGGCGAGTGGAATGGTCTTCAAAGGCTAGCGAGCTTGTGTGACATATTGGAGTAGAAGCGGCATCCTTCGCACTTGTCCACTATTTCTTTCGCCATCTCATTTTCTCTTGGCGGTAAAATCCAGCTCGGTATGCTTTGGCTACTATGGTCGAGAGGGCGCATGGTGACCGCAGGTCCCAGTGGATATCATTGAGTATGATTCGACCTTCTTACGGCGTTATGCATTTTTGTCCGACTCCGTTGGGCTTTCTCTATCTCTTGCCCATTGATAACGGTAAAGGCTTTGGACCGACGGACGATCTGCCGAGCCTCTTCCTCATCTTCTGGGAGTTCCTTTCTCAGAATATACGCAATGTATGGAATTTTCCAATCGGGAGTGACCACCAAAACCTCCATGACCAGGTCGACCACTGCCGGGACCTCAACCTCAGTCGAGTCCGTGGCACTCTTGGGCTGTGGAGCTTCCTCTGTGTAGGGATCTTCTTTGACTGACGGAGTGTGTATATGTTCCAAAAACACGCCACTCGGAATGGCTTCCCTCTTGGACCCTATCTTGGCGAGATCATCTGCTGCTGATTTTTCGATCGGGGATGTGATGGAGTTCAACCCTCAAACTTCTTTTCCGGCTTCCTCCTTTGCATTGCGATATCCGATCATAGCTAGGCTTCTCCGTCCCCTCCTTCATCACTTGATTGACCACTAGATCTGAGTCGCCGTAAACCATCGGTGACGGACGCCCGAGTGAGATGGCCATCGCGCAATCCATATAAGAGGGCCTCATACTCTGCCTCATTGTTGGAGGAATCAAAGTGAATCTGGAGCACATACTTAAGCTTATCTCCACAGAAGCAGAACAACCTTGACACGAACCATTGACATCTTGGAGCCGTCAAAGAACATGGTCAATGCTCGAGTGAACTTCGATCGGTTCTTTGTTGTTCAATCCACTCGGCAGGAAATCTGCAATAGCACAGGACTTAATGGCTTTCTTTGCCTCGAATTTGATATCAAGGGAAGAAGTTCAATCGCCCATTTAGCCACTCGACGGTTGCGTCTCTGTTATGCAAGATCTACGATAAAGGGCGTCGGCGGCATGTGATAGAATGATCGGAGAAATAATGAGCAACCTTCTTTGTGGTCATGTATATACCATACACAAGCCGATAATGAGGATATCTCTGCTTGGATGGAGTCAAGACTTGGACAAATAATACACGGCGCTGAACTTTGAAGGCCTTTCCTTCCTCTTCCGCTCGACCGTAAGCCTGAGCCGACAACTTGTCCGATTGGCTGCAATGTAAAGCAACAGAGGCTCTTTGCTGATTGGGCGGCAAGCACCGGCTGGGTGGAGAAGCGAGCTTTTAGCTCGACAAGCGCTGCATCGACTTCGGAGTCCACTCGAACTTGTCGGCCTTCTTCATCGATCGGTAAGAGGTAATGCCTTTTCACCGAGTCGTGAGATGAATCGACTTAAGCGGCCAAGCATCGATAAGCTTACGGGCGTCGTGCACTTTCGCCGCAGGCGTTTCATTGGAGAATAGTGCCGATCTTCTACGGGTTAGCGTCGATTCCTCGTTAGGAAGCGAAAACCGAGTAATTTTCCACGGGAACTCGAATGTGCACTTTGTGGATTGAGCTTGATATCGTACCTTACGAGGTTGGCAAATGTTTGGCGAGGTCGGCGAGCAGGTCGGAACCTTTTAGCGACTTAACGGCGATATCATCCATATCGCTTCCACATTCCGGTGATCTGGTGAAGACACTTACGAATCATTCGCATAAATGTGGCTCCGGCATTCTTGAGGCGAATGGCATGGTGATATAGCGAAGCACCCAAATGGAGTGATGAAAGCTGTTTTTATTTCGTCGGGTCCATCTGAGCGGATCGATGATACCGGAATATGCATCTAGAAAAGACAATCTCTCACCCGCGGTCGAGTCAACAATTTGATCGATGCGGGGAGAGAAAATGATCCTTTGGGCAGGCCGATTAATGTGCTTAAAATCAATGCACATGCGGAGTGAGTTATCTTTCTTGGGGACCATGGCGACATTAGCGAGCCACTCGGGTGGTAAATTTCTCGGATAAATCCTGCCGTCAGCGGTCGAGCCACTTCTTCACCAATAGCCTTTCTCTTACGGGCGGACGCCAAGATGCTCTTTGACTGGTTTCGCTGACTTGTCGACTCGAGGCGATGCTCGGCCAGTTCCACAGGAACACCGGCATGTCGGTGGCTTCCATGCAAAAATGTCGATTCTCATGGAGGAGGCGGATGGGCGCTTCTTCCTATTTGAGTCGAGTGTTGTGGATATGTGGGTCGGAGCTGCGCCGGGTCGGTCGGATGAATATGGGCGGGCCGTCTCACGGGACGACTTGAATGCGAACTCTGTGGCTGGCCTCTTAGATCGTAGCAAATCACTCGGATCTGCGTTTTGCATGTACTCGTCGAATTCGACCGCTGTCACTTAGGAATCGGCAATCTTTGAGCCCTTAAAGCACTCTTACGCCTTCTTCCGATCGCGGTGTGATGATCACTCCCTTGGGTCTGGCATTTTCAGTTTGAGGTACCGTAGCATGGTCGAGCCATGAATGCGTGCGTGGCGAGCCTCCCAAAATGGCATGGTATGCACTCTGAAAATCCACAACCTCAAAGGTCAATTTTTCTTTGCGGAAGTGCTTGGAATCACCAAAAACCACATCCGGGGCTATTTGGCGAGTGAGTTGGCCTTCTTCCTGGAATGACTCGTGGAAACTCATATTCTTTGGCGCTCAATCGGGCGTCGGAATGCCCATCCCTTTCAATGTATCCGCATATAACAAATTCAGCCCACTACCACCATCCATCAGCACTTTTGTCGATCGAGTGCCTTGAGGCTGGATCGACCACTAATGCTTGCCGCCCGGGGTGGCAATGTGAGATGAGTGATCAGATTGGTCGAATGTGATGGGTGTGCAGGACCACTTCACATAACTTGGCTTAGCTGGGGCAACCATATTCACTTCGGTTGATGACTTTCGATCGACTTTTGCTTTCCACATCGCGAAGATCATCAGTGGAGTTGACATCTTGGTATTCCTCCTCCTTGTCCTCTTTATCTCCGGCCTTGTCGGCTCCTTCTCCTTGTCCTTAGGCTGTTTGCCTGGCTGCTGGATCGAGAGTCGACCTTTGGCGAGTGGTGTGCCGGGTAAATAATGTTGCCCTCTTCATCTTTCTTCGTGTGAATATGGCATGGCATATCCATCACGTCATTTCCTTCTTTATCTTTCACTTTCTTGATTCTAGGATCCTTTGGGTTTCCCCTTGAACTTCCCACAGTGGCGGCGGGGCCTCTCCGAGAGCTCTTGGCTCGACTTTGCGTTCTGTTTCATTGGAATTGCCTTTCTCCGTGGCTCGGCTTGTACTTGCCGCTTGGTCGGTCTTCTTCCTCGCCATTGGCGTATTGCTAACAATCTCCATCATTCGACTCGGGGTCATGTCCCGGTTGACCGAACTTGAGACTCAATTCTCTGTTTTTGACACCGTCCTTGAAGGCATAAACCGCTGATGGTGGAACACATTTTCCACGATATTGTGCAAGGTAATCCACCTCTGAATGTACTCTCGGAGAGTTTCATTGGTCTTACGCACACAAACTTGCAGCTCTGTCAAACCAGCGGTTGCTTGCAAGTCCCTTCAAAAGTCTGACGAACACTGGGACAAATCTTCCCAAGTATATATCTTTCTTTGTGAGGTAATTGACTCAACCATGCTCTGGCTGAACCTTCCAACATGAGGGCAAATGTTTCATGGCCACCTCATCATTCCCACCAATCTGAACAGCCACTCGGTAATCCTCGAGCCAAGTTTGAGGCTTAGATTCCCCGATGAACTTGCATACTCCTGCTGCCAATCTGAAATTGGGTGGGATCACTGCTGCTCGATAGCCCTTTGAAACACTCCGGACGAGAGACATGCACTTTCATTGCTGGTGGGTGCATCCCTCTCGAGCCCTCCTCGATGGGCTCTGTTCGGTCGACCAGGCCTTACCGCGATAATGGATCGCGCATCAAAGCCTGGTTCCACAGGGTCGGCTGGAACCCTTCGCCTGTCTTGAGCGTAAATCTGTCATCTTGCCGCCCGAGGCGTATGACCCTTCCCTCGGAGAAAGGGGCATTCGGCGCTGTCGTCTCGGTCGAATCGGTCTCGAGCTGCTCTCGCCGGTTGTCGCGCCCTTCCGCGCTTGCGGAGGCGATCTGGGGCTGTGAGCGGCTGGGCGGTGTTCGCGCGACGGATCGTGTGAATCTGTTCTTGCGGCTGCGACACGGCTGAGTTACAGTGCTTTGCCGCTCGGAGTAAATCTCGATCTGCTGCAAGCCTCTTCCACTTTCATTGGGGCGGCTGGATGGACTCTGCTATCTGAGTTGCAGTTGCTAAATTCTGAATTGGCGTCGCGGTATACGAGTCGGCGGGAAGAGCCGGCGTCGGCTGAATCGAGTCGTTGCAGCAGCTCGTCGAGTGCTCGTGAAGATTCTCGGCGGCGCGTTCAGCCACATTGGCCAAACATGCTTCCTCAAGGCCACGAGCCTCGGGGTCTCTCGGCGATAGGAGTATGTAGTGCATCCATGTTCTGCTGACGAAGCTCTTCTCTCTGCGAGAAAGTCGAGTGTCTCGGGCTGGTACTCCTCGTGTTCTTGCAGGGTCACCTCCTCCGCGGCTCCACCGCCGTGGTAACCGGGAGGACTGCGAGGCCGTCAACCATGAGGATCTCCGCCGCTGGATCACTGCTATCACACTCGGATCACGATCTCTCTGAACCCGGTCGGCCAGATCGAGCAGGCCGTAGAGATTCGTCGGGCTCGATAACGCGACACAGGCGGTGGCTGTCTGGCGAGCCACGCGTGCTTCACCCACCGCTGAAGCCTCGACCGACCAGGCGCTTGCGCTGGTGGGAGGCTGGGCGAGCGACCGATAGGGAGTCGACCGATCTGGTCGGCGGTTGCCGCAGCAAAGCGCCCGCGAACACATCTTGCGAAAGTCGTCGCCCAGCGGACGAGGGCGCCTCGATGTCAAGAGGGCCTCCACTGGAGCCATCTTGGTCGTCGGCGACAAAAGTGAGAGCACCGAGGCGGATCTCGTGCCCCTTTTAAAACTCGAAGTCATCATGATGAAGGTACTCGGAATACAGCAACTCCTCCACAAATCGCTAAAACACCGGCCCCACGGTGGCGCCAACTATCGTGGTTCTAAGTCGGCGGTAGAAGTAGGGGTAGGTTAAGGAGGCGATGTCCTAGCTATGGAGCAGTTGTGGAGACAAAGGATGTGCGAGTTCGAGGCCCTTCTCGGAGGAAGTAACAGCCCTCGTCTCGGAGCCTGAGGCGGTCGAGTGGATTATGAGTATGAGTATTACAAGAATCTGAACCCTTCTATACGTGGAGGGTGGCTTATATAAGTCTTGGGACCCCAGCCAGCCCACATAATGGAGGATTAAAGTACATTAAGCCGGGGGGTTCTTGTGCGCCCTCATAAAGCGCTTTAACTATCATTAAGTCTATTCAATAGCAAACCGTTTAGCTTGTGGAGTGCCTTGACCTTACGGTGGTGGTGAGTCTTCATGGTCGAGTGAGTCTTCCATGGTCGAGTCATTCCGATCTAGTCAGTGGATTCCTCTTTGGTGTTGGAAGATGATCTCTCTCTGAGTGCCCTTGGGTAGGACGTTTAGGTCAGGCCTATAACCCTACCCTAGGTACATGAATCCATCAGGTACATACTGAGGTGGAGCAGTATTCGTGCGGGGAGGCCCCATCACCTGCGCCTGAACCGGCGTCCCAACCCCTAGTGTCGCAACCTGGTCTATCTCCGGCGGGTTACTTGGCCCTGCACCGGGTGTGTGGAAGAGGGTTCGAGGATCATAAACCGAAGGGAGTGAAGACGGAGTCTTCTGGTATCTTCTCCTCATGACCTCATTGGATGCGTTCTGATCTTGCATGAGCCGGAAAGTCTGCGCCTGGATCCGCTGAGCCTGAGCGCCCAGAGCCGCCCGCTCTGCGGTTATCCTGACATCTTCTGCCGCCAGGTCTTCCTTAGCCTGCACTATATCCCGCTTTAACTGCGCCACTTCCGCATCATGTTGAGCTTGATCCGCCGGGTTGACCATGGCGGTTAACAGAGCGGTTATCTTATCTGTGATATCCATCAACACCTGAGCCGGTGAGCGTGCAGGGCCTCCTACCCCGGCTGCTGCTGATCCAAAGGTTATGGCTGCCGCAGTTGTGGAGTCTTGGATGGGTTGTGTGCCGGCCATGAAGATTCCGACCCTGCTCGGCGGCTCAAGGAAATCCGGAATACTGCTGCCATTGGAACAACCCCCAAGCCCGCCGTCTTGCAGTTGATACAACGAATCTGTCTAACCTGTGGACGACTCGCCATCAGAATAGATGGCCGTCTCACCACCAGATGCAGATCTATCAGAGAGCCCTCCATGGATGCATCCCATGAAGGCACGCTTCACAACAGGCAGAGCCCGGGCGGGTCTCGCACAATGAGCCATCTCGACGAGGTCGGTGCAGATGTCCGGCTCAGGGCCCGGTTCACCAATCTTGCCGATGAAGATGTGAATTCCACCGAAGGGGACCCGGTACCCGTACTCAATTGAGCCTGCGTCGGGGCCCCAGCCTGCATCGTCGATGTAGAGCTTGGCGCGAAGACTCTTGGTCATCCGGCCCACAGCGTATCCCTTGAGCCATTCGAAGCTGCCCTTCAAGAACTCAAATCCATCGTGTGCTGGCCCCACAGTGGGCACCAGGAATTGTCATGTCAGATGTCCTAGTGAAAGGACTTAGTCGTGGAGCCATCGCAACTAGGAAGCTTAAAGGGGTTAATCGGGACAAAGGACCAGAGGTATATACTGGTTCGGCCCCTTACAGTGAAGGTAAAAGCTTACAATCCAGTTTGGGGTGGGATTAATTATGTCTCGTTAACCAGGGAGCGAATCGCTTGACTTAGCTCTCGAGTTGATGTTACCTGCCCTAAACCGCCGCCGGGTCGTCCCTTTATATACAGAGGTCCACACCCAGCGGCTTACAGAGTCCCGACCGGCTCATAAACAGTGTCCGGCTCGGTCTCTTAACTATTCTTGCCTTTCAATATAAGTCACGCACATATGGCGGTTTATCACTATGGGCCTTAAGTCGCCTCTGGGCTTTGGGCCCTCAACTGAGCCGCCAGCTCTATCCTTGGTCTTGGGCTTCAAGAATATTTGTAAGTATAACCCGGCCCCTCCTGGGCGGGTCATACCAATAGTTATATCCCCAACAGTGCCCCTAAACGTGTTAAAACCTGCTTGGCGCCCTGCCGGTCGACCTTGCGTATCGAGAACCTCTCCTTCAAATGAAAGTGCGTTTCTGGAATGTTAGAGGTTTCGGGGCTTGGGGGCGCCGGGACCAAATCAAAGACATTGTAAGGGGGAGAATATTGACCTGATCGGTTTAGTTGAAACCTTTAAACCTTCCTTTTCTCCTCAAGAGCTCTCTGCTGTTACGGGCGTCGATCATTTTGACTGGAAGTGGCTCCCCTCTTCGGGCCATTCGGGTGGTATTCTTATTGGATCCAAACGTGACGTCTTTGATTTGTTTACCTTTGATCATGGCATCTTCTGGGCTGGTGCGGTTGTGTTTCACCGCCAACTTAATACACTTTGGGAAGTGATGGTTGTATATGACCTGGCTGATCATTCCCTTTCTCCCTTATTCCTGGATGAATTCTCTATTAAGGTGGAATCCCGCACCCTTCCCCTGTTAATTGGTGGTCACTTCAATCTGTTGCGGTACCCTTCTGATAGAAACACTAATAACTTCTCCTGGACTTTGGCGGATGATTTTAATGACTTCATTAGCGATTGCGCTCTTCGTGAAATACCTAGGGTGGGCTCTAGATTTACTTGGACTAATCATCTGGTTTCTCCTATTCGTTCTTTCCTGGACGATGTTCTGATCTACTCGAGTTGGGACTCCCTCTTTCCCCTTGCGTTCCTCAAATCTAAGGCTATAGTTGGCTCGGACCATGCTCCACTCATTCTGGATGTGGGGCTGCGAGGCGTGTCTTCTCCCCCTAGGTTCCAATTTGACGCTTCCTAGCTCCTTACCGACGGCTTCCGTGATCTCCTTGGTTCTAGAATCGCTGCTCTCCTCTCAACTGGTCGTCGTTCTTTCGGCCCCATGGATGACTGGCACTTTTTCTCGTACTCTCTGCGCAAGTTTCTGCGGGGCTGGTCTCATAATCACGTGGTTCAAGAACGCAGAGATAATGTGCTTCTCACTTCTCAGATAGAGGCCTTAGATGCTCGTGTTGATTCTTCTGGCCTGTCTGACTCCGATTGGTCCTTACGTTTTTCACTTGAGCAATCGTTGGTGCAGTTCCACCGTCTCGCCGAGGCTTACTGGCGTCAAAGGGGCATGATCAATGATACGTCTCCAACGTATCTATAATTTTTTATTGTTCCATGCTATTATATTACCCCTTTTGGATGTTTATGGGCTTTATTTTACTCATTTCTATCATTTTTGGGACTAACCTACTAACAGGAGGCCCGGCCCGTATTCTGTTTTTTTGCCTATTTCATTATTTGAAGAAAAGGAATATCAAGCGAGTCCAAGCGGAAAGAAACCTTGGGGCGTGATTTTTGGAATGAGCGTGATCGGAGGACTTGGAGTGCAAGTCAAGAAAGCAAGCGAGGCCTCCATGAGATAGGAGGTGCCCCCTATAAAGCGCCCCTGTCTCGTGGGCCCCTCGGTGACCACCAACGTACTTCTTCCTCCTATATAAGCCTACGTACCCCAAAAACATCCAGGGAGCCAACGAAACACAATTTCCATCGCCGTAACCTTCTGTATCCGCGAGATCCCATCTTGGAGCCTTCACCGGTGTTCTGCCGGAGGGGGAATCGACGTTGCAAGAAGGATTTCTGGCGCCGTTGCCGGGGAGGTCTTCGCTCAAGTCAAGACATACCAAGTATCCATCACAATCTCATCTTCCTCGTATTTACATTATTTGCCATTTGCCTCTCATTTTCCTCTCTCCCACTTCGCCCTTGTCGTTTTATTCGCCCTCTCTTTCCCAATCTCCTCCTCTCTTCCGTTTGCCTTCCCGTTGCCATGGCCAAATCAAAAATAACTAAGGGCTCTTTCCTAGGTTCTGGTACCTTGGATAACCCCTCTATCCTCTCTAAGCTCATAAATAATGATGCTATAGAATGACCCACCGGGGTCACCAATGAGAGCTTGAATAATTTTGATGAGGATGACTCTAGAATTTTTCGCTATTTACTTGATGAGTCTTTAAAAGATGCTTGGGATAGGTTATTAAGGGTTCGGGCTAGCTATGTGCCACAATATCAAATTGAAGTTTACTTAAAAAGTTTCTATGTTGGCTTGCCCCCTTCTTTCAAACAAGTTTTAGATTCTATTTTTGAAGAAGGTTTTCTTTAAGGGGATGCTATAGATACCAACAAAAAATGAAAACCATATTTGGGCATCCTATGAACGATAAGGTTGAATCAACAACTCTCTTGTTCTTTTATCAAAATGAAATTATTAAAGAGATGAAGTCTAGTTTAGAGGCAAACTTCCGTAACGTGCTTAGTCCTACTTCTTCCATTAATGGCCATGTGATTACCTTAAATAGAAGAATGAATGCCATAGAAAGGAGATCCTCCTCTCCGAGTGCCAAAGATGGCACTACTTAGATCTATCTTCACTTTTATGCCTAGCTAGGGGCGTCAAACGATAGCGCTAGTTGGGAGGCAACCCAATTTTATTTGTGTTTTTTGTTTTTGTTCCTGTTTAGTAATAAATCTTGCATCTACCTCCTGTTTAGATGTGTTTTTATCTTTTAATTAGTGTTTGTGCCAAGTAGAACCTATAGGATAACCTATGATGATAGTTGATGTGATTCTGCTGAAAAACAGAAACTTTGCGCGCACGAATTTAGTTTTGTTAAATCACAGAAACATGATTTTGCGTCGATTCTTTTTTCTGCTGATCAACAAACACATTTCCTAGGACTTCCTATTTTGGTAGGAGTTTTAGAGTTCCAGAAATTTGCGTTAGTTACAGATTTCTACAGACTGTTCTGTTTTTGACAGATTCAGTTTTTCGTGTGTTGTTTGCTTATATTGATGCATCTATGGCTAGTAAAATAGTTTATAAACCATAGAGAAGTTTGAATACAGTAGGTTTAACACCAAAATAAATAAAGAATGAGTTCATTACAGTACCTTATGTGGTGGTTTTGTTTTCTTTCACTAATGGAGCTTATAAGATTTCCTGTTGAGTTTTGTGTTGTGAAGTTTTCAAGTTTTGGGTAAAGCTTTTATGGACTATGGAATAAGAAGTGGCAAGAGCCTAAGCTTGTGGATGCCCATGGCACCTCAAGATATTCAAGGATAGCCAAAAGCCTAAGCTTGGGGATGCCCCGGGAAGGCATCCCCTTTTTCGTCTTCGTTCATTGGTAACTTTACTTGGAGCTATATTTTTATTCGCCACATGATATGTGTTTTGCTTGGAGTGTCGTGTATTATATTAGTCTTTGCTTTTTAGTTTAACACAATCATACTTGATGTACACACATTTTTGGAGAAGCCTACTTGATTAGGATTTGCTAGAATACTCTATGTGCTTCACTTATATCTTTTGAGATTGATAGTTTTTGCTCTAGTGCTTCACTTATATATTTTAGAGCACGGTGGTGTCTTAATTTTGAAGAAATTGCTAGTCTCTCATGCTTCACTCATATATTTTTGAGAGTCTTTTAGAACATCATGGTATTTGCTATGGTTACAAAGTTGGTCCTAGAATGATGAGCATCCAAGTTGGGTATAATAAAAACTATCATAGAAAAGAATTGGATGCTATGATCAATATGATGCTTGATAATTGTTTTGAGATATGGAGGTAGTGATATTAAAGTCATGCTAGTTGAGGTGATTATGAAAAGTACTTGTGTTGATGGTTGTGATTCCCGTAGCATGCACGTATGGTGAACCGCTTTGTGATTAAGTTGGAGCACAATTTTATTTATTGAGTGTCTTCCTTATGAGTGGTGGTCGGGGACGAGCGATGGTCTTTTCCTACCAATCTATCCCCTAGGAGCATGCGCGTAGTGCTTTGGTTTTTGATGACTGCTAGATTTTTGCAACAAGTACATGAGTTCTTTTGACTAATGTTGAGTCCATGGATTATACGCACCTCACCCTTCCACCATTGCTAGCCTCTCTTGTGTCGTGCAACTTTCGTCGGTACCATACACCTACCATATACCTTCCTCAAAACAGCCACCATACCTACCTATCATGGCATTTCCATAGCCATTCCGAGATATATTGCCATGCAACTTTCCACCATTCCGTTCATATGACACGCATTACTTTTGTCATATTGCTTTTTGCATGATCATGTAGTTGACATTGTATTTGTGGCAAGTCCACCTTCATAATTTTCATACATGTCGCTCTTGATTCATTGCATATCCCGGTAGACAGCCGGAGGCATTCATATAGAGTTATATCTTGTTCTATCTTTGAGTTGTAAATCCATAAAAGTGTGATGATCTTCATTATTAGAGCATTGTCCTAGTGAGGAAAGGATGATGAAGACTATGATTCCCCCACAAGTCGGGATGAGACTTCAAACTTTACAAAAAGAAAAAAAGAAAAAAAAGAGAAAGGCCAAAAAGAAAAAAAAAGAAAGGCCAAAGAAAAAAATAAGAAAAATAAAAAAGGGAAAGAAAAAAATGAGAGAAAAAGAGAGAAGGGACAATGCTACTATCTCTTTTTCCACACTTGTGCTTCAAAATAGCACCATGATCTTCATGATAGAGAGTCTCATATGTTGTCACTTTCATATACTAGTGGGAATTTTTCATTTTAGAACTTGGCTTGTATATTCCAATGATGGGCTTCCTCAAAATGCCCTAGGTCTTCGTGAGCAAGCGAGTTGGATGCACACCCACTTAATTTCTTTTGTTGAGCTTTCATATATTTATAGCTCTAGTGCATCTGTTGCATGGCAATCCCTACTCACTCACATTGATATCTATTAATGGGCATCTCCATAGCCCGTTGATACGCCTAGTTGATGTGAGACTATCTTCTCCTTTTTTGTCTTCTCCAGAACCACCATTCTATTCCACATATAGTGCTATGTCCATGGCTCATGCTCATGTATTGCGTGAAAGTTGAAAGAGTTTGAGATTATTAAAGTATGAAACAATTGCTTGGCTTTTCATCGGGGTTGTGCAGTATTAAATACTTTGTGTGATGAAGATAGAGCAACAGCCAGACTATATGATTTTGTAGGGATAACTTTCTTTGCCATGTTATTTTGAGAAGACATGATTACTTTGATTAGTATGCTTGAAGTATCACCATTTTCATGTTATATGAACTTTTATTTTGTATCATTTGGATCTGAACATTCATGCCACAATAAAGAAAATTACATTGAGAATTATGCTAGGTAGCATTCCACATCAAAAATTTCTTTTTTATCATTTACCTACGTGAGGACGAGCAGGAATTAAGCTTTTTGGATGCTTGATACATCTCCAACGTATCTATAATTTTTTATTGTTCCATGCTATTATATTACCCCTTTTGGATGTTTATGGGCTTTATTTTACACATTTATATCATTTTTGGGACTAACCAACTAACCAGAGGCCTAGCCCGTATTGCTGTTTTTTTGCCTATTTCAGTATTTTGAAGAAAAGGAATATCAAACGGATTCCAAACGGAATGAAACCTTTGGGAGCGTGATTTTTGGAACGAACGTGATCCAGAGGACTTGGAGTGCAAGTCAAGAAGTAGCCGAGGCCTCCACGAGATAGGAGCCCCCCCCATAGGGTGTGCCCCTAACTCGTGGGCCCCTCGGGCAGCCACCGACGTACTTCTTCCTCCTATATAAGCCTACATACCCTGAAAACATCCAAGGAGCCAATGAAACACAATTTCTACCGCCGTAACCTTCCGTATCCGTGAGATCCCATCTTGGAGCCTTCGCCGATGTTCTGCCGGAGGGGGAATCGACCACTGAGAGCTTCTACATCAACATCCTTGCCCCTCCGATGATTTGTGAGTAGTTTACCACAGACCTTCGGGTCCATAGTTATTAGCTAGATGGCTTCTTCTCTCTTTTTGGATCTCAATACAATGTTCTCCCCTCTCTTGTGGAGATCTATTCGATGTAAACTCTTTTTGCGGTGTGTTTGTCGAGATCCGATGAATTGTGGGTTTATGATCAAGTTTATCTATGAGAAATATTTGAATCTCCTCTGAATTCTTTTATGTATGATTGAGTTATCTTTGCAAGTCTCTTCGAATTACCAGTTTGGTTTGGCCTACTAGATTGATCTTTCTTGCCATGGGAGAAATGCTTAGATTTGGGTTCAATCTTGCGGTGTCCTTACCCAGTGACAGTAGGGGTTGCAAGGCACATATTGTATTGTTGCCATCGAGGATAAAAAGATGGGGTTTATATCATATTGCATGAGTTTATCCCTCTACATCATGTCATCTTGCTTAAGGCGTTACTCTGTTCTTATGAACTTAATACTCTAGATGTAGGCAGGAGTCGGTCGATGTGTGGAGTAATAGTAGTAGATGCAGGCAGGAGTCGGTCTACTTGTTGTGGACGTGATGCCTATATACATGATCATGCCTAGATAATCTCATAACTATTCTCTTTCCTATCAATTGCTCGACAGTAATTTGTTTACCCACCGTAATACTTATGCTATCTTGAGAGAATCCACTAGTGAAACCTATGGCCCCTGGGTCTATCTCTTATCATATTTGCTTCCAATCTACTTTTATTTGCATCTTTACTTTTTGCATCTATATTATAAAATACCAAAAATATATTTATCTTATCATGCAATCTCTATTAGATCTCACTATCACAAGTGGCCGTGAAGGGATTGACAACCCCTTTATTGTGTTGGTTGCGAGTTCTTTGTTTGTTTGTGTAGGTGCGTGGGACTTTTGAGGAGCCTCCTACTGGATTGATACCTTGGTTCTCAAAAACTGAGGGAAATACTTACGCTACTATTGCTGCATCACCCTTTCCTCTTCAAGGAAAACCAACGCAAGCTCAAGACGTAGCAATCAACTGGATGCTTAAAGGAGACTCCCCTACTTCTTATTATTTCGCCATCGCTAATGGCAGGCGTCTTAGGTGCCTGATTGATAGTTTATTGATTGATGGGGTCAGGGTGTCGGATCAAGCTATCATCATGAATCATATAGTCCAATCTTTCTCCTCCCTCCTCTCTACTAAACCTGATCAGGGCGTCAGGTTAGCCCCTGCCTTCTGGGCTCAAGGGGATATGGTTTCCTTGGAGGAAAACCTCGACCTTATGGTTCCTTTCTCTAAAGAGGAGATCTTATAAGTGCATCTAGTGCCCCTTAGTGATTTTGGTGTATTGAAGACTTATAGGTTAAGGGACTGATGCGTTTTTGAGTGTACACAGGTCTATAAGTCTATGAGGAGTTTGATATTTAGAGAGAAAGTTGACCCTAAAATGAAGTTCTTCATTGAAGACTTTGGATTCGAAGACTTACGAAGACTTTGAAAGTGAACAAATTGGTGTAACCTTGAAGACTTGGCAATCATTCGAGGAACATGAAGCGTGAAGACTTTTGTTTTTATAGTTTCATTTTCTCTTTCTTGAGTCATAAAACACCGTCTTGTTAAAGGGGTCGAGGAAATACTAAGGAAAAATTTCCATGTGATGCTCAACTCAAAATCCTACACCTACCAATCCCTTCGTGTGAAGCCATTGGAAATCTCATACTGATTCAGTCATATTCTTGATGTGAGCGAAGTTCTTACGGTCTCGGAGAATTTGTTACGGCGAGGAGCTAAAATTCGCCGGTCTGAATTGCCTACCTGATGAGAACATGATAGTACGAGGAATTTGAGAGTCAAATATTCCATTGTTGCTTTATTCTATCTTGGCTGTCCCAAAATATCTACCCACCTAACGGTCATATCAGACAAGGGCATTTATGTCTTATCATGTCGGGCTGCTCCCTAGGCTATAAATAGCCGCCCCCCTACAACCACTAGCTGGCTGGCTACTCCGAGAGAAATTGACACTTGTCATTTGAGAGCATCCCATCCTCCAAGGACTTTGAGTGAAAATCATCAAGTGAGGAAAACCCAAACCCAACACCCACAAACCCAAAGTGATTGAGCATCACTTAAGAGATTGATCCTGCGTGGATCCAACGCTTGTTACCTTTGAAGACCGTGCTTCTTCCAGACGGTTAGGCGTCAAGGTCTAGAGCATCCAAGAGGAATTGTGGATCGCCGAGTGACCAAGTTTGTGAAGGTCCGGAAGTCACATGAAGACTTACCACGAGTGATTGGCGAGGTCTGTGTGACCTTAGCTCAAGGATAATACGGTGAGGACTGTGTGTCCGGGACTATGTGTCCTCGAGTTTAAATAATCAGCCGCTCCAACCAAACGTACAACTGAGACAACAGTTGGAACTGGTCTACGAAATCATTGTATTCACCAAGCTTACTGGTTCTATTTCCTCAACTCTTTCATTTCCTCATTTCTGTTGTTGTGTGCTTGTTCATATCTGTTTGAAGACTTTGAGTGAAGACTTTCTCAATTTCCTCAGTTCAATTTCTTGATCATGTCATCTTCTTTCGTGTTATCCTGTGTTTCGCTTTACGTACTTTGTGCTTGTCTTCATTCCATTATGATGACCATGCTTGTGTTCTGTTATGTTTACATTTGAGTACTTATTCCGCTGCTAGTAGTTCTTCATTTAGGAATTTCCTCACCAATAAATTCCTCAGTGAAAAATTCATAAAAATCGCCTATTCACCCCCCCTCTAGTCGATATAATACACTTCCAATTGGTATTAGAGCAAGGTACTCCCTTGTTCTGTGTGATTTTGGTTTAACCGCCTAGAGTTTAGTTATGTCGATCGCAGGTATGATCAAGGTCTCTGCTGGGTGTCCTACCTTCGATGGAACGGACTACCCCTACTAGAAGAATAAGATGTGAATGCATCTTGAGGCAATTGATAATGATCTCTGGTATTTTGTGCAAAATGGTGTTCCCTCTGTCACACCTTCTTTGAACGCTACCGATGTGAAGATGTTCAAGAAACTTGATTCTCAAGCGAAGAATATCATATGTGGCCACCTGAGCAAAGGACAGTATGGAAGAGTAAGTGCTTTGGAAACTGCTAAGCTTATCTGGTATAGGCTGTCCAAAGTGAATGAAGGAGTCTCAACTCAACGTGACTCTCGTGTTGACGTTCTTCGCAATCTCTTCGACCGCTTCAAAAGACTCGACAATGCAAATGTCCAGCAAACCTTCGATCGCCTCAATGACATCTCAAATGAGCTTCAAGCGTTGGGCGCCACTGACATCACCGACCATGAGGTGGTGAAGAAATTGCTAAGATCGCTCGATTCTTTATTTGATACTCTGGCACTGATGATTCAAGAACGTGCTGATTACAAGTCACTTGATCCCGATGATATCCTCGAGGCTAAATACTCATGAGTTCGACTTCTTGAGAAGAGATCTCTATGGTTCGAGCTATGGTAGATCACGTGCTCTGAAGGCCAAGGCAGTCTCTGAGTCTGAAGATGAGGACTCTGCTAGCAGCCTTGGTGACCCTAAAGAACTGAGCTAGAAACTAGCACTGCTCGTGAAGAAATTTCAGAAGTTCTCAAGACGTGGTCGCTTTGGAAAATCCTCAAGGAGCAATGATTCCTCATCCAGTGACTACAAGAAGAGGCTATGCCACAAATGCAAGAAACCTGGTCACTACATCCAACATTGTCCTCAGTGGGATAAGGAATCAAATAAGAAGAAATACAAGGATTACAGTTCTGATGACGCAAAGAAGAAGAAGAAATCTTCAAAGTCCTCATTATCAAAATCCTTGAAGTCTTCATCTCACAAGAAGAGCAGCTCCAAGAAGGCTCGGGCATTCATTGGCAAGGAAATGGACTCTGAGGCTGAATCTGAGGAACATGAGGATGAGGAGGCATCTGAGGAGTCCGAGTATGGTGTGGCGAGCCTAGCTCTCGCTACTGCATTCGTCAGCAAGTCTATCTTCAACTCTGAAGAAAATGGCTTCACCAACAAGGCTGATGAAGGCAATGATGACTTCGCTCCCACCTATTGCTTCATGGCAAAGGGTCCCAAGGTAACTAAATACGCCTCCTCTGAATCTAGTGAGAATGAATCTGATGAAAACCTCAAGCCCAGCTACTCTAAACTTGCTAAGATTGCTGTGAAACAACAAAAGGCTTTTGAAAAAGTTCAAAACATGCTAGATAAAAGTAATGATATGTTGGGTGAAGAAATGGATCGCACTAAAACCTTGACTGAAAATCTTTAAAGACTTCAGTCCAAGTTTGACAACCTTCAAGGTCATCATAACACTCTCTTATCTAATCACGAGAAGCATTCTTATGAATTTCTTCAAATAAAGCAAGATCTTTAAAAGCTAAGAGTGGATTATGAAGATCTTCAGAAAGAGCGTGATTCATCACTTGCTCAACAAATCAGCGCTACTCAAGAAGAATTTGTTCCTGCATGTCTGAAGTGCATTGAACGTGAAACTGCTAATTCTTCACCTGAATGTTCAAATGCTTCTAATGCTACAAATTCATCATCTATCTCTGCTATCACTAATTCCTCATCTGAGGACATTGCTAGTATCCTTGATGATGCGAGGGCTGGAGGAATTGTACATAGCGAGGCATGTACAAAAGCCTCAAAGGGCATCGAGACTCTTTGTGATGTGCTCAAAAGCAGATCCTCAACGAAACCCTAGGAAAGAGGTATTGCCTTTGAGAGGAAACTCAATCTTGATGGAACATATTGGAAGCCTGAGCAGTACCCCAAAACCTCATGGGTTGCTGCAAAGGGACCACCAGTTGATCCATCCAACTTATCTGGCTTTACATGTGAATCTCCTCATTCTTCTAATGAGTCATTTGATTCCAACTATAAACTGTTCAAAAATCAGAATGGTGAAGTATTTGCTAGATATGTTGGCACTAACTGCAGGAACGGTTCCCCTATGAAGAAAATCTGGGTTCCCAAAAGTTGCCTTGAAAGTCTTTAGGTGAATGTCCTCATGACACCACCTATGAAGAATAGGAACTCCAGATCAAATTCTTCATATGAACCAAATTATTCATATGGATCCAAGTCCTCATATGGACCAAATTCCTCACATGGATCAAATTCCTCAAAAGGATCAAAGTCCTCATATGATCATCATCGTGCTAACCCTTCTGTTTCACAGGGTAGAGCTAAGGGCTATGAATATGAGCATTATTCTTCAAATCATTATGTTCATAAGTCCTCGAAGAATTTCTCTGCTTATTCATATGCTTACTGTTGGGAATATAGCTACTGAGTGTAAACCGGCCAGGAGGGCCCGGTTCACCCTCGACTATGCCAAAGCCCATGAAGAATCCAGAAGATGGTGAAGTTATTACACAAGCTTAGAGGTCTAAGAGCCCAAGGGCGGATTAGGGCCCATGATAAGAAACTACCATTGTTATGTAACTTGTGTTGTAAGTTAGGAAAGGAGACCGAGCTGGACCCTTGTATGAGTCAGCCTCGGGACTCTGTAGACCGGCCGGGCGTCAACCTGTGTATATAAAGGGACGACCCGGCGGTGGTTCAGGGACAATAAACAACAACTCGAGACTCAGGCAAGCATATTTGCTCCTTGGTCATCGAAACCCAATCAATTCATCACAACTAGACGTAGGCTTTTACCTTCATCGAAGGGGCCGAACTAGTATAAACTCTCGTGTCCCTTGTCCGGTTTAACTCCTTCAAGCTAACCCATTGCGATGGCTCCACGACTAAGTCCTTTCATGAGGACATCTAACGTGTTAATTCCATGACAGTTGGCGCCCACCGTGGGGCTATCGCACGATGGTGTCGAGTTCTTAAAGGGCTGCTCTGAAGGACTCAAGGGGTACGTGATCAGCCGGATGACCAAGAGTCATCACGGCAAGCTCTATCGGCGACGAAGGATGGGGCCCGAGGCGGCTCGATCGAATCTGGTGCGGGTCCCCTTGGCGAATTCATGTCTTCATCGGCAAGGTCGTGAACCGGGCCCTGGCGGACATCTGCACCGACCTCGTCGAGGCGGCTCAGCGTGTGAGTCAGCCGGGTTAAGCCGCCCGTGAAGCATGCGTTAAGTAGGATGTGTCCATGGGATCGGATCTGAACCGGTGTCGAAGGCGAGGCGGCCCTATATTCCGACGGCGAGTCATCCTTTGCAAAGCGAGTCCTTGTACCAAATTCATAGCGGTGTGTTGAAGGATATTCCGATGGCAGCGATGATACGGACCTCCTTGAACCGTCAAGTCGGGTTGCTGTTTACATGGCCGGAACGCAGCCCATGTTGCAGTCTTCATCTACCGCAGCGATGAATACCGGATCAGCAGCCACGGCAGGAGCCCCGGCGCGCCGACCGACGCAAGTCCTCTCCGGTTTGATGGACGCCTGGGCGACCTTGTTAACCGTGACAGTCACCCCGGAGACGTGGGATCAGCACAATGCGGACGTTGCGAAGCTGAAGGACCAAATAGCACAAGCTAAGGAGGACCTGGCAACTGAGGATACTAGGATGGCTGAAGAACGAGCCGCTTTGGATGCCCGATCCACGACAATCTGGTAGAATTACCAGCTCATCTTGGATCGGACGCATCGAGAGGATGTGATGCGAAGGAAGTACCGATCTCGTCGCGCCGGTTTCTGAAGGTTAAATCTCTTTCGGACACGGTCTTTGGGCGAGCAATCCGGTAGCTACAAACCGGACTGATGAGCCTAGGATAGCTCCGGATCAACTACGGATAACTGAGCCACCCCGACGAACAGATAACCCGCGGCAATACGTTTCTACACCACCGGGTCACTTCCCGAGCCCACTGGATAACATGATTTCCGCAGCGTCACGCCTGGCAGCCATTCCGATGGAGGGCGATTCAATAGCAGCAATTGAAACACGGCGGGCGAGAGACCTTCTTCAAACCGCCGTGGTACAGCAACAGGCTTACTCGTATAGCTGGGATAGAATTCATTCAACCCCTCGTCCGAGCCCAAGCTATTGCAGGCGTATGGATGAACCGGAGGTGTCTAGCAGCGCGCGGCATCGTAATGCTCAAGATGTGGTGGATCATGGCAGGGCACGAAGGGATGCCGCTTTGGGTCGTTATCAACCTGCCCCGGTTCAGCCAGCAGTGTCAGTTGACCGAGGCACCGGGCTTGCCTTCAACTCCTGGGGAGTGTCGTGCCTCATTCCGGCTCTCCGTAATGTGCGTCTGCCCAAAGATTTCAAGGGCCCACGCAACGTACCTAACTACACGGTAGATCAGGCACCTGAGGCGTGGGTTGAGAGTTATGAGATGGCAATGGAGATGCTGGATGTAGATGAAGTGGCCTGTGCAAAGTACTTCACGATGATGTTGGAAAGAACAACCCATACTTGGTTGAAAAATCTGCCAGCTAATTCCATCGAGTCATGGGATCAATTGAAGGCCCGGTTTATAGCCAATTTCAAAGACACGTGCAAACAGCCCATGTCTATTGTGGATCTAGATGCTTGTGTTCAAGGGGAGAATGAGTCAACAACTCATTGGGTACACCGGGTTTCAGAAGTTTTGCACTCGTCCGGCGGATTAACGCTGGTCAGTGATTATAACCTTTGGGCGCAATTGCGGTTTAAGTCCTTTGAAGATGAAGTTGGGATGGCTCAAGCGCCCTTTGCAGCGACATGGGAACCCTCATGGCAGCCTTGGTCAAGTATGCCGATTCTGATAATACCAAGGATCCCGATTCTGATAATGAGAAACCGGAGAAGGGAAAGAAGAATGGCGGTGCAAAGGGACAGCAGCACAACCAAGGAGGCCATGGGAATAAATGTAAGCGTAAAGCGGATTCAGATTTGGTGGCTAACGCTAATGTGCAGCGTCGTAAAGGTAAACCACCCCAGTGCGGTGGGGCGATGAATCTGGAGCGCTTGTTGAATCAGCCCTGTCCAAAGCATGGGACCAAGGAGGCTCCCGTAATGCATCTCTAGAAGGATTGTAACATTATGAAGGAGTTCAAAAACTCTGATCTTTTCCAGTATCATCAGGGTCCGTAGGGCGCTTCAGGTCCAGGTTTTCATGGTGGCGGCGGTTCAAACTCTGGATTTCAGAATAATCATGCCAACCAGAACTACCAAGGTGGTAATAATCAGCAAAATAATCAAGGGAATCGGCAGCAGTCGGGTTACCAGAGTCACCCAAAGCAGTTGAATGGTGGGAAGTATCATGTATTCACCACTAGTTTGTGCAAGCGTGAGCAGAAGCTTCACAAGAGGCGTCAATCTGATTGAACGGCGGTTCCACGTTATCTGCGATGGTCGAACAGCCTATTTTGTGGAGTAGGGAGGATCATCCGCCCCGGGTTGACAATCCGGGTCAACTGGCTTTGGTGGTGGCGCCTCAGGTGGGAGGCTATAAGTTCACCAAGGTACTCATGGATGGAGGAAGCAGTATAAACATTCTGTAGTATGAGACCTTCCGTCGCATGGGGTTGACAGACAAGAGTTTTAAACCGTCCAACACTGTTTTTCATAGTGTGGTACCAGGTAAATCGGCATATCTTGTAGGTAAGATCGCTTTGGAAGTTGTGTTTGGTGATGAACATGATTCCCAGTCTGAGATATTGAACTTTGAGGTGGTGAGAATCCAGAGCCCGTATCACGCACTGTTTGGGCGACCGGCTTATGCAAAATTCATGGCGAGGCCTTGTTATATTTACTTACAGCTCAAGATGCCGGGTCATAAAGGGACTATCACGGTTCATGGAAGTCGAAAAATCGCTTTTGATTGCGAGGAAAGTGATGCGGCTTATGCTGAGTCGGTTTGTGCTACAGAGGAGCTAAAATTTTATAAGCAAAATGTTGATCCGGCAGATATGACCCCTCTAAAGAAGCCCACCACTGAGCATGACCCAACCCTGCATTTAAACCGGCTGATGAGACTAAGCTTGTTGACTTCGTGCCTGGCCATTCGTCCAAGCAGTTCAGCATCAGCACGAATCTGGATCCAAAATAGGAAAGCGCGGTCATCGAGTTCATCCATGAGAACCGGGACATTTTCGCATGGAAGCCCTCTGACATGCCAGGTGTACCGAGGGAACTCGCTAAGCACACTCTCAATATTGATCCCAAGTTTAAACCGGTCAAGCAATTTCTTCGTCCCTTTAATGAAGAACGACGCAAGGCAATTGGTGAAGAGGTAGCCCGGCTGTTGGCTGCTGGGTTTATTGTCGAAGTGTTTCACCCTGAATGGTTGGCTAATCCGGTGCTTGTTCTTAAGAAAAACGGCACCTGGCATATGTGTGTAGACTACACGGACTTGAATAAGGCTTGCCTGGCCGATCCCTTTGCTCTCCTGCGTATTGATCAGATCATTGATGCGACGGCGGGTTGTGAGCGCTTAAGCTTTTTGGATGCTTATTCAGCATATCATGAGATCAAGATGGCACTTAAGGACCAGGAGAAGACAGCCTTCATCACTCCCTTTGGAGCCTTCTGCTATGTTTCTATGCCCTTTGGGCTCAAGAGTGCCAGAAACTTATCGGCGTTGTGTGCGAATTGTCTTCACGCTTGATTAGGCGTAATGTTCATGCCTATGTGGATGACATTGTGGTAAAAGCGAGAAGAAGGAGACATTGATAGATGATCTCAAGGAGGCGTTTGACAATCTTGGGTTTACAAGATGATGCTTATACGGATAAATGTGTCTTTGGTGTTCGGCGAGCAAGCTTCTCGGTTTTCTTGTGTCCAACAGGGGCATTGAGGCTAATCCGGAAAAGATTAAGGCAATCACATCCCTGGCCAAGCCGAAGTGTATTAATGATGTCCAGCGTCTAGCAGGTCGGATTGCAGCCCTTAGCCGGTTTATCAGTCGTTTGGAGGGAAGGCAATTCCTTTGTATCAGATGTTGAAAAAGACAGATGATTTCATCTAGAGTGACACAACCAATGCGGCTTTTGAGGAGCTAAAGCGGTAGTTGGTTGAACCGCCGGTTCTTGCAGCCCCAGTTGATAATGAGCCTTTGCTGTTATACGTGGGTGCCAATGCCCGAGCGGTCAGTGTGGCAATTGTGGTTGAGCGTAAAGAAGCTGGAAAGGAATATCCGGTTCAACGACCTGTATACTACATCAGTGAAGTCTTGATCGAGTCAAAACAACGCTATCCACATTGGCAGAAGTTGGTGTACGGGGTTTTTATGGCAAGTCGAAAGCTCAAGCAACATTTTCAAGGCCATCCCATCACAGTGGTTAGTTCTGCTCCTTTGGGCGATATAATTCAAAACAGGGAAGCAACTGGCCGGGTTGCAGTTTGCAATTGAGCTTGGTCCACACGGTTTAAAGTATGTACCTCGAACAACCATCAAATCTCAGGCTCTTGTGGATTTTATCAATGACTGGACCGAGTTGCAAGCACCGGAAGATAAACCATATAATACGTACTAGAGTATTCATTTTGATGGATCCAGGCAGTTGGAAGGCTCGGGGGCTGGAGTTGTCCTTACTTCCCCTCGAGGTGATAAAATTTGCTATGTCCTCCGCTTGATGTTTCCTTGTACTAACAATGCAGCTGAGTACGAAGCTTTACTCCACGGTCTCCATGTGGCCAAAGAGATGAACTTAAGTCGAGTTCGTTGTTTCGGAGATTCTGATATGGTGGCTCAGCAAGTTTCTGGTACTTGGGATTCTAAGGATCCATTCATGGCGGCTTATAGGCGTGAAGTGGATATTGCGGCGGGTCACTTCAAAGGGTATCAGGTCAAGCATATCGATCGGCGCAAAAACCAAGCAGCAGACGCTTTAAGCCGGCTTGGATCTCAGTGTAAACCGGTACCTCCTAATACCTTTTTAGATATCTTGCATAATCGATGCATTAAGTTGTCTCTGAGAAGAGGATTTGGCTGTTCTGATCCGGGCCTTCGGTTGGTGGCGCTTTACCGTTATGCGGATTGGACGGTTCCATATCTGGCGTATATGAACCGGGGCGAGCTACCAAATGATAAAGTCCTGGCTCGACAGATAGTCCAGCGATCCAAGTCCATGGTTATTCACAATGGCGAGTTACACCGTTGTAGCGTTTCAGGCGTATTTCAGCGTTGTGTTTCTCCGGAAGAAGTCCAAGAGATCCTACGGGAAATTCATGAAGGGGATTGTGGTCATCATGCCGGTTCAAAGTCCCTGGTTGGAAAAGCTTTTTGTCATGGGTTTCTTGGTTGACAGCTCATCTTGTCTGAGAGGATCTGGTAAGCGATGTGATGCTTGTCAGAAATTTTCACGCAGAGCTCATGTTCCGGCTCAGGAACTACGGATGATTCCTATCACTTGGCCTTTTGCTACTTGGGGGCTTGATATGGTAGGGCCCTTTAAACGTTCCCAAGATAAGAAGACCCACCTGTTGGTGGCAGTTGATAAATTCACCAAGTGGGTTGAAGCGGAGCCTCTCAGCAAGTGTGATGCAGCTACGGCGGTTCAATTTCTCAAAAAGATTATCTTCCGTTTTGGCTTTCCACACAATATTATCACGGATAATGGTACCAACCTTTCCAAAGGTGAGATGGAGGATTTCTGTCAGAGAGAGCACATCCGGCTTGACCTAGCATCTGTGGCGCACCCTCAATCCAATGGTCAAGCAGAGCGAGCTAATCAAGAAATTTTGAAGGGTCTTAAACCCCGGCTCATGATTCGCTTGAAGCGGACACCGGGTTGTTGGGTGGAAGAATTACCTTCTATGTTGTGGAGTATCAACACCACCCCCAATCGCTCAACAGGTTACACGCCTTTCTTTATGGTATCTGGGGCGAGGCGGTTCTCCCAAGTGATATCGTCATGACTCGCCCGGGTTGCTAATTATGTTGAAGCGGACAACGAGCAAGCTCGCCAAGAGGCACTGGACCTGTTAGATTAGAAACGGGATATGGCTCTGGCTCGATCGGCGGTTTGTCAACAAGACCTACGGCGTTATCACAGCCACCGAGTTAGGACACGAACCTTTCAAGAAGGTGACTTGGTGCTCCGGCTCATCCAGGATCAGACTGACATGCACAAGTTATCCCTGCCTTGGGAAGGACCCTTCGTGGTCAGCAAAAATCTGCACAATGGATCATACCACCTCATTGACGTTCGAGACAACTCACGCAACTCTGAGGAGGAGACCCGGCGGCTGTGGAACATAGCTCTCCTCCGGCCTTATTACACTTGAGCCATAGGCTCTTCTTATGTACATATTTCGACAATGTATATATTATGATCAATAAATAAATCAGCATCCTTTCTCTAAAGCGGGGCCTCTGCTGTTTTTCTCAAATATCCTTTGAGTTACATGGGGGCTTCAGCTGACAAAGCGGAGTACTACCTGTTAAACCGGCTATCACGCCACAACATAGCTTGGGAGATTCACACCCAAGGGGCCAAAGAGAGTCTGGATGCTATGCACAACTCAAACATAGGCACCCAATGAGCACAGCTAATCACGTTACTTGGGGGCTCCTTGTGTCAAATACCAAGGAGTTTGAATGGACCCTTGTAGTTGGGTATCGACCCACGGCTTGGAAGCCTGGTATATTTACCTAAAACCCCGGGTTAACCTGCCTTCATCAAGTAAGACACTCCCATCCAGGTCATCCTGGCACGACCCTCCGAACGTTTGACAGTTACTCTCATTGAGATCCTGCACTTGTCAAAGTTAAAACGGTGATTGGTTAGTTGGAGGTCCATCTTAAAAGGCTTTGTTAAATGGTTCAACTCAGCGGCCTGGCAGCCCACAAAAAGCCTCGAATTTGGGCCTGGCAGCCCTCAAAAAGCCTCGAGTACACGGTTTTATTTGCGTTTTGCTGAATTTTATGTTAAACCGATTTTCTTGGCCTGGTCAGTCATCTTATTAGCCCGGTATTCTTTAAACTGGCTTGGTTTGCAACTACATGTTGAAAGACCTTATTCTTAAACTGGAGTTTGTTAAACCGGGCTGGCTATTGATTACTTGTCGCCAGCTTTGGTCATCTGATGTTTATCATCACCCGGACAATTTCTTTTTATGCAGACATGGGGATTGCATATGATGACATATGAACCAACATTGAAATTAGCATGGCGGATCACATAAGGTATCTTCTACACGATGGCAGCAGATCAAAATAGTTTTGCTACTCTATTACAAGGCACTCAGAGGCCCAAAATATGGAATTGTTTCACAACAGACAAATTCTGGCATATCAACCGGATTGACGGATTAAGCTTCATCTCCGGGTTGATGTGAAGTAGATGGGTCATCTGGCGTCGGTTCAGCCTCCTCCTCCCCATCCAATTGCTGGAAGTCATTGGTGGTCGATCAATCGGGTTAAGGCACGAAAGACAACCTCTTCACTTATAAGCTCAGCCGGATCAACGTCAGGGGCGTAAGTATGCTTACGGATTGGTGGAATAAGGTTCTGCACTTCAGGAATAACAGCTTCAACCCGTTTGTTGTTTGCGTCATAGAAGGATCGGTGAACCGTCAGGTTAGCCTCTTCTGCCAACTGACTCGCTAGAGGACACATCTCCCTTGTTACCCGTTTGAGAGCGTCGTTGTCAAATACTTCGCCGTTTTCTTGTGCACTGGGAAAGCCCTTGGCTATATCAGCCGGATCAAGATCAGCTATCCATGCCTTGGCTTGAGTCAGTGCTAATAAAGTGCCAGCCCGGGCAACGGATCGCTTCAACTCTTCTAACTGCACTGGCGTCATAGATAGCCGGTCCAGCGTGTCCTTGATCAGTGTTGGAGCCGCATTGTCATAAGAAGTGGCACAGATAACCCGTTGGATGCCGGTATATAGCTGCTCAATCAGCTTATACGCGTCCTTGAGTTTCTTCCACATATCAGAACCCAGATGAGCAATGCAACTACCTATAGCGGTTTAAGAAGTTCATGTTAAACCGGTGAAATTTCAAGGCAAAAAATTCATAAAGCCTTGGCAAACAGTGCTTACCAAATATGGCAGAGGTCATGGCATTGACATGGCGCTTTAATCCAGTAAGCTCTTCTATCAGCGGTTTAAGAGCTGATTCAGCGTCTTCCGCCCGCTTCAGCAATCCGGTCTTTTCGGTATCCCAGTTGGCCTGCTCAGACTTGAACCATTCCTTGAGCTTCTCCATGGTGGTTAAGGCGGTTTTCAATTCATCCTTGGCCTTGGTGGTTTCTGCTTGTTGGGATTTCAGATTTTCTTGAAGGTCAGCTATTTGCGAGACTTGTTGGTTTATTTCACTCTGCAATAGTAAGAAGAGCATGTCAATATCTTTGTCAAAGTCCCAAGCATATAACCAGTTATACACTTGGCACTTGGGGGCTAATGCGGATCATTTTTCTGCTGATTATTGAAGTCCCAAGGATTAATACAAGTTTTAATCATGGCACTTGGGGGCTAATGTGTGTTTGATCGGAAATACACAAGGAAGTTTCATAAAGTACAGTACAGAATATACAAAGTCCCGGTTTGACTTTCGAAAGACAAACCGGCCCTTGGGGGCTACAATACAATGAATGTACAGAGTAAAGATCAAACTATTTACCTCGTAATGCTCCTTCATCAGGTTTACTAAACCAGCTTCATAATCACGGCTGGTGTAAAGCCGGTTCAAGAAGTCGGAGTGAAGATCTTGAGCAGAGAGATCGACATAAGCTGACATGTCAGTCTTCCCCTTCCCCTTGTTCATAGCAGTGAATTCATCCTTGGCAGTGTGCTTAGATAGAGCAACAGATTACCAGGGGCGGTAATACCCAGTGCCCGTGACAACAACATCATCATCTTTGGCCGAGCTTGATGGATTGACATTCACAGGGCTTGGCGCTTTGGCAACAGGGCTCGGCGGTTTGTTAGTAGGGCTTGGCGGATCCGCAGTTGAATCCCACTGATCAGCAGTTGGACTTGGAGGGGCAGGAGGATGTGAAGCATCAACCTCTACATTCGGTTCAACCTCTGGCGGGTTAGCATCAGCATCTTGGTTTTGCCCAGCAGAGCTGTCTATGGCAACTTCAGGATCTTCACCATGATGCTCTGGAGTCTTCTCCGGATCAACATCATCAGTAGGGTCGCTGGTCTTGGCTTTCTTACTTAATCGAGCCTTGGCACTACAACATCAAAGGTTAGAATATGGTAAACTGACAAATAAAAGAAACAAATTGAGGAGAAATATACTTACCCAGTGACGACTTTGAGAGGAGGCAGCTGAGTGGTTGATGAACCGCCAGACGAGTTGGAAGAAGCCCGGTAATTCGGGTCAGACGGAATGAGAGGGCATCGGAAGAATCCTTTCAAAGGATAACGTTTTTCAAGAGAACAAATCACCTCTGGACAATGTTTCTGGGTTGGCGTATCAGCTAAACTGGACGAAGTGATTTGTTGACCACTATGCCGGGTTGTGCGACACTCTTCAACTTGCTGTGACTTCAAAGAAAATTTTGGATCCAAATGAGCAAGGGGGTGAGATTGTTTTACTTTCCGGACTGTGCGGCGAATTCTTTGAACCGGTACAAGATCTGAATCGGAAGAAAGAAGGATTACCTCAACATGTTCTGCATGGCTGGCCTCAGCATCATCCTTGGAATAGTCATTGTCAATAAGATATACGAAAAAAGAACCAAGTGAGTCAAGTTCTACCTCAGCGTCTGATTCCTCATCTTGTAGCAAATCAGAAGACTCGGTGGTTTTCTTCTTGCCAGCTTTCTTGTTGGCCTTGGTCTTTGCACGAGGAGCCCGGGCCGGTTTAGTTCGTTTCCAAAAGGAGCTGTTAGCCTGAAACTAAGACAAGGTTAGTACACAGTTAATACGGAGGCAAATCAGTAAAGTATTCATATGAACTTTACCGCTGGTGGTTTATTGGAGACGAAAAATGGAGGCAATCCGGTTTGGCTGCATGCAGAGATCGGTTCATCAAGCATTTTCTTCACCGATTCAGTAATTTCAAGATTAGTCATTACTATTTCATGATATCGTTGAGGGTCTTTGACATCGCCAGTATATTCATGCATCAATCCGGGGCGGCGGCTTAGAGGCAAAATGCCCCAAGAAACCCAGCAGCGGACAAGATCAATGCCAGTCAAACTGTTGGCCATCAGAGCCCGGAGCTTGGCGATTTGAGGTGCAAAGTTCTTCCGTTCTGCAGCGGTTAAACGTGAAGGTAATGGGTGGCCATTGCTAAGCCGATGAGGGTGATAACCCGACAAAGGATTTTCTCCATCAGGGGCAGTGTTCCGGCAGTAAAACCAGGTCTGGTTCCAATCTTTAGGATGGCTATGATGTTTTGCTCGAGGGAAGTCAACTTCTTTCCTTTTCTGAATTGAAACGCCACCAAGCTCTGTGTTGGGACCGTCTGAGAATTCTGTACGGCGGTTCAAATGAAAGAGGTCCCGGAACAGCTCCATGGTTGGCTCTTCTTGAAGATAGACTTCGCAGAATACTTGAAAGTTGCATATATTGGACACAGAGTTCGGACCAATATCTTGCGGATGGAGTTGGAAGCTTGTGAGGACATCCCGGAAATTTTTGATCCGGGCGGACTGAATCCCCGGTCTAAGTGTTGCATAAATACAATCACCGCTCCATCTTGAGGTTCAGGTGGACATTCTGATTTTGGAACTCGCCAATGGAGAACCCTTTTTGAGGCTAAGGCGCCCGTGGTGACGTAACCATTGATTTGAGTTTCCGTGATCTGGGACGGAACCCAATTGCAAGCAGAAATCTGTTTCGTCATCTCGAAAGGGGGGAAGTGAAAGGAAGAACAAATGCCAGTTTACAAAATTTAACGGTTTAAATAAAGTGTACAATTCAATGTTAAACCGGAAAATTACTATGCAAGGTTCAGTTGGCGGTTTAAGAGAGGGCTAATGATATATGGCGGATTGGCTATCAAAGGTTAAACCGCCCATAGGCAGAAGGGCCAGGATTCAAAATTTCTGCTAAGTGTTGACAGAAACAGGTTTCACACAATGATCAAATCTATTTGGATCTACCACACTTCCGTAAAGAATTTTTTTCTGTGATCTATAAAGGCGCTAAACAGAAACAGAGAAGTCTGTGCAATCTGTCAAGGGATTCTGAACAAGAAGGAAGGCTTACTAAGTATTAAACGGGATACGGAGTGATTACTGCACGAGGTTAATACTACAGTTGAATCAAACAAGCTATGGCGGAAGCAAATGCGAAGGAACTAGGGATGAACACCTATGAACGCAGGTGGAAACAGGAGCCCTAAAATTCAGATCTAGGGTTATGAGGAAGAAGCTTACCGGGCGCGCAGGATAGCGGAGGAACACCGAAGATCTCAGGTACAACCAGGTTGATGCAGCGGCCTGTGTTGATGTAGCGTTTGAAGGTCGAGGATGGCGGCGGAGCTTCAGAGCTGGAGTGTTGCGAGGAAGAAGAAGGCGCAGAAGGGGAAAAAGGGGAAAGGGCCTTCGGCCTTATTTATAGAAGAAAGACTAAATGGCAGGCGCGAGAATCAAGGAGCCTGAAACGGCAGAGTGGGTGCGCCTGTCGCCTCGATTTTCAGGATAACCATTAAGTGAAGGAATCTTTTAATCTTTTATGCAGAGATAGCGTCATGATGGACCGTTGCTATATCCGAAGATAGCGTCACGGCGGTTTAACAAGATTCTGATGAAAACAATCTGGCGGTTTATGAAGATACAAGAGGACGCTTACAATATGTCTTTGAAGATGTTGAAGATTGACATGAACAGGTTCAAATCAAACTGGGGCCTAATGTTGTGAATATAGCTACTGAGTGTAAACTGGCCAGGAGGGCCCGGTTCAGCCTCGACTATGCCAAAGCCCATGAAGAATCCAGAAGATGGTGAAGTTATTAAACGAGCTTAGAGGTCTAAGAGCCCAAGGGCGGATTAGGGCCATGATAAGAAACTGCCATCGTTATGTAACTTGTGTTGTAAGTTAGGAAAGGAGACCGAGCCAGACCCTTGTATGAGTCGGCCTCGGGACTCTGTAGACCGGCCGGGCATCAACCTGTGTATATAAAGGGACGACCCGGCGGCGGTTCAGGGACAACAGACAACAACTCTAGACTTAGGCAAGCATATTTGCTCCTTGGTCATCGAAACCCAATCAATTCATCACAACTAGACGTAGGCTTTTACCTTCATCGAAGGGGCCGAACTAGTATAAACTCTCGTGTCCCTTGTCTGGTTTAACCCCTTCAAGCAAACCCGTTGCGATGGCTCCATGACTAAGTCCTTTCATGAGGACATCTGACGTGTTAATTCCACGACACTTACCCTAACCCCTCTTATGTGAAACGAAGCGGACTGGCTTCTATCCCACCTTTCTCATATGGTGCTCGTAGAGTGATGAATTCTTTGCCACCCCTTCAGATGTGGGTGGTGAAGAAATATAACTAATCTCTTATGCAGGGTCAGGTCTCTAGACGTGCTCGAAACATCTGAAGAATTTGTTGGAGACCTAAACAATGCCTGACAGGATGCAGGCTAATCATGAAGAAATGAATTTTCATTTCTAGGGTCCTCAATACTGATTTATCTGTGCTAATTGATTTGATGATATTGATGTCATATTCTTCACTGATGAAGTATATGAGTTTGTAAGTTGCACTAATTCATCTGCAGGATGATCAACCCAAAGCCAATGAGTGCGTCCTCGGTAGTGGATGTACAAATCACATGACTGGTGACAATAATCTATTGATGGATGCTCCTTTATCACTGTCACATCTGAAGCATATCATCTTCGCTGACACAGGCAAAAGTCAGGTATTGGGTCTAGGTAAGTTTGCAATATCAAAGGATCGACACATGGACAAAGTCATGCTTGTTGAGTCCTTAGGATACAGCCTCATGTCTGTCTCAATGCTTTGTGATCTTGATATGGTTGTTGTCTTTGGCAAATATCGTTGTGTTGTGATCATGGAAGCTGAAAATTCCAAAGTCTTCGAAGGCTTTAGGAGAGGAGACTTATACATTGTTGATTTCTCTACAGGACCACAACCGGCCGTATGCCTTCTTGCAAAAGCTTCAGAAGGCTGGCTATGGCATCGATGACTTGGTCATGCTGGCATGAGGAATTTGCACACACTTGCAAAGAAGAAGCATGTCATTGGCACTGAGAATGTAAACTTCCTCAAGGATCACTTATGCGGAGCCTGTGAAGCTGGAAAGCTGACCAAGGCCAAGCATCCAGCGAAGACTATCATGACTACGACTCGACCATTTGAATTGCTTCACATGGATCTCATCGGTCCTAATCATTATTCTGCTGTTACAAATGATGCATCTCTATATGGCATTGTTATTGTTGATGATTATTCTCGTTACACATGGGTGCACATTGTCACTTACAAACATGAGGTGCAGGAAGTCTTCAAATGATTTTCCTCGAGGGCTTCAACCAACTTTGGTGTGAAGATCAAGCACATCAGAAGTGACAATGGGACCGAGTTCAAGAATTCCGGTCTTGATGACTATCTTGATGAACTTGGTATTACTCATGAGTTATCTGCTCCTTATACTCCTCAGCAGAATGGAGTCGTGGAGCGCAAGAACATAACTCTTTTTGAGACGGCTCACACTATGCTTGATGAATACAAGACACCTTGTCGGTTCTGGATTGAGGCTATTGATACTGCGTGCCACATCATCAACAGAGTATATCTTCACAAATTCTTCAAGAAGACCGCCTATGAACTCCCCACTGACAAGAAACCCAATGTGAGTTACTTCAAAGTCTTTAGTGCTAAATGTTGGATTAGAGATCCTCATCACAATTCTAAATTTGCACCGAAAGCACATGAGGGTTTTATGCTTGGTTACGGAAAGGACTCACACACCTACAAATATTTTCAACAACGTCCTCACAAGGTTGTTGAAACTGTAGATGTGCGGTTCGATGAAACTAATGGCTCGCAAAGAGAGCACCTACCTTCTGTGATAGATGAACCAACACCAGAGGATTTTATCAAGTTCAAAGCTACTGAGGATGTCATTCCCACCGAAGAATGTGCTGAAGAATTCATTCCAGAACGTGATGAACGTCGAGCTGGCACACCTGAAGAAAATGGTGCTGAGGAAAATGCTCCTGAAGAGAATGCGGATCAAATTCCTCGAAGACAACCCGCTCATCCTCGTATTGCAACCGAAGTGCAAATTGAGAAGATCATCAATGACATTGAAGCACCAGGTCCTCTCACATGCTGAAAAGCTTCATATTTATCTAACTTTTGTGGGCACTTTGCTTTTGTCTCTATCATAGAGCCCACTAAGGTAGATGAAGCATTTCTGGAGCCTGAGTAGATTCAAGTTATGCAAGAAGAATTACATCAATTCGAGCTCAACAACGTCTGGGAACTGGTTAAACGTCCAGATCCTCACAAGCACAACATTATTGGCACAAAGTGGATCTACCGCAACAAGCAAGATGAAAATGGCCTTGTGGTGAGGAATAAGGCACGACTTGTAGCTCTAGGCTACACACAGGTTGAAGGAATTGATTTCGATGAAACTTTTGCACCTGTTGCTAGACTTGAGGCTATTCGCATATTACTTGCTTATGCTAACCATCATAATATCACCTTATATCAAATGGATGTGAAAAGTGCATTCCTCAATGGTAAGCTTGAGGAAGAAGTATATGTTGCTCAACCCCCAGGTTTTGAAGATCCAAAGAATCCTGACAAAGTCTTCAGACTCAACAAGGCCGTGTATGGCCTCAAGCAAGCCCTTCGGGCGTCGTATGATACTTTGAAGGAATTCCTCATGAAGAAAGGCTTCAAACCCGGTTCACTCGACCCATCTCTTTTCATTAAGTCTTATGATGATGAATTGTTTGTGTGCCAAATATATGTTGATGATATCATTTTTGGCTGTACTGACAACGATACAGTGATGAATTTGCCTATATGATGAGTGAAGAATATCAAATGTCTATGATGGGAGAATTGAAATTCTTTTTAGGTCTTCAAATTCGTCAACAGCACAATGGGATATTCATATCTCAGGAGAAATACCTCAAGGATGTATTGAGGAAATTCGGCATGCAAGATTGCAAAGGGGTCAAAATTCCAATGCCCACAAATGGCCATCTATGCACTGATGAAAATGGTAAAGACTTTGATCAAAAGGTATACCCCACTCCATGATTGTCTCTTTATTGTACCTATGTGCATCTAGGCCGGATATTATGCTTAGTGTTTGCATGTGTGCCCAATTTCAAGCTACACCGAAGGAATCATACCATAAGGCTGTGAAGCATATTCTTCGATATCTAGCTCACACCAACACTTGGATTATGGTATCCCAAGGGCTCTTCGTTTGATCTCATTGGATATTCAGACTCTGATTATGCTGGCGATCACGTGGACCGCAAGTCAACGTCAGGCACATGTCATTTCCTCGGACGATCTTTGGTCTGTTGGTCCTCGAAGAAACAGAACTGCATATCACTCTCCACTGCAGAAGCTGAGTACATTGCTGTTGGATCGTGCTGTACTCAACTACTATGGATGAAGCAAACTCTCAAGGACTATGGCATCAACATGAAGAATGTGCCTCTCTACTGCGACAATGAGAGTGCTATCAAGATTGCTCCTAACCCAGTTCTGCACTCAAAGGCCAAGCACATCCAGATTCATCATCATTTTCTTCGTGATCATGTGTTGAAGGGCGACATCTCCATCGACCACGTTAGCACTGAAGACTAGTTGGCCGATATCTTCACTAAGCCCTATGATGAGAAGAGATTTAGCAAGTTGCGGTGTGAGCTAAATATCCTAGAATCTTCGAATGTTCTCCGAAATGGCCACACATCCTAACACTTATGCTGACTTGATGACTTAGATGCGCAACACACAAAGTAACATTTTTCTTCAATCAATGAAGACTAACCCTCTAAGTGTGAAGAAATAAATGAAGAAATTGATTCTCGAGCCCTCGACAATTATGCGTGTGTGCGAAATCAGCTTTCTTATCTGATGGGTTACGCCACCACCCAAAGTTGGAAATCTTCAATTTGAGTTTTTCTTAGTTTTGAAATTCCTCAGTTTTTTAAATTCTTCAACTTTGCATTGTCTTCACTCTCTAAAGTGTTGTTCTTCATTTTATATATATATATATATATATATATATATATATATGAGTTTTATGTCCTCTACAGCATTCACTTATTGCTAATTCTTCAAGTTGATTTCTTCTGCTAAGTGAATGTGATCTGACCCTTTCCCCTCTATGCTAAACTCAACACAGTCTATTCACAAATTCTTCATGTGCGATTTATTTGAAACTCGTTCAAAATCTTCACTTTGTCCTTGACAGCTGAAGAAATTGCGAACGGAACTTCTAACTTATCTTATGTGAATTTTCGGTTTTGCCGCCCAAACCGTTCCGCATCCCACGACAATACTTATCTATTCACCCACGATCCTACATGATTGCCACCTCTCAGTACGTGGGTGACACATGTCAAGCGAATGAGAAGGGCCAGGGGCACGTTCGTCCAATTTCCTCGGGCGTACAGTTTTTCACTCACACTATAAATACCCCTGCCTCTTCCTCACTTTGTTTTTACTCCGCTCGCTCTCACTCCCACTCGAGCTCCCCAAACCCTAGTGCCGCCACTACTTCATCGCTGCCAGTGAGGAAGAGCTTCACTGCCTCGACCTCGTCGCCGTCGTACTCGCGCTGGTTGCAGATTTCTTCACTCCGCCACCGCCGTAGCCGTCTTCCTCTGCCGAGTTAGGGCGTGGAAGATCTGAACTGACGAACTTCACATCTACACTTCCCAGTTCGTTGGGTTCTTCAACTCGGATCATTAAAAGTTACTTTTACTACCCTCTTTGATTCTCATGTTTTCTTGAAAATCTTCAAAGGTGTTTATTCTTCAAATCTTCACACACATGAACACCTCACATGTCATCTACTCTTGATTCGTTTCTCTAAGCAATGATTTTCTTCAAGATTCCTCAAATGTGTGGATTTTCAATCTATACAACTCTGGAACCTAAGACAAAGAACACTTAGTGAAATTCCTCAAGACTCATCTGGTCAAATTCCTCAAACCTATTCGTTTTTTAAAAACCTTCTGAGAACGCATATGACCTCTCCAAATTCCTCGCAACTATACTCTGTTCACAGGTACAAATGTCCGCTGCTGAATCACTAGGTTCTCATCAACTTAACTCATTTGCAGCGTTCCTCGAAGAAAAGTTGTACACCTCTTGAGAAACTTCAGTTGTTCATATTCCTCAGCTGAAGAAAATGGCTGAAGGAAAGAAGCCACAGAAGGGTGGAAAGAGGCCTGAGGCCAATACTGCTTTCAAAATCCCTGAGGACATTTATGCTGGATACTGCACTCCTGATGAGGCCAAATTTGGCAAGGAGGACAAGAATCAGTGCAAGGTGCACATACAATGGATAGAGAGGAGATGGGCACGGGAATGGAGGGAGTACACGTATGTTATTCCCAAGTATATGAAGAAATTCGCACTCAACCCTCCATGCTCAAGACCTCCTTTGGCACTAGGCCAACTGGCAGATCGCACCAGCCTCAAGCGCGGTGAGGACTATGCTGATGAATGGGCAAAGCGCCAGGCCAAGCTGACCAAGCAAGCAAAAGAAGCAGTGAGGAAATTCAATGAAGACTTTGCTGCTGCTGCTGCCTCTGCTGAGGCCTCTATTAGTAAGCCGTAGAAGGCGATGCCTAAGAAGCCTGCTCATAAGTCAAGCGCTTATCCCTCAATGCCCTCATGGCCAAGCTCCTCAGCAATGCCCTCAAGGCCAGATTCTTCAAAGCCCTCATGGCCAACTCCTCAGTCTGCTCCTCGTCCCAAGTCCTCAGCTCCTCCGACAAAGTCTTCAGTTGCTCCAACCAAATCCTCTACACCTGTGCATCTCACCACGTGCCAAAGGAAAAATGGCATCTCAATTGCCTCAGGAGAATCTGCAAGTTCCTCTACTGCACCAAATTCCTCAGCTGTCCCCTCTCTGCTGAAGAAAAAGGCCACTGCTGGACAAGGCCTTTGACCAAGTCCTCACTAGAAGCAGATCGCCTTCCAAGTTCCCTCTGATGACGCTGAGGCTGATGATTAAGAACTTGTCGAAATCATCAGAGACAGGAAAGCCAGGGCAGTAAGAGCCAAAGGCAGCAATGTGCCATTGCTTTTGGATCCAAAGTTGATCCTCAATTTCATAGACCTATGGCACAAAGACCGTAACACGCCTTTGCCGCGGATGAACCTCACTCCTGGCCAAAGTCATGTTCTGACTGCATTCATTGAGGAAGAAAAGTGGAAATTTGAAGAAGGCAGAAGACTGAAGAAAGCACAGTACAAGAAGCAGCGCTACCTCAAGGACAATGTCCTCACTCTTACCCTTGATCAACTCATTGCCTTGCAAGCTGAAATCAAGCAACAGATTGATGAATTAAATCACTACTATGCTGATTAGAAGGGCGCCAAGGTTCGATTCGTCAATCTGACAAAGAAATTCACTTCAAGTGCTGCTGCTCCTGTGCACGTTGAAGTTACACCGGCTGAAGCATCTGCTCAGCCTACTGAAGAACATGCCAGTACCGCTGATGACAATCAGGTTGCTGAAGAAAATGAGAGTACCAGGGCCGATGACTCCATTCCAGCTGCTGAAGATATTGCCAGGGCATCCACTAGTGGTGCACCTAAAGAAGTGAATAAGTTAGGGCAACTGCATCAGTTGCACCTAAAGAAAATGATCCAAAGTCCTCTACACCTCCTGCGCCTACACCAACTCCGATCCTTCCATCTGCATCAAATGCGAAGAAGACCAAGGCTGCAGAGCGTGCAGCTATGAAGAAAAGGAAGGCATCAACTTCATCAAATTCTTCAGCTCTGAAGAAGATGAAACCTCTGACTAGCTCAATTGACAACCCAATTGATGTCGTTCCTGTCTCTTACATGTCATCAAAAGACCTTGTTCCTTTTGGTGAAGATTATGTGATTCCCAATGAATCCGATGAAGACAATCCTTTTGCTGCTTCGTCAGAGTAGTTGGACGAAGAAATTGAAGTGCACGAAATCCCTTCAACCCCAGTTGTTTCCTCACCTATGCCTCAGTTCACTGTTGAAGAGGCAGGTGTCGAAGAAATGGAAGATGAGGATGTGGACATTGGCTGTACCACACCTGTGCTAAATGATTACTTTTGGGAAAGTTAGCACCCCAACTCTCCAGTGTTCACTCCGCTCCAAGCAATTACTCAGTCCCCTGCTGCCACTGAAGTACTAATGGGATCTGAAGAACCTCATGCAACCCCGTCTGTCCATGAAGAAATTTCAGCTACTAGTGCTGAAGAAATTGTAAATGAAGAATTGAAGACCCAGGCTGCAGTTGAAGAACCTGAAATTCCTCAGTCTGTGGATCCTGAGATTGTGATTCCTGTGGTGGTGATGCAATTGACTGACACTCCTCAGCCCAAGCCAAAGGATCCTTTCTCAAAGAAGAAAAAAATTCAAGGCTGATGATTTCTTCGGCGAGCGTGTGTTCTTCACTGATTTCAACCCATATGACAATGCTCGTCTTAGAAGGAAGTGTTTCTGGACTGCCAGCTAGGCCAACTTCTATTCTTCACTGCTTTTCAACAAGGACAAAGTCTTCGACCACGAGCATATTCCTCACGTGGACATGGAATCAATGCCTTGCTTCTCTCAAGTCCTTAGTATGCTTCATGGTGCAGGCTTGCTCAACTTTTGCTCTGACATAGTTGATTGGAATGAAGAGCTTATTCTTCAGTTCTACGCAATGCTGCATATCACAGGTGATGCTGCTGACGTCAACTCTTGGGTGTTGGACTGGATGACTGAAAACACTCACTACAAGGCACCAGCCTCTGAATTGCTTCGTGCCCTGCCAATCAGTCCTCCACCTGAAGGTGCTCGTTGTCTGTATGATGAGCCTGAACTCACTGCTCACTATATGCAAGTACTCATGAAGCCTCTAAAGCCTGGTCAAGCCCTAGGACCAAATTCCTCGTGAAGGAATTGTTCTATGTGCCAAGAACCATCTCTCGCATTCTGACAAAGACCATGAGTCCTATCAAAGGACATGACTCATCCGATGAGGAAATTATTGGGATGATGAAGAATATGCTATTCAGCATAATGCATGGCATCCCCATAAATTATCATGATTTCTACATGAGGACTCTGGCAAATTTTGCACTTTCACCATTTGAGCTGAAGCCTTACGCACCGTGGATCATGAGATTCCTTAGAACAAGGTCTTCACTCAACTACAAGGCTGACTTTCAGAATCACCTCAGCTACTTGCCCCTGATTGAAGTCCTCAAGCAGACATATTCCTCAGCTGATGAGAAGGGCAAGTCACCAGCCATTATCGATGAAGGCATTCGTCCATTGGATGGTCAGTTCCACAAAGCTGCATCTTATTCCACCAATGATGACTCTGCCACTCATGATTCTGCTGCCAATGCTACCAAGTCAAGTCATCAAGCTATTGCTCCTCGTGTGATGACTGACCATGAGCTGCTACTAAGTCTTCACCAGAAGGTGGATCGAAACCACAAATGGGTTAAGCGACAGTTTGGCTCTATTCTTCACAACATGAGCTCTACACTTAATGCTGTGAAGAAAAACCATTACAACCTGCATGAAGTTTTTGATCACACCTGGGCTATTTTGTCACATCTCTATGGTGAAGAAGATCTGAAGCAAATGGGCTTCAAAGAAGATTTTAACTGGTATGCTCCTCCACCGAAGAAACTCAAGAAGGTCAAGGTTCCTCCCTTGGTCGCCAGTTCATATTCTTCATCACGCGCCACAAACGAGTATGAAGACTTGGACGACACTGCAGCAGGCCCTACAATGACTCAAGACCCTGACAACGCTGGCGCTCCTCCATCTTCATGATATTCTTCAGGGGCGTTAGTCCTCATTTTCAACCCTTTTGGTCATTTGATGACAAAGGGGGAGAAATTTGAGTTACTCTTCAAGCGGGTCTATCTTATATGGGAATTTTTTTCTCTAAGTTACAACTCTCGTTCTTTTGATGACTTTGCTGGATCGAGTTGTAATCTTAAACTATATGGTGGCCTGAAACTTTTGCTGTGTTCTTCTGCATGCTTATTCCTCATTAATGTCAATGCACGCATGCTGAATTACATCAGTCACCATATTTCATCATGCATTTCAAATTCTTTGTATTATATGTCAAATGCATGTATGAATTACAAGATATAGGGGGAGATCTCCATGATTATACTCTTCAAGTGTGCATTGCTTCAAAAGCAAACTCCTCACTATGCACATATTCAGGGGGAGTTCCTCTATATCTTGCAATCAAATTCCTCAACATCAATACTTACACTTCATATATTTATCCCCGTTGAAAACTTAACCTATATTGTCATCAATCACCAAAAAGGGGGAGATTGTAAGTGCATCTAGTGCCCTTAGTGATTTTGGTGTATTGAAGACTTATAGGTTAAGGGACTGATGCGTTTTTGAGTGTACACAGGTCTATAAGTCTATGAGGAGTTTGATATTTACAGAGAAAGTCGACCCCTAAAAATGAAGTTCTTCAACTGAAGACTTTGGATTTCTAAAGACTTACTGAAGACTTTGAAAGTGAAGAAATTGGTGTAACCTTGAAGACTTAGCAATCTTTCGAGGAACATGAAGCTTGAAGACTTTTGTTTTTATAGTTTCATTTTCTCTTTCTTGAGTCATAGGAAACACCGTACTATTAAAGGGGGTCAAGGAAATACTAAGGAAAATTTTCCATGCGATGCTCAACTCAAAATCCTACACCTACCAATCCCTTTGAGTGAAGCCATTGGAAATCTCATACAGTTCAGTTATATTCTTCAGTGATATAGACGAAGTTCTTCTGGTCTCTAAGGAATTTGTTCTGACTGAGGAGTTAGGAATTCGCCAGTGCGAATTGCCTACACAGTGAGGAACATGATAGCCCTGAGGAATTTTAGAGTCAAATATTCCAACCGTTGCTGTTCTATGCGCCAGCTGTCCCAAAATATCTACCCACCTAACGGTCATATCAGACAAGGGCATTTATGTCTTATCATGTCGGGCTGCTCCCTAGGCTATAAATAGCCGCCCCCTACAACCACTAGCTGGTTGGCTGCTCCGAGAGAAATTGACACTTGTCATTTGAGAGCCTCCCATCCTCCGAGGACTTTGAGTGAAAATCATCAAGTGAGGAAAACCAAAACCCAACACCCACAAACCCAAAGTGATTGAGCATCACTGAAGAGATTGATCCTGCGTGGATCCAATGGTTGTTACCTTTGAAGATTGTGCTTCTTCCGAATAGTTAGGCGTCAAGGTCTAGAGCATCCAAGAGGAATTGTGGATCGCCGAGTGACCAAGTTTGTGAAGGTCCGGAAGTCACCTGAAGACTTACCACGAGTGATTGGGCGAGGTCTGTGTGACCTTAGCTCAAGGAGAATACGGTGAGGACTGTGTGTCCGGGACTATGTGTCCTCTAGTTTAAATACTCAGCCGCTCCAACCAGACATACAACTGAGACAGCAGTTGGAACTGGTCTACCAAATCATTGTCTTCACCAAGCTTACTGGTTCTATTTTCTCAACTCTTTCATTTCCTCATTTCTGTTGTTGTGTGCTTGTTCATATCTATTTGAAGACTTTGACTAAAGACTTTCTCAATTTTCTCATTTCAATTTCTTCAGTCTGTCCATCTTCTTTCTGTTTTATCCTGTGTTTACGCTTTCTGTACTCTATGCTTGTCTTCATTCCATTATGATGACCATGCGTGTGTTCTGTTATGTTTACATTTGAGTACTTATTCCGCTGCTAGTAGTTCTTCATTTAGGAATTTCCTCACCAGCAAATTCCTCAGTGAAGAATTCATAAAAATCGCCTATTCACCCCCCTCTAGTCGATATAACACACTTTCAGATCTTCTCTGCCATCAGCAAAGCTAACCCTAATTCTGCTTTCGGCCCGGACGGTTTTTCGATTCCTTTCTTTAAATCTTTCTGACCCCAACTTAAGCATCTTATCTGCGCGGTCATCCAAGGGTTCTGTTTGGGGACGCTAGACATTTCTAGGCTCAATTTTGCGGGTATCCCCCTCATTCCTAAGATCAAGGGCCCGAAGCTTATTTCTTAGTTTAGGCCTATTGCGCTTATCAATAATTTTGCCAAATTCCCTGCCAAATGTTTGGCCACTCGTCTCGCTCCTGTGGCTCATCGTACCCTCTCGCTGTCGCAATCTGCTTTTGTTAAGGGGCGCTTTATTCTTGATGCGGTACTCTGCCTTCATGAGGTCGTCCATGATATTCACAAAGCTTACCCAGGCTGTCATTCTAAAGCTAGATTTCAAGAAGGCCTACGATTCGGCTAGTTGTGGCTTCTTAAGACAAGTCCTGTTAGCTAAAGGTTTTGATGGTGGTGTGGTTCATCGTATCATGCAGTTGGTCATGGGAGGCCACACTGCCATTTCGGTCAATGGGAAAGTTAGTAATTTTTTAAAAAACTCTAGAGGCCTGCGGCAAGGGGATCCGGCCTCTCCCATCCTCTTTAATTTTGTTGTGGATGCTCTCGCTAACATTTGTCTAGGGCTGCGGAGGCCGGCCACATTACTCCTACTAGCTCCCACCTCATTCCCAGGGGATTACTCATCTGCAATACGCAAACGACACGATTATTATGGTGGAGCTTAATGATCATTGTCTCGCCCACCTCAAATTCCTTCTGCTATCTTTCGAAGCCCTCTCTGGTCTTAAGATCAACTTCTCTAAAATCGAGGTCATTGTTACTGGTGTCTCGGATGACGAGGCATTGCGTATTGCATGCCTTTTGAATTACTCTTTTGGGTCCTTTCCTCTCAAATACCTAGGCCTACCCATTTCCTCTGACAAAATTCTTGCTAAATACTTTGCTCCCATAGTAACCAAAGTGGGCGAACGCGTTATGCCCTGGAGGGGTAGATATAATACCCAGGCTGGTAAGTAGCCCTCATTAATGCCTGCCTTTCGTCCCTTCCTATGTACCTTATGGGTTTCCATCTTCTTATGATTGGCACTCACGCTGGGTTTGACAAACATAGAGGTGCTTTTCACTGGAACGCGGCTGACAACAAACGCAAATACCGCATGATCAAGTGGGATCTGATCTGCCGACCCAAAAGCCTTGGGGGGCTGGGTATCATTAATACTCTTGTCATGATCAAATGCCGGATCATCAAATGGTGGTGGAAGATCATGACCAACACCTCGGAAAGACCTATTTGGCTTCAAATTCTCAAAGCTAAGTACTTCCCTACTTCTAGCCCTATGTTTGCTCCTGCCTCCGGAGCATCCTAGTTCTGGAGAGACCTTATTAAGCTTAGGCCTATCTTCCAAGGCCTCATCAAGTTTGTCGTTCACAATGGTAGATCCACTAGATTTTGGCTCGATTGGTGGTGTGGCTCAACCACGTTGGTTGATGCTTTTCCAATTCTTTTTTCCTACTGTCCTGACCCTGAGATCTCAATCTTTGAGCTCTCTTCCAATAATTGGGATCTGCATCTTCGTCGTACTCTTTCCCCTGAAGAGTTGGGTGACTGGCAACGTCTTGCTGCCTTTTTCCCGGTGCTCTCGGAGGAGGAGGATTCAGTGGTGTGGCCTCATTCATCTTCTGGTCGCTTTTCTGTGAAATCGCTTTATGGTAAACTTATCTCGGGTTCTACTACTTCCAAATTTAAGTGGATCTGGAGGACTCGTATTCCCCCTGAGATCAAGATCTTTCTCTGGCAATCTTCTCGAGGGCGGCTCCCAACTAGTGATCAGATTCGCAAGCGCAATGGACCAGGGTCTGATCGATGCGCCCTTTGTGGGCTAAGAGAAGACACTATGCATGTTTTCTTCTCCTGCGTTCTGGCTAAGTTATTTTGGTGCTGTATCAGATCCTAGCTGCATGTTGCCTGGAGACCGTCTTCCTTCTTTGAGCTTCGTCCCCTAGCTAAAAATCTGGTTGGGGCCCAGAGGAGAACTTTCTGGGCGTGCTCTGCTGAGATGTGCTGGTCTCTCTGGATGACTAGTAACAAATTTACTACTGAGCATGTTTTCCCTGCTAAACCTACTATTTCTTATTTAAAACTTGCGAGTTCTTGCAGCAGTGGAGATTATTGATTGAGGAGGCAGATAGAGATGCGCTTGATATGATGATTTCCAAGATCCGGGCTTCTGCTATCTCGCTATCTCCACCCCGTGATGGCAGCTAGGTGCTGTTGGCCCTATGTTTGGCGTCTTTAGTCCCTCCAGTCTGTGTGCCGTGTACTGGCCTGGGAGCCATGTACGTTACCTCTTCTGCCCTTTCATGTTGAGTGCTACTCTAAGTGTCGAATATGTTGTCCATCTTCTTTTTTGTTTAACTCTGCCTGGTGGCTTTATCTATAAAGCTGGGCTTCGGCCTTTTATCTAAAAAAAGAGGTTAAGCAATCATGCAATCTGTGGCTTGTTTATTTTTCACCCTTGGCCATGACATGCAAATAGTTGTGTAAACTCGACATGGATAAGTTTCCTGTCGTATGTGTATCCCCACGTATTAGTCACACGACCACCGATGTGTCAGGGTATGACAAACCTATCAACTTGCTCGAATGTATAGCCACATTTTCATTCTGAAGTAACATGATCGTAACATAAAACATACACAGAGACGAATACGATTGTGATGATCAAAACAAAGAGAGTTTAAGAGTAGTGATAGTTTCGAAGCAACATACTTTTTGGATACATTCCTTCATGATATTTTTTATTTTTTCCTGACTACAATTGAGTATAAAAAGGTTGATGCGTGATTTATTTACTATACCAACATGTTGTCAATGATGATCACAAGTGAAGCATGTGTGTAAATAAACATAATAATGCAAAAAAAAAACAAATATAACATACACATTCATACATTCTAAGAAACATGACTTATTTTTCATCTTACCTAATTGTCATTTTGTATGAAGAATATAAGCGAGTTGTACATCATCAATCAGTCTCTTGTTTTTTCAGCTATGACCATGAAATTCATCGTGGGCAACATCATCAGTTTTGTCGATCGGTCGATAAATCATCCATCCATAGCTGGTGGCCAGGCAAGGCGGCTGCGACCCCGAGTCCTTCCGCCGTTCGAAGGACTACTCCGACGACGGCATGGACAGCTATGATAGTATGTTAGGGCAGAGCAGACACATGTACGAGGTGATAGTCCGCTACAAGTTAAGTCTCCTCGTTTTGTTGAAAGTTTTCAGTTAATCGAATGAAAAATCATCCGTTTTACGTAAATTATATCCTAGCTTTAATCATTTCCATTGTGTTTGCTGATTTTGTTTGGTTTGTTAAAATATTGAAATATATGCGGCTAAGGTTGGATGGTCGGTTCCTGCATTAGTGTCTGCAAACTGGTCCCCACCATTCTGCAAACAGATGCGGTGTCTGATTTAAGGGTCAACATTGGCGCTGACCGCAACCATTCGGATCGTGCGGTCCGGACATGTTTTCCCATCCAACGCAATCCTGCAATGGTCCAGACACGCTTTTTCATGTAAACCGGGGACAAACTAGGGAGGGAGGGCGGGCTTCCGGGCTGTTCCCATGCCCACTCCTGACTACCCTGGCAAACCAAAAACTTTCCTCCCGCGCCCACGCACGTTCCCGCCCAATGCCAGCTGCCCATATTCATGCTGTCATAGAGCGACCGCTCCACATTGACACCGGTCTAGAGCGGACACAACCTCTCACTTGGCCCGGCATTGAAGCGGCACGCTGGTCGAGAGCGTCGGGTCCCCAGTGTTTGTGCCAGTTCAATGCAGGAGAGAAGTTTCCTGGACGGCGGATATGTACCACACCCGTTCAATACTTGTCCGTGCGTATGCCGCCATTAAGCAGGCTTGTCGGTCGAGGAACCATCTCCTGCGCCGCGCAGTGATGAGCCTAGATGCTTGGCCTCATCGGAGTCCGCTATTTAAAGGCGTCCACACCCGGCTAACTCCACACCACACCATATCTCCTTTACTACCTCATCCCTTGCACCACATCCGCCATGACCGCAAGCTTTAGAGTTTTGTGGGAGAGCCTGTCATCAGAGTAGAAGTATGAGATGGCCGCCCTTGCAGCTGCCTGGTGGATCGAGCATGACATGCCAGTTAACTCTCCCAAGATCTTCAACGACAACCCTATGAAGGAGAGGATCTTGGACGACGACACCGCGTCGGACCCCACGCCTGTGCTTGCCGGCTTGACCATGGAGCTGGCGCGAGCGCACTTCGACGCCGCCATGGCGGAGGAGGAGCAACCTGCATCGGCTCCTAATGTCTTTGTTCGACAGGCACAGGAGGAGTAGCGGTACAACCTGTTCCTCCTCGGGCAACCCTGTCTAGCAAAGGGCCAAATCAACGGCGAGTGTGCAAGCGAGGAGGCCGTGGTCACCATGGTCGTAGCGAACCCGAACTTCGTTGTTGACCAGCGGGTGCTCTACGAGCCCGTGTGTGCTCAACGCGCCGCTCACAGTGCAGAGGCGGTACAACCGGACGCGAATGTGGCAGCACACGCGCTGGTGGCATGGGTGGTCGAGGACGAGAATGCCGCCCTCCATCTTTCGGGGGCACATGTGGCAAGTGGATAGTGACAGACCGTCCAGGTCCAACATCAACCTCACGTCCACCAACACCGGTGAAAGACAGGTCGCGGACTCCTCCGAGGATGTGTAGGGCATGGGAAGCAGCGGGGCCTTGTGTCCCAAGTGAGCCAGTTCATCACCCATGTCATACTCTTCCTTGTCGAAGACCACACCTTCACTTTGTGAATATTAGACCCCGCCGATGCTCATGGAGACGACTGATGGAGGACGTGGTCACTGTTAGGGTTCTATGTCTGACAGTATAATAGGGGGGTAGGAATGGAGAGGCAAGATCCTAGCTATGGAGTAGTTGTATATGCAAGATGTTTACGAGTTCAGGCCCTTCTCGGAGGAAGTAATAGCCCTACGTCTCGGAGCCCGGAGGCGGTCGACTGGATTATGTGCGTATGAGTTACAGGGGTGCGAACCCTTTACACTGAGGAGGGTGGCTTATATAGAGTCCGCCAGACCCCTCCGGCCCTAAGTTATGCAGGGTTTAAGGTACATTAAGATCTAGCGTTACTGGTAACGCCATACATAAAGTGCTATGATGACCATAAAGACTACTTAATGACCGACCGTTTGTGTGTAGAGTGACTCTAGATCTCGTGGTGGTCAAGTGAGTGGCTTCGTGGTCGAGTGTCTTCGAGTCTGTCAAGTGGAATCCTTCCAGGTCGACTGAAAGGTACTTTCTTCAAGAGATGTCCTTGGGGAGGGTATCTTGGACAGGTCCATGACCCTACCCTAGGTACATGACTTCATCATTAGCCCCCGAATGGATCGAGGTTTGAGTGGGGAAGGAGTTGAGAACTCTTCTGACCCATTTTTCGTGTTATGAGTATGTCTTGTTCTGGATCAATGAATTTAGGTGATGGCACAAACTTATTTTTCAATCACCTTCATCCATTCTTTGTATCCGTCGAGTGAAGTTTCTGTACTTGGAGATCTCCGAGCGACAGATCGGAGCAAATCTCCAGTCTGACAAGTTGCTCTGCAGTTCGCGAATTTAGCGGGATCTGAATTTCGAGAAGCGCGCGAGGCGGAGGAGGCCGCGGTACTCCGATGGGATAAGGCAGGAATGCCTCAATCTCCACATCACCTTTTTCGCCAAGTATCGCCGCGACTGTTGTGGGATTTGACAGGATCGTCCGGGCCTACCAGTCAGTCACTCGGAAGCAACCCCATATAAGGCGTCGGACGGGGGTTTTTTGAACAGTGCGCCCTCATTTCCCCCTCCCTCTTCCTCAGACTCGTCCGCTGCGTTCGCCTTCATCCCAGCACAGCCGCGCCGTGCGCGCTTCGCCGGTGACGATGGTGAAGGAGAAGACGACGGCTTTGGAACGGGCGAAGAAGGCGACGGCAAAGGCGAAGGGAAGGGCGACCAGTTGGGGCGGATCCTCGTCAAGGGTCGGCCTGCCGCAGGGATGGATCCAGGGCGATTTGATCCGCTGGACGATCCGTCAGAAGGATCTCGATGACCTGGCCAATGAAGGGTTGATCCCCCATGGATCAGTGAGGCTTCCGGGGAAGGAGTGGCAGCCGCAGCCTCAGGAGGGTGAGTGTGTCCTCTTGGCCACCCATGTTGACCGCGAGTTTTCTTTGCCTCCTCACCCTTTCTCTCGGGGATTTCTGAACTTCTTTAGGGCACAACTCCACCACTTCACTCCCAACTCCATCGTGTATCTCGCCGCTTTCGTGTACTTGTGTGAGAATTTCTTAGGTTGCCGGCCTCATTGGGGCTTTTTCAAACACATTTTCACCTGTCGCTCCCAGACGGTGAAAAAGGCCAATCCGAGTGACGAAAAAACCCAAGTGATTCAGATGTGTGGGGGTCTTGGGGTTCAAATGAGGGGGAAAAGTGCCTTTCCGCCATGGTCCTTCGAGTCAGTCGAGGGTGGCGGTCGACCTGGTTCTCTTGCCAAGACCAGCCGACGCCACGGCGATCATTGGACTCCTCCTTTTCCATGGACCGAGTGAGCAAGCCATCCTCTTTGAAGGTGATCCCGGAGGAGAAGGCGCAGGTTAAGGTGCTGGTCGAGCGCGTAGTCCAGCTTATCCATGACGGGGTGACCGACATGGATCTCTTGGAGGTCTTCCTCCGATGATGCATTCAGTCGCTTCAATATCGAGACCATCCGATGTGGATGTATTCAGGCATTGAAGACACCAATCGGATCCACCCGGAGGAGGTCGAGGATGCTACGCTAGAGAGGTGGATGACTGCCATCACAGGGAACAAGGATAACCCTCGAGGAGCTAGGAGGATTCCTCCACTCGATCAATCATATGAAGTAGACAAGGTCCAATCTTGTATCTTTGACCATGATCCTGCTTTCTCCATCTTGTTTGCTTAACATCGGTCGACTGACTTTTGTCTTGTTTGTTGTCTTCCAGGTCACCACCGAGATGTACTCGATGCCCAACGGGGCGCAAGAACAGATCGAGGAGGAGGAGGAGGGGAGCGGAGGTGAAAGTCAGGAGGAGTGGTAATCTGATGGTGAGGGGGATGAAGATGACGACAGCTCCGGCGAAGAGGAGGAGGAAGAGGAGGAGGAAGTCGACCCTCCTCGCACTGAAAGGCAATCCAAGCTCGCCCATGATCCTGCAGTCGAGCGTGGCAAAGTGACTATGCCTGTTGGGCAGTCAACGAAATGCCCTCGGGCGACCTCTCCGGTGCCGACTGAAAAGGCACTGAAGCAACCCCGAGCGAAGTCATCATAGCCGACGAAGGCCCTGCCCAAGATGAGGATGGTGATTCCCACCATTTCCGGGTAATAGAAGAACTTGCGTTTTCTTGTTTGGCATGAATAAACTCTTGGTCGACTCGTTGGCTAACCAACTGATTTCTAGAATCTGCAGTGCTGCTACCTCCGAGACCTCAGTCAGGAACGAGGACCAAGAAATGGAAGATGCTGCCACTTCCAACCTTGGTATGATCTCCGTAGTTTCGCTTTTGGTCGATTGGATCTTCATTTTTAACTTTGAATCTTTCCTGTAGCCCCACCTCATGTCATTGATCTCCCTGATGATGACAATGAGGAGCCACTGAGGCAGAGCAGGAACAAGAAGGCGCTTGCTGGCAAGACTGCTGAGGTTGTATCAGCACCTGAGACGCTGGTTCCGGAGGAAGGCAACATCACTCGGACTACCGTGTCCTTTGCTGTGCCGCTGACGAGTGCTCGCCCTTCGTCGTCGAGTGCTGATTCGCCTTCCCTTTTCGCCACACACCACGTCCCAGAGGACCAAGCGAGTCTTTGCTAAGGAGGCTATCGCCCGGTGAGGTCATGATGGAGCAGGTGAAGGCGATCCGAGGCGCCAGCCAAGCAGCTTATGATGCAAGCTCAACTCTTCAGAGCAATGTCCAGGTTAGTTGGTCACCGCTTGTTCTGTTAGGATATGGTACCTGAAAACTCTTCTTTCTAAAGATCTTTGTATCTGTACACCCACTGCGTGTGTCGATTGATTGTTTGGATTGGTGGGGGCACGCTGAGTGCACCCACTGGGTGTAGTCCCCGAGACTATTATGGACTGCTGGCAGTCGACTGTAGTCTTTATACTTTGAATTTGTTTACTCTAACTTCTCCACTCGGTCTGGTCGAATGGAATCTTGTAAACAGTGGGCGCACGCTGAGTGCACCCACTAGGTGTAGTTCCTGAGACAGTCTGAAGAACATCTCCCTTTTTTATGGCACTGTGGCTGACTGCTGGCAGTGAGCTATGGTTTAGGATCATAACCTTCTTGTCTCTTTCGGTCGACTGATCAAACCGAGTCGGTAGAACCGAGTCGAGAACGCTGAGTGCACCCAGGTGTAGTCCCGAGACTCTTGTTGAATATTTTGATTAATTGTAGTCTTAGAAATGCTACAATTTTTCTCTTAGTCACTCGGAAGTGACCTATCTTTGATATCTGTCGACTAACCTTTCGCAGAAATATTGCGAGCTTGTGTCTCGCTATACTGAATTGGAGAACAAACATATCCAGCTCGAACTTGACTTGAAGCTTGTCCGGAGAACTTTCTGGCGAAGGAGGAAGCAAAAGGTATGTTTGGTGAGAATCTTGACGACTGCCTTTATTTTTTGTCCATTCCTGATTCTGATCTCATTGTCACTTTGCAGATAAACTGAAGGAGGCTCTGAAGAAGAAGGACATTGAGCTCGCCGAGGCGCAGAAAGCGGCTTCAGACAAGACGAAGCTCGCAGAAGAAAAGTTGGGTTTAGTCGGTAAACTCGAAGAGGAAAATACCAATCTGAAAGCTGCTCTCGACGCGGCCAACAAGGAGGTCAGCAGTCTGAAGAATGACAAGATAGCTCTGAGTGACAAGGCCACCGAACTGATGGGGAAGAAGAACGATCTGGAGGCTTATCTGGAAGGGCTCGCCAAGAAGTTATTCCTCATGCTTGAAGGTAATCTCTTTTATCCGACTGACTCGTTATCATCGACTCATCGTGGGACTGTTGGCTTAACTTCAAACTGTACTTACAGAATTCTGTCAAAACTTCGAGGAGGAGACCAGTCGACTGGAGACAAACTTGGACCCCATTAACTCTCCTGTGAAGGACGAGGCTGCTATGAACGTGTTCCAACTGGAGTCACGCGTTGCTGGTGTGGTGGACTACCTCACTCGACTGAAGGATGCGGTGTCGCGGATCGACACGACACTCTGGCCAAGAGATACGCTTCAAAATGACCTCAAGTCTTTAATGACTCGACTGAATGACGTTCCAGGTCGAGTGCAAGAATGGAAGAAGTCTTCCGCCAGGTGTGGTGCTGATGTTGCTCTGTCCATGGTATGTGTTCACTGCAAGGATGCTCGAGAGGACAAGCTGGCGTCCATCAAGGTGGCCAATACCAAGAACCATGACTTCCAATATTTCATGGAGACCTTCATTGCTGCTGCCACTCGGATTGCTGATGGAATCGACCTGGACCAGTTTGTCGCGCACTCCAGTCCTCCACTTGAGGAGTAAAAAACTGCTATGCTTCACCTTAAATTTGCCTCCGAATGCCCAGTGGTTTTGTAACCGATAAACTTTTACAGGCTTGACGCCTGAGCACTTCTGAATCCGTTATATGAACTTTTCTTATCATTAAATATGTTTGCACTTGCCTTCGAGCGAACTTTGTCTTTCACTCGGAATACACTTCAACGCTTGAGATGCAGCTCTGAGGTGGGAAATCCAGTCGACCTGCACTTCACCGCTTTTTGCAGGTAAGGATGGAGCATAGATGGAGTGCTCATTGTATTTGTGGCGTAGCTCAGAGGGAGAAGGTAGCAGTCGACCTGCACCTCGTCATCCTTGTAGAGCGGAATAGACTAAGTACTTAGGCGAGCACTGGGCTGCAGCTAAGCCCCCGAGTGGGAGGATTGCTCTCCACTCGATGGGATTTTCAAATACTTAGGCAAGCACTGGACTGCAGCTAAGCCTCCGAGTGGGAAGTTTGCTCTCCACTCGGTAGGATTTTCAGATACTTAGGCGAGCACTAGACTGCAGCTAAGCCTCCGAGTGGGAGGTTTGCTCTCCACTCGGTAGGATTTTCAGATACTTAGGTGAGTACTGGACTGCAGCTAAGTTCCTGAGTGGGAGGTTTGCTCTTCACTCGGTAGGATTTTCGGATACTTAGGTGAGTACTGGACTGCAGCTAAGCCCTCGAGTGGGAGGTTTGCTCTCCACTCGGTAGGATTTTTGGTGGCGTAGCTCCGAAGGAGAAGGTAATAGTCAACCTACACCTCGTCGCCCATGCAGAGTGCATGTTGTATTTGTGGCGTAGCTCGGAAGGAGAAGGTAGCAGTCGACCTGCACCTCTTCGTCCTTGTAGAGCCCACATTGTATTTGTGGCGTAGCTCAGAAGGAGAAGGTAGCAGTCGACCTGCACCTCGTCGTCCTTGCAGAGCGCACATTGTATTTGTGGCGTAGCTCAGAAAGAGAAGTTAGCAGTCGACCTGCACCTCGTCCTCCTTGCAGAGCGCACATTGTATTAAATACTTAGGCGAGTACTTGGACTGCAGCTAAGCCTCCGAGTGGGAGGCTGGCTCACCACTCGGTAGGATTTTAAACACTTAGGCGAGTACTTCGACTGCATCTAAGCCCCCGAGTGGGAGGCTGGCTCACCACTCGGTAGGATTTTAAACACTTAGGCGAGTACTTGGACTACAGCTAAGCCCCCGAGTGGGAGGCTGGCTCACCACTCGGTAGGATTTTTCCTTAAACTTAGGGGGAACAGATTCGCAGCTAAGCCCCTGAGTGAGAGGCTGGCTCACCACTCGGCAGGGATTTTTTTTACAAACTTAGGCGAAACGAATTCGCAACTAAGCCACCCACTGGGTGATTTTTTACGTAAACAAAAGTAACAACAATCACTGGGAAAATTATAACACTCTTGTCTTTGAAAAACAAACTACAAAAGTACTTTTATTACATCTCATCCGAGTGAATACTTAAGTATAAAAGGGGCGGAGCAGCTCCGCGTTCCAAGCTCTTGGCTCGTCCATCTGGCGATCGACATTGTAAAGACGGTACACTCCATTGTGGAGGACTTTGGTGATGATGAAGGGACCTTCCCAAGTAGGAGCAAGCTTGTGTGGCTTCTGCTGATCCACTCGAAGAACCAAATCTCCTTCTTGGAAGGTTCGACTCTTCACGTTTCTGGCATGGAATCGACGCAAGTCCTGCTGAAAGATAGTCGATCGGATCATGGCCATCTCTCTTTCATCTTCTAGAAGGTTGACTACATCCTGTCAGGCTTGCTCTGCTTCATCTTCAGTGTAGAGTTCGACTCGGGTGCATTGTGAAGCAGGTCACTCGGCAGGACTGCTTCAGCTCCATAGACCAGGAAGAACGGAGTTCTCCCAGTCGACCGATTAGGAGTGGTGCTTAATCCCCAAAGAACCGGCGGAAGTTAAATGCGACCCATGCGCCTGCTGCGTGTTTGAGATCGTGCATCAGTCGGGGTTTCAGTCCTTTGAGAATTAGACCATTTGCTCGTTCTGCTTGTCCATTTGACTGGGGTGAGCTACTGAAGCATAGTCGACTCGTGTGCCTTGAGATGCGCAAAAGGCTCTGAATTCGTCGGAATCGAAGTTTGACCCATTATCAGTGATGATGCTATGTGGAACTCCATATATGAATACCAACTCTCTGATGAAGCTGATAGCAGTGCCAGTATCCAGATTCTTGGTAGGCTTAGCTTTAATCCATTTGGTAAACTTGTCGACTGCTACTAGCAAGTGAGTGAAGCCGCTCCTGCCAGTTCTCAGTGGTCCAACCATATCTAACCCCCAAACTGCGAAGGGCCAGACGAGTGGAATGGTCTTCAAGGCAGAGGCGGGTTTGTGCGATAGATTGGAATAAAACTGACATCCTTCACACTTGTCGACTATCTCCTTTGCCATTTCATTTGCTCTTGGCCAGTAAAATCCCGCTCGGTATGCTTTAGCCACAATGGTTCGAGAGGACGCATGATGACCACAGGTCCCCGAGTGGATATCGTCAAGGATTATCCGACCTTCTTCTGGCGTTATACATTTCTGACCGACTCCAGTCGCGCTTTCTCTGTACAACTGTCCCTTTATCATGGAAAAGGCTTTGGATCGCTGGATGATCTGTCGATCCTCTTCTTCATTTTCTGGGAGCTCTTTCCTTAGGATATACGCGATGTACGGCTCTGTCCAGTCGGGAGTGATGACCAAAACTTTCATGATCAGGTTGACCACAGCTGGAACTTCAACTTTAGTCGGATCTGTGACACTTTTTGGTTGTGGAGCTTCTTCGGTGAAAGGATCCTCTTGAACTGGTGGAGTATGGATGTGTTCCAAAAACACATTACTGGGAATGGCTTTTCTCTTGGAACCTATCTTTAATGGGAATGGAGCTCTAACCCCTCAAATTTCTTCTCTAGCTTTCTCACTGCATTGCAGTAACTAGTCATGGCTGGACTTCCGATGTCCCACTCCTTCATCACCTGATTAACCACCAAATCTGAGTCGCCATAGACCATGAGGCGATGGACGCCGAGTGAAATGGCCATACGCAACCCATACAAAAGTTATTCTGCTTTGTTATTGGAGGAATCAAAGTGGATATGGAGCACATATCTGAGCTTATATCCTCGGGGGGAAACCAACACTACCCCAGCACCGGAACCATTCAGCATCTTAGATCCATCAAAGAACATGGTCCAGTGCTCCGAATGAACCTGAGTCGGTAGTTGTTGTTCAATCCACTCGGCGATGAAATAAGCTACTACTTGGGACTTGATGGCTTTCTTTGCCTCAAACTTGATATCAAGGGGCGTCACTGACGACTGTAATGGAATGATCAGAGAAATAATGAGCAACCTTCTTCGTGGTCATAAAAATCCCATATACAAGCTTCTGATAATGAGGGTATCTTTGCTCCGATGGGGTCAACACTTGGAAAGATAATATCTTGGGCATTGAACTTTGAAGGCTTTTCCTTCTTCTTCCGCTCGATCGTAAGTATTGTCTTGACGACTTGTCCTGTGGCTGCAATGTAAAGCAACAAAGGCTCTTTCTTGTTCGGGCAGCAAGCACCGCCCAGGTGGAGAGCGAGCTTTTAGCTCGCAAATGCTGCTTCAAAGATCGAGTCCACTCGAACTTGTCGACTTCTTCATCGATCGGTAAAGAGGCAATGCTTTTTCATCGAGGCGAGAGATGAATCGACTTAAAGCGGCCAAGCATCGAAGAAGCTTCGGACATCGTGCACGCGCAGGGCATTTCATTCGGAGTATAGTACCAACTTTTTTTGGGTTGGCGTCGATTCCTCGTTCGGAAACGAGAAAACCGAGTAACTTTCCACCAGGAACTCAGAATGTGCACTTTGATGGATTAAGGTTGATATCATACCTCCTGAGATTGGCAAATGTTTCAGCGAGGTCAGTCAACAAGTCGGAACCCTTCCGTGATTTGACCACAATATCATCCATGTACGCTTCCACACTCCGACTGATTTGAGTGAGAAAACACTTCTGAATCATCCTCATGAACGTGGCTCCGGCATTTTTAAGGCCGAATGGCATGGTGACATAGGAGAGGCACCCTAATGGAGTGATGAAAGCTGTTTTAATCTCGTTGGATCCATACAGACGGATCTGATGGTAACCAGAATAGGCTTCTAAAAAAGACAGGCGCTTACATCCCGCAGTTGAGTCGACTATTTGGTCTATGCGGGGGAGAGGAAAATGATCTTTCGGGCAGGCCCGATTTATGTGTTTGAAGTCAATGCACATACGAAGTGACTTGTCCTTCTTGGGGACCATGACAACATTGGCGAGCGACTCGGAGTGGTAAATCTCTCGGATAAACTCCGCTGCTAAGAGCCGAGCCACCTGCTCGCCAATGGACTTCCTCTTCTGGACGGCAGACCATCGAAGATGTTCCTTGACAGGTTTTACTTTTGAGTCGACTCGCAGGCGATGCTTAGCCAGCCCCCTGGGAACACCCGGCATGTCAGCAGGCTTCCATGCGAAGATGTCCCAGTTCTCACGGAGGAACTGGATGAGCGCTTCTTCCTATTTGGAGTCGAGTGTTGTAGACATATGAGTCGGAGCAGCATTGGGGTCGGTCTAGTGAATGTGAACGGGCTTCTTGGCTCGCAATAAATCACTCGGATCTGCAGTTTTCTGGTATTCCTGCAGCTCTACCACTGCCATCTGAGCATCGGCGATCTTTGAGCCCTTCTAAAAGCACTCTTCCGCCTTCTTCCGATTGCCAGTAATAGTGGTCACACCTTTGGGACCAGGCATCTTCATTTTGAGGTACACATAACACGGTCGAGCCATGAAACGTGCATAAGCTGGCCTGCCCAAAATAGCATGATAAGCACTCTGGAAATCCACCACTTCAAACACTAGTAGAAAAAGGGTCAAGCGTGAAGCACATTAGTGCGGTTTGTATTAGAGCGGCACTAATGTATACATTAGTGCGGTTCAACGGCTAGCGGGCCGCTCTCATTAGTACCGGTTCGTGGCTAACCTTTAGCACGGTTCGTGCCACGAACCGGTACTAATGAGGTGGTGGCAGGATGTTGTCGATCTGGGCCCCTCCGGCACCTTTAGTACCGGTTCGTGCCACGAACCGGTACTATAAATCCTCTGCATATAAACCCTTCGTCCAGCTTGCTCTGTTCTTCCCCCTTTTCCCTCTCCTCTCCTCTCTGTTCTTCCTCTTCCCCTCGAGCTCACCACAAATTTTGCCCAAAATTTGTCAAGATTTGAAGGCCCCCATCCATTCAAATGATCACAAAGGTTAGCAACTTTGTCCTTTCATCTCTCATTGCTAGATTAGCTCTTGCAATGCTTTATATAGTTACTAATTTGTGAGTTTAGTAATTTGGGAGGAAATATATATATGTGCTAGTATTTGATTTATATGCAATTTGAGGTCAAAAATAACACTTAGTTTGCATATGTAGGTGTGGTTTACTTAGTGCCTTCTAAATCTCCGTCGTAACCACCGTCGATCGCCCGCACCGTCCGTCACGGCACCACCTTGTGGTGAGCCTCTTGTTCATGTAATTTTATATAAAAATTGATGTTTGTGTGATTTGGATATATAGTTAATCATGTAATAATTATCTTACCCGTCGTTGTTTGTTATACATAGTGCCATGGTTTTGATATCCGTCCCGTCGGCCCTCGTCCTTGTTATGATTCGGATGTGGTATATTCTCTTTTAAAACTATTAGTTGCATTTCGTGTTTATGACAAATTATGCCCATCAAGTTGACATAGATATTTTTATCTAGGAGGTATGTGAACGGAAATTCCAACCGACCCTATTGTCGAGAGGTTAAATTTAGTTGAAAGAAAGCGAGTACTTGAAAGAAAAATTGAAAAGAATTGAGGGAGAAGATGGAATTGGAGTTGCATGTTGCCGATGTAAATCGATGATCACAAGATCAAGATGGAGAAAATGCTTGAAGAATAGAAAGATTAGAAAATATGCCATCGATAGTGAGGCTTGGTATCATTATCTTTGTTGGATCAATTGTTACCTTAGTTGCGATCTTGATCGCATTTGTTGTTACATTTAAATGCTTTAGCTAGAGAGTTATTTGTTTGTTGCATTTAAGTGTTGTATGAACTTTATGTATGAACTTGTATTAATTTGGTCTATTGATTGTTGTGTAATGAAGATGAGCGGCAATGGATGTCACGATGACCGATGCTCACCCGATTCGTTGAGGCGTGCATACTTTTACGCTTTGGTGAGGCAAACAAGCGGGCGGATGGTTTTATGCCTTGTCCATGTGGTGTCTGTAGAATGGTCACAATTACTCTCGTCAAGAACCATTCCGTCCACTGTTTGAGTCGGTTTCATGCCCCACTATAATGTTTGGACCAAGCACGGAGAAAGAGGGGTTATGATGGAAGACAATGAAGAAGAAGAGGGCGGCGACAGCTATCCGGCCATGGGTTCCCTGAATACGATGATACAACAATGGGGAAGAAGCTGAGCGGTAATGCGGGAAGAAGCTGAGCGGCAATGCGGGAAGAAGCTGAAGAAGAGGCATCGGATGAGCCGTTGATGATCTAGGTCGGGCCATTGCCGATGCAAAGAAAGCTGCGCAAGTGATTTGGAGAAGAAGAAGTTGCGGCGCATGTTAGAGGATCACAAAAATTGTTGTACCAATTGCGTAGGTGACAAGAAAAAGCTGGGCACCACACTGGAATTGCTGCAATGGAAGGCGAGAGAATGGTGTATCGACAAGGGATTTGGAAAGTTCTTGGTAATGATAAAGGATATGCTTCAAGGACAACGAATTGCCGAAATGCGTCTGAAGCAAAGAAGGCTATCGCCCTCTAGGGTTAGAGGTGCAAAAGATACATGCATGCCCTAATGATTGCATCCTGTACAGCGGTGAGTCACGAGGATTTGAGCGCTTGCCGGTATGTGGTGCATTGCGCTATAAGATCAGCGCGATGAGCTGGTGATGTCGGCGGCGCCCGGAAGAAGATTCCTGCCAAGGTGATGTGGTATTCTCCTATAATACCACGGTTGAAACGTTGTTCCAAAACAAAGAGCATGCCAAAGCGATGAGATGGCCTGAAGAAGACCGTAAGAAAGGCGGAAAGTTGAGAGTACCCGTGGCGGGTCGCGATGGAGAAAAATCGAAAGAAATGCGGGAAGGAGTTTGCGAGATGGCGCAAAGGCGTATGGTTTGGTCTAAGCGCAGATGGCATTAATCCTTTTGGGGAAGCGAGCAGCAACCATAGCTTTTGGCACTGTGACTCTATGTTTGTATAACCTTCCTCCTTGGTTGTGCATGAAGCGGAAGTTCATTATGATGCGGTGCTCATCAAGGCCCTAAGCAACCCGGCAGCGACATTGATGTGTACCTAAGGCCATTAGTTGAAGAACTCTTACAGCTGTGGAATGGAGCAGGTGTGCGTGCGTGGGATGAGCACATGGGGAAGAATTTGACCTCAAAGGCGTTGCTGTTCGTGACCATCAATGATTGGCCTGCTCTCGGTAACCTTCGGGACAGACAAACAAGGGATACCGCGGATGCGCGCCTTTGTTTGGATGATACCGAGCGATATATATTTGAATAGTTGTAAGAAGAATGTGTACAGGACATCGTCGATTTCTTCGGCGGGCATCCGTAAGAAAGAAAGGCAAGCATTTCAAAGGTGAGGCGGATCACGGATGAAGCCTCGCCATCGTCTTGGTGCTGATGTACATGATATGGTCAAGGATTTGAAGGTGATATTTGGAAAGGGTCTGGCGGACAACCTGTTCGAAAGGGCAGACGGACGCGCACCCATGTGGAAGAAGAAATCTATATTTTGGGACCTGCCATATTGGAAAGACCTAGAGGTCCGCTCCGCAATCGGCGTGATGCCGTCACGAAGAATCTTTGCGTGACCCTGCTTGGCTTCTTGGGCGTGTATGGGAAGACAAAAGATACACGAGGCGCGGGAGGACCAGCAGCGTATGCACGGAGAAGGCGGCATACATCGAGGGTCATGCAAGCTACGCTCTTACCAAAGAAGAAGAAATCTTCTTTGAATGCTGCTTTCGATATTAAGGTACCGTCGGCTTCTCGTCGAATATAAAGGGAATAATAAACATGGCGAGAAAAAGTTCCGAACCTAAAGTCTCATGACTGCCACGTGATTATGGCATAGCTGCTTCGGTTGCATTGAGGGGCTTCTACGGAAAGCGTTCGATTAGCCATTGTGAAGCTATGTGCATTTCTCAATGCAATCTCTCGAAGGTGTCGATCCAGAAATCATACCAAGGTTCTGAGAATGATTTGGTGCAATGTCTTGTCGGTTTTGAGTTGGTGTTCCCACCATCCTTCTTCAACATCATGGCCTTGCGTCCTAGTTCACCTATCTTGAAGAGATTAACGTTTTGGGTCTGTATTTCTACACAATATGTTCCCCTTTGAGAGGTTCATGGGAGTCTTAAAGAAATATGTTCATAACCGTGCTAGGCGAAGGAAGCATCTCCAAGGGCCATCAAAATGAGGAGGTCATTGAGTTTTGTATTGACTTTATTCGACCTTAAGCGATTGGTGTTCTGAATCGCGGCATAAGGCGGCTGGATGGAAAAACACGCTAGGAGGAACAAATAATATGTATGGGCGGACATTCTCTCCTTTGAAGCACACTACAGTTCTCTGAGAATTCCACCTTGGTAGCTCCGTATATGGATGAACACAAGAATTTGCTACGCTCCAAACACGGGGCGGTCGATGAGTGGATTACGTGAACAAACCAGGAGTTTATGGCTGGTTGCGGAACACGTACCATGCATGCCACCTCTATTGAAGATGACCTGTACTTGCTGTCCCGATTACCATCTTGAATATAATGACTTTCAAAGTGCGAGATAAATGGTAATACATTTTACGATTGCCCAAGATAAGAAGAGCACCAACCAAAAGCAGTGGTGTCGCTTTGATCACGAGAAACCAAGGCGGAAAGAAACATATTATGGTTATATACAGGACATATGGGAACTTGACTATCGGCGTGGTTTAAAGGTCCCTTTGTTTGGTGCAAATGGGTCGATATGACACGAGGGGGTAACGGAAGACCCGCGATGCGGAATGACAACAGTGGATCTCAACAATCTTGCGTATCTGAGCAGAACCATTCGTCCTAGCCAATGATGTGGCACAGGTTTTCTATGTGAAGGACATGTCTACCAAGCCAAGAAAAAGAAAAGATAAGAAGCGAATGCATCGTACGATGAGCCAAAGCGGCACATAGTTCTTTACGGGAAGAGAAACATCGTGGGAGTGGATGACAAGACAGACAAGTCGAGAAGATTATGAAAAGTTTGATGAAATTGCTCCATTCACGGTGAATATTGACCCGAGCATCCCGTTAAATGATGAAGATTTTCCATGGTTCTGGCGCAAAGGGACACCTTGAAGAAAAAGTTTCACACCCAAAGATGCAGGATGTGATCGGCTTCACTATCATCACTTTCTTACATGTTTCACACCGAGGAGGAATGTCTGTAATAGTTAGGGTAGTTATGTGTTTTGGCATTTGAAGCGAAGAAATTTTATGTGCAAACAAATTCTTTTCATGCATTTACTGATTTTTTCCAGCTAAATGACCCTGAAATTGAAAAGCAATTCAAATGAACTCAGAAAAGGTTGAAAGTTGGCATGGTATCATAATTTCATATAAATAGCATGTGCAAGAAAGTAGAGAGGTTACGACAAAAGCTGGATGCACCGTGTACAAAATGGACAATCTCTTTGAAATATCGGGGTTTTCAGCGAAAACTGAACTGTTACAAAGGCATTTCATTTTTTAAATAACCTAAGCATTACTAAATTGAATATAATGATAAAACACACTAATATTGAACATAAGAAAAAAGAATCACTGGAAAAACTTTTTTCAAAGTTAAGTTATTCACAAACTAGTGATTCACACAAATTTCAAATAATTCAAAATTTAAACTATTCAAATTTGAAATCTACGGCACTAAAGAAAGTTTGTAATTTTTGTACCTAAAGCAAAAATATTCACAAAGAAACTCTAAATACAACAAAAACAACTCAAAAATAAATAAAACAAAAAAATAAAGCAAAAAAAATAAAGCAAAAAAAGCCCGCCCTCTTTGGGCCAAGCGGCTGCATCGACTAGCGACACAACCTTTCATTGGGCAGGATGCAGGCCCTTGAAGCCTGATAGGCCCACAAGGCGAGGAGGACAGGTAGGCCAGTGGGCCTGATTAGGAGAGGAGCTCGAGAGCTACCGCCTTGGGGCTTATAAACCGGTCTGGTAGCCCTCGACTAGCGAGTGGGACTAAACTTCCGCACCGCACTGCTTGTGCACCCCTTTAATGCGGGTCGTGGCACAAACCGGTACTAAAGGGGCCTTTAATACCGGTTTGTGCCACCACCGGTACTAAAGGGGTCGCTTCCGCCGCTTGGCCTGGCAAAACAGACCTTTAGTACGGTTGGTGGCTCCAACGGTACTAAAATGCCTCTCTATAACTAAACACTTCAAAATTTAAATCGGTTTCTCATCTCCCTCTGCTTCTTCTCCTCTGCACCGTCGCCGCCCCGTCGCCGCCCGTCCCGTCGTCGCCCCCGTCGCCGCCCGTCCCGTCGTCGCCGCCCGTCCCGTCGTCGCCGTCCCCCGTCGCCGCCCGTCCCGTCGTCGCCGCCCGTCCCGCCGTCCCGCCCGTCGCCGTCCCGTCGCCCCATCGCCCGCCGTCGCCCGACCCGTCGTCCCGTCCCGTCGTCGCCGCCCGTCGTCGTCGCCGTGCCGTCCCGTCCCGTCCCGTCGCCTTGCCCCGTCGCCTCTCGCGCCTCCCGCCTAACCGGTGGCCTTTACCACACATACATTTTAGTTATACTGTTTTTAAGAAATTGTTAGACATTTTCTGTTTTTAGAAATAGTTAGAAATGTTAGAATTGTTAGATTTGTTAGAAATGTTTGAAATTGTAGAAATTTTTCTGTTTTTAGTTATAGAAATATATAGTTATAAAAAGTTAGAATTGTTAGAAATTTTTCTGTTTTTAGTTATAGAAATAGTTATAAAAATGTTAGTTATATATATAGAAATGTTATAATTTTTTCTGTTTTTAGTTCTAAAATATTAGAAATGTTATAGAAATGTTAGTTATATATAGCATTGTTAGAAATGTTATAGAAATGTTAGTTATATATATAGAAATGTTAGAAATTTTAGTTATCAAAATCAATCATTAAAAAATGTTACTTTTTGCGGGCATATAGCTAGTATTTGTTCTCGGCGATGCGGCCCGCATCCTCGCCGTCGACCCGTCATGACGGCGTCCAGCCGACCCATGTCGGGACTGGGCTCCGCCGGGCTGGCTTTGGGAGGTGCTGCTTGGAGAAGCGCGCCGCAGCGAGAACCCGGCCGCGGGTCGATCGTCGACCACGATCTCGTTTGGTGGCGTTCGCGTGGGCGATTTGGTGCGGAGGACCCGGCCCGCCGGAGGTGATGCGTCGCCGTGTCGGGGAGGAGGGCGAGCACGTCCATCGCTACATGGTTGCGTTAGAGGCGGCGAGTTCTCCAATACGTGGCGATATCTTGAGGATCTCACTTCAGCTATGATCTGTGAGGTTCCTTCTCTTTGGGTGTCCTTTGCCCGCGCGGAGGAACGCATGAGTGTCCTAGATTCTTACGTAGTATTCGATCTTTATTAGCTAATAGCCGATGATGTACTATTCAATATTATATATTATTGAGGCGATGTATTGAGATTATATCTATTATTACGGGCGATGTATTGAGATTATATCTATTATTACGGGCGATGTATTGAGATTATATCTATTATTACGGGCGATGTATTGAGATTATATCTATTATTCGGGCGATGTATTGAGATTATATCTATTATTGAGATTTGAATACTAAATTGTTTTATATTTCTTTTGGATTAGTTAAACAAAAGCTATGGCGAACAATACCGGCGAGAGAGGAGAACAGACCATGTTCGATATGATCTGTGAGGCGAGATGATAATCAAAATGAAGAAGATTATGGCGGCTCGAATTTCTAAACAACACGGAGAGGGTGATATGATATTCGATCACGGCGAAGTCATGAATGATTATAGCGATGACGAAGAACATGATCCTGAAACAACAAACACCGACGAGGTATATATATTTATATAAGCGGGCATCTGGTGATCATCACATGTTTTAAATGACTTGAAGATATATTAACGAATCGATCTTTGTTCTTTCAGCCATCCGGATCGAGCAAATCTTGAGAAAAAAGGGCGAAGCGAGGCCCGAACAAAAGTTGAAGCGGGCGTAAAGTACAATATCGAGGCATGCGGCCCTCTTGGCAAACCAATAGCGCCTAAGAAGATTGCGGACAAGTTAGTTCGTCGGTGCGGAGTTCTTGTGAAGGACCAACTCGATCAAACTTCAAGAATGGAAGCGCCCGGCAAAGCCACGTCGAGATGTTACTTATGTCGACAAGAATCAAAAGATCGCTTTGGGATACTCTCATGGAACATTTCACCCTACGGATCATTTCACGAAGCGGATGTGCGAGAAAGTCAAAGAGGCTGCTCTTAAGATGATGGCGACTGCATTCAAGAACTACAAGAATGGTGAATGGAACAAATGCGTCAGCGGAGGAAGGAAGACTCCGGTATTCAAGGGAACCTTTGGAGAACCAACGTGATCATTGGGCGATTTCGTGAAATTCAAGGATTGAATTAGCTAAGGGCGGTCGAGAATAAACAAGAAGAATGCGAAAAAAGGATAAGTTCCATAAGCTGGGGCGGTGGCTATCGGTGGCAATGCCTAAGTGGGATAAGTCGAGAAAGAGATGGAGGATGCAGGTGTCACTCCGGCTACTAAGAGCTGGCCCGCCGAGTCGGGACTTAGTTCTATCGCATGGGGGAGTTGGACGGGAGGCGAAATGTTTGACGAGGGCAAGTCTGAAGGAGCCGGCGATGCGATACTTGTTGCAATAGAAGAGCCGCGAGCGGGGTGTTCCAGCCCATAGAGAGAGCAGCGAGCTTCTGGCGTGCCACAGGAAATCCTGAACACCGGGAAGAACACGAGGCAAGGCGCTATTCCGTGGTATGAGGGTTTTGATTGGAACACCGACTGAGAACCCGTGCGAGAAAGAAGATTGCGGAGGAGAAGAAGAGGAAGATGGAGGAGGAGGCGGAGAGAAGCGGGACTATGAGCGCCTTCAAGGCCTAGAAGCAAGTCAAGCGGAATTGGCGGTCAAATTCCAGCGGCGGCGAAGCGGATCGACTCACTTACCCATCAAAGGGGTCTCGGCAGCTGCAGCAGCTAGCGGATGATCCAGCATTGGATAGCACCGGCCCATCCATGCCGAGAAGCGGCGTGGGTTCCGTCCGGACGACCCAATGCTGGGTAGATACCCGTGGATGACATCACGGAGAACACTAGCTGCGAGCTACACTACAAAATGAAGAACATATCCATGAAGGTGGCGGACGGCTGTGCTTTCACAAATCCCCGAGGCAACCTTCCATTGCAACCCGATTCAGCGGGCTATGCTCGTGTCGTGGTTGATGAGTGTTGGACCCATATTGGGGCTACAACTTGACATTCTTTGGAGGTGACGGCGGCGCTTTCTCGGAGAGGCCAAACATCGTATCATCCTATGGAAAAAGGATTGCATCATCTTTCCAAGGCCACCCACACCGCGTCACCCGAGTCCTCGTCGAAGTCCGCCACCGAGTCAGCAGACTCCGCTCCTCCAAGTCCGGCAAAGTGTCGGGACAATCCTCCTCCTCCAAGTCCGGCAAAGTGTCGGGACAATCCTCCTCCTCAAGTCCGCCACAGCGTCGGGCGTCCCTCCTCCTCCAAGTCCGGCACAACCTCAGGCCCTCCTCCTCGTCCAACTCAGTCCGTCGGCCATCTCCGCCGCCTCGGCAATCGCGAGACACCCGCAGCTACAGTGCGTGGCCGTCTGGTCGAGGTAGTACAGGAAATGCAAGCGGAGGCAAGCGGTATAAATATGGTCCAAGCTGAAGCCTCTTCGCGAGAGGTCTTATGACAAGTCGAGGAGAAATCACAGCCATATCGAAGGCGAGGTGGAAGCCCATTTTGCACGAAACCGCCACCGCCGCCAAGGGAGAAAGTGCACGAGAAGCGATTGACCACTTCATTCGTATGGCTCAACCACCAGCTTCAAGCCTGTTGACCACAGACTATGGCGCCACATCGGAAGTTAAATCGAGCACGTCTACAAAGGGAGGCGAGCACGTCTACATCGGGATCGAGCAAACAAGAAGCAGCTGCCAAAAATGCGGAAAACCATTCCAATTTGGGAGAGCAGTAGTATAATCGATCCCTCGCTTGTTGTGCCAACAACGGTGACGATCTGGCGCCCCAATATTATTGTGGGCAAGCGATTGCATGTTCGAGGTGGGCAATGTGGTAATAACGGAGGAGCATATAATGCAGGCTGAAGTTCTCAACATCACTGTTGGACAACTCCTCGAGATCGAGCCCATGCCTTTGCTTAGAGGATGAAGTAAAGCGGCAATATGTCAGGGGCCAACCTTTGGTCGCGCCGGACAAGGTCAAGAACCTCCCAGCGAGAATGTATGAATTGCATCAATGGTACATGAACATTACCAAGATTTCAGATCGAGTGTCCCTCATGGTGAATGTCAAGGAGGACCATTACTACCATGAGAAAGCTGGGTCCGTTGAGTATTTAGAACTGTTTCAGTTATACAATAAGGAAGCACTCGACAAATCTATAAATCGATTGCTATTATGCGTAAGTGATTTCTTTCTATAATTTAAGTCTCAAGCTAGCTGTAGTGATCCTTTTGAGATCAATCATTACCTGTAATTATCCTCACTATATATATTCTTTTACGTGGTATTATGCGGGATGAAGATATATGAAATGAGAAAAGGTGGGCGCTATGGCATTGGGTTCATTGACCCAAACACCGTTAATGAATTCACATGGAAGATAAATGAACATCATGCAAAGGAAGTAGAAAGCAGCATGCTAGAGTTCTTGAAGCGCCTCAAATACAATGAAGATATACTACTTCCTTACCACTTTGGGTGAGTCACCTTGTCTTGTACTACAAATTCTCTGTTTTTGCCTACTAGCTAGCTACATGTTTTTGCTAACATATGCCCGCTTAATTAAGACATGTAGCGTGTGTGCATGCAGATTTCTTTGGGTCTTGTGTATCATTAAAGTTGGCCGGAACGGTTGAAATACTCGACTCACTAGTCTCAAAAACACTGACTTTAACATCTTGTATGGGATAGTCAACAGGTAATTTCAATCATTATTAACTATATATCTCGGCCTATTTAGTTCGTCATTTCATGATATGAACTATTTAATAACCCTTTATTCATTTTCTTTGTCGGTGGGCAGGGCTTGGGCAAGATTCATCGGCGTCACGCCCGCCCGTGAAACAAAAGCTTGAATGGTTTCGACCCAAGGTAAGTAATTAAGTAGTACTAGCTAGCTAGCTAGCTAGCTGCCATCTCTTTAATTATCATGCTTGATTAATTTTATCGATCAAATTCCATTCTCGTAAAGGCCTGAAGCGGTAGCGAGTCTGATCTGTGTGCATTCTGCGTTTGCGAGAATATTAGCATGATGGCGTCCGAAAGGAGCAGATCTCAAAGACAGCAATGGATGCGCTTGTCGAACACTATTCACAATTTTACACCATTATCGATATCTAGCTAGTCACACAACTAATACACATGCATATTGATCTCCTTCTTAACAGTTCAAAGAGGTGCGGGAGAAGCTCATAGAAGCGGGTAGCGTAGAAGCACTTCAAGAGGAAATAAGCGGGATTTTTGCTCGACCAGGTCATAAATCCGAATGGAGAATTCTATTACCGCTACCGCCCCAATGAAAACCACTTTCAATTGTCATCGTGCTCGAAGGCACCAATTAGGCTGGCTCGAAGGCAACATTCATATGTAGGAGAAATTGTATATATCGTACATGTGTGTATGTGTGAATTAATTAATATGGTGGTTTAATTTGTGAGACATTGATGTGATATATATATGCATGATTGGTTCTACTAGAAATATATATATATATATATATATATATATATATATATATATATATATATATATACGTGTACAATGTGTAGTATCGTAAAATACCAGCAAGCGAAAAAGAATTAAAATGGAAACACAAAATTAAATGAAAAAGAAATCATAAAACTAAAACCCTCCAAACCTTATAGTACGGTTGGTCTTACAAACCGGTACTAAAAACTCAGTCCCGGGCTGGCTCGTGCCACGTGGTAAAGCCCTTTAGCACCGGTTCGTGCTGAACCGGTGCTAAAGAGAAACTGCTAGTGACCACTAATTAGTGCGGTTATGTAACGGCACTATAAAACCTCTGAACCGGTGCTAATGCCGGTTACGCACCGTGAACTTCTTGACTCGATCGCCAACTTTGAAGTTGGGAGGAATCACTGCGGCCCTGATGGCTCTGCTAAAACACTCTAGTCCTGAGATGTGAACTCTGCTGCTGGTGGGCACATCTCTGTCATGGCCTTCTCGGTGAGCTCTGTTCCGATCGACCAAACCTTGAACGATAATGGATCTCGCATCAAAGCCTGGTTCTCTAGGGTCGACTGGAACCCTTCGCCCAACACTGTGCTGGCGTCTGTCATCTTGCTGTCGAGGGGCGTACGACCCAACCCTTGGGGGAGGAGTGGGCACTCGACGTCAATCATCGCGATCGAATCGGTCATCATACTGATAACGCCGGCCTCCACGTCCTTCACGCCTCGGGGGCGATCTCGGGCTATGGGCCGACTGGATTGTATTCTCTGCGACGGATCTGCTGTGGATCCTGTTTCGCGACTGCGATACAGCTGAATTTTGATCTCCTACTGCCCAGAGTAAATCTCTGATCTGCATCAAGTCTCTGCCAGCCTCTGACTGAGAGGGCTGAATCCACTCTGCTATACGGGCTGCAGCTGCTAGATTCTGAATCGGAGTTCGATATACCTGAGTCGGTGGTGGAAAGAGTTGTAGTCGACTAGAGTCTGGGACCCGTTTCCGTGCACGCTCGTCGAGTGCTTGCTGAAGGTTCTCCAGTCGAGTGCGCTCAGCCAAGTTGGCCAAACGCACGTCCTCTAAGGCACGAGCCTCGGGGGTTTCTCCAACGATAGGAGTATGCAGCGCATTCATGTTCCGGCAGCGAAGATCTTCCCTTTGTAGCGACGTGAGGGGCCTGGGCTGATATTCTTCGTGGGCGTGCGCCGGATCGCCTCCGTCGGTGCGGGGAAAACCGGGAGGACTGTGTGGTCCATTGACCATCAGAACCTCCGCCGCCGGATCACTGTTGTCGCACTCGGTTCAATCTCTACAGAGCCAGTCGAACAGGCCGTAGAGAGATTCGCCGGCTCGATCGACGCGACTTGGGGAGTGGCCGACTGGCGAGCCACCGTGTGCCTCACCCACCGGTGAAGCCTCGACCGACCGGAGCGCTTGCGCCGGCAGGAGACAGGGAGGGAGGACGACACAGGGGTCGACCGATATGGGGTCGACGGTTGCCGCCGGAGGACGCCGCGGACACACACACGGAAGTGCGTCGCCCCGCGGATGGGTAGCGCGTCAATGTCGAGTGGAGCCTCCTGAAGCTAAGCGGAGTCGTCGGCGATGAACGTGAGCGCGCCGAGACGGATCTCGCGGCCCTCAACCAAAACTCCGCCTGAAACCATGATGAAGGAGATCGGAACAATCGCAACTTCTTCAATAGGTCGCTAAGACACCCGCCCCACGGTGGGCGCCAACTGTCGTGGTTCTAAGTCTGACAGTAGAATAGGGGGGTAGGAATGGAGAGGCAAGATCCTAGCTATGGAGTAGTTGTATCATAAGATGTTTCTGAGTTCAGGCCCTTCTCTGAGGAAGTAATAGCCCTACGTCTCGGAGCCCGGAGGCGGTCGACTGGATTATGTGCGTATGAGTTACAGGGGTGCGAAACCTTTACACTGAGGAGGGGGTGGCTTATATAGAGTCCGCCAGACCCCTCCGGCCCTTAGTTATGCTGGTTTTAAGGTACATTAAGATCTGGCGTTAATGCCATACATAAAGTGCTATGATGACCATAAAGATTACTTAATGACCGACCGTTTGTGTGTAGAGTGACTCTAGATCTCCTGGTGGTCGAGTGAGTGGCTTCATGGTCGAGTGTCTTCGAGTCTGTCGAGTGGAATCCTTCCAGGTCGACTTAAAGGTAGTTTCTTCAAGAGATGTCCGTGGGGAGGGTATCTTGGACAGGTCCATGACCCTACCCTAGGTACATGACTTCATCAGTCACCGATGCGGAGTACAAGGAAAGTGGATGAGGGAGCCGCCGTATGATAGGTTTAGGTCCAGCCACTCCTTTTTTAATTGAAAAATTTCTGAATTGTAATAAACGTGCTCTGGTTTATATGAATATCAGTCGGTTTGCATGAATTATGCCCCATTTGTTTAAACATTGTTTGAAATGTATACAGATAGCATTGGATGGCCGGTTCCCACATTCATGTCCGCAGACTGGTTTCCCTGTTTGCGGATGGATGTTGAGAAAATTTGGACCAGTATTGGAGATTCCCTTAGTGGCATAAAATAACTCACGAAAATATAGAAAGTAGGAGAGTTCCAAGCAGTAGACTTCCTTTAGAAAATGAGGAGTGCTTGGACATCTCACCTGCATACTTTACCGCGTACGTGTGCACACGTGGGACTCTGTGTAGAGAAATATGGGCAAACTAGCTAGCTAGCTGATGCGTACTCCCTCCGTTCCAAAATAGATGACCCAACTTTATATTAAAGTTAGTACAAAGCTGGGTCATCTATTTTGAAACGGAGGGAGTACAATATTAGGGCGTGTTCTGTAGCCAAATGGCTTCTCAACTCCTCGACTCCAGCTTTGGAGTCGCGCCAAATGGTTCCACTCCTGGTTTTGACCGAGAAGCTGGCTCGACGCTACGTGCAGAATCGACGGAGTCACGGAGCAGGAAATACCTGGCTCCGTGGAAACTAGGAAGCTGGATTCAGCAACAATTACGGGCATATGTGTTACGCCACTGCCAAGTGATCGATGGACTGCACCAACCGTTCCCTCGAGGCCACTCCACCGCACCCGCGGCTCCTTTTCCCCTTCCCCCAACCCTAGCTGCCGCTCGGCACCGATAGGCCGGCGCCCGCGCTCCCCACCGCCGCTCCGCATCTTCAGCGCCGGCGGCCGCGCTCTCCACCGTCGGTCGTCCGCCGCAGTCGCGGACCGTCTCCTTCGTCCCCGACCACCCATCCCCGCCCCGCTCGCCCTCATTCGCCACTCTGCACCGACAGCACTGGCGGCCACGGTCTCCACCGCCGGTCTGCATCTTCAGCGCCGGCAACCGCGCTCTCTACCTCTAGTCATTCGCCGCCATCACGGACCGTCTCCTCCGTCCCCGACCACCCATCCCCGAGTAGGCACTTTCGGGCCTTTTTACCTCGTCAATAGCTTGCAACGAGAAGCTGCAGCACCGAACGGATCGCTCACTCCTGGAGTTTAGGTGGGAAGCTGGCTGCTGGATCCGGGCGAGGAAGTTGACGATTTTGCAGCTGTGGTGAACTATCGAACACGCCTTTACCCTCTCCCATGAAAAACAACACATTACTGTATCACTCATTAACTGGGCCCATGTGGAGTATTTCTACCTGTGGTTACTAACTTACTCCCTCCGTTCCAAAATAGATGACTCAACTTTGTACTAATTTTGAGTACGTGATGTGGAATCCAAGTAAAATGAGAATACATGACGTCATTTTATTATTACAATAACAGAGTCTCGTACTCCAGTGAACCAATCTATGGTTGGATGATTAGAGGGACATTGGTATCCTCGGCCCACAAGGGTCCAAGTCCTTCGCATTATTCCTCGATTTATTTCATAATTTTCAGCAATGCGCTTTTACTAGGAGGAGACGTTCCCGTCGACGACAAGGCGTTTACGGTGACTTCGTAAATTTCAAGATGACCTGCTAGCTCAGTCTCTCTGAGATGCTCATAGGGGTAGGGTGTGCGTTTTTGCATTCATAGGGATGAGTGTATGCGTGTATGTATGAGTGTGTCTGTACTGATGTTAAAAAAGATTCTCGTACTCCATCGACCACCCCGCAACTGTACGTGACGAGGGGAGTTGCGTCACCGTCACTTATGATTAATGCATGTCAGTCATTGTAAAAAGGCAATAAAGCCGGAGGGCAACAGAACCGCTCATCCCGGAAAGAGCAGATCACCTGCACAGGCGGAAAGAAGGCGAGCCGGGCTGCCCTTTGCGGGGCTGCCCTTTGCGTGCCGCTGGTTCCCGCTCGTGTCAGTCATTGTAAAAAGGCAATAAAGCCCGGCTTGCCTGCTTTCCGCCTGTGCAGGTGATCTGCTCTTTCCGGGATGAGAGGTTATGTTGCCCTCCGGCTTTATTGCCTTTTTACAATGACTGACGTGCATTAATCATAAGTGCCGGCTGGCGGAGAGAGAGGGAACCAGCGGCACACAAAGGGCAGCCCGGCTCGCCTCCGGCAGCGGGAGGGAGGGAGAACTTCGGATCTGTGTGTGGGGTAGGTTCACAGGGTTAGGGTTGAGGAAGATGCTGCCGAGGCTGTTGCGCGGCGTCGCGTCTAAATAAGTTTCCCCGAGATCCGTTCACGTTCAGGTGAAGCTCTTGCCTTCATCTAGGGGCCATCGGTGTGGAGGATCCCTGGATCTCGTCGAGGTCGCGGGCGATGGGTGTGTGGAGGTCGACCGACACTGGTCGGTTGGGTCCTTGGATGGGAGGTGGTTGTGTGGAGACAAAGATTTTTCTTCCTCCTCATTGGTATGATTTTCCGTTGCTGTTCCACCTCCTACTTTGTGCTGCTACTGGAGGGGTGTCCTACTTTGCCCAGACGGTTGGCCCGGCCGCAGCACCGGAACCAGATCTTAGTTCTCTTCCATTTGGAAGGGACACATATAGCGGCACTCAAAGTCACAGATGACGAAGGCTGGTGCGGGCGTACTGGATGCACATGTGTGTCCTTGTCTTCTTGTTGTCGTGCAAAGAAAAGGGAAGCAGCGCGGCAGTGATTATGCCATGGTTGAAGATGATAACGTGCTTGGTTCAGGTTGTAGATTTTTGTATTGCAGGCGTCTTCTCGCAAGGTTCTGAAATGATGACCCAGAGCTCCGGGGATCTTCATGCTTTACTAGTTGTTTTAGGGGGCTCTCTGCTATGTTAGGGTGTGTTTGTACGGGTCAAGAACTTTGTATTATTTCGTGATTTGAATGCAAGGATACTTTCTCAAAAAAGGAAAAAACTATAAAGCAATAATAAATCAGTTGGGCGACAGAGGTAGACGCTGCGTTGCTACTTCTTGAGCTTGGGTTTTTCCTTGAAGAAGAAAGGGTGATGCAGAAAAGTAGAGATAAGTTTTTCCCTCAGTTAAGAACCAAGGTATCAATCCACTAGGAGAAGAACGCCCAAATCACCAATACCTACAGAAACAATCAAACACTTGCACCCAACGCGATAAAAGGGTTGTCAATCCCTTCAATGTCAGTTGCAAAGGTGAGATCTGATAGAGATAGATAAAACTAATAAAAGATAAAGTAAATATTTTTGGGTTTTTTGGTTTATAGATCAGAAAGTAAAATATTACAAAATAGTAGATCGGAAGCTAATATGATGGAAAATAGACCCGGGGGCCATAGATTTCACTAGAGGCTTCTCTCATGAAGGCAAATAATACGGTGGGTGAACAAATTACTGTCGAGCAATTGATAGAAAAGTGCAAAGTTATGACGATATCCAAGGCAATGATTATGCAATATAGGCATCACGTCCGTGTCAAGTAGACCAACTCCTGTCAGCATCTATTACTATTACTCCACACATTGACCGCTATCCAGCATGCATCTAGAGTATTAAGTTCCTAAAGAACGGAGTAACGCCTTAAGTAAGATGACATGATGTAGAGGAATAAACTCATGCAATATGATGTAAACCCCATCTTTTTTATCCTTGACGGCTAAAATACAATACGTGCCTCGCTACCCCTAGTTTTTCATTGGGTGAGGACGCCGCAAGATTAAACCCAAATCCAAGCACCTCTCCCATTGCAAGAAAAATGAATCTAGTTGGCCAAACCAAACCGATAGTTCAAAGAGCATTACAAAGATACCAAATCATGCATATAAGAATTCAGAGAAGATTAAGATGATATTCATAGATAAGTTGATCATAAATCCACAACTCATCGGATCTCGACAAACACACCGCAAAAAAAGATTACATCGCATAGATCTCTAAGAACATCGAGGAGAACATGGTATTGAGAATCAAAGAGAGAGAAGAAGCCATCTAGCTACGAGCTATGGACCCATAGGTCTGCGGTAAACTACTCACGCTTCATCGAAAGGGCAATAGGGTTGATATAGATGCCCTCCATGATCGAATCACCCTCCGGCAGGATGCCGGAAAATGCCCCAAGATGGGATCTCACGGGATCAGAAGGTTGCGGCGGTGGAAAAGTGTTTTCGTGGATGCTTCTGGTGGTTTGGGAATATATGTGAATATATAGGACCAAGGGTTAGGTCAGAGGAGTCCTGAGGAAGCGGCAAGGCAGGGGGGCGCGCCCTCCCACTTGCCGCCGCCTCACGCCTCTTCTGACTTGATCTCCAAGTCTCCGGGGTGTCTTCTGGTCCAAGAAAAATCATCGCGAAAGTTTTATTCCACTTGGACTCCGTTTGGTATTCCTTTTCTGCGAAGCTCAAAAACAAGGAAAAAACAGAAACTAGCACTGGCTCTAAGTTAATAAGTTAGTCTCAAAAATAATACTTCCTCCGTCCCAAAATAAGTGTCTTGAGCTTAGTACAAATTTATACTAGAGCTAGTACAAAGTTGAGACACTTATTTTGGGACGGAGGGAGTATGAAATAGCATATTAATGCATATAAAGCATCCAAAACAGATAATATACTACCACAGAACAATAAAAAATTATAGATATGTTGGAGACATATCGGGTGTGTAGTGTTCAGCTAGTCGCAGAGCATGGATCAGTAGTACTGTGTAACGGGGACTTTTTTGAAGGGAATTAACTATTTGGCAACGTTGTCGTGGTACTAAGACTGACAGTAGAATGGGGGTAGGTATGGAGAGGCAAGATCCTAGCTATGGAGTAGTTGTATCATAAGGGATTTTCTGAGTTCAGGCCCTTCTCGGAGGAAGTATGACCTTCGTGCAGGAGCAGGAGGCGGTCATTGGATTATAAGCGTATGAGTTATAGGGGTGCGAACCCTTACGCGGATGGAGGGTGGCTTATATAGTGTCTGCCGGGACCCAGCCAGCCCCTTGGCGGAGGGTTTAAAAGTACATTAAGGCTTGGTGTTACAGTGCATGCCTTACATAAAGTGTCATCATGGCCATAAAGACTACTTAATTACAGACTGTTTGGATACAGAGTGGCTCTTGAACTCCTGGTGGTCGAGTGAGTCTTCATGGTCGAGTGTCTTCAAGTTCGTCGAGTGGAACCCTTCCAGGTCGACTGGAAGGGAGTTTCTTCTAAAGAAGCCCTTGGGAAGGGTACCTTGGACAGGTCCATGACCCTACCCTAGGTACATGACTTCATCATGAGCACCCGAATGGATCGAGGTTTGAGTGAGGAAGGAGTTGATAGTATTTCCGACCTGATTTTCGTGCTGCGAGTGTGTCTCACTATGGATCAATGACTTCTTAGTGATGGCGTCAACTTCTCTTTCAGTCGCCTTGATCCATTCTTTATAATTGTCGAGTGAACTTTATGAACTTGGAGATTTCCGGGCGACGGATTGTGGGAAATCTTCTGTCTGACAAGTTGCTCTGCTGTTAGCGGATTAAGTGGGATCCGAATTTTGGGAAGCGCGTGAAGCGGAGAAGACCGCGGAACTTAGATGGGATAGGGCGAAGACGCCTCGATTTCTGCGCCGCCTTTTTCGCCACGTATCGACCGCGTGACTGTTTCGGGATTTGACAGGATTGCCCGGGCCTACCGGTCAGCCACTCGGAAGTGACCTTATATAAAGCGTTGGACGGGGTTTTTTTGAACAGTGCGTCTTCATTCCCCTTCCTCAACCTTGCCTGATGCGCCCGCTTTTATCTCCGCCCATCTGCTCCTCACGCACCTCGCCGACGACAATGGTGAAGGAGAAGACGGCGGCCTTGGAGCGAGCGAAGAAGCGGCAGCGGCGACAGCGAAGGAAAAGCGACGGTCGGGCGGATCTTCGTCGCGGTCCCACCTGCCACAAGGCTGGGTCCAAGGAGACTAGATCCGCTCGACCATCACCCAGAAGGACCTCGATGATCTGGCCCATGAGGGACTGATCTCCCATGGGTCAGCAAGGCTTCCGGGGGCGGAATGGCAACCGCAGCCTCAGGAGGGTGAGTGCGTTCTCTTAGCTACCCATCTCGATCGCGGGTTCTCTCTGCCGCCGAATCTTTTCTTTCGAGGGTTTCTGAACTTCTTTGGGGCACAACTCCATCATTTCACTCCCAACTCCATTGCCTACCTCGCCGCTTTCGTGTCGCTGTGCGAAAACTTCCTGGGTTGTCGGCCTCACTGGGGTCTCTTCAAGCACATATTCACCTGTCGTTCTTAGACGGTGAAAAAGGTGAGTCCGAATGACGAGAGGACCAAAGTAATCCAGATGTGTGGGGGTCTCGGGATCCAAATGAGGAGTAAGAGTGTTTTCCAGCCATGACACTTCCTGAATCGGTTAGAGGGTGGCAGTCGACCTGGTTCTACTGCCAAGATGAGTCGACGCCGGGGCAGTCGACTGGTCTCCCTCCATTCTCCATGGACCGAGTGAACAAGCCATCTTCCCTGAAGGTACTTCCGAAGGAAAAGGCTCAGGTTAAAATGTTGATGGAGCGTGTAGTTCAGCTCATTCGCGACGAGGTAACTGGCATGGATCTTTTGGAGGTTTTTCTTCGACGGTGCATTCAGCCACTCCAGTATCAAGGCCACCCGATGTGGTTGTACTCTGGTACCGAGGACACCTCTCGGGTCCACCCAGAGGAGGTCGACGACACCACACTGGGAGGTGGATGGCTGCCATCACGGGGAACAAAGACAACCCTCGTGGGGCTAGGAGGATCCCACCGCTCGACCAGTCTTATGAACCAGACATGGTATGACCACTTATCCCCGGTTGTGATCCTGTTTCATTCATTTTGTTTCACTGCAAATCGGTCGATTGACCTTTGTCTTGTTTTGTTGTTTTCCAGGCCACCACTGAGTTGTATTCGATGCCCAACGGGGCGTAGGCACCGACTGAGGAGGAGGAAGGAAGTGGAGGTGAAAGTCAAGAGGAATGGGAATCAGATGGCGATGAGGGTGATGAAGATGATGGCTCCGACGAGTAAGAGGAGGAGGAAGTCACGCCTCCCCGTTCTGAAAGGAGATCCAAACTTGTCCATGATCCTGCAGTCGAGCGTGGCAAAGGAGTCACGCCTGTTGTTCAGTCGACCAACCGTCCTCGGACGACCTCTCCGGTGCCGACTGAAATAGCGCCGAAGCAATCTCGAGTGGCGCCGCCAAAGCCGACGAAGGCCTTGCCGAAGATGAAGATGGTGATTCCCACTATCTTTGGGTAACGACGTAACTTGCATCTCCTTGTTTTTCATGGATTTATTCTTGGTCGATTCGTCACCTGACCGACTGATTTCTGAAATTGTAGTGCTGCTACTTCTGATACCTCGACTAGACCTGAAGACCACGAAATGGAAGATGTTGTTACTTCCAACCCTGGTATGACCTTTGTAGTTCCGTCTTCAGTCGGTAGGATCTTTGTCTTTAACTTTGACTCTTTTCGGCAGCTCCAACTAACATCATCATTGACCTTCCTGATGACGATGACGAGGAACCACTAAGGCCCAGGAGGAATAGGAAAGCGTCTGCTGGCAAGGCAGCTCAGGTCGTGTTAGCACCCGAGACGTTGGTTGTGGAGTGGGACAATGTCACTCGGCCTACCGTATCCTTTGCGGTGCCGCTGACGAGTGCACGCCCTTCGTCGTCGAGTGTTGATCAGCCTTCACTTTTCTCGACCCACCACGTCCCAGAAGACCAAGCAAGCGCTGCCAAAGAAGCCATACGCCAGGCGGGGGTCATGATGGAGCAAGTGAAGGTGATCCGAGACGCCAGTCAAGCAGCTTATGATGCCAGTTCAGCTTTTCAGAGCAATGTTCAGGTTAGTCGATCACCGCTGTTACATTGGGATATGATACACGAAAACTTTTCTTTCTGAAAATCTTAGTATCTGTCATACACCCACTGGGTGCGTCGATTGAAATTCTGAATTGGTGGGGGCACGCTGAGTGCACCCACTGGGTGTAGTACCTAAGGCTATGGTGGACTGCTGGCGGTCGACCATAGTCTTTATGTCTTAAGCTTTCTATTTACTCGATCAGGTCGAATGGAATCATAGACCGGTGGGGGCACGCTGAGTGCACCCACTGGGTGTAGTCCCCGAGAGTGTGGTCGACTGCTGGCAGTAGACGACAGTCTAAAGAACTCCTCTCTTTTTTTGTGGCTATCTACTGGCGGTTAGCCTTTCTGTCCTGTTTTGGTCGACTGATCGACTCTAGCTGATAGAACTAGTGGGGGCACTCTGAGTGCACCAACTGGGTGTAGTCCCCGAGACTACAGTCGAATGTTTAGACTCGGCTGCAGTCTTAGAAATTCTATGATTTTTCCTTAGTCACTCGGAAGTGACCTATCTTTGACGTCTGTCGATTGGTTCTTCGCAGAAATCTTGTGAGCTTGCAGCTCGTTATACTGAGTTGGAGAACAAGCATATCCAGCTCGAACTTGATCTGAAGCTTTCCCATGAGAAATTCACGAAGGCGAAGGAGGAGGCAAAAGGTATGTTTGGTGAGAACCTTGACGACTGCCTTTGTTTCTTGTTCATTCTTGAATCTGATCTCATTGTGACTTTGCCGATAAACTGAGGGATTCTCTGAAGAAGAAGGATCTTGACCTCGCTGAGGCTCAGAAAGAAGCTTCAGAGAAAACCAAGCTCGCAGAAGAAAAGATGGCCTCAATCACCAAGCTTGAAGAGGAGAATACCAATCTGAAAGCTGCTCTTGATGCGGCCAACAAGGAGGTCAGTCGACTGAAGAATGACAAGATTGCTTTGAGCGACAAGGCCAGCGAGTTGGTGGGAAAGAAGAATGATCTGGAGACTTATCTGGGAGGACTCGCCAAGAAGCTATTCCTCATGCTCGAAGGTAATCCCTTGTATCATATAGGCCTTTTACCTATGATCTTGCCATCAAACTACTGTCTTAACTTTGGGGTGTGTCTGCAGAGTTCTGCCAGAACTTCAAGGAGGAGACTGGTCGACTGGAGACGAGCCTAGATCCCATTAACTCTCCTGTGAAGGACGAAACCGCCATGAATGTGCTTCAACTTGAGTCCCGCGTTGCTGCTGTTGTCGACTATCTTGCAAGGCTGAAGGTTGCAACTTCTCGCATTGACACAACACTCTGGCCAGGAGAAACACTTCAGAATGACCTTGAGTCTCTGATGACTCGACTGAACGATGTTCCAAGTCGAGTGGAAGAATGGAAGAAGTCTTCTGCCAGGTGCAGTGCGGACGTTGCTCTATCTCTGGCCCGTGTTCACTGTAAGGAAGCGCGAGAGGACAAGCTGGCAGCTCTCAAGGTGGCCAATACCAAGAAGCATGACTTCCGATCCTTCATGGAGACCTTCATCGCCGCTGCCACTCGGATCGTAGATGGAATCGACCTGGACGAATTCGTTGCACCTTCCAGCCCTCCACAGGAGGGGTATAAAACTTCTATGCTTGATGCTTTAAATTTGCCTCGGTATGCCGAGTGGTTTTTGTAACCGATAAACTTTAACGGGTTTAGCGCCTGAGCACTTTTGGTTCTATAAGACGTTATCTGAACTTGGATTCGACGTTGAATATGTTTGCATCTGGTTTGAGGTGTCCTTTTGCAGGCTTGGATGAAGCACATATTGCAATCGACTTGTACCTCATCACTCTTAGGCGAGCACTGGGCTGCAGCTAAGCCCCCGAGTGGGAGGTCTGCTCTCCACTCAGTAGGATTTTCAGAAACTTAGGCGAGCATTGGGCTGCAGCTAAGCCCCCGAGTGGGAGGTCTGTTCTCCACTCACTAGGATTTTCAAAAACTTAGGCGAGCACTGGGCTGCACCTAAGCCCCCGAGTGGGAGGTCTGCTCTCCACTTGGTAGGATTTTCAAAAACTTAGGCGAGCACTGGGCTGCAGCTAAGCCCCCGAGTGGGACGTCTGGTCTCCACTCGGTAGGATTTTCAAAAACTTAGGCGAGCATTGGGCTGCAGCTAAGCCCCCGAGTGGGAGGTCTGCTCTCCACTCGGCAGGATTTTCAAAAACTTAGGCGAGCACTGGACTGCAGCTAAGCCCCCGAGTGGGAGGCTGCTCTCCACTCGGTAGGATTTTCAAAAACTTAGGCGAGCACTGGGCTGCAGCTAAGCCCCGAGTGGGAGGTCTGCTCTCCACTCAGTAGGATTATCAAAATCTTAGGCGAGCACTGGGCTGCAGCTAAACCTCCGAGTGGGAGGTCAGCTCTCCACTCGGTAGGATTTTCAAAAACTTAGGCGAGCACTGGGCTGCAGCTAAGCCCCCAAGTGGGAGGTCTGCTCTCCACTCGGTAGGATTTGTGTGGTGTACCTCTGAAGAAGAAGGTATCAATAGACCTGCACCTCGTCTTCCTTGCGGAGCGCACATTATACTTGTGGCGTAGCTCAGAAGGAGAGGGTAGCAGTCGACCTGCACCTTGTCTTCCTTGTGGAGTGCACTTTATACTTGCGGCGTAGCCCGGAAGATGAGGGTAGCAGTCGACCTGCACCTCGTCTTCCTTGTGGAGCGCATGTTATACTTGTACTTAGGCGAGTGCTATGCTGTAGCTAAGCCCCCGAGTGGGAGGCTGGCTCACCACTCGGCAGGATTTCGTTGAAACTTAGGCGAGCACCTGGACTGCAGCTAAGCCTCCGAGTGGGAGGCTAGCTCACCACACGGTAGGATTTTATTTAAACTTAGGCGAGTACTTGGACTACAGCTAAGCCTCCGAGTGGGAGGCTGGCTCACCACTCGGTAGGATTTTATTTAAACTTAGGCGAGTACTTGGACTGCAGCTAAGCCTCCGAGTGGGAGGCTGGCTCACCACTCGGTAGGATTTTATTTAAACTTAGGCGAGTACTTGGACTACAGCTAAGCCTCCAAGTGGGAGGCTGGCTCACCACTTGGTAGGATTTTATTGAACTTAGGCGAAACGGATTCGCAGCTAAGCCTCCGAGTGTGAGGCTGGCTCACCACTCGGTAGGAATTTTACAAACTTAGGCGAAACGGATTCGCAGCTAAGCCACCCACTGGGGGGATCTTTGTGTAAACAAAAGTAACAACAATCACTTGGAAAATTATAACACTATTATCTTTCAAAAATAAACTACATAAGTACTTTTAGTACATTTCCGAGTGCATATTTTAAGTGTAAAAGGGGCGGAGCAGCTCCGCGTTCCAAGCTCGGGGCTCGTCGATCTGATGCTCGACGTTGTAAAGACGGTATGCTCCATTGTGGAGAACCTTGGTGACGATGAAGGGGCCTTCCCAAGAAGGAGCAAGCTTGTGTGGCTTCTGCTGATCCACTCGGAGAACCAAATCTCCTTCCTGGAAGGCTCGACTCCTCACATTTTTGGCGTGGAAGCGATGCAAGTCCTGCTGGTAAATGGTCGATCGGATCAAGGCCATCTCCCTTTCTTCTTCTAGAAGGTCGACTGCGTCTTGCCGGGCTTGTTCTGCTTCAGCTTCGGTGTAGAGTTCGACTCGGGGAGCGTTGTGAAGCAGGTCACTCGGCAAGACCGCTTCAGCTCCGTAGACCAAGAAGTACGGAGTTCTCCCAGTCGACCGGTTAGGTGTGGTCCTTAGTCCCCAAAGTACTGACGGAAGTTCGTCGACCCATGCACCACCCGCGTGTTTGAGGTCGCGCATCAATTGGGGTTTCAACCCTTTGAGAATCAAGCCATTTGCTCGTTCTGCCTGTCCATTCGACTGAGGGTGAGCTACTGAAGCATAGTCGACTCGTGTGCCCTGAGATGTGCAGAAGGCTCTAAATTCCTCGGAATCGAAGTTTGACCCATTGTCAGTGATGATGCTGTGTGGAACTCCATATCTGAATATGAACTCCCTGATGAAGCTCACAGCAGTGCCGGCATCAAGATTCTTGATGGGTTTAGCATCAATCCATTTGGTGAACTTGTCGACTGCCACCAGCACATGGGTGAAGCCGCTTCTGCCTGTTCTTAGAGGTCCAACCATATCCAATCCCCATACAGCAAAAGGCCAGACGAGTGGTATGGTCTTTAAGGCTGAGGCGGGCTTGTGTGACATATTGGAGTAAAATTGACATCCTTCACACTTGTCGACTATCTCCTTTGCCATTTCATTCGCTCTTGGCCAGTAAGATCCGGCTCGGTATGCTTTAGCCACAATGGTCCGAGAGGACGCATGATGGCCACAGGTCCCCGAGTGGATATCGTCAAGGATTATCCGACCTTCTTCTGGCGTTATACATTTCTGACCAACTCCAGTCGCGCTTTCTCTGTACAACTGTCCCCTTATCACTGTGAAGGCTTTAGATCGGTGAACGATCTTTCGAGCCTCTTCTTCATCCTCTGGGAACTCTTTCCTTAAGATAAACGCAATATACGGCACTGTCCAATCGGGAGTGATCACCAACACTTCCATGATCAGGTCGACCACTGCTGGAATTTCAACCTTAGTCGGATCTGTGACACTTTTAGGCTGCGGAGCTTCTTCGGTAAAAGGATCTTCTTTAATTGACGGAGTATGGATATGTTCCAAAAACACGTCACTGGGAATGGCTTCTCTCTTGGAACCTATCTTCGCCAAATCATCAGCCGCTTGATTCTTCAGTCGGGGTATATGATGGAGCTCTAACCCTTCAAATTTCTTTTCAAGCTTTCTCACTGCATTGCAGTATCCAGTCATGGCTGGGCTTCTAACGTCCCACTCCTTCATCACCTGATTGACCACCTAATCTGAGTCGCCATAAACTATAAGGCAATGGACACCGAGTGAAATGGCCATGCGCAACCCATATAAAAGTGCCTCGTATTTTGCTTCATTATTGGAGGAACCAAAGTGGATCGGAAGCACATATCTAAGCTTATCTCCTCGGGGGGAAACCAATACTACCCCAGCACCGGAACCATTTAACATTTTAGAGCCATCAAAGAACATGGTCCAATGCTCCGAGTGAACTTGAGTCGACTGCTGTTGTTCAATCCACTCGGCAAGGAAATCTGCTATTGCTTGGGACTTAATGGCTTTCTTTGCCTCAAACTTGATATCAAGGGGAAGGAGTTCAATCATTTCGCCACTCGACCAGTTGCATCTCTGTTGTGTAGAATCTCGGCGGTGGGCGTCGTCGGCAGCTGTAATGGAATGATCAGAGAAATAATGAGCAACCTTCTTCGTGGTCATGTAGATCCCATACACGAGCTTCGGATAATGAGGGTATCTTTGCTTCATGGGGTAAAAACTTCGGAAAGATAATATACTGGGCGCTGAACTCTGAAGGCTTTTCCTTCTTCTTCCCACTCGACCGTAAATCTTGTCTTGACGACTTGTCATGTGGCTGCAATGTAAAAGCAGAGGCTCTTTGCTGATCGGAGCAGCAAGCACCGGCTGGGTGGATAGCGAGCTTTTAGCTCGGCAAATGTTGCATCGACCACGGAGTCCACTCGAACTTATCGACTTCTTCATCGATCGGTAAAGAGGCAATGCCTTTTCACCGGCGAGATGAATTGACTTAATGTGGCCAAGCATCGGTATGCTTCTTGACATCGTGCACACGCGCGCAGGCGTTTCATTGAGATATAGTGCCAACTTTTTACGGGTTAGCGTTGATTCCTCGTTGGAAGCGAAAACCGAGTAACTTTCCACGGGAACTCGAATGTGCACTTTGATGGATTGAGCTTGATATCATATCTCCTGAGATTGGCAAATGTTTCGGCGAGGTCAGTCAACAGGTCGGAACCCTTTCGTGATTTGACCACAATATCATCCATGTACGCTTCCATGTTCCGACTGATTTGAGTGAGTAAACATTTCTAAATCATCCTCATAAACGTGGCTCCGGCATTCTTGAGGCCGAATGGCATGGTGACATAGCAGAAGCACCCGAATGGAGTGATGAAAGCTGTTTTGATCTCGTCGGGTCCATACAGACGGATCTGATGGTACCCGGAATAGGCGTCTAAAAAAGACAATCTCTCACATCCTGCAGTCGAGTCGACAATTTGGTCAATGCGAGGAAGAGGAAAATGATCTTTCGGGCAGGCCTGATTGATATGTTTGAAATCGATGCACATGCGAAGTGACTTGTCCTTCTTGGGGACCATGAAAACATTGGTGAGCCACTCGGAGTGATAAACCTCTCGGATAAACTCCGCTTTCTGTAGCCGAGCCACCTCCTCGCCAATGGCCTTTCTCTTCTGGACGGCAGACCGTCGAAGATGTTCTTTGACAGGTTTTGCTTTTGGGTCGACTCGTAAACGATGCTCAGCCAGCCCCCTGGGAACACTCGGCATGTCAGCAGTCTTCCATGCAAAGATTTCCCAGTTCTCACGGAGGAACTGGATGAGCGCTTCTTCCTATTTAGAGTTGAGTGTTGTGGAAATATGAGTCGGAGCAGCACTGGGGTCGGTCGGGTGAATGTGAACGGGTTTCGTCTCACCAGACGACTGGAATAAATCACTCGAATCTGCATTTTTCTAACATTCTTCCAGTTCCACCACTGTTATCTGAGAATCGGCAATATTCGAGCCCCTCTGAAAACACTCTTCTGCCTTTTTCCAATTGCTAGTGATGGTGATCACACCCTTGGGGCCAGGCATCTTCAGTTTGAGGTATACGTAACATGGTTGAGCCATGAACTGTGCATAAGCTGGCCTGCCCAAGATAGCGTGATAAGCACTCTAGAAATCCACGACTTCAAATGTCAGCTTCTCTTTACGGAAATGCTTCGAATCGGCGAAAACCACATCTAGAGCTATTTGGCCGAGTGACTCAGCCTTCTTTCGAGAATGAGCCTGAAACTCATGTTCTTTGGGCGAGTGCGTACATCGGAATGCCCATTCCTTTTAGCGTCTCTGGAGACAATATATTCAATCCACTGCCGCCATCCATCAGAACCTTAGTCAGTCGAGTGCCTTGACGATCGGGTCGACTCATCAAAGCTTGCCTCCCGGGGTGGCTATGTGTGTCGGGTGATCGGACTGGTCGAATGTAATGGCGGTGCGAGACCATTCGAGATAGTGGGTGTCGCCGAGCAACCATATTCACCTCACGGTTGATAACTTTCAACCGACTTTTGCTCTCCACATCAGCAAAGATCATCAGGGTGGAATTGACATGGGGGTACCCTTCGTCACTGTCCTCTTTGTCCATAGCCTTGTCCGACTCCTTCTCCTTATCCTTGGATTGTTTTCCTTGAAACTGCTGGATTAAGAGCCGGCACTGGCGAGTGGTATGTTTTGGGTAGATGAAGTTACCCTCTTCGTCTTTCTTTGTGTGGATGTGACATGGCAGGTCCATCACGTCGTTTCCTTCCTTATCCTTTACCTTCTTGGGGTTCATGGATCCTTTGGGCTTCCCTTTGAATTTGCCCTGAGTCACGGCCAGGGCCTCTCCAGGAGCAGCTGGCTCGGCTTTCCGCTTTTGCTTCCGACTGGAGTTTCCTTTTTCCGACTGACTCGGCTTGTACTTGCCACTCCGGAGTCGATCCTCTTCTTCACCATTGGCGTATTTGGTGGCAATCTCCATCATTCGACTCAGGGTTATATCACCGGTCCGACCAAACTTCAAACTTAAATCTCTGTTCTTAACGCCATCCTTGAAGGCCTGATCGCTTGATGATCGAACCGTTCTCCACCGTATGATGCAATGTGATCCATCTCTGGATGTAATCCCTCGAGGTCTCATTAGACTTTTGCACGCAGACCTGCAGCTCTGTCGATCCTGCTGGTCGCTTGCAAGTTCCTCAAATGTCTGGCGAACACTCGAGAAAGATCTTCCCAAGTGTAAATGCTGCTAGGAGCTAGCTGATTCAACCAGGCCTGGCGAACCCTCCAACATGAGTGGTAGGTGTTTCATGGCCACCTCATCATTGCCACCGCCAATCTGCACAGCCACTCGGTAGTCCTCGAGCCAAGTTTCAGGCCTCGACTCACCAGTGAACTTACTTACCCCAGTCGCCAACCTGAAGTTGGGAGGGATCACCGCGGCCCTGATGGCTCTGCTAAAACATTCTGGTCCTGAAACATGGACTCGGCTGCTGGTGGGCGCACCTCTGTCATGGCCTTCTCGATGAGCTCTGTTCCGGTCGATCAAACCTTGCACGATGATGGATCTCGCGTCAAAGCCTGGTTCCCTGGGGTCGACCGAAGCTCTCCGCCCAACACTGTGATGGCGCCTATCATCTTGCTGCCGAGGGGCGTAAGACCCACCCCTTGGGGGAGGAGTGGGCACTCGACGCCGATCATCACGATCGGATCGGTCATCATACTGGTCACGTCGACCTCCACTTCCCTCACGCCGCGGAGGCGATCTTGGGCTATGAACCGCCTGGACTGTATTCGCAGCGACGGATCGACTGTGAATCCTGTTGCGTGACAATGACACAGCTAAATTCTGATCTCCTGCTGCCAGGAGCAAATCTCAGATCTGCATCAAGCCTCTGCCAGCCTCCGACTGAGAGGGCTGAATTGACTCTGCTATACGGGCTACAGCTGCTAGATTCTGAATCGGGGTTCGATATACCTGAGTTGGTTGCGGAAAGAGTTGACGTCGACTGCAGTCGGGTACTCGTTGCCGCGCGCGTTCGTCGAGTGCTCGCTGGAGGTTCTCCTGTCGAGTGCGCTCAGCCAAGTTGGCCAAACGCGCATCCTCCAAGGCACGAGCCTCGGGGGTTTCTCCTACAATGGGAGTATGCAGAGCATCCATATTTCGGCGACGAAGATCTTCCCTTTGGATAGAAGTGAGTGGCTCGGGTTGATACTCCTCGTGGACCTGAGTGGGGTCGACTCCGCCGTCCGCCCCGTCAGTGCGGGGGAAGCCGGGAGGACTACGAGGCCCATTGACCATCAGAACCTCCGCCGCAGGATCATCTTGCATCGCACTTGGATCACGATCTCTCTGAGCCGGTCGGCAGATCGAGCAGCCGTAGAGATTCATCGGGCTCGATTGCCGCGACTTGGGTGGTGGCCGATTGGCGAGCCACTCCGTGTCTCACCCACCGCTGAAGTCTCGACCGACCAGAGCGCTTGCACTGGCGGGAGACAGGGAGGGAGGACGACACTGGAGTCGGCCGATACGGAGCCGACGGTTGTCGCAGCAGGACGCCACGGACACATGCACGAAAGTGCGTCACCCCGCGGACGGGAAGCGCGTCGATGTCAAGTGGAGCCTCCTGGAGCCAAGCGGAATCGTCGGCGATGAACGTGAACGCGCCGAGACGGATCTCGCGGCCCTCGACCAGAACTCCGCCAGAAACCATGATGAAGGCGATCGGAACAATTGCAACTTCTCAAATAAGTCGCTAAGACACCTGCCCCGTGGAGGGTGCCAACTGTCGTGGTACTAAGACTGACAGTAGAATGGGGGGTAGGTATGGAGAGGCAAGATCCTAGCTATGGAGTAGTTGTATACGCAAGGGATTTACGAGTTCAGGCCCTTCTCGGAGGAAGTAACAGCCCTACGTCTCGGAGCCCGGAGGCGGTTGACTGGATTATAAGCGTATGTGTTACGAAGTGCGAACCCTTACGCGGTGGAGGGTGGCTTATATAGTGTCTGCCAGGACCCAGCCAGCCCACGCAGCGGAGGTTTTAAAGTACATTAAGGCCTGGCGTTACAGGTAACGCTTTACATAAAGTGTCATCATGGCCATAAAGACTACTTAATTACAAACCGTATGGATACAGAGTGGCTCTTGAACTCCTGGTGGTCGAGTGAGTCTTCATGGTCGAGTGTCTTCGAGTTCGTTGAGTGGAACCCTTCCAGGTCGACTGGAAGGGAGTTTCTTCTAAAGATGTCCTTGGGAAGGGTACCTTGGACAGGTCCATGACCCTACCCTAGGTACATGACTTCATCAAATGTAGCATGCAATTTTAAAAAAAATCCTACGCTCACGCAAGATCTATATAGGAGAAGCATAGGGAGAGTATGTCCACGTACCCTCGTAGACCAAAAGCGGAAGCATTTGACAATGTGGTTGATGTAGTCGAACTTCTTCTCGTTCCAACCGATCAAGCGCCGAACATATGACGCCTCCGATTTCTGCACACATTGATAGAAGTTCAAATTATCATAATGATATCCACGCAATGATCATTACATAGGCATCACGTCCAAGATTAGTAGACCGACTCCTGCCTGCATCTACTACTATTACTCCACACATTGACCTCTATCCAGCATGCATCTAGTGTATTAAGTTCATGGAAAAGCGGAGTAATGCAATAAGGACGATGACATGATGTAGACAAGATCCGTTTATCTATTGCGGCATATATGTATCCTGTCTTTTTATCCTTAGTAGCAACAATACATACATGTCGGTTCCCTTTCTGTCACTGGGATCAAGCACCGTAAGATCGAACCCACTACCGGGCACCTCTTCCCATTGCAAGATAAATAGATCAACTTGGCCAAACGAAACCCAAATATCGTAGAAGAAATACGAGGCTATAAGAGATCACGCATATAAGAGATCAAAGAACTCAAATAACTTTCATGGATATAAAAAGATATAACTGATCATAAACTCGATGTTCATCAGATCCCAACAAACACACCGCCAAAAGACTTACATCATATGGATCTCCAAGAGACCATTGTATTGATAATAAAGAGAGAGCGAGAGGAATCCATCTAGCTACTAACTACAGACCCTAAGGTCTACAAAGAACTACTCACGCATCATCGGAGAGGCACCAATAGAAGTGGTGAACCCCTCCGTGATGGTGTCTAGATTGGATCTCGTGGTTCTGGACTCCGCGGCGACTGGATGAAAATTCCGTTGACTCCCTTGGGTTTCTGGAATATTGGGGTATTTATAGAGCAAAGAGTTGGTCCAGGGGGCACCCAAGGTGGGCACAACCCACCTGGGCGCGCCTGGGCTTCCTGGCGCGCCCTAGTGGGTTGTCCCCTCCTCGGGACTCCCCCCAGGTGCAATCAGGGCCCGTTGTGTTCCTTCTAGCCTATAAAAATCATCGTAAATTGGCATGGCATTTGGACTCCTTCTGATATTGATTTCCTGCAATGTAAAAAACATGCAGAAAACAACAACTGGCACTTGGCACTTTGTCAATAGGTTAGTACCAAGAAATTATATAAAATGACTATATAATGATTGTAAAACATCCAAGATTGATAATAAAACAACATTGAATAATCAAAAATTATAGATACGTTGGAGACGTATCAGAGGGGAGGAGAGGCAGCCAAGGGGCACCCCAAGTAGGAGGAATCCTACTTGGGGTCCTCCCAATTCGGCCTCCTCCCTTTCCTATTCCTATTCGGAGTAGGAAGGGAAGAGGGGGAAGGGGGAATCCTATTCCCTTTTTCCTTTCCTCCTTGACTTTCCTTATCCAATTTGGCCAGCCCATATGGGGGGGCACACCAGCCATATTTCCCCTCTTGGCCCATAAGGCCTGTATCTTTTGCCGCGGGTGCCCGGAACCCCTTCCGGTGACCCGATAAGTACCTGGTGCATCCCGAAACACTTCCGGTGTCCGAATACCATCGTCCTATATATCAAACTTTACCTCTCGACCATTTAGAGACTCCTCGTCATGTCCATGATCACATCCGGGACTCCGAACAACAATTTGGTCACCAAATCACATAACTCATATAATACAAAATCGTCTTCGAACGTTAAGCGTGCGGACCCTACGGGTTCGAGAACTATGTAGACATGACCGAGACACCTCTCCAGTCAATAACCAATAGAGGAACATGGATGCTCATATTGGCTCCTACATATTCTAATAAGATATTTATCGGTCGAACAGTAATGACAACATACGTTATTCCCTTTGTCATCGGTATGTTACTTGCCCGAGATTCGATCATCGGCATCTTCATACCTAGTTCAATCTCGTTACCGGCAAATCTCTTTACTTGTTCCATAATACATCATCCTGCAACTAACTCATTAGTCACATTGCTTGCAAGGCTTCTTATGATGTGTATTACCGAGAGGGCCCTGAGATACCTCTCCAATACTCGGAGTGACAAATCCTAATCTTGATCTATGCCAACCCAACAAACACCTTCGGAGATACCTGTAGAGCATATTTATAATCACCCAGTTACATTGTGATGTTTGATAGCACACAAGTTATTCCTCCATTATCCGGGAGTTGCATAATCTCATAGTAGAAGGAATATGTATTTGACATGAAGAAAGCAACATCAATAAAACTGAAGGATCAATATGCTATGCTAAAGGATGGGTCTTTCCCATCACATTATTCTCCTAATGATGTGACCCCGTTCATCAAATGACAACAGACGTCTCTGGTTAGGAAACTTAACCATCTTTGATTAATGAGCTAGTCTAGTAGATGCTTACTAGGGACATAGTGTTTTGTCTATGTATCCACACATGTATCAAGTTTCCGGTTAATAAAATTCTAGCATGAATAATAAACATTTATCATGATATAAGGAAATGAAAAATAACAACTTTATTATTGCCTCTAGGGCATATTTCCTTCAGTCTCCCACTTGCACTATAGTCAATAATCTAGTTCACATCGTCATGTGATTTAACACCAACAGTTCACATCTTTATGTGATTAACACCCATAGTTCACATCTCCATGTGAGCAACACCCAATGGGTTTAGTAGAGTCAATAATCTAGTTCACATCGCTATGTGATTAACACCCAAGGAGTACTAAGGTGTGATCATGTTTTTCTTAAGAGAGAAGTTTAGTCAACGTGTCTATCTCATTCAGATCCATATGTATTTTACAAATTTCTATCTCTACAATGCTCCGCATGGAGCTACTCTAGCTAATTGCTCCCACTTTCGATATGTATCCAGATCGAGATTCGGAGTCATCTAGATCGGTGTCAAAGCTTGCATTGACGTAACTCTTTATGACGAACTCTTAATCACCTCCATAACCGAGAAGTATTTCCTTAGTCCTCTAAGGATAATTTTGACCGTTGTCCAGTGATATACTCCTGTATCACTTATTGTACCGCCTTGCCAAACTTATGGCATGGTACACAATAGGTCTGGTACACAACATGGCATACTTTATAGAACCTATGGTTGAGGCATAGGGAATGACTTTCATTCTTTCTCTATCTTATGCCATGGTCGGGCTTTGAGTCTTACTCAACTTCACACCTTACAATACAGGCAAGAATTCTTTCTTTGACTGATCCATTTTAAACTCCTTCAAATTCTTGTCAAGGTATACACTCATTGAAAAATCTTATCAAGCGTCTTGATCTATCTTTATAGATCTTGATGCCTAATATATAAGTAGCTTCCCAGAGGTCTTTCATTGAAAAATTCTTATTCAAGTATCCTTTTATGCGATCCAGAAATTTGATATCATTTCCAATCAACAATATGTCATCCACATATAATATCAAAAATGCTACATAGCTCCCACTCACTTTCTTGTAAATACAGGCTTCACCATAAGTCTGTATAAAACCATATGCTTTGATCACCTTATAAAAGTGTATATTCCAACTCCGAGATGCTTGCACCAGTCCATAGATGGATCGATGAAGTTTGCACACTTTGTTAGCACCATTAGGATCGACAAAACCTTTTGGTTGCATCATATACAACTCTTCTTTAGGAAATCCATTAAGGAATGCAGTTTTGACATCCATTTCACTACTAGGAAAAGGCCTATAGATAGGATTGACTCTAATGGCGCACCGTGGGTGCAGTGCGCCACTACTATATACTAATGGCGCTTTTGTTTCTCATACGCCATTAGAGTGGAAGACTCTAATGGCGCACGGCCGTGAGTGCGCCATTAGTATGAATTCTTTTTTCCATTTTCCCATACATACTAATGGCGCATGAAACAACCAATGCGCCATTACTATATATAACTTCTAATGGCGCACGGGCTGGGATGTGCGCCATTCATCAGATCCCCTCCATCTCGATCTCGATCCCCTCCATCTCGATCTCGATCCCCTCCATCTCGATCTCGATCCCCTCCATCTCGATCTCGATCCCCTCCATCTCGATCTCGATCCCCTCCATCTCGATCGCACCAAGACCTCCCGCTAGCTCTACCCATCGCAACCTCCCCGCTCCACCGCCGAGCACCTGCCCAGCCCAGCGCACCGCACATTTTGAATATATTTTATTTTTTTACTATTTTTATAAAAAATATTACACTGTTATAATTTAAACAAGTTTGATAAACACAAATAAATATAAAAACAGCATTTAAAATGCATAAAAAATATTCTTGTTATGATTTAAACAAGTTTGAACATATTTAAACACAAGTTTGAACATATTTAAAATGCATATTCAGATCCCCTCCATCTCGATCTCAATCCCCCATCTCGATCTCGATCCCCTCCATCTCGATCGCACCCGCACCCTCCCCGCTAGCTCTACCCATCGCAACCTCCTCCGCTCCACCCCGAGCACCTGCCCGCCCCCCCCAAGACCAAGACATTTTGAACATATTTTTATTTTTTTACTATTTTTATAAAAATATTACCTGTTATAATTTAAACAAGTTTGATAAACACAAATAAATATAAAAACATCATTTAAAATGCATAAAAATATTATTGTTATGATTTAAACAAGTTTGAACATATTTAAACACAAGTTTGAACATATTTAAAATGCATATTATGTATCCCCTCCATCTCGATCTCGATCCCCCATCTCGATCTCGATCCTCCATCTCGATCGCACCCGCACCTCCCGCTAGCTCTACCCATCGCAACCTCCCGCTCCACCGCCGAGCACCGGCCCGGCCCCAGCAAGAACCCGCACATTTTGAACATGTTTTTAATTTTTTTACTATTTTTATAAAAAATATTACACTGTTATAATTTAAACAAGTTTGATAAACACAAATAAATATAAAAACAGTATTTAAAATGCATAAAAATATTACTGTTATGATTTAAACAAGTTTGAACATATTTAAACACAAATAAATATAAAAACACCATTTAAAATGCATAAAAATATTGGGGATCACAGGAGTCGAACCCGGGACCTCTGGTGTGAGAACTGGCTGTGACCGGTCGAGCTAGTAGAGGGACTTGATGTGGATCAGTTCGGTGGAATATAACCTGTTGGCTCGGCGAAATATCTAATGGCGCACCATGGTGAGGTGCGCCATTAGTGTGGATGTACTTATGGCGCACCGGTGGTTGGTGCGCCATTAGTATTGTGCCTCCATCCATCCATAGCCCCCCCGGCGGCCCACCTCTCTCCCTCGCCCTCGATCCCCTCTCTCTCCCTCGCCCTCGCTCTCGATCCCTTCCCGCGCGCTGCTGCCCGCCGCCTCGATCCCTTCCCGATGCCGCTGCCCGCCGCCTCGGCGCTGCCCGCCGCCTCGCGCCGCCGCAGCGCCGCCAGCGCCGCTGCCCGCCGCCTCGCCGCCCAGCCGCTGCTTCGCCGCCCGACGCTGCCCCACCGCCTCGACGCCGCCTCGCCCGACGCCGGCGAGCGACCAGTACTCCATTTGTCCCCAACCCCTCTCCCCACCTCGCCGGCCGGGTTTCGATCGGATCCCCTCTCGCGCCGTCTCCGGCGGCGGCTGGGTTCCCTGGCCGCCTCTGGAAGAGGGCGCGCCGCCTTTTGGAGGACACTGGGATGGACGGGCGGGCCCGGAGGAGGAGGAGGAGGCGACGGACTCCGTCGGCGACAGATCGTCGCCGGACGACGGCTGGTCCTGCTGCGCTGCGCTGCGCGCGCCGCTTGCTGCTGCTTTGCTCTTCGCGGGCTTGTTCAGCGCGCTGGTAGATGGCGCCAGACCACTTGGCCGCCGCTCGTTGTCCTCCACCACCAGCACACGTTGCCGCGTTCAGTATGCGATCTCTGAAACTGCATGCGCCCATATAGATCATAATTCATATGAAAAAATGTGCAGCGTCGATCATAATTTCATTGAAAATTTGCAGGAGATCACATGCGTGCGCACCCTAGGACGTATATGTCGGGCAGCCCTTCTATCCGGAGAAAATGTGCACAATCTTCAATATAACTTTGGTAGTTGGATTTCTCGATGATCCATATCATTGGTGAGAGCTACGGTAGCACAACAACCGCAAGTTCAATGATGGCTTCGGCAATAATTTTGAAGCTTATAGTCGTATTTATAATCTCCATTTGCTGTAGTACTCCAGTTAACTGAAACATAATACAATTCTGCTTATGTGTTGCATATTTTGGAACTATATTTATCATTACCATTTCAAGGAATTCTGCTTATTTTTGGAACTATATTTTGGAACTATATTCACTATTACAAGGAATTTGCATAATACAGTTCAATGATGACTCATGTTGAAGATTGTGCACCCCGGTTGAAAGCTTCTGGATGCATTATGTGCCATTGGTCTTTTTTATAAGCAAAAACAATTGTTAGCTTTTAGATGTTGTGGTGGTTCACTTGGTGGTATATTGTTTTGAATTACACTTGTTAGCTTTTTTATAAGCAAAAACATGCCAATGTATTTTCCATGCTATGATGGAGGCCTTTTTTTGCCTTGTCCACCCGAGAGGCCCTTGAGTTTGCCGGAATGTCGATTAACTTCCGTTCCGGAAAAGTCGAGCACTCCATATGTCCTATTTTCAGCAAAGGTCATGCTGAAATTTTCCGTGAATTTTAGCATGACTTTGTTAAAAATAGGACATATGGGGTACTGCGACTAATGCATGTTTTATGATCTGTTGTAAGGGTACTAATTGGTCTCTTCTCTGCTTATCGAGATGGCGGAAGCAGCCACCGCTGATCTGCGACATCGCAATCTGAGTTGGATGATTCCGAGTTCTTCACTATCATACTTGAGGCTTCATTGGATCCATGACGCTGGTATATAAAATGACGAGATCTCCCTTCACCCATCTCATTATGATATCTGTTGTTTGCTACATCACTCATTTTCCCAAACTGCAGAGGCTGCCCGACAGGTTTATGAACATCTTGATGGGTGAAGATCCATAAATAATGTGAAGCTGCGACAGACGGCGGCGGGTTTCGCAGCGATGGGATGTGCGGTTGGCGATCAAGAAGGGCCACATGTACTTGTCTCGTGGGTGGGAGAACTTCTACCGTGCCTCACGACCTGCAGCTGGGGTACTTCCTTGTCTTCAGTACGCGACGCGCCAACATGCTCATCGTGAAGGTGTACAACAAGACTATGTGTCGCATGCGATCTGTGCCGATGATGATGCGATGCGTTCGCCTCTTCTTATTCCTCTACATTTGGCTTTGTCTCACATCGATTGTTAACGGTCATTGTTGCATTTTGGACAGGTAGGAGCAGCAAGAGCGACATGGCTACAGCCAAAGCAGCGGCGACTATGGCTGTAGCGAAAAGTGCAGCGATTAAGTCTAAGCGACAGAAGCAGCGATTCCGCACCGGCATAGACAACAAGAAGGATGATCCGGACTGGAGTGCGGGAGAAGAGGAGCAGAGTGAGGATGGGCATCGGTGAGGATGACCTAGCACTGGTGGTGGTGACCAAGGGCAAGAGATGGTGGTGGTGACCATGGGCAAGAGATGGAGGTGGTGAGGATGACCTAGCGATGGTCGTGCTCAAGGTGGCCTCGCGATGGTGGTGGTGCTCGACAATGACCACGCACCGGTGGTGGCGCCGGTGATCCCACAGCTGGGCAACATGACCACGCCAATTGTGGTAGAAGACTACATCCCACTACCTCCACTGCCTCCACAGCCTCGCCGCTCTAGGCACATCAGGGAGATGAAGGAGAAGAACTGCCTACTTTGTCAGGTATGTCAGATCTCCTATAGGTTAGCTATCCAAAATGATATATATATATACTTAGTTACCTATGTTATCTCTAATATGCTTAGTTTCCTATAGGTTAGCTTCATTTTACCTAAGTTGGCTCTAATATACTAACTTAGAGCTTATATGCTTAGTTTCCTATAGGTTAGCTCCAAAATAACTTATGTTAGCACAAAATGATCAAGTTTACATAATAAGCTTATAGTCTTTTCTTAATCTTCTTCTTTTCCAAAATGACATAGGTTAGCTTCATTTTACCTAAGTTGGCTCTAATATACTAACTTAGAGCTTATATGCTTAGTTTCCTATAGGTTAGCTCCAAAATAACTTATGTTAGCACAAAATGATCAAGTTTACATAATAAGCTTATAGTCTTTTCTTAATCTTCTTCTTTTCCAAAATGACATAGGTTAGCTTCATTTTACCTAAGTTGGCTCTAATATACTAGCTTAGACCTTATATGCTTAGTTTCCTATAGGTTAGCTCCAAAATAACTTATGTTAGCACAAAATGATCAAGTTTACATAATAAGCTTATAGTCTTTTTCTTAATCTTCTTATTTTCCAAAACTCTTCTTATTCTTCTTCTAGTCTTATTCTTTTTCTTCTTCTAACTTCTTGTTTATCATTTTGCAGATTTGATTTAATTGACGGAAGCTTGCGTGGATGGGGTGCTTCTTTTTCATTTCTGTTTTTATTTTGTATGAATGTGAAACTTTTGTGAATTGATGGATAACGGTGTTGGATGAACAATGTGAAACTTTTGTAACGACGGAACTATGTGTTGGCTATGTACGTATGTATATATGATGAAACTTGTGTGTTGGATATGATTGCTATATGGATGCTTGTTGTACATATATGATTGCTATATGGATGCTTGTTGTACATATATATGTGTTGAATATCTCATATGTGAAATAGTGACATGAGATTAAGAAGAAAAGAATTAAAAAGTTGTTACTAATGGCGACTACAAGATGTCTTTATTTGTAAGTATAGCAGATAATAGTGGCGCCTTGTGAGCAGTACTAATGGCGCATCGCAGGTGCGCCATTAGAATACCAGATTCTAATGGCGATAGGTGGTGCGCCATTAGAAAGAAATTCTAATGGCGTGATGCCAGTGGCGCACCAGCCATGCGCCATTAGAAGGCAAAACTGGTGCGCCACTAGCATGCCTTTTCCTAGTAGTGTTTGCCAGATTTCATAAAATGTGGCAATTGCTAACATGATTCGGACAGAATTAAGCATCGCTACGAGTAAGAAAATCTCATCGTAGTCAACACCTTGAACTTGCCGAAAACCTTTTGCGACAAGTCGAGCTTTGTAAATAGTAACACTACCATCAGTGCCCGTCTTCCTCTTGAAGATCCATTTATTTTTAATGGTTTGCCAATCATCGGGCAAGTCCACCAAAGTCCACACTTTGTTCTCATACATGGATCCTATCTCAGATTTCATGTCCTCAAGCCATGTATCGGAATCTGGGCTCATCATAGCTTCTTCATAGTTCGTAGGTTCGCCATGGTCTAGTAACATGACTTCCAGAATGGGATTATCAAACCACTCTGGTGCAGAACATGCTCTGTTCGACCTACGAGGTTTAGTAGTAACTTGATCTGAAGTTTCATGATCATTATTTTTAGCTTCCTCTCTAGTTGGTGTAGGAATCATGGGAACGGTTTTATGTGATGAGCTAATTTCCAATTCGAGAGAAGGTACAATTACCTCATCAAGTTCTACTTTCCTTTCACTCACTTCTTTTCAGAGAAACTCGTTTTCTAGAAAAGATCTATTCTTAGCAACAAAGATCTTGCCTTCGGATCTATGGTATAAGGTGTCCCAACAGTTTCTTTTGGGTATCCTATGAAGACGCACTTCTCCGATTTGGGTTCGAGCTTATCAGGCTAAAGCTTTTTCACATAAGCATCGCAACCCCAAACTTTAAGAAATGACAACTTAGGTTTCTTGCCAAACCACAGTTCATACGGTGTCGTCTCAATGGATTTAGACGGTGCCCTATTTAACATGAATGCAGCTATATCTAATGCATAACCCCAAAATGTTGGAAATATGCCCTAGAGGCAATAATAAAATGGTTATTATTATATTTCCTTGCTCATGATAATTGTCTATTGTTCATGCCATAATTGTATTAACTGGAAACTGTAATACATGTGTGAATACATAGACCACAACATGTCCCTAGTGAGCCTCTGGTTGACTAGCTCGTTGATCAATAGATGGTTATGGTTTCCTGACCATGGACATTGGATGTCATTGATAACGGGATCACATCATTAGGAGAATGATGTGATGGACAAGACCCAATCCTAAGCATAGCACAAGATCGTGTAGTTCGTTTGCTAAAAGCTTTTCTAGTGTCAAGTATCATTTCCTTAGACCATGAGATTGTGCAACTCCCGGATACCGTGGGAATGCTTTGGGTGTGCCAAACGTCACAATGTAACTGGGTGGCTATAAAGGTGCACTACGGGTATCTCCGAAAGTGTCTGTTCGGTTGGCACGAATCGAGACTGGGATTTGTCACTCCGTGTGACGGAGAGGTATCTCTGGGCCCACTCGGTAATGCATCATCATAATGAACTCAATGTGAATAAGTAGTTAGTCATGGGATCATGCATTACGGAACGAGTAAAGTGACTTGCCAGTAACGAGATTGAACGAGGTATTGGGATACCAACGATTGAATCTCGGCCAAGTATAACATACCGATTGACAAAGGGAATTGTATACGGGATTGCTTGAATCCTTGACATTGTGGTTCATCCGATGAGATCATCGTGGAACATGTGGGAGCCAACATGGGTATCCAGATCCCACTGTTGGTTATTGGCTAGAGAGCTGTCTCGGTCATGTCTGCATGATTCCCGAACCCGTAGGGTCTACACACTTAAGGTTCGGTGACGCTAGAATAGTTATGGGAATTAGTGTGCAGTTACCGAAAGTTGTTCGGAGTCCCGAATGAGATCCCGGACATCACGAGGAGTTTCGGAATGGTCCGGAGGTAAAGATTTATATATGGGAAGTCCTATTTTGGCCACCGGAAAATGTTCGGGATTTTTCGGTATTGTACCGAGAAGGTTCTAGAAGGTTCCGGAGTGGGGCCCACCTACATGGGGGGACCCACATGAACGTGGGTAGTGGGGGCAAGGCCCCACACCCCTGGTCAAGGCGCACCAAGATCCCCCCTTAGAAGGAATAAGATCATATCCCAAAGGGATAAGATGAAGATCCCTAAAAAAGGGGGATAACAATCGGTGGGGAAGGAAATGATGGGATTTCTTTCCTCCCACCTTTGCCAACGCCCCAATGGACTTGGAGGGCAATAAACCAGCCCCCTCCACCCTATATATAGTGGGGAGGCTCAAGGGAGCTTCACCCCTTGCCCCTGGCGCAGCCCTCCCCCTCTCCAACTCCACCTCCTCCTCCGTAGTAGTGCTTGGCAAAGCTCTGCCGGAGAACTGCAAGCTCCACCACCACGCCGTCGTGCTGCCGGAGCTCTCCCTCAACTTATCCTCTCCCCTTGCCAGATCAAGAAGGAGGAGACGTCCCCGGGCTGTACATGTGTTGAACGCGGAGGCACCGTTGTTCGGTGCTTAGATCGGATTCGGCCGCGATCTGAATCGCTTAGTGAACGACTCCACCGACCGCGTTCTTGCAACGCTTCCGCATCGCAATCTTCAAGGGTATGAAGATGCACTCCCCTGTCTCTCGTTGCTAGTTACTCCATAGATTGATCTTGGTGATGCGTAGAAAATTTTGAATTTCTGCTACGTTCCCCAACACAAAATGATAGTGGTAAATCAGTAAGAGACATCATAGATCGCACCATATCTAATAAAGTACGGTTACGACGTAAGGACACACCATTACGCTGTGGTGTTCCAGGTGGCGTGAGTTGTGAAACTATTCCACATTGTTTTAAATGAAGGCCAAACTTGTAACTCAAATATTTGCCTCCGCGGTCAGATCGTAGAGACTTTATTTTCTTGTTACGGTCAGTCTCCACTTCACTCTGAAATTCTTTGAACTTTTCAAATGTTTCAGACTTGTGTTTAATGAAGTAGATATACCCATATCTACTCAAATCATCTGTGAAGGTCAGGAAATAATGATACCTTCCGCAAGCTTCAACACTCATTGGACCGCATATGTTGGTATGTATTATTTCCAATAAGTCATTAGCTCGCTCCATTGTTCCGGAGAACGGAGTTTTAGTCATCTTGCCCATGAGGCATGATTCACAAGTATCAAATGATTCATAATCAAGTGATTCCAAAATCCCATCTGCATGGAGTTTGTTCATGTGCTTTACACCGATATGATCTAAACGGTAGTGCCACAAATATGTTGCACTGTCATTATTAACTTTGCATCTTTTGGCATCAATATTATGAATATGTGTATCACTACGATCGATATTAAATAAACAATTCACCTGGGTGTATGACCATAGAAGGTTTTATTCATGTAAACAGAACAATAATTATTCTCCAACTTAAATGAATAACTATATCACAATAAACATGGTCCAATCATATTCATGCTCAACTCAAACACCAAATAACATTTATTTAGGTCTAACACTAATCCCGAAGGTAGAGGGAGTGTGTTATGGTGATCTTATCAACCTTGGAATCACTTCCAACACACATCGTCACCTCGTCCTTAACTAGTCTCTATTCATTTCGCAACTCCTGTTTCGAGTTACTAATCTTAGCAACTGAACCGGCATCAAATACCCAGGGGTTACTATGAACACTAGTAAAGTACACATCAATAACATGTATATCAAATATACCTTTGTTTACTATGACATCCTTCTTATCCGCCAAGTATTTGGGGTAGTTCCGCTTCCAGTGACTATCCCCTTTGCAGTAGAAGCACTCAGTTTCGGGCTTAGGTCTAGCTTTGGGCTTCTTCATGGGAGCGGCAACTTGCTTGCCATTCTTCTTCAAGTTCCCTTTCTTTCCCTTGCCATTTTTCTCAAAACTAGTGGTCTTTTTAGTAATCAACACTTGATGCTCTTTCTTGATTTCTACCTTCGCCAATTTCAGCATCGCGAAGAGCTTGGGAATCATTTTCATCATCCCTTGCATAATATAGTTCATCACAAAGTTCTAGTAGCTTGGTGATAGTGACTAAAGAACTCTGTCACCCACTATCTTATCTAGAAGATTAACTCCCACTTGATTCAAGTGATTGTAGTACCCAGACATTCTGAGCACATGCTCACTAGTTGAGCTATTCTCCTCCATCTTGTAGGCAAAGTACCTGCCAGAAGTCTCATACCTCTCGACATGGGTGAGATTCTCAAATACCGATTTCAGCTCTTGGAACATCTCATATGTTTTGTGGCGTTCAAAACGTTTTTGAAGTCCCGGTTCTAAGCCGTAAAGCATGGCACACTAAACTATCAATTAGTCATCATATCGAGCTTGCCAAACATTCATAACGTCTACATTTGCTCCTTCAATAGGTCTGTCACCTAGCGGTGCATCAAGGACATAATTCTTCTCTGGAGCAATGAGGATAATCCTCGGATCACGAACCCAATCCGCTTCATTGTTGAAGGAAATATGCCCTATAGGAAATAATAAAGTTGTTATTTTATATTTCCTTATTCATGATAAATGTTTATTATTCATGCTGGAATTGTATTAACAGGAAACTTGATACATGTGTGGATACATAGACAAAACACCGTGTCCCTAGCATGCCTCTACTAAACTAGCTCGTTGATCAAAGACGGTTAAGTTTCCTAGACATGGACATGAGTTGTTATTTGATTAACAGGATCTTATCATTAATGGGATGATGTGATGGACAAGACCCATCCGTTAGGTTAGCATATTGATCGTCCGTTCAGTTTTACTGCTACTACTTTCTTCATGTCAAATATATATTCCTCCGACTATGACATTATGCAACTCTCGGACACTGGAGGAATGCCTTGTGTGCTATCAAACATCACAACGTAACTAGGTGATTATAAAGATGCTCTACAGGTATCTCCAAAGGTGTTTGTTGGGTTGGCATAGATCAAGATTAGGATTTGTCACTCCGAGTATCAGAGAGGTATCTCTGGGCCCTCTCGGTAATGCACATAATATGAAGCCTTGCAAGCAATGTGACTAATGAGTTAGTTGAGGTATGATGCACTATGGAACAAGTAAACAGACTTGCCGGTAACGAGATTGAACTAGGTATGAAGATACTGACGATCGAATCTCGGGCAAGTAACATACCGATGACAAAGGGAATAATTATATTGACATCACGGTTTGACCGATAAAGATCTTCGTAGAATATGTGGGAACCAATATGAGCATCCAAGTTCCACTATTGGTTATTGACCGGAGAGGTGTCTTGGTCATGTCTACATAGTTCTCAAACCCATAGGGTCCGCACGCTTAACGTTCGATGACGATTAGTATTATATGAGTTATGTGTTTTGGTGACCGAAAGTTGTTCGGAGTCCCGGATGAGATCACAAACGTGACGAGGAGCCTCGAAATGGTTGAGAGGTAAATATTTATATATTGGAAGGTTATATACGGACACCGAAATGGTTCCGAAGAGGTTCGGGGATTTTTTTGGAGTACCGGGAGGTTATCGGAACCCCCCGGGAAAGTTCATGGGCCACATGGGCCTCAGTGGAGAGGAGAGGGCAGACCACAGGAGGTGGCGCCCCCTCCAAGCTAATCTGAATTGGACAAGTTGTGGGGGCACGACCCCCCTTTCCTTCTCCCTCTCCACCTCTTTCCCCTTTCCTCCTTTCCGTAAGAAGGAAAAGAGGGGGGATCCTACTAGGAGTTGAGTCCTAGTAGGACTCGCCCCTCCATGGCGCCCCCTGGTGGCCGGCCTCCTCCCCTTCCTCCTTTATATGTGGGGGCGGGGGGCACCCCAAAGGCACACCAATTATTTTAGCCATGTGTCGTGCCCCCCTCCACCGTTTACTCCTCCCGTCATATTGTTGTAGTGCTTAGGCGAAGCCCTGCACGGATCACTTCACCAACACCATCATCACGTTGTCGTGCTGACAGAACTCATCGAATCCATCGACACTCTGTTGGATCAAGAGTTCGAGGGACATCATCAATCTGAATGTGTGCTGAACTTGGAGGTGTCGTACATTCGGTAATTGATCGGTTGATTCGAGAAGACGTTCGACTACATCAACCGCGTTAAGTTAACGATTCCGCTTTTGGTATACGAGGGTACGTGGACACAGTCTCCCCTCTCATTGCTATGCATCTCCTAGATAGATCTTGCGTGAGCGTAGGAATTTTTTTGAAATTTTATGCTATGTTTCTCAACAATTGCTACTATCATCTTCCAACTTATTTTTCTCTAGGAATGCATTGAAATTCAAGGGAACGGTAGCACGGGCCATTGATCTACAATATATATATGCAAAAACTATCAAGACTAAGTTCATGGTAAATTAAGTTCAATTAATCATATTACTTAAGAACTCCCACTTAGATAGACATCGCTCAAGTCATCTAGATGATACGTGATCCAAATCAACTAAACCATGTCCAATTGTCACGTGAGATGGAGTAGTCATCATTGTTGAACATCTCTATGTTGATCATATCTACTATATGATTCACGTTCGACCTTTCGGTCTCTGGTGTTCCGAGGCCATGTTTGTACATTCTAGGCTCGTGAAGCTTAAACCGAGTATTCCGCATGTGCAAAACTATCTTGCACCCGTTGTATGTGAACGTAGAGCCTATCACACCCGATCATCACGTGGTGTCTCAGCACGACAAACTATCGCAACGGTGCATACTTAGGGAGAACACTTATACCTTGAAATTTTACTAAGGGATCATCTTATAATGCTACCGTCGTACTAAGCAAAATAAGATGCATAAAAGATAAACATCACATGCAATCAAAATATGTGACATGATATGGCCATCATCATCTTGTGCTTTTGATCTCCATCTCCAAAGTATCGTCATGGTCTCCATTGTCACCGGCTTGACACCATGATCTCCATCGTAACGTTGTGGTCGTCTCGCCAACCATTGGTTCTACAACTATCACTCACTCATAGCGGTAAAGTAAAGCAATTCCATGGCATTTGCATTTCATAGAATAAGGTGATAACCATAAGGCTCTTGCCAGCTGTCGATAACTTTTACAAAACATGATCATCTCATACAATAACATATACCACATCATGTCTTGACCATATCACATCACAACATGCCCTGCAAAATCAAGTTAGACATCCTCTACTTTTTTGTTCCAAGTTTTACGTGGCTGCTATGGGCTTCTAGCAAGAACCGTTCTTACCTATGCATCAAAACCACAATGGTGATTTATCAAGTTTGCAGTTTTAACCTTCAACAAGGACTGGCCGCAGTCAAATTCGATTCAACTAAAGTTGCAGAAACAGACACCCGCCAGCCACCTTTATGCAAAACTAGTTGCATGTCTGTCGGTGGAACTGGTCTCATGAACATGGTCATGTAAGGTTGATCCGGGTCGCATCATCCAAAAATACCGCCGAATCAAAATAAGACATTCGTGGTAAGCAGTATGATGATCACCGTCCACAACTCTTTGTGTTCAACTCGTGCATATCATCTATGCATAGACGTGGCTCGGATGCCACTGTTGGGGAACGTAGCATGCAATTAAAAGAATTCTACGCTCACGCAAGATCTATCTAGGATATGCATAGCAACGAGAGGGGGAGAGTGTGTCCACGTACCCTCATAGACCAAAAGCGAAAGCATTTGACAACGTGGTTGATGTAGTCGAACTTCTTCTCGTTTTGACAGATCAAGCACCGAACGTATGGCACCTCCGAGTTCTGCACACGTTCAGCTCGATGGTCCCTCAAACTCTTGATCCAGCAAAGTGTCGAGGAAGTAGATGAGTTTCGTCAGCACGACGGCATGGTGTCGGTGATGATGAAGTGATCCGCACAGGGCTTAGCCTAAGCACTATGAGAATATGACCGGAGGCGTAAACTGTGGAGGAGGGGGGGCGCACACGGCTAACAATTGTTGTTGTGGGTTCTAGCGGTGCCCCCCAATATATCTAGGTTGGAGTGGAGGAGAGGCAGCCAAGGGGGTGCCCCAAGTAGGAGGAATCCTACTTGGGGTCCTCCCAATTCAGCCTCCCCCATTTCCTAGTCCTACTCGGAGTAGGAAGGGAAGAGGGGGAAGGGGGAATCCTATTCCATTTTCCTTTCCTCCTTTCCCTTTCCTTCTCCAATTTGGCCAGCCCATATGGGGGGGCGCACTAGCCCCTTTGTGGCTGGTGTGTTTCCCCTCTTGGTCCATAAGGCCCATATCTTTTGTCGGGGTTCCCAGGAACCCCTTCAGGTGACCCGATAAGTACCCGGTGCATCCCAATACACTTCCGGTGGCCGAATACCATCGTCCTATATATCAAACTTTACCTCTCGACCGAGACTCTTCGTCATGTCCATGATCTCATCCGGGACTCCGAACAACAAATCACATAACTCATATAATACAAAATCGTCATCGAACGTTAAGCGTGCGGACACTACGGGTTCGAGAACTATGTAGGCATGACCTAGACACCTCTCAGGTCAATAACCAATAGCGGAACCTGGATGCTCATATTGGCTCCTACATATTCTACAAATAACTTTATCGGTTGAACCGTAATGACAACATACGTTATTCCCTTTGTCATCGGTATGTTACTTGCCCGAGATTCAATCGTCGGTATCTTCATACCTAGTTCAATCTCGTTACCAACAAATCTCTTTGCTTGTTCCATGATACATCATCCCACAACTAACTCATTAGTCACATTGCTTGCAAGGCTTCTTATGATGTGTATTACCGAGAGGGCCCAGATATATCTTTCCGATACTCGGAGCGACAAATCCTAATCTAGATCTATGCCAACCCAACAAACACCTTTGGAGATACCTGTAGAGCATCTGCATAATCACCCAGTTACGTTGTGACATTTGATAGCATACAAGGTATTCCTCCGGTATCCCGGAGTTGCATAATCTCATAGTCGAGAGTATATGTATTTGACATGAAGAAAACAACATCAATAAAACTGAACGATCAATATGCTATGCTAACGGATGAGTCTTGCCCATCACATCATTCTCCTAATGATGTGTCCCTGTTCATCAAATGACAAAACATGTCTATCATTAGGAAACTTAACCATCTTTGATTAACAAGCTAGTCTAGTAGAGGCTTACTAGGGACGCGATGTTTTGTCTATGTATCCACACATGTATCAAGTTTCCGGTTAATACAATTCTAGCATGAATAATAAACAATTATCATGATATAAGGAAATGTAAAATAACAACTTTATTATTGCCTCTAGGGCATATTTCCTTGATTAACGGGGCTAGCAGTACATGATAGAAGAGAAGATAGAAAGAGACAGGTCTGGTGGTGCCCTGGTGGGTGCACAACATGGCTTGGCGAACGGGCATGGCATCCACAGCCGGGTCCCACTACTATCCTCGGCCGGTTGTCATTTTGTTGCGACCTGGGATACCATAAGATGTAGAGCGCGGGAACATGTACATGTGTTGCTGCCCTTCCCGAGGGTGATTCGGCTCGATCTGGCGCTCCTCGGGAAGGGTGATTTGGCTCGATCTAGCGCTCCTCCTGATAGGGAATCATCGCGTCTTGGTCCTCGCCCAGCCAGCTACATCTACTCCGACTCGATGCAACTCGACCGGGCTCCAAGGCCGGTCAATTGGCGTGCACCTTGCGTCTGTCGCGGAGATACACCAATGCGGGCCGCCGCCTTTCGGAGGCGAGACGTATCGAGTCATTCGCGGTGTCCGTATCTTCTAGAGGAGCCGTTGGCCGAGGCAAGACAATGTACGCCACTGCTCGTTTCAGATGCTGGATTGCTTCAGGCCTTAAATGTGTCATTCCTAATGCCTCTCAATCCTACCGTATGCTAATTCCCACGATATTAAGATGGCCTTGCAAAACTATAAAACAGTGTCAACCAAAAATATTATGATCCCGCTAGTGTAATGGGCACAAAATGGGGTCGATGCTCTTTGGCTAGCTTATATCATCTTCTGTCTTTGAGGCCTATCTATGGCACTTTTATATTTCTATCTACCTTTTGATTCTTTGCGATTCGTTATTGTACTGTGTACAACTTTAGTTATGATAATAATTTAGGTTTCATCAACTCATATAAAGTTCAGGATTTGTTGATTACTCCGGCCAATACTTTACATATAGGTAAAATGTTCAATCTTCTTTACACTTATAACTTGGATCGTTAAGGATTCTCAACACATGTGCTCATGCGAGCATAAATCTTGAACACCGCACACACCTTTTGCGTCTGTTATCGGCGTGCTTCTTAGTTCCAGGTGAAGGATCTAGTGGTACATTATTTTGAGGTATTAAGTAATACCAATAATTTTAACAAGACATGCAAAATAGCAAGATAGACATGTGACAGTGGTACAAAGGAATAGTAGTATTAAACTATTTCAATGCACAGTCGAGAGACTTGCCGTAACAAAATTGAACTAGGTATGGAGATACTAATGATCGAATCTCGGGAAAGTAACATATCGCTGGATAAAGGGAATTACATACGGGATTAACTGAATCCTTGACATCGTGGTTCAATCGATAAAGATCTTTGTGTAATATGTAGGAATCAATACGGGCATCCAGGTCCCAATATTAGTTATTGACCGGAGAGGATTCTTGGTCATGTCTACATGATTCCTGAACCCATAGGGTCGCACACTTAATGTTCGGCAGCAGTAGTAATGAGATATTAGTATGATGAAGTTCGACGGTTGTTCGGAGTCTTGTATGGGATCCGTGACATCACGAGGAGCTTCGGAATGGTACGGAGGTAAAGATTCATATATGGAAACAAATTATAGGGGTTCCGGAAAAAGTTTGGTTTTTTCGGTATTGTACCGAGAAGCTTCCAGAGGATTCCGGAGGGGGCCAGGAGTCCACAAAGGGTTCCACCAGGCCCTTTAGGTCATCATGTGCTACAGGGGGGGCCCTGGCCTTATTGGGTCAGGCGCACCACCCTCTACTTGGCCCATGCAGCAATGGATGGAAACCCTAGGGGTGGAGGTGGCTCGACCTGTCATGGAACTCCAACCCCCGGCCGTCGCCCTTGCCTCAGGATAAAATAAAAACATAGTACTCCAATAAAATGTGCGTGGAGATATAGCGCACGCGAATGCAGAAAAAAGAGCGAGCACGGTAGTGTACAAAACATGCAGTACCGTGTACCGGAGAACATCACGTGACAGGGTGGGTGAGGGGTGCACGACATCGTGTGGGCATGAATGGGTGGGTCCCGCACCCATTCCCCGGCCGATCGTCTTTCTCTGTTGGGATTTTCCCTCTGTTTTTTAGAGAGAATTTTTTTTCCTCTATTGGGAGTTGGGATAGGGGATAACGATACGATACGATGCGCAGCAAGGAGAGCAGAAATGAGTCGTTGTTACCTTGCCCGAGGCCGGCCGGTTCGGTTCGATCCGATGCTAGCTCTGCCGGAAAAGGAAGGGATAGCATCTCCACTCGGTAGGCCCCCCCCCCCAGCGCATAGGTTGGCGCTCTTTTGGGCACTCACCTGACAATTTTTAGGCCCTGAGGGCGATCAAGGCCCCAGCAACGCCCCCAGGTGCCTCCCCCAAGGCGCCGCATATTTCAAACTTGGTTCGTTCCCACTCCAAAAAATGGCCATAAACTGGCGATTGACGCAACAGTTCGGCGATCATCACCCGCTGTCGGTGTCAAAACCGGCGGATCTCGGGTAGGGGGTCCCGAACTATGCGTCTAGGCGGATGGTAACGAGAGACGAGGGACACAATGTTTTTACCCAGGTTCAGGCCCTCTCGATGGAGGTAAAACCCTACGTCCTGCTTGATTAATATTGATGATATGGGTAGTACAAGAGTAGATCTACCACGAGATCAAGGAGGCTAAACCCTAGAAGCTAGCCTATGGTATGATTGTTGAGATGTAATGTTGTGTCCTACGGACCAAGGCCCTCCGGTTTATATAGACACCGGAGAGGCTAGGGTTACAGAGTCGGTTACAATGGTAGGAGATCTACATATCCGTATTGCAAGCTTGCCTTCCATGCCAAGGAAAGTACCTTGGGACACGAGCCGAGTCTTCAATCTTCTATCTTCGTGTGCGGGAGTCCGGCGGATATTGATAGTCCGCAGTCCGGACACCCCTAGTCCAGACTCCTCGGTAGCCCTGAACCAGTCTTCAATGACGATAAGTCCGGCGTGCATAATGTTCGGCATCGCAAGGCGGGTTCCTCCTTGAATAATCCGGAGAAGATAATGAACACCAGGATAGTGTCCGACTCGCAAAATAAATTCCACATTCCAACGTAGAGAATAAAATACACTTGGCTCAATCTGGCGGCGTATTTAGGCGTGACATCACACCCCAGCCAAGTCTTTGTTTGAGTTGTTTTATTATTCCGCCAAAGACGCGTTTAGCGGCGGTTTCTTGGCACGTCCGTCAAGCGAGATTGTGTTCCCTTTTATTCCGGGATCCTCATCAATACGTGCGTGGGTAACCCAACCGTCCCGTCGCCGCCACTCCTCTATCGAAGGGAATCCCAAGCGGTCACGGAGGCGGCCCTTGGTATTTCTTCCCCCTTTATAAGAGGACCAAGGCTTGTCCTTGTCTTTTAACCTCGCATCGAATCTTCCCTCGGCTTCCCAGTTCCAACACCTAAAGCTTCAGATTCGAGCGCTTCGGATCCACAACAATGTCCAGCTCCGACCTCCAGGGCCGGTGGATGCCCTCCTCCGTCACGGAGGAGGATATTTTGAAGTTGCGTGAGGCCAAGTACCTGGCCTACGAAGTTTCGCACAGGTTGCCCGCCCCAGGGCAGGCCGTGCCAACCCCCGAGCCCGGCGAATACGTCGTTTTCGCTCCTCACCTCCGTCGGGGATTGGGCTTCCCGACGGATCCTTTCGTGAGGGGGCTCCTGTTCTACTACGGGCTGGACTTCCACGACTTGGCTCCGGAGTCCATCCTCCATATCTCCACATTTATCATTGTCTGCGAGGCCTTCCTCCGCGTCATCCCCCACTTCGGCATGTGGCTGAAAACATTCAAGGTGGAGCCGAAGATGATCGGGGGGCGTCAAGCGGATTGCAGCGGGGCGACCATAAGCAAGAAGGCCGATGCCCCATGGCTCGAAGGTTCCTTCCAAGAGGAAAAGGGATTGTGGCAGCAGGAGTGGTTCTACGTCACCGTTCCTAGGGGCAGCAAGCAAAAGCCGCCGCCCTCTTTCCGCCCGGGTCCTCCACGGCAGCTGATGTCGTGGGTCAACCAAGGGCTCAAGCTGGGGCCGTCAAGGGCGTGCCCGCACTACTGAGGCGGATTCGAGACCTCCAAACAAGGGAGATTGACCTGGTCAAGGTGATGCAGTCATGCTAACTAGGCACCTCCTACCGCAAGCGTCGTCCTCTCCGTTTATGGGACTTCAATCCGGAGGGACCTCGTATCCTCCGGCATTTCATGGGTGCGACACCCTTGGAGATGTCGAGCTGTTCCTCGGACCGCAGTGGCGTATCGGATTTGGCGAGGATGCGGGACTAAGCCGCGATCGCCGGATACTCGGTAAATAGCTCAAAGCCGGACATTCTATTTGTATGCCTTTCAAAGATCGTCTCGACCCTTATTCTTTACAGGAATGGGTGGCGCAATCAAGGCTGATAAGGTGTCCGGCCCCTCCCGAGAGACCGTGCTTGGAGCCCGTGCTGGTCGAGAATGTTGGAGGTAGCGCCCATAGAGGCGGCGACGGGGAGATAAAGGAGATAATACTTCGTACGACGGGGCGACCAAGGATCCCTCCCTTCAGAGGAGAAGAGGACCGCCTCCGGAGATCCGGAGGTCAAAGCCCCTAAGCGTGGGAAGAAATCCTCACCGGGGGGTCCGGCGTCCGGAGAGAATCCGGACGCGCAATCATCGCCCAAGGACCAGCCCTCCAACAAGCCGTGAGTATGAAAGGGGAAGTTTAATAAGAAAGTACCTTCATTTATGCTTCTCTGAGTGTAACGGAATATTTATGTCGCGATTCGGATCTGCAGCCGTCTCGAGATGAGTTCATCCTCGGGGATCTTCTTCCGGAGATGATGGAGAGCGTCGCCTCCGTCGGATGTGCCGCCAGATGAGGCAAAGCGAGCCCGAAGTGTAAATCACGAGGGCGCCCCCGAGTCCGGAGGGGTCAAAGAATTCAACACCCACCAGAGTCCGGCCGGGAGAACTGAAGAGTTTGCTTGAGAGGGCATCCATTTCAGAAGATCACCGCGCGTTAATGCGTACGGTGGTTGGAAGGATTTCGTCCGCTGAAAGCGGATTGCGACCGCCGCCTGAGCTTCTTTGGCGGGATTTGAGGTATGCGAAGATGATGCACCCCTTTGTCTTTGAACAGTTCTGCATATAAAAATGCGCCCTGTATAGATAGTAGCCCCTGAGACTCGGTAGGTTGTCGGAGACGACAGCGTGCCGAGGATCGAAAATCTAAACATCTCGGGTAATGAATACCGTTGTTCTGATGCAGGTGGCGGATAGTCCGGGGGCCAGCCGGACCGATCAGTTTGCCGAACTGAGTCGATAGCCGGACATGGCAGATGCTGACATCGCACTTGTCAATCAGCGACTTGACGAGTCGCAAGGTAAATGAATTCTCCGCAGCCGCTTTATTGAGTGGGTTAAAGCCCTCCTCTAATAAGTTATATGCTGTTTATACAGACAGTGCGGCTGCTGTGGAGAGCCTTCGGGCCGAGCTTGCACAAGCTAAGGAGCAAGCCCGCAGGAGTGTTGCGGCTGCTGCGAGGGCGGCCGAAGAGTTGAAGGCCGAAAAGGCTGCACACTGCCTAAGCAGGGCGGAGGTGGCCGAATTGGCCAAGAAATTAAAGGATGCTACCGACCGCAATGAGGCTCTTGAAAAGGAGCGCTTATCCGAGCGGGAAGACCTGAAGAAGGCCACCGAAGCCAAGGATGCCCGTTCGCAATGCGGGCTATGAAGGAGGAGCTGCGCCAAGCCGAGAAATCACGGCGGGCAGGCCGTTTCTTATCGTCGCCCGGTTTATGGATGCCAAGCACGCTCAATTTGGCGGCAAGTGGAGTTCGGAGGATCCTTATATGGACTTGGCTGCGAGTGCGGACGCCGTTAAGCACTTCCGGAGCCGGGGATCACGAGGTGGAAGAGTTATATTGGACTCAATTCCACAGCCCGGATCGCCCTCTTCATTGTCGGACGGAGTTGGCGAATGGGCTGAACTGAATAGACTGTCCGGCTGGCTATGGCGACATCGTGGCCCATGTGTGGCGAGAGGTCCAAGGCGACGAGCTACTTCGCCCCTCTGCAGCAGTTCCTTGGGCGGTGCCGCATATCAAGGAGATGAACGGTCGGCCTGCATCGAGGGTGCGCGGATGGCTCTGGCCCGTGTAAAGGCGCAGTGTCCGGAGATGGATGCCACCGCTGTTGCTGCCCAGGGATCGGATGGGAACCGGCTTCCTGCCGAACATTATTTCAGGGAAGTTATGCGCGGCGCTCGTATAATAGAGTCGCAGTGCTAAAAGAATGTAACGTTCAATTGAACGCATTAACTTGTATATCAATGATTATAGTATGAATGCTTTTTATACTTGTGCTTCCAAGTAGTAAAACTTCTCCTGTGCGGCCGTTTGCGTATACTTGTGTATAACCTGAAAGATGCAGTCTTCGGCTTCAGCCCCCTTGCACAAAGTGCTGGGGTGTTCGCAAAATAGCGCTTTTTCACACTTAATCCGACGTCTCAGTCCTTTTATAAGGAGGTGGTAGCGTAGCGAACGAGGCAATCCGGACTATGGTGCTTTATTTCTTTCACTTAGCCAATGGAGCTCGAGGGTGGGGCTACGATATAGCCCCTGATGACACCGCACATCTCCGGATTCAGGGTGCGTATGTGCCTGACCGGGAAGCGGCCCTTCGTCAAAGCGGGGAATTCTAAACATTCCGGTAGTCGATCAAGTGGCTAACCAGACTCTCCCTATATCATGACAGTCAGTTTTCGGCTTTCTCTACTGAGGTGCTCGCCCAGCGGGGCACAATCGCAGTAGTTCTCCTGGTGCCGCGTTAGCCGGGTGATACGGAACGTAAGGCAGCAAAACACAGGAGCAGGGCAAACCCAACATTTGACCAAAGACATGATTCGGAGCTGATGCATATAATGCCCAACTTGAGACGCCGAACACTCCCGAAGGTGTTCGGACTTTTATGATAACGGGCAGAATTATGCCCTAAGCCCCTTGTGTCCGTGCACGGGCATTGTCTTCTGACGCGGCCGATGCCAAAGCGTCGAGCTCGCTTTGGCTATAGGAGGAAGCGAGGAGATTAACAACAAAAGACAGTAATAAAAAGGTATACGTAGGGTCTTAATCTGAAAAGAATCCTTGCGACGGGTCCCTACTGCACGTCTGCGCCTGTGTCTCCGTTGCGCCGTTATCCTGGACGGGTAAGCACATTTGTTCATCTGTGAAAAAGAGGAACATTTAATTTTTAGAAACAGTTCGTGCGAAAAATATATATAAAAAAAAGAGTAAGTGTAAATAATTAGAGCTAGGTTTATATGAAACCGCGGTTAGTTGTGCGCGCAGCCCCTTATGAAAGGGTATGCGGCTAGGGAGCCCCTAGCCTGCTGAGTCCGGATTCGTCTATCCGAGTCCGGGGTCTTTAAGTGACCCTCGCACTGAAATGGTGCCACGTGGACCAGGCATCTTAAGTGTAAGAGACGCGTAATGTGGTATGGCGTTGAAGCGGACAAAAGCCTTTCGTCCCAATAGTGCTTGATATTCACTTTTAAATGGGACGATCTGGAAAATTAACTTTTCGCGTCGAAAATTGTTCGGCAATCCGAACACGACTTCTAGTAATATCGAGCCTGTGCACTAGGCGTAAGGGCCTGGCATAACTCCTTTGAAGGAAGTGCGGCTATGTCGAATTTTGGTAGGGTCTATCCCCATCCGTCGGATTGTGTTTGAGTATAGCAGGTTTAAGTCACTGCCTCCGTCCATTAGGACGTTTGTGAACTGCAATCCGTCTATTACCGGATTCAATATCAGGGGGGTCCGTCCCGCGGTTCGAACACTTCTGGAGTAGTCCAGGTGGTCGAAAGTGATTGGTTTTGATATCCAATCTCTACGGTCTGCTGGGTTGGACCGTGCGAGGCTCTTTTTAGAAAGTGCCGCGCTATTTTTCCGTGTCCTCACATAAAGTGAGTTTACTGCTTTGACCCCTTGTGGGAAAGTCTTTTGTTTTCCGGTGCCCTGCTGGCGGGGTTTATCTTCTTCGCTTGACGCGTCGAGCCCCTTGTGTTCGGCGTTTAATCGGCCGGACTGTTTGAAAACCCAACAATCCCTGTGGGTGTGATTTGCGGGCCTTCCGGGGGTACTGTGGATTTGACATATCCGACCCAGAATTTTGTGTAGGTTAGACAGCTCGTCGTTGTCGTCCTTGAGGGGTTGAGCTTTATTATTCGGCCGTGAGCTTTTAAATCCGGCGTTGGTATCGTGCTCTTTGGGCTTTTTCTTTATTCCGGCGCTGCTCTTTTCTGCGCCGTGATTTCCATTTCCATCTCTTATCTCGGATGTACTTGGGTCGTTGGTCTGCATCTTGCCAGCCAGCTATCCTCTCCGCCTGAAGCGGGTCATGAGGCTTGTTAATGCGGTCATTGTCCTCGGTTTCTCTTGACCGAGGTGTCTGGCTAGCCATTCATCTTGGACATTGTGCTTAAAAGCTGCTAAGGCTTGGCGTCCGGACGATCGACTATTTGGTTCTTTTGGTAAGGAACATGTTCCAGAATTTCATGTTGACTCTCCGGGCTGTTGAGTTATGTGACTTAGGTCATCTGCATCCGGAGGCGGACATAAGTCCCTTGAAAATTTGCTCTAAGCGCTTCCTCGAGCTCTTCCCAACTTCCAACAAGTGTTTTCGGGAGGCCTTTGAGCCAATGACGGGCTGGCCCTTTGAGCTTGAGGGTAGATATTTTATGGCGTGGAGATCGTCTCCTCCGCCATATGTATATGCAATATATAGTCTTCTATCCAGACTCCAGGGTCTGTTGTTCCATCGTATGCTTCTATGTTTATGGGTTTAAACCCTGCTGGGAATTCATGCTTCAGCACCTCGTCGGTGAAGCATAGTGGGTGTGCGGCGCCCCTGTATTTGTACGTGCCGCTATCGTCGGACACTTGATGTGTTCCTTTTCTTATTGGGGCTGTCTTTTTGGGTCCGTAGATGGACCTGGCTGGGCCATTGGATGGTGGGGGCTTTATGGCCTCCTCGTCGAATTCTGGGAGCAGCTTTCGCTTCGGGTAGCTCTTCGATCGGTGGCCGTTGCCGTGTTTATCTGCGGTCTTGAGTACTTTGCTCCATCTTATTCGCAGCGTGTCTTCCGCTGTGTTGAGCTTCCGTTTTTCTTTCTTCAGGCTTCTTGCTGTAGCGATGAGCCTGCGTTTGAAAAGCTCTTGTTCGACGGGCTCTTCGAGTTCGTCGTCGTTGGGGCTTGTTTCGTCTTCGGAGGGAGGTATATAGTTGTGATCCTCGACCTTTTCCTCTGCCGCCCTTTCGTGAGGGCTTGCTTCTGCACCCTCTGTCTTTGAGTCTTCTTTGGAGGGTTTGTCTTCGCACTCTCGGGGTATTGTTATTTCTGTGCGGAATCTCCATTCTTGTTTTGGCGGGATTTAGGCGGCGCCGACGCCGGGCGTTTGGGTTGCTTCTTTAGAGAATCTTCCTCCGCTGCTTTCTCGCCATCCCTTCTTTTGGGGTATCCACCATGTAGGCGTCGACGGCGAGGTGGCCTTCCGGTGCCCCATGGGCGCTGGGTCTGCTTCGTCTCGGCATCATCGTCCATAGCGTCGATGTCATCGAGTCGTAGTCTAGCATGTCGGTTAAATCCTCGGCAGTGGCTATAAAGTGGGTGGTGGGTGGGCTCGAATTTCTTCGTCGTCCGAACTCCAACCGCCCCGCCATAGTCCGCCAGATTCTCTGATAGCGAGAGATGCTTCAGAGAATTCAGGATATCGCCAAAAGGCGAGTGTTGAAAGATGTCGCGGTGGTGAATTCCATAACGGCGCCCAATCCGGTTTAATTGGTAGGCGCGGGAGGCTCGGAGTCCGCGAGGAGTCCGCGTCTCGGGATCACGAGTTTCGCGAGGGACGAGATTGGTATTGGCTCCATCGCCGTAGATGTTGAAGCCCCTGTGGCGTCTATCCACCGCCCTTGTCATGGGCGATTGGCTCGGGCTAGTAGCGGAGCGGATTAATCTTGACCTCCCAAGCACCTTGTCCGTGGCAGAGCTAGATCATGCTCATTGAAACAGTGCGGCGCGCTTGGCTGTGGCTCGAGTCCGTCGAATATCAAGTCTGCGCGGTCATCGGCCATGAAGTTCAAGCTTCCAAATCTGACCTGACGGCCAGGGGCGTAGCTTTCGATCTACTCCAGATGGCCAAGAGAATTGGCCCGTAGTGCAAAGCCGCCGAATACAAAGATCTGTCTGGGGAGAAAAGTCTCACCCTGGACAGTGTTGATGGTTGAAGATGCCATCGAGCCTATCAGTGACGACACAGAGGAACTCTCAATGAAAGCACCAATGTCGGTGTCAAAACCGGCGGATCTCGGGTAGGGGGTCCCAAACTATGCGTCTAGGCGGATGGTAACGAGAGACGAGGGACACAATGTTTTTACCCAGGTTCAGGCCCTCTCGATGGAGGTAAAACCCTACGTCCTGCTTGATTAATATTGATGATATGGGTAGTACAAGAGTAGATCTACCACGAGATCAAGGAGGCTAAACCCTAGAAGCTAGCCTATGGTATGATTGTTGAGATGTAATGTTGTGTCCTACGGACCAAGGCCCTCCGGTTTATATAGACACCGGAGAGGCTAGGGTTACACAGAGTCGGTTACAATGGTAGGAGATCTACATATCCGTATTGCCAAGCTTGCCTTCCACGCCAAGGAAAGTACCTTCCGGACACGAGCCGGAGTCTTCAATATTCTATCTTCGTAGTCTGGGAGTCCGGCGGATATTGATAGTCCGGCTGTCCGGACACCCCCTAGTCCAGGACTCCCTCACCCGCCATATAGTTCGACGACCAAATGAATACTTCGGCGTACAAAAAGAAAGGACAAGAAGGGAACACAAAAAATGGCGGTGTTGTCCTCCGGCGTCGGTGTGCGATGGGCTGGGCAACGTCGGCGCGGCTTCTGCGCTGGGCGTCGGTGCGGCTTCTGTGCTGCTGGGCGTCGTGGAGGCATCATCACTCGGGCTTGGCGGTGGCGTCGGCGTTGGCGTCGGCATTGGGGATGGCGGCGCCAACGGTATCTGGTTGAGGATGAGGTCGCGTTCGCCCAGGTACCACGCCTTGAGCTTCTCGTCGCTACTCTGGAGCATTTCCATCCCGCCCATCAGAAAAGCCAGGTCGGTGTTCCTCTTCTTTGCGGCTACGTTTGTTCGAAGCAACTAGGTCTGTGGAGGGTACTGCACGCCAGCGAAGGCGGGCGAGGGCATGCGCTAGGGCGGGTGACCATGGGGGAAGGTGATGTTGGGGTTGAACTCGCCGTGTACATCGCCGTCGGCATAGCCCGGCGATGGCGTGCAGCCCCACGATTGTGGAAACTACGAGAAGCCGGGGGAGATCCAATGCTTTGCTGGCTCCAGGTCGCGTGCGGGTCGTGGCCGCCGGGTGGATACATCATCCCCGCGCGCACCCCCTCGGCTTGTTCCGCCGAGCGCTCCGCCTCCTCCGCCGCAGTCACGAGCTCCGCCCTGTCCCGGGCCTTCTTGGCCCTGTTGGGCCTATCGGCGGTTGTCGGTGTCAAAACCGGCAGATCTCGGGTAGGGGGTCCCGAACTGTGCGTCTAGGCGGATGGTAACAGGAGACAAGGGACACGATGTTTTACCCAGGTTCGGGCCCTCTTGATGGAGGTAAAACCCTATGTCCTGCTTGATTAATATTGATGATATGGGTAGTACAAGAGTGGATCTACCACGAGATCAAGGAGGCTAAACCCTAAAGCTAGCCTATGGTATGATTGTTGTGATGTATGTTGTGTCCTACGGACTAAAGCCCTCCGGTTTATATAGACACGGAGGAGGCTAGGGTTACACAGAGTCGGTTACAATGGTAGGAGATCTACATATCCGTATTGCCAAGCTTGCCTTCCACGCCAAGGAAAGTCCCATCCCGACACGGGACGGAGTCTTCAATCTTGTATCTTCAGAGCCTTGGAGTCCGTGGGACGATGATAGTCCGGCTGTCCGGACACCCCTAGTCCAGACTCCTCAAGAGCCCTCAACCAGGCTTCAATGACGATAAGTCCAGCAAGCATAATGTTTGGCATTGCAAGGCGGGTTCCTCCTTGAATAATCCAGAGAAGATCATGAACACCGAGGATAGTGTCCGCTCGCAAAATAAGTTCCACATTCCACCGTAGAGAGAATAATATGTGCACAAGTTCAATCTGGCGACGATTTCGCGGCATGACGTCACACCACTACAAAGCTTTTACTTGAATCGTTTTTATTATACCACCTCGGTAGCGTTTTAAGCGGTTTCCTTGGCACGTCTTGTCGAAGCAGAGATCAAGTTCCCCTTATTCCAGGATTCTCATCAATACGGTCGTGGGTAACCCAACCGCGCCCGTCGCCACGCCCCCTCTATCGAAGGCGAGTCCCGAACGGTCACGGAGACGGCTCTTGGTATTCTTCCTCTTTATAATAGGACCAAGGCTCGTTTCTTTTCTTCAATCCTCCATCGAATCTCCTTCTCGCTCCAAGTTCCAACACCCAGAGCCCCAGATTCGTGTGCTTCGGACCTTCAACAATGTCCGGTTCCGACCTTCAGGGCCGGTGGATGCCTTCCTCCGTCACGGAGGAGGACGTGCTAAAGCTGCGAGAGGCCAAGTACCTGTCTTACGAGATTTCACACATGTTGCCCGCCGAAGGGCAGGCCATCCCCACCCCCGAGCCCGGCGAGTATGTCGTCTTTGTATCTCACCTCCATCGGGGTTTAGGCTTCCCGATGGATCCTTTTGTGAGAGGGCTCATGTTCTACTATGGGTTGGAATTCCACGACTTGGCTCCGGAGTCCATCCTCCATATTTCCGCATTCATTATTGTCTGTGAAGCCTTCCTCCGCGTCACCCCCCACTTCGGCCTATGGCTGAAGACCTTCAATGTGGAGCCGAAGATGATCGGGGGGCGTCAAGTGGAGTGCGGCGGGGCGGCCATAAGCAGAAGGGCCGATGCCCCGTGGCCCGAGGGCTCCTTCCAAGAGGAGCTCGGCTTGTGGCAGCAGGAGTGGTTCTATGTCACCGCTCCGAAGGGTAGCAAGCAAAAGCCGTCGCCTTCATTCCGCCCGGGACCTCCACGCCGATTGATGTCGTGGGTCAACCAAGGGCTCAATTGGGGGCAGACTGAAGACGTGCCCTTATTGCAGGGTCAATTCGAGACCTCCAAGCGAGGAGATCAATCTGGTTGTGGTGATGCAGGTCATGCTAATCAGCGTCTTACGCCTGCAACGCCGTCCTCTCCGGTTATGGGAGTTCAATCCGAGGGGCCACGAATTCTCCAACACTTCATGGGTATGACGCCTGTGGAGATGTACAAGTTGTTGTTCGGACCGCGGTGGCGTGTCCGAATTGACCGAGGGACCAGGCCTAAGCTGCAATCGCCGGATACACAGTAAGTAGCTCGAGTCCGGACGTTCGCTTTGTTTGCTTTTCTAAAATTAGCCTTCTAATCCATTATTCTTCCTCGAGAGTGGGTAGCGCGATCGAAGCCGATAAGGTGTCCGGCCCCCTCCCAGAGACCGCACCGAGCCCGTGGCTGGTCGAATGTTGGAGGTCGCGCCCGTAGAAGGGGGCAATGGGGAAAATGGAAGAGCTATCACCTCGCCCAAGGGGGCGCCTGAAGAGGGGGGGATCGACAATCCCTCCTTCCAGGGGGAGAAGAGGACCGCATTTGAAGACCCGGAGGCCAAAGCCCCTAAGCGGGGGAAGAAATCTTTACCGGAGGGTCCTGCGTCCGGGGAAAGTCCGGACGTACAATCGTCATGAAAGGATCAGCCCTCCAGCGAGCCGTGAGTAAAAAAAGGGGGGTTAATTAATGAGAAAATACCCCTATTTGTGCTTCTGTGGATGACCGAAATTTTTACCTTGCAGTTCGGATCTGCGGCCTTCTCAGATGAGTTCGTCTTCGGGGGATCTTCTTACGGAGATGATGGAGAGCGAAACGCCTCCGTCTGCTACGCCGTCGGATAGGGCAGAAGAGCCTGAAGTATCGTCACGGAGGGTATCCCAGAGTCCGGAGGGGCCGGAGAGTTTGGCGCCCACTAGTGTCCGGCCGGGGGAGCTGAAGAATCTGCTTGAGAGGGCGTCCATCTCAGAAGATCACCGTGCTTTGATGTGTATGGTGATTGGAAGGATTTCGTCCGCCGAAAGCGGATTGCATAATGCCGTCAGGAGTTTACTGACGGGATTTGAGGTCTTAAAACGAGCGACTTTTTAACAGTTTGGCACATAGAAGTGCGCCCTGTATAGATAGTAGCCCCTGAGACTCGGTAGGTTGTCGAAAGCGACAGCGTGCCGAGGATCAAAATCTCAAGTAATGAATGTCGCCGTTCCTATGTAGGTGGCGGATAGTCCAAGGGCTAGCCGGACTAGTGGAGTTGCCGAGTTAATGCGGCAACTTGACGTGGCGGATGCGGACATCGCGCTTGTCAACCGGCGACTTGACGAGTCGCAAGGTAAATGAATTCTCCACACCACTTATTTAAGGGAGTCAAAGCCCGCTCGATAATGTATATGCTGTGATACTGACGGTGCTGCTGCTTTGTGGAGAGTTTTGGGCGAACTTGCTCAAGCCAAGGAGCAAGCCGAAGGGTGATGCGGCTGCCACGAGGGCAGCCGAGGAGTTGAAAGCCGAAAAGGCTGCACACTGCCTAAGCAGGGAAAAGATGGCCGAATTGGCCGTGAAATTAAAAGATGCTGCCGACCGCAACGAGGCTCTTGAAAAGGAGCGAGTATCGGAGTGGGAAAACCTGGGGAAGGCCACCGCCGAGGCCAAGGATGCCCGTTCTGCAATGCGGGCTATGAAGGAGGAGCTGTGCCAGGCCGGAGATATTGTGGCTGGCAAGCCGTTTCTGCTGTGTCGCCGGTTTACGGATCAAAAATATGCCCAACTTGGCCAGCTTTGGGGTCCGGAGGATCCATATATGGACTTAGCGGCAAGTGCGGCTAATGCCGTTGAGCACTTTCGGAGCCAGAAGGATCACAAGACGGAAGAGCTATTTTGGTCTCAATTCCATAGTCCGGATCATTCACTTCCGTTGACCGATCGGTTGGCCGAATGGGCTGAGCTAAATAGATTGTCCGGACTTGCCATGACTGATATCGTGGCTCATGTCTGGCCAGAGAGACCCAAGGCGACGAGCTATTTCGGCTTATTGCAGCAGTTTCCTGGAGCGGTGCCGCACATCAAGGAGGTGAAGCCGTCGGCCTGCATAGAAGGCGCGCGGATGGCCCTTGCCCGTGTGAAGACACATTGGACAGAGATGGATGCCACCGCTATTGTCGCCCAGGGTTCGGACGAAAGCCGGTTACCCGCCGAGCACTATTTTGGGGAAGTTATGCGTGGCGCTCGTGTAATAGAGTCGCAGTGCTCGAAAAATGTCACGTTCAAATGAACGTTTTATCTTGTAAGACAATGCTTATGATGTAACCGCTTTTTATACTTGCGTGTTACAAGTATTAAAATATCTCCTATGCGGCCATTTATGTATACATTTGTATAACCTGAAAGATTGCAGTCTTCGGCTTCAGCCCCCACGCACAAGGTGCGGGGGTGTTTGCAAAAAATAGCGCATTTTCACACTTAATTCGACGTCTCAGTCCTGTTAAGGAGGTGGTAGCATAGCGAACGAGGCAATCCGGATTATGATGCTTTATCACTTTCACTTAGCCAGTGCAGTTCGAGGGTGGTGCTACGATATAGCCCCTTGGGGCACCACGCTTCTCCGAATTCGGGACGCGTGTGTGCTCGACCGAAAGCGGTCCTTCGTCCAGCGGGAATTCTAAACATTCCGGTAGTCGATCGAGTGGTTGACCAGTCTCATTGTATCATGATGATCGTTTTTGGCTTTTCTCATCGAGGCTTTCGCCAAATTAACTGGGGCACAATCGCAGAGTTCTCCTGGTGCGCGTTAGCCGATGATACTGAGCGTAAGGCAGCAAAACACGAGCCGGGCAAACCCAACATTTGACCAAAGACATGATTCGAGCTGATGCATATAAGGCCTAATTTCGAGACGCCGAACACTCCCTAAGGTGTTCGGTCTTTGTAATAATGGGCAGAACAATGCCCTAAGCCCCTAGTGTCCAGGTACGAGCATGGTCTTCTGACGCGGCCGATGCCAAAACGTCAGGCTCCGCTTTGGTTATAATGAGAAACCACGGGACTATAACAACAAGAGACAGTAAAAAAGGTTTACGCAGGGTCTTAATCTGAAAAGAATCCTCGCGACGGGTCCCTACTGCACGTCTGCGCCTGTGTCTCCGTTGTGCCGTTATCCTGGACAGGTGTGCACGTTGTTCATCTGTAAAAAGAGAGGAACTTTAGCTTGAAAGGAATTTGTGCGAAAATATATATGAAGGAAGAAATATAAATAAGTAAAGCGGAGTCTGTGTGAGCTCATTTGTTGTTTGTGCGACAGCCCTTGTAAAGGATGTGCGGCTAGGGAGCCCCTAGCTTACTTATCCCGGACTCGTCTAACCGTGTCCGGGTCTTTATGACCCAAGATTGAAATGATGCCACGTGGACGGGCATCTTGAGTGTAAGAGAGCGTAATGTGGTATGGCGTTGAAGCGGACAAAAGCCTCTCGTCCCAAGAGTGCTTGATAGCCACTTTTAAATGGGACGATATGAAAGATTAGTTTTTCACGCCGAAAGTTGTTGGTGATCCGAACACAACTTCTAGTAATAGGGAGCACTGTGCACTTGGCGTAAGTGTCATCGTCACTCCTTTGAAGGAAGTGCGGCTGTGTCGAATTTTAGTAGGGTCTATCCCCAACTTGCGGATTGTGTTTGGATACAGCAGGTTTAGGTCACTGCCTCCGTCCATCAGGACTTGTCTAAATTGCAGTCCGTCGATTACAGGATCCAATATCAGGGCAGTCCATCCTGCGTTTCGAACGCTTCTGGAATAATCCAGGTGGTCGAAAGTGATTGGTTTTGATGTCCAATCTCTATGTTCCGCTGGGTTGGACCGTGTGAGACCCTTTTTAGAGGGTGCCGTACTATTTTTCCATATTATCACATGAAGTGAGTTTACTGCTTTGACCTCTTGTGGGAAAGTCTTTTGTTTTCCGGTGCTCTGCTGGTGGGGTTTGTCATCATCTTCGCTTGATGCGTCGAGCCCCTTGTGTTCGGCATTTAGCCGGCCGGACTGTTTGAAAACCCAACAATCTCGGTGGGTGTGGTTTGCAGGCCTTCCGGGGGTACTGTGGATTTGACATATCCGACCCAAAATCTTGTTTAAATTGGATAGCTCATCGCTGTTATCCTTAAGGGGCGGTGTTTTGTTGTTTGGTCGCGAGCTTTTGAATCCGGCGTGATCGCCGTGTTCTTCGGCTTTTCTCTTTATTCCGGCGCTGCTCTTTTCTGCGCCGTGATTTTCCGTTTCCATCTCTGATCTCGGATGTACTTGGGTCGCTGGTGCTGCATCTTGCTAGCCAGCTATCCTCTCCCGCACAAAAGCGGGTCATGAGGCTTGTTAGCGCGGACATTGTCCTCGGCTTTTCTTGGCCGAGGTGTCTGGCGAGCCATTCGTCTCGGACGTTGTGTTTAAAAGCTGCTAAGGCTTCGGCGTCCGGACAGTCGACTATTTGGTTCTTTTTGGTGAGGAACCTGTTCCAGAATTTGCGCGCCGACTCTCCGGGCTGTTGAGTTATATGACTTAGATCATCTGCATCCGGAGGGCGGACATAAGTTCCTTGAAAATTTGCTCTAAACGCGTCCTCGAGCTCTTCCCAACTTCCAACAGTGTTTTCCGGGAGGCTTTTGAGCCAATGACGGGCTGGCCCTTTGAGCTTGAGGGGTAGGTATTTTATGGCGTGGAGATCATCTCCTCTGGCCATGTGTATGTGTAGTATATAATCTTCTATCCGACTCGTGGTCTGTTGTTCCGTCGAGGCCTCTATGTTTATGGGTTTAAACCCCATCGAATTCGTGATCCAGCGCCTCGTTGGTGAAACATAGTGGGTGTCTGGCGCCCAGATTTGGGTGTACCGCTGTCTTGGACACTTGGCGTGTTGTATTTCCTCCCGGGCCCTCTTCTTTGGCCCGTAAATGGACTGGCTGGGCCATCTGTCTTTCGAGGTCATTAGTCGGTTTATATGCGCGTCGTTTTCAGATTTTGGCCTATCATCCGCCGTCTATCCAACCAGCGGCTTCTTTGTTTTTTTGATTGGGGGCTCTATGGCCTCCTCATCAAATTCTGGCAGTAGCTTGCGCTTCGGGTAGCTCTTTTATTGATGGCCATTGTCGTATTTGTCTGCGGTTTTGAGCACTTTGCTCCACCTCTTTCTGAATGTATCTTCCGCTGTTTTGAGCTTCTATTTTTCCTTCTTCAAACTTCTTGCGGTGTTGACGAGTCTTTTCCGAAGGTTTTTATTCTCCGGCGGTGTGTCCGGCGTGAGATCGTCCGGACTATTTTTTTCCGCCAGCCCGGACTGATTGTTCGACTCGCCTTGTTCGGACGGTTGCTTGTCGTCGCCCCTGGTTTGCCCTCTTGTATTGCTGGGTCATTAAGAGCGTTGTTGTTGTCGGCGGGACTTAGGCGGCGTCTGCGTCGCCGTTTTGCTGTTGTTTGTCGGCGGATTATCTTCTGCCGCGCCCCATTGGTCGTCGTTGTTGCTTCCTTTTGGGGTATCCACCATGTATACGTCGTATGACGAGGTGGTCTTTACATGCCTTATAGGCGCTGGTTCTTGTTCGTCTCCGGCATCGTCGTCCATGCCGTCGATGTCTTCGGAGTCGTAATCTAGCATGTCGGTTAGGTCGTCGACAGTGGCTACAAAGTGGGTGGTGGGTGGGCTCTGAATTTCTTCATCGTCCGTGTCCCAACCATCCTGGCCATAATCCGGCCAGGACTCTCCGGATAGCGAGAGATGTTTTAGCGAATTTAGGACGTCGCCAAAGGGTGAGTGTTGGAAGATGTCCGTGGCGGTGAATTCCATAACCGGCGCCCAATCGGATTCGATTGGCAGGGGCATGGGAGGTCCGGAGTCCGGCAAGGAGTCCGGCACCTCGGAGTCGCGAGTTTCGCGAGGGACAAGGCTAGTGTTCGGCTCCATCGCCGTGGAAGTTGAAGCCCCCGAGGTGGTGTCCATCCACCGGTCCTCGATCTGGGCGATCGGCTCCGGACTAAGGGCCGAAGCGGATTCGTGTGCGGCTACCAAGGCACTGTTCGGCGGCAGAGCTAGATCATGCCCATCGCAACAGTGCGGCGCGCTTGGCTTTGGCTTGATCCCATCGAAGATCAAGTCTCCGCAGACGTCGGCCGTGAAGTTTAGGCTTTCGAATCTAACCTGATGGCCAGGGGCGTAGCTTTCGATCTGCTCCAGATGGCCAAGTGTATTAGCCCGCAGTGCGAAGCCGCCGAATACGAAGATCTGTCCAGGGAGAAAAGTCTCACCCTGGACAGCGTTGTTGATTGAAGATGCCATCGAGCCTATCGGTGACGACACAGAGGAACTCTCAATGAAAGCACCAATGTCGGTGTCAAAACCGGCGGATCTCGGGTAGGGGGTCCCGAACTGTGCGTCTAGGCGGATGGTAACAGGAGACAAGGGACATGATGTTTTACCCAGGTTCGGGCCCTCTTGATGGAGGTAAAACCCTACGTCCTGCTTGATTAATATTGATGATATGGGTAGTACAAGATTGGATCTACCACGAGATCAAGGAGGCTAAACCCTAAAGCTAGCCTATGGTATGATTGTTGTGATGTATGTTGTGTCCTACGGACTAAAGCCCTCCGGTTTATATAGACACCGAAGGAGGCTAGGGTTACACAGAGTCGGTTACAATGGTAGGAGATCTACATATCTGTATTGCCAAGCTTGCCTTCCACGCCAAGGAAAGTCCCATCCGGACATGGGACGGAGTCTTCAATCTTGTATCTTCGTAGCCTTGGAGTCCGGCGGACGATGATAGTCCGGCTGTCCGGACACCCCCTAGTCCAGGACTCCCTCAGTGGTGACGGCCTCCCGGCGTTGCACTCCGCCTTCCAGTTGGCGTTACTCATGCCCGGGGGCTTGGACGGCGGCACCCTCTGCTTCCTCTACTTCGGATGGGCGGCGGCGGCGGTAGTGGGATCCGTCGTGGCGTGGGGGACCACGTACTTCTTCGGCGGCATGGCAGACGGCTTGGAAGGGAGGAGGAGGAGATTGGCGGGAGGAATGGAGAATGAGAGGGAAGCCGAGAGGGGAAGCGGGAGGAAACAGCGGGAAAAGGGCCTCCTCTCGCCGACAGAGTGGCCCCACACCCCTTTTCGCTTCTGCTGACGCTCCCAGGCGACACCCAGTTGCTTGGGTTCGGCTCGGGGTAGCCGGCTGTTAATTCGATCCAAACCGGCGCTAAATGAGATCCTGGGGGCGCGACTGGGCTGATTTTCGGCCACCGACGCTAAAAAATCGCCCTAGAAGAGGGGGGTTTCCTGTTGTGGGCGTGGCTGGAGATTCTTTCATTTCTCCTCGCCCAGCCAACGGCATCTGCCTGGTGCGACGCGAACGCGACTAGGTAAAGTGGCGCGTGCGACTTGCATGCGTCCCATGGATGCCCTGATGCGATGCGGCCTTTCCAGCGCCGGATGCGGGTGTCGGTCGGTTGGAGGTGCAGCTAGCCGGGCAACGTACATACCACTAGTAGAAAAACACCTTTTAATACCGGTTCGTAAGGACCTTTAGTCCCGGTTCTATAACCGGCACTAAACGGTGGGGACTAAAGGTACCCCCTTTAGTTCCGGTTCAACACGAACCAGGTCCAAAGGCCCACCTGAAAGTGCGTTATATCGACTAGAGGGGGGTGAATAGGCGATTTTTATGAATTCTTCACTGAGGAATTAGCCGGTGAGGAAATTCCTTAGCGAAGAACTACTAGCAGCGGCATAAGTACTCAGAAGTAAGCATAACAGAATACAAGCATGGTCATCATGATGAAATGAAGACCAGCACAGAGTACAGAAAGCGTAATCACAGGATAACACAAGATGAAGACAAACAGAATGAAGAAATTGAACTGAGGAAATTGAGAAAGTCTTCAGCCAAAGTCTTCAAGCACAGATATGAACAAACACTCAACACAGTAATGAGGAAATGAAAGGGTTGAGGAAATAGAACCAGTTAGTTGGTGAAGACAATGATTTCGTAAACCAGTTCCAACTGCTGTCTCAGTTGTACGTCTGGTTGGAGTGGCTGAGTATTTAAACTCGAGGACACGCAGTCCCGGAGACCCGATCCATCGAGCATGCAGCTCAGGACACCCAGTCCTCACCGTATTCTCCTTGAACTAAGGCCACACAGACCTCGTCCAATCACTCGTGGTAATTCTTCAGGTGACTTCCAAACCTTCATAGACTTGGTCACTCAGCGATCCACAATTCCTCTTGGATGCTCTAGACCATGACGCCTAACCGTCCGGAAGAAGCACAGTCTTCAAAGGTAACAAGCGTCGGATCCACGCAGGATCAATTTCTTCAGTGATGCTCAATCACTTTGGGTTTGTGCGGGTTTGGTTTTGGGTTTTCCTCACTTGATGATTTTCGCTCAAAGTCCTCAGAGGATGGGTTGCTCTCAAATGACAAGTGTCAAGTTCTCTCAGAGCAGCCAACCAACTAGTGGTTGTAGGGGCGGCTATTTATAGCCTAGGGAGCAGCCCGACATGATAAGACATAAATGCCCTTCAATGATATGACCATTAGGTGGATAGGATATTTTGGGACAGGTACAAGAAGACGGCAACGGTCGGAAATTTGGCTCTCAAATTCCTCGGGGCTATCATGTTCCTCATCAGGTAGGCAATTCGCCTTTGGCGAATTCCTAACTCCTCGATCGAACAAATTCTCAATGACTGAAGAACTTCGTCTCACATCAAGAAAGTGACTGAATCTGTATGAGATTTCCAAAGGCTTCACTCAAGGGATTGGTAGGTGTAGGATTTTGAGTTGAGCATCACATGGAAATTTTTCCTTAGTATTTCCTCGACCCCTTTAACAAAGACGGTGTTTCCTATGACTCAAGAAAGAGAAAATGAAACTATGAAAACAAAAGTCTTCACGCTTCATGTTCCTCAAGTGAATACCAAGTCTTCAAGGTCACACCAATTTCTTCACTTTCAAAGTCTTCAGAATGTCTTCAGAATATCAAAGTCTTCAGTCGAAGAACTTCATTTTTAGGGGTCGACTTTCTCTGTAAATATCAAACTCCTCATAGACTTATAGACCTGTGTACACTCACAAACGCATTAGTCCCTTAACCTATAAGTCTTCAATACACCAAAATCACTAAGGGGCACTAGATGCACTTACAATCTCCCCCTTTTTGGTGATTGATGACAATATAGGTTAAGTTTTCAACGGGGATAAACATATGAAGTGTAAATACTGATATTGAGGAATTTGATTGCAAGATATAGAAGAACTCCCCCTGAAGATGTGCATAGTGAGGAATTTGCGTTTCAGGCAATGCACATTGAAGAGTTGAATCATGGAGATCTCCCCCTATATCTTGTAATTCATACACGCATTTGATATATAATATGGAGAATTTGAAATGCATGATGAAATATGGAGCCTGATAAGATTCAGCATGCGTGCAATAATATTAACGAGGAATAAGCATGCAGACTAACACATCAAAAGTATCAGAGCACAGTGCATCAAAAGTATCAGAGCACCGTCCAAAAGTATTAGAGCACCATCGGGTTTAAGATTACAACTCGATCCAATAAAAGTTTCGGAAGGACGAGAGTTGTAACTTAGAAAAAAACGCTTTTAATATAGACCCGCTTGAAGACTAACTCAGATTTCTCCCCCTTTGTCATCAAATGACCGAAAGGATTGAAACTGAGGACTAACGCCCCTGAAGAATTTCAAGTCGATGGAGGAGCGCCAGCGTTGTCGGGGTTGTTTGTTGTAGCAGGGCCTGCCGCAGTGTCGTCCAAATCTTCATACTCATCAGTGTCACGCGATGAAGAATAATAGTTGGCCACCAGATCAGGAACTTTGACCCTCTTGAATTTCTTCGGAGGAGGTGCAGACCAGTCAAATGCTTCCTTCAGACCCATAGTCTTCAGTTCATCAACGCTATAGACATGAGTAAGGACAGCCCAGGTGCGGTTGAGGGTTTCATGAAGGTAGTAATGGTTCTTCTTCACTGCATTGTGTGTTGAGGTCATGTTGTGAAGAAGTGCACCAAACTAACGCTTTACCCATTTGTGATTGCGATCAACCTTCTGATGAAGACTGAGGAGTAACTCACGGTCAGTCATCACCCTGGGTGCTGTGGCTTGAGGATTTTGCTTGGCTAAGGTATTTGCGGCAGTGTCATGTGTGGCAGAGTCGTCATTGGTAGAGTAAGATGCAGCAAGGCGAAATTGACCATCCAATGGACGAATGCCTTCATCGATCACAGCGGCTGCCTTACCTTTATCATTAGCTAATGAAACTGTCCGTTTGAGGACTTCAATGGGAGGCAAGTAGCTACCGTGGTTCAAAGTGTCAGCTTTGTAATTCAGTGAAGATCTTGCCCTTATGAATCTCATAATCCAAGGCGCATAGGGCTTCAGCTCGAATGGTGACATAGCAACATTGGCCAGAGTCCTCATGAAATCATGGAAGTTGACAGGAACGCCATGAATGATGTTGAAAAGCATGTTCTTCATGATGCCAACAACTTCTTCATCATTTGAGTCGTGGCCTTTGATAGGACTCATTGTCTTCGTCAGAATGTAATAGACTGTTCGAGGCACATAGAGTAATTCCTTGACGAGGAATTTGGTTCATGGGGCCTGCCCAGGCTTCAAAGGCTTCATGAGCACTTGCATATAGTGATTTGTCAGTTTAGGGTCATTGTAGATGCAATGTGCACTGTCATGGGGAGGACCAAGAGGAAGGACACGAAGCAATTCAGTTGCCGGTGCCTTGTAGTGAGTGTTTTCAGTCATCCAATCCAACACCCATGAATTGACATCTTCAGCGTCTCCAATGATATGCAGTGTGGCGTAGAACTGAAGAATGAGTTCTTCATTCCAATCACAGATGTCAATGCAGAAATTGAGTAATCCTGCATCGTGAAGAACACTGAGGACTGGCTCGAAGCATGGCAGGGATTCCATATCCACGTGAGGAATATGTTCATGATCGAAGATTTTGTCTTTATCAAAGAGCACTAGGAATAGAAATTGGCTTGACTAGCAGTACAGAAACGCCTCTTCCTTATGCGAGCAGAGTCATAGGGGTTGTAGTCAGTGAAGAATACATGCTCGGAGAAGAAGCCTTCAGCCATGAACTTCTGTTTGTTTGAGAACGGATCCTTCGGTTTTGGCAGAGGGATGTCAGTGAGTTGCATCACCACCTCAGGAATCGCGAGCTCAGGTTCTTCAGGCTGAGGAATTTCTGGTTCCTCTTCTTGTGCAACCTGAGGATCAACAGCAGCACTAGTGGCTGGAATTTCTTCATGAACAAAGGGAGTGGGAGGAGTTTCTTCAGAGCCCAGTTGAACTGTTGTTGCGGGGGACTGAGGAATCTATTGGATAGGTGTGAATAGAGGAGTATTGGGATGCTGACTTTCCCAAAAATCATCATTCATCATAGGTGTGGTGCATCCTATATCCACATCTTCATCTTCAATTTCCTCAACACCAGCCTCTTCAGCTGTGAACTGAGGCATAGGTGAGGAAATGACTGGCGTTGAAGGGATTGTATCCCCTTCAATTTCTTCATCAATCTGCTCTGACGAAGCAGGAGAATGATTTTCTTCATCAGATCCGCTTGGGATCACATAGTCTTACCCAAAAGGAACAAGGTCCTTTGATGGCATGGAGGAAATTGGAACGGCATCGATTGGATTTTCAATTGAGCTGGTCATTGGCTTCATTTTCTTCGCTGCCGAAGAATTTGACACAACTGATGCCTTCCTTTTCTTCACTGCAGCTTGCTCTGCAGCCTTGGTCTTCTTCACCTCATAGGCAAATGGAAGAATTGGAGTTGGTGTAGGCGCGGGAGGAGCTGAGGAATCTGGTTGATTTTCTTCAGGCACAACCGATGCAGTTGCTCGATCTCTTGATTTCTTCAGCGCACCACTAGTGGATGCCCCGCAATTTCTTCGCGGTTGGAATGGAGTCATCAGCCCTAGAACTAACATTTTCTTCAAGGCTGAAAGTCATCGTGGTCTTGGCATGTTCTTCAAAGAGGCTGAGCAGAGTCTGCAGCACTGAATATTTTCTTGTTGCGATGGGGCTGCAACATTAGTCATTTTCTTCGTCGATTGACAAATCTCACTTTGGCTCCTTGCCAATCAGCATAGTAGGCATCAAGTCTTTCTTTGAGGGCTTGAATTTCAGACTAAGCCCGAGAAGTTCCTCGGTGTCATTCGACAACGTTTTTCTTCAGGAGCTTCTCCTTTCTGTATTGAGCTTTCTTGATCTCCCTCGCCTTTTCAAACTTCCATTTCTCTTGAGTGATGAAATGGGTCAGCATGTGACTTTGACCAGGAGTCAGATGAAAATCAGGCATTGGGGTGTTTGGATCCTTGTGCCAGAGGTCAATGAAGTCGAGGATTTTCCTCGAATCCAAAAGCAGTGGCACAAAGGTGCCTTTGGCTCTCGCGGCCTTCACCTGTCTGTCTCTGATGATTTCTGCAAGTTCATCATCAAAAGCTTCATCATCAAAGGGCACATGGAATGCAACTTGTTTCTTCCTTGGACTTGGCCGAGGACCGCGTCCAGCTGTTGCTTTAGTCTTCAACAGTGTGGGGCTGATGAGGACATTGGTGCGGTGAGGAACTTCTTTGAGACACCAGAAGCAATTGAGAAACCCGTAGTCCTTTGACATGTAGCCAGATTCATAGGAGTTGAGGACTTTGATGGAGCTGCTGAGGACTTTGGTGGAGCAGTGGCAGTCTGAGGAATTTGCCGTGAGGGCATAGCTGAGGAACTTGGCCGTGAGGGCGCTGTTGGTGAAGCACTTGTCTTATGAGCAGGCTTCTTTGGCATAGATTTCCTCGGTCTGACCGAGGCCTCAGTAGCAGCAGCAGTGGCAGAATCCTCATTGAATTTCTTCACTGCCTCCTTGGCTTGTCTTGCCAATTTAGCTTGGCGCTTAGCCCATTCTTCAAGAAAGTCCTCACCACTTTTGATGCTGGTGGGATCAGCTACTTGGCCAGGTGCCAATGGAGCTCTTGGGCATGGAGGATTGAGGGCGAATTTCTTCATGTACTTTGGAGTCACATATCGGTATTCCCTCCATTCCCTTGCCCATCTCCGTTCAATCCTCTGAATGCGCACCTTACGCTGATTTTTGTTTTCTTTGCCGAAGTTGGCTTGATCAGGTGTGCAATAGTCCTTATAAATGTCATCAGGGATCTCGAAAGCAATCATGACCTCAGGCTTCTTTCCTCCTTTCTGCGGTCTCTTTCCTTCAGCCATATTCTTCAGATGAGGAATTTGAACAATTGAACACTCTAAAGAAGTATGCAGTTTTTCTTCGAGGAACACTGCAAATGAGTTAAGTTGATGAGAACCTAGTGATTCAGCAGCGGACATGAGTACCTGTGAACAGAGTGTAGGTGCGAGGAATTTGGAGAGGTCATATGTTCTCGGAAGGTTTTTCAAAAGACAAGTTTTGAGGAATTTGACCAGATGAGCCTTGAGGAATTTCACTAAGCGTTCTTTGTCTTAGGTTCCAGAGTTGTACAGATCGAAGATCCACACAATTGAGGAATCTTGAAGAAAATGATTGCTTAGAGAAATAGATCAAGAGCATATAATGTGTGAGGTGTTCATATGTGTGAAGATTTGAAGAATAAAACACCTTTGAAGATTTTCAGGAAAGTTGGAGAATCAAAGTGAGTAATAAAAGTAACTTTTAATTACCCGAAGTGAAGAACACGATGAACTGAGAAGAACAGTTGAGAAGTTCATCAGGTTAGATCTCCCACGCCCTAACTTGGCAGAGGGAGACGGCTACGGCGGCGGCGGAGTGAAGATTTCCGCAACCAGCGCGAGTACGACAGCGACGAGGTCGAGGCAGCGAAGCTCTTCCTAACTGGCGACGATGGAGTAGCGGCGGCGCTAGGGTTTGAGGAGCTCGAGCGAGAGAGAGCGGTCGAGCGGAATAAATGAAGTGAGGAAGGGGAGAGGGGTATTTATAGACACGGTGAAAAACTGTTCGCCCGAAGATTTTGGGACGAACATGCCCCTGCCCTTTCTCCTTCACGCGACATGTGTCACCCACGTACTGTGTAGATGAGATCGTGTAAGATCGTGGGTGAATATAATAATACATCATGGGATGCGGAACGGTTTGAGCGGTAAAAACAAAAAATTTGGATAAGATTTGTTTTAAAGTTTCGTTCGCAATTTTTTCAGCTGACAAGGACACAGTTAAGATTTTGAACGAGTTTCAAAATAGAACGCACATGAAGAATTTGTGAATAGATTGGGTTGAGTATAGCATAGAGGGGGAAGGGTCCGATCACATTCACTTAGCAGAAAAAAAAACATGAAGAAATAGCCATAAGTGAATGTTGTAGAGGACATAAACTCATATATCTATATAGCCAATGAAGAAAAACGACAGAGCTAGTGAAGATTTTGCAAAGTTGAAGAATTTGAAAAACTGAAGAATTTCAAAAACTGAGGAAAAACTCAAATTGAAGATTTTCAACTTTTTGTGGTGGCGTGACCCACCGTATAAGAATGATGATTTCAGACACCGCGTACAATTGTCGTAGGGTTCTGAGAATCAAATTCTTCATTAATTTCTTCACACTTAGAGTGTTATTCTTCATTGATTGAAGAAAAACGTTTTTCATGTGTTGCACATCTAAGTCATCAATTTTGCATAAGTGTTAGGATGTGTGTCCTTTTCAAAGAACATTCAAAGATTCTAAGATATTTAGCTCACACCGCAACTTGCTAAATCTCTTCTCATCCAAGGGCTTAGTGAAGATATCAGCTAGCTGTTCTTGATCTTCCGTGCTCGATGGAGATGTCGCCTTCAACACATGATCACAAAGAAAATGATGACGAATCTGAATGTGCTTTGTCTTGAGTGCTGAACTGGGTTGTGAGCAATCTTGATGGCACTCTCATTGTCGCAGAGGAGAGGCACATTCTTCACGTTGACGCCATAGTCCTTGAGGGTTTGCTTCATCCAAAGCGATTGAGCACAGCAAGAGCCAGCAGCAATGTATTCAGCTTCCGCAGATGAAGCGGTGATCGCATTCTGTTTCTTCGAGGACCAATGGACCAAAGATCGTCCGAGGAAATGACAAGTGCCGATGTTGACTTGCGGTCCACACGATCACCAAGCATAGTCGAGTCGAATATCCAATGAGATCAAAAGCAGAGCCCTTGGGGTACCATAATCCTAGTGTTGGTGTGTGAGCTAGATATCGAAGAATATGCTTCACAGCCTTATGGTGTGATTCCTTCGGTGCAGCTTGGAATCGGGCACACATGCAAACACTAAGCATTATATCTGGCCTAGATGCACATAGGTACAATAAAGAACCAATCATGGAGCGGTATACCTTGTGATCGAAGTCAATACCATTTTCATAAATGCATAGATGGCCATTTGTGGGCATAGGAATTTTGATGCCTTTGCAATCTTGCATGCTGAATTTCCTCAGTACATCTTTGAGGTATTTCTCCTGAGATATGAATATGCCATTGCGCTGCCGATTTAATTTGAAGACCTAAGAAGAATTTCAACTCTCCCATCATAGACATTTGATATTCTTCATTCATCATATAGGCAAATTCATCACTATAACGTTGGTCAGTAGAGCCAAAGATAATGTCATCAACATATATTTGGCACACAAACAGTTCACCATCATAAGATTTAGTAAAGAGAGTAGGGTCGAGTGAACCGGGTGTGAAGCCATTCTTCACGAAGAATTCCTTCAATGTATCATACCACACCCGAGGGTCTTGCTTGAGGCCATAGAGGGCCTTATTAAGTCTGAAGACTTTGTCAGGATTCTTTGGAACTTCAAAACCTGGGGGTTGAGCAACATATACTTCTTCCTCAAGCTTACCATTGAGGAATGCACTTTTCACATCCATTTGATATAAGATGATATCATGATGGTTAGCATAAGCAAGTAATATGCGAATAGCCTCAAGTCTAGCAACAGGTGCAAAAGTTTCATCGAAATCAATTCCTTCAACCTGTGTGTAGCCTTGAGCTACCAGTCGTGCCTTATTCCTCACCACAAGGCCATTTTCATCTTGCTTGTTGCGGTAGATCCACTTTGTGCCAATGATATTATGCTTGCGAGGATCTGGGCAATTAACTAGTTCCTAGACATTGTTAAGCTCGAACTGATGTAATTCTTATTGCATAGCCTGAATCCACTCCGGCTCCATAAATGCTTCATCTATCTTAGTGGGCTCTGTGATAGAGACAAAGGCATAGTGCCCACAAAAGTTAGATAAATGTGAAGCTTTTGAGCGTGTGAGAGGACCTGGTGCGCTAATGTCATCGATGATCTTCTCCACTTGCACTTCTTTTGCAACGCGAGGATGAGCTGGTTGTCGCTGAGGAATTTGATCAGCATTTTCTTCAAAGACCATTTTCCTCAAGATGTTCTTGGTGCATCAGCTCGACGATCTTCATGAACTGGGATGAATTCTTCAGCAGATTCTTCAGTAGGAATGACATCCTCAGCTGCCTTGAACTTGATGGAATCCTCAGGTGCTGGTTCATCTAACACAGAAGGTAGGTGCTCTCTTTGCGAGCCATTAGTTTCATCGAACCGCACATCTACAAATGTCAACAATCTTGTGAAGAACAATGTTGAAGACTCTGTAGGTGTGCGAGTCCTTTCCGTAACCAAGCATAAAACCTTCATGTGCTTTCGGTGCAAATTTAGAATTGTGGTGAGGATCTCTAATCCAACATTTAGCACCGAAGACTTTGAAATAACTCACATTGGGTTTCTTGTCAGTGAGGAATTCATAGGCCGTCTTCTTGAAGAATTTGTGAAGATATACTCTATTGATGATGTGGCACGCAGTATCAATTGCATCAATCCAAATACGCTGAGGCGTTTTGTATTCATCAAGCATAGTGCGAGCCATCTCAACAAGAGTTCTGTTCTTGCGCTCCATGATGCCATTTTGCTGAGGAGTATAGGGAGCAGATAGCTCATGAGTAATACCAAGTTCATCAAGATAGTCATCAAGACCGGAATTCTTGAACTCAGTTCCATTGTCACTTCTGATGTGCTTGATCTTCACTCCAAAGTTGGTTGAAGCCCTCGAGGAAAATCGTTTGAAGACTTCCTGCACTTCATGTTTGTAAGTAACAATGTGTACCCATGTATATCGAGAGTAATCATCAACAATGATAAAACCATATAGAGATGCATCATTAGTGACTGCTGAGTAATGATTAGGTCCGAAGAGGTCCATGTGAAGCAATTCGAATGGACGAGTAGTGGTCATGATAGTCTTCGCTAGATGCTTGGCCTTGGTCATTTTTCCAGCTTCACAGGCTCCGCATAAGTGATCCTTGAGGAATTTGACATTCTCAATGCCAATGACATGCTTCTTCTTCGCAAGCGTGTGCAAATTCCTCATGCCTGTGTGACCAAGTCGTTGATGCCATAGCCAGCCTTCTGAAGCTTTTGCAAGTAGACACACGGCTGGTTGTGGTCCTGTAGAGAAATCAACAATATACAAATCTCCTCTCCTAAAGCCTTCGAAGACTTTGGAATTGTCAGCTTCCATGATCACAACACAACGATACTTGCCAAAGACAACAACCATATCAAGATCACAAAGCATTGAGACTGACATGAGGTTGTATCCTAAGGACTCAACAAGCATGACTTTGTCCATGTGTTTATCCTTAGAGATTGCAACCTTACCAAGACCCAATACCTGACTTTTGCCTTTGTCAGCAAAGATGATATGCTTCAGATGTGACGGTGATAAGGGAGCATACATCAATAGATTATTGTCACCGGTCATGTGATTTGTACATCCACTATCGAGGACCCACTCTGTAGTTTTGGGTTGATCATCCTGCAGATGAATTAGTGTAGCTTACAATCTCATATGCTTCATCAGTGAAGAATATGATATCAAGTTCATCAGATGAATTTCATCAAGCAAAGAAGCAGATATAGCAAGATATGAGGGCGTGTGAAATGAAGGTTCATTTCATCATGATTCGCTTGCGTCCTTTCAGCAATTTGTCAGTCCCAAAGAAATTCTTCAGACGTTAAAGCATGTCTGGAGACCTGACCCTACAGAAGAGATTAGTTCTTTTTCTTCACCACCCACATCTGAAGGGGTGGCAAAGAGTTCATCACTCTGCGAGCACCATATGAGAAAGGTGGCAAAGATGCCAAACCATTTCATTTCACATAAGAGGGGTTAGGGTAAGCATATGAATAAGCAGAGAAATTCTAGGACTTATGAACATAATGGTTTGAAAAATAATGCACATATTCATAGCCCTTAGCTCTACCCTGTGAGACAGAGTTGTTAGTACGATGATAATCATATGAGGACTTTGATCCTTTTGAGGAATTTGATCCATGTGAGGAATTTGGTCCGTATGAGGACTTGGATCCATATGAAGAATTTGGTCCATATGAAGAATTTGATCTGGGGTTCCTGTTCTTCATAGGTGGTGTCATGAGGACATTCACCTGAAGACTTTCAAGGCACTTCTTGGGAACCCAGATTTTCTTCATAGGAGAACCATTCCTGCAGTTAGTGCCAACATATCTAGCAAATACTTCAACATTCTGATTTTTGAACAGTTTATAGTTGGAGTCAAATGACTCATCAGAAGAATGAGGAGATTCACATGTAAAGCCAGATAAGTTAGATGGATCAACTGGAGGTCCCTTTGCAGCAACCCATGAGGTTTTGGGGTACTTCTCAGGCTTCCAATATGTTCCATCAGCATTGAGTTTCCTCTCAAAGGCAATACCCTTTTTCCTAGGGTTTCTGTTGAGGATCTGCTTTTTAAGCACATCACAAAGAGTCTGATGCCCTTTGAGGCTTTTGTACATGCCTGTCATGTACAATTCCTTCAGCCCTGCATTGTCAGTGATACTAGCAATGTCCTCGATGAGGAATTAGTGATAGCAAGAGGCGGTGAAGAATTTGTAACAGTTGAAGCATTTGAACATTCAGGTGAAGAATTAGCAGATTCACGTTCTATGCACTTTAAGCATGGAGGAATAAATTCTTCCTGAGAAGTGCTGATTTGTTGAGCTAGTAATGAATCGCGCTCCTTCTGAAGATCTTCATAACTCACTCTTAGCTTCTCATGATCAGATAAGAGAGTATTATGTTGATCTTGAAGGGCGTCAAACTTGGAGTGAATTCTCTGAAGACATTCACCCAATGCTTTTGACTGATCCATTTCTTTACCCAACATATCATCACTTTTGTCTAGCATGTTTTGAACTTGTTCCAAAGCCGTTTGTTGTTTAGTGGCAATGCAAACAAGTTTGGTATAACAAGATTCAATATCATCATCAGATTCATCATCACAAAACTCAGATGAGGTGCATTCGGTTACCTCGTCACCCTCTGCCATGAGACATGATGCAGAAGATGATGATTCTGGCTCGAAAGTTATCGTTTTGAGAGATTCCTTGAAGTCCTCAAACCAGGGATCATGACGGGTTCGATGACCTTCATAGACATCAGATATTCGGTCCCAGATAAGCTTCGAATTGCCAAGATGCATAATGCGCCTGAATTGATCTCTGGATAGGCAGGAACAGATGATATCCTTCGCCAAGATGTCAAGTCGAGTGTACTTGCGAATATCATCAGCGTCCGCCATCTTGCATAGATCAAGAAGACCAATCTCGATGACGGTCCACAGCTCATTGTTCATTGCCATGAGGCGCTTCCTCATCATGGCCTTCCACTTGGGATAATCATGACCGTCAAAGATAGGGCATGTCACTTTCTTCATACCTGCAGTCGACATAACTAAAACTCCAGGCGATTAAACCAAAATCACACAGAACAAGGGAGTACCTTGCTCTGATACCAATTGAAAGTGCGTTATATCGACTAGAGAGGGGGTGAATAGGCGATTTTTATGAATTCTTCACTGAGGAATTTGCCGGTGAGGAAATTCCTTAGCAAAGAACTACTAGCAGCGGAATAAGTACTCGGAAGTAAGCATAACAGAATACAAGCATGGTCATCATGATGAAATGAAGACTAGCACAGAGTCTGTAAAGCGTAATCACGAGGATAACACAAGATGAAGACAAGCGATGAAGAAATTGGGCGAGGAAATTGAGAAAGTCTTCAGTCAAAGTCTTCAAGCATAGATATGAACAAACACTCAACACTGTAATGAGGAAATGAAAGGGTTGAGGAAATAGAAACAGTTAGTTGGTGAAGACAATGATTTGGTAAACCAGTTCCAACTGTTGTCTCAGTTATACGTCTGGTTGGAGCGGCTGAGTATTTAAACTCGAGGACACGCAGTCCCGGACACCCAGTATCTGAGCACGCAGCTCAGGATGTTGGGGAACGTAGTAATTTCAAAAAAATTCCTACGCACACGCAAGATCATGGTGATGCATAGCAACGAGAGGGGAGAGTGTTGTCTACGTACCCTCGTAGACCTAAAGCGGAAGCGATCACAGCGTAGAGGAAGTAGTCGACGTTCTCCTCGCGATCCGACCGATCCCGCGCCGTTACTCCGGCGCCCCGAGTTCTTGACACACGTACAGCTCGATGGCGTCCCTCGTACTCGATCCAGCCGAGTGTCGAGGAGAGTTCGTCAAGACGACGGCGTGCAGGAGCGATCTTGATGTTCTACGGCAGCAGAGCTTCGCTAAGCTTCATGACGATATGACCGAGGTGGAATATGGTGGAGGGGGCACCGACACGGCTAAGGAACGATCCGTAGATCAAACTTGTGTCCCTAGGGTGCCCCCTGCCCCGTATATAAAGGAGCAAGGGGAGGCGGCCGGCCCTAGTGGCGCGCCAAGGGGGGAGTCCTCCTCCTAGTTGAGTAGGACTCCTCTCCTAGTCCAACTAGGAAGGAGAAGGGGAAGGAAGAGAGAGAGGAGAGGGAAGGGGGCGCCCCCTCCTGTCCTATTCGGACTCCTTGGGGGCGCCACCTCTGGTGCGGCCCCTCTCTCTCCCTTTGGCCCACTAAGGCCCATAACTTTCGGGGTTCGGTAACCTCCCGGCACTCCGTTTTCTCCGAAACTTAGGAACCTTTCCGGTGTCCGAATATAGCCGTCCAATATATCAATCTTTATGTCTCGACCATTTCGAGACTCCTCGTCATGTCCGTGATCACATCCGGACTCGAACTTCTTCGGTACATCAAAATACATAAACTCATAATAACCGCCATCGAAACCTTAAGCGTGCGGACCCTACGGTTCGACAACAATGTAGACATGACCGAGACCGTCTCCGGTCAATAACCAACAGCGGGACCTGGATGCCCATATTGGTTCCTACATATTCTCGAAGATCTTTATCGGTCGACCGCATAACAACATCGTTGTTCCCTTTGTCATCGGTATGTTACTTGCCCGAGATTCGATCGTCGGTATCCAATACCTAGTTCAATCTCGTTACGGCAAGTCTCTTTACTCGTTCCGTAATACATCATCTCACAACTAACTCATTAGTTGTAATGCTTGCAAGGCTTGATGATGTGCATTACCGAGAGGGCCAGAGATACCTCTCCGGCAATCGGAGTGACAAAACCTAATCTCAAATACGCCAACCCAACATCTCGCCTTTGGAGACACCTGTAGTACTCCTTTATAATCACCCGATTCGTTGTGACGTTTGGTAGCACCCAAAGTGTTCCTCCGCAAGCGGAGTTGCATAATCTCATAGTTACAGGAACATGTATAAGTCATGGATAAAAGCAGTAGCAACATACTAAACGATCGTGTGCTAAGCTAATGGAATGGGTCATGTCAATCGAGATCATTCTACTAATGATGTGACCTTGTTAATCAAATAACAACTCTTTGTTCATGGTTAGGAAACATAACCATCTTTGATTAACAAGCTAGTCTAGTAGAGGCATACTAGTGACATGTTGTTTGTTTATGCATTCACACATGTATCATGTTTCCGGTTAATACAATTCTAGCATGAATGATAAACATTTATCATGAAATAAGGAAATAAATAATAACTTTATTATTGCCTCTAGGGCATATTTCCTTGATCTCCCACTTGCACTAGAGTCAATAATCTAGATTACATAGTAATGATTCTAACACCCATCGAGTCTTGGTGCTGATCATGTTTTGCTCGTGGAAGAGGCTTAGTCAACGGTGCGCAACATTCAGATCCGTATGTATCTTGCAAATCTCTATGTCTCCCACCGGACTAAGTCCGGATGGAATTGAAGCGTCTCTTGATGTGCTTGGTCCTCTTGTGAAATCTGGATTCCTTCACTAAGGCAATTGCTCGATATTGTCACGTAAGATTTTCATTGGACCCGATGCACTAGGTATGACACCTAGATTGGATATGAACTCCTTCATCCGACTCCTTCATTAGCTGCTTCGAAGCTGCTATGTACTCCGCTTCACATGTAGATCCCTTCACGATGCTTTGTTTAGAACTGCACCAACCGACAGCTCCTCCGTTTAGTGTAAATACGTATCCGTCTGCGATTTAGAATCGTCGGATCGGTGTCAAAGCTTGCATCAACGTAACCGCCACGATGAGCTCTTTGTCACCTCCATATCGAGAAACATATCCTTAGTCCTTTTCGGTATTTCGGGATGTTCTTGACCGCTGTCCGATGATCCACTCTGGATTACTTTGGTACCTCCTGCTAAACTTATAGCAAGGCACACATCAGTCAGTACACAGCATTGCATACATGATAGAGCCTATGGCTGAAGCATAGGAACATCTTTCATTTTCTTTCTATCTTCTGCGGTGGTCGGGCATTGAGTCTTACTCAACTTCACACCTCGTAACACGAGGCAAGAACCCTTTCTTTGCTTGATCCATTTTGAACTTCTTCAAAATTTTGTCAAGGTATGTGCTTTGTGAAAGTCCAATTAAGCGTCTTGATCTATCTCTATAGATCTTAATGCCCAATATGTAAGCAGCTTCACCGAGGTCTTTCATTGAAAAACTCTTATTCAAGTATCCCTTTATGCTATCCAGAAATTCTATATCATTTCCGATCAGCAATATGTCATCCACATATAATATCAGAAATGCTACAGAGCTCCCACTCACTTTCTTGTAAATACAGGCTTCTCCAAAAGTTTGTACAAACCCAAATGCTTTGATCACACTATCAAAGCGTTTATTCCAACTCCGAGATGCTTGCACCAGTCCATAGATGGATCATTGGAGCTTGCATACTTTGTTAGCTCCTTTGGATCGACAAAACCTTCGGTTGCATCATATACAACTCTTCTTCCGTAAATCCATTCAGAATGCGGTCTTTACATCCATTTGCCAAATTTCATAATCATAAAATCGGCAATTGCTAACATGATTCGGACAGACTTAAGCATCGCTTCTGGTGAGAAGGTCTCATCGTAGTCAATCCCTTGAACTTGTCGAAAACCCTTTGCGACAAGTCGAGCTTTGTAAACGATAACATTACCGTCGTCGTCTGTCTTCTTCTTGAAGATCCACTTGTTTTCTATTGCTTGCCTACCCTCGGGCAAGTCAACCAAAGTCCATACTTTGTTTTCATACATGGATCCCATCTCGATTTCATGGCCTCAAGCCATTTTATGAATCTGGGCTCACCATCGCTTCTTCATAGTTCGTAGGTTCATCATGATCTAATAGCATGATTTCCGAACAGGATTGCCGTACCACTCAGTGCGGATCTTACTCTGGTTGATCTACGAGGTTCTCAAAGTAACTTGATCGAAGTTTCATGATCAACATTATCAACTTCCTCACTACTTGGTGTAGATGTCTCGTAAACCGGTTTACTGCGACGAACTACTTTCAAGTAAGGGAGAAGGTACTATTACCTCATCAAGTTCTACTTTTCTCCCACTCACTTCTTTCGAGAGAAACTCTTTCTCTAGAAAGGATCCATTCTTAGCAACGAATGTCTTGCCTTGGATCTGTGATAGAAGGTGTACCCAACTGTCTCCTTTGGGTATCCTATGAAGACACATTTCTCGATTTGGGTTCGAGCTTATCAGGTTGAAGCTTTTTCACATAAGCATCGCATCCCCAAACTTTAAGAAACGACAACTTTGGTTTCTTGCCAAACCACAGTTCATAAGGTGTCATCTCAACGGATTTCGACGGTGTTCTATTCGATGTGAATGCGGCCGTCTCTAGAGCATAACCCCAAAATGATAGCATAAATCTGAAGAGACATCATAGATCGCACCATATCTAGTAAAGTGCGATTCGACGTTCGGACACACCATTACGTTGTGGTGTTCGGGTGGCGTGAGTTGCGAAACTATTCCGCATTGTTTCAAATGTAGACCAAACTCGTAACTCAAATATTCACCTCCACGATCGGATCGTAGAAATTTAATTTTCTTGTTACGATGATTTTCAACTTCACTCTGAAATTCTTTGAACTTTTCAAATGTTTCAGACTTATGCTTCATTAAGTAGATATACCCATATCTCGCTTAAGTCATCTGTGAAGGTGAGAAAATAACGATATCCGCCACGAGCCTCAACATTCATCGGACCACATACATCTGTATGTATGATTTCCAACAAATCTGTTGCTCTCTCCATAGTACCGAGAACGGGTTTTAGTCATCTTGCCCATGAGGCACGGTTCATAAGTGCCAAGTGATTCATAATCAAGTGACTCCAAAAGTCCATCAAGATGGAGTTTCTTCATGCGCTTTAACCGATATGACCTAAACGGCAAGTGCCACAAATAAGTTGCACTATCATTATCAACTCTGCATCTTTTGGTTTCAACATTATGAATATGTGTATCACTACTATCGAGATTCATCAAAATAGACCACTCCTCAAGGGTGCATGACCATAAAAGATATTACTCATATAAATAGAACAACCATTATTCTCTCGATTTAAATGAATAACCGTCTCGCATCAAACAAGATCCAGATATAATGTTCATGCTCAACGCAGCACCAAATAACAATTATTTAGGTCTAAAACTAATCCCGAAGGTAGATGTAGAGGTAGCGTGCCGACCGCGATCACATCGACTTTGGAACCATTTCCACGCGATCGTCACCTCGTCCTTTACCGGTGTTAAGCAATCCGTAGTCCTGTTTCAAGTTGCAAATATTAGCAATGTAACCAAGATATCAAATACCAGTGCTCTGCGAGCTCTAGTAAGGTACACATCAATAACATGTATATCACATATACCTTTGTTCACCTTGCCATCCTTCTTATCCGCCAAATACTTGGGGCAGTTCGCTTCGGTGACCAGTCGCTTGCGCAAGAGAAGCACTCGGTTTAGGCTTAGGTCCGGACTTGGGTTTCTTCTCTTGAGTAGCAACTTGCTTGCTGTTCTTCTTGAAGTTCCCTTCTTCTTCCCTTTGCCTTTCTTCTTGAAACTAGTGGTCTTATTGACCATCAACACTTGATGCTCCTTCTTGATTTCTACCTCCGCAGCCTTTAGCATTGCGAAGAGCTCGGTATAGTCTTTACTAACCCTTGCATATTATAGTTCATCACGAAGCCTTTGTAGCTTGGTGGCGGTGATTGAAGAATTACATCAATGACACAATCATCCGGAATATTAACTCCCAATTGTGTCAAGTGATTGTAGTACCCGGACATTACGAGTATGTGCTCACTAATGAACTATTCTCCTCCATCTTGTAGCTATAGAACTTATTGGAGACTTCATATCTCTCAATCCGGGCATTACTGTTGGAATATTAACTTCAACTCTGGAACATCTCATATGCTCCATGACGTTCAAAACGTCGTTGAAGTCCCGGTTCTAAGCCGTAAAGCATGGCACATTGAACTATAGAGTAGTCATCAGCTTTTGCTCGCAGACGTTCACAACATCGGTGTTGCTCAAAGAAGCGAGTTGGCACCCAGCGGTGCATCCAGACGTAACTCTTACGTGCAGCAATGAGGATAATCCTCGAGTTACGGACCCGATCCGTGTAATTGCTACCATCATCTTTCAACTTTGCTTTCTCAAGGACGCATTAAAATTCAACGGAACAACAAAGACGAGCCATCTATCTACAATCAAACATAAACAAGCAAGATACTATCGGTACTAAGTTCATGATAAATTTAAGTTCAATTAATCATATTACTTAAGAACTCCCACTTAGAAAGACATCTCTAGTCATCTAAGTGATCACGTGATCCAAATCAACTAAACCATAACCGATCATCACGTGAAATGGAGTAGTTTTCAATGGTGAACATCTTATGTTGATCATATCTACTATATGATTCACGCTCGACCTTTCGGTCTCCGTGTTCCGAGGCCATATCTGCATATGCTAGGCTCGTCAAGTATAACCCGAGTATTCTGCGTGTGCAAAACTGGCTTGCACCCGTTGTAGATGGACGAGAGCTTATCACACCCGATCATCACGTGGTGTCTGGGCACGACGAACTTTGGCAACGGTGCATACTCGGGGAGAACACTTCTTGATAATTTAGTGAGAGATCATCTTATAATGCTACCGTCAATCAAAGCAAGATAAGATGCATAAAGGATAAACATCACATGCAAATCAATATAAGTGATATGATATGGTCATCATCATCTTGTGCTTCGTGATCTTCATCTCCGCAGCACCACCATGATCACCATCGTCACGGGCGCGACACCTTGATCTCCATCGTAGCATCGTTGTCGTCTCGCCAATCTTATGCTTCTACGACTATCGCTACCGCTTAGTGATAAAGTAAAGCATTACAGGGCGATTGCATTGCATACAATAAAGCGACAACCATATGGCTCCAGCCAGTTGCCGATAACATCGGTTACAAAACATGATCATCTCATACAATAAAATATAGCATCACGTCTTGACCATATCACATCACAACATGCCCTGCAAAAACAAGTTAGACGTCCTCTACTTTGTTGTTGCAAATTTTACGTGGCTGCTACGGGCTTAAGCAAGAACCAGTCTCACCTACGCATCAAAACCACAACGATACTTCGTCAAATAGACTCCGTTTTAACCTTCTCAAGGACCGGGCGTAGCCACACTCGGTTCAACTAAAGTGAGAGAGACAGCACCCACCGGTCACCTTTAAGCAACGAGTGCTCGTAGCGGTGAAACCAGTCTCGCGTAAGCGTCACGCGTAATGTCGGTGCGGGCCGCTTCATCTCACAATACCGCTGAACCAAAGTATGACATGCTGGTAGGTAGTATGACTTGTATCGCCCACAACTCACTTGTGTTCTACTCGTGCAAAACATCAAACCATAAAAAACCTAGGCTCGGATGCCTTTGTTGGGGAACGAGTAATTTCAAAAATTTCCACGCACACGCAAGATCATGGTGATGCATAGCAACGAGAGGGGAGAGTGTTGTCTACGTACCCTCGTAGACCTAAAGCGGAAGCGATCACAACGTAGAGGAAGTAGTCGTACGTTCTCCTCGCGATCCAACCGATCCGGCGCCGTTACTCGGCGCCCCGAGTTCTTGACACACGACAGCTCGATGACGTCCCTCGTACTCCGATCCAGCCGAGTGTCGAGGAGAGTTCGTCAAGACGACGGCGTGGTGACGATCTTGATGTTCTATCGGCGCAGAGCCGCGCTAAGCTTCGCGACGATATGACCGAGGTGGAATATGGTGGAGGGGGCACCGACACGGCTAAGGAACGATCCGTAGATCAAACTTGTGTCCCTAGGGTGCCCCCTGCCCCGTATATAAAGGAGCAAGGGGAGGCCGGCCGCCCTAGTGGCGCCAGGAGGGGGAGTCCTCCTCCTAGTTGGAGTAGGACTCCTCTCCTAGTCCAACTAGGAAGGAGAAGGGGAAGGAAGAGAGGAGAGAGGAGAGGGGGGCGCGCCCCCCTCCTGTCCTATTCGGACTCCCTTGGGGGCGCGCCACCTCCTGGTGCGCGCCCTCTCTCTCCCCTTTGGCCCACTAAGGCCCATAACTTCCCGGGGTTCCGGTAACCTCCGGCACTCCGGTTTTCTCCGAAACTTCCGGAACCTTTCCGGTGTCCGAATATAGCTGTCCAATATATCAATCTTTATGTCTCGACCATTTGAGACTCCTCGTCATGTCCGTGATCACATCCGGACTCGAACTTCTTCGGTACATCAAAATACATAAACTCATAATAAGCATCATCGAAACCTTATGCGTGCGGACCCTACGGTTCGAGAACAATGTAGACATGACCGAGACCGTCTCCGGTCAATAACCAACAGCGGACCTGGATGCCCATATTGGTTCCTACATATTCTACGAAGATCTTTATCGGTCGGACCGCATAACAACATACGTTGTTCCTTTGTCATCGGTATGTTACTTGCCCGAGATTCGATCGTCGGTATCCAATACCTAGTTCAATCTCGTTACGGCAAGTCTCTTTACTCGTTCCGTAATACATCATCTCACAACTAACTCATTAGTTGTAATGCTTGCAAGGCTTGATGATGTGCATTACCGAGAGGGCCGAGAGATACCTCTCCGACAATCGAGTGACAAAACCTAATCTCAAATACGCCAACCCAACATCGCCTTTGGAGACACTGTAGTACTCCTTTATAATCACCCGATTACGTTGTGACGTTTGGTAGCACCCAAAGTGTTCCTCCGCAAACGGAGTTGCATAATCTCATAGTTACAGTGAACATGTATAAGTCATGGATAAAAGCAGTAGCAACATACTAAACGATCGTGTGCTAAGCTAATGGAATGGGTCATGTCAATCAGATCATTCTACTAATGATGTGACCTTGTTAATCAAATAACAACTCTTTGTTCATGGTTAGGAAACATAACCATCTTTGATTAACAAGCTAGTCTAGTAGAGGCATACTAGTGACATGTTGTTTGTTTAGGCATTCACACATGTATCATGTTTCCGGTTAATACAATTCTAGCATGAATGATAAACATTTATCATGAAATAAGGAAATAAATAATAACTTTATTATTGCCTCTAGGGCATATTTCCTTCACAGGACACCCAGTCCTCACCGTATTCTCCTTGAACTAAGGTCACGCAGACCTCGTCCAATCACTCGTGGTAAGTCTTCAGGTGACTTCCAAACCTTCACAGACTTGGTCACTCGGCGATCCACAATTCCTCTTGGATGCTCTAGACCATGACGCCTAAACGTCCGGAAGAAGAACAGTCTTCAAAGGTAACAAGCGTCGGATCCACGCAGGATCAATTTCTTCAGTGATGCTCAATCACTTTGGGTTTGTGGGGGTTTGGTTTTGGGTTTTCCTCACTTGATGATTTTCGCTCAAAGTCCTCGGAGGATGGGTTGCTCTCAAATGACAAGTGTCAAGTTCTCTCGGAGCAGCCAACCAACTAGTGGTTGTAGGGGGCGGCTATTTATAGCCTAGGGAGCAGCCCGACATGATAAGACATAAATGCCCTTCAATGATATGACCGTTAGGTGGATAGGATATTTTGGGACAGTCAAGGCGCAAAGACAAAGAACGGTCAAATTTGGCTCTCAAATTCCTCGGGGCTATCATGTTCCTCCTTTGTGTAGGCAATTCGCCTGGCGAATTCCTAACTCGTCGATGGAGAACAAATTCCTCATTGACTGAAGAACTTCGTCTCATCCTTTCAAGAAAGTGTTGAATCTGTATGAGATTTCAAAGGCTTCACTCGAAGGGATTGGTAGGTGTAGGATTTTGAGTTGAGCATCACATGGAAATTTTTCCTTAGTATTTCCTCGACCCCCTTTAACAGTACGGTGTTTCCTATAACTCAAGAAAGAGAAAATGAAACTATGAAAACAAAAGTCTTCACGCTTCATGTTCCTCAAGTGAATACCAAGTCTTCAAGGTCACACCAATTTCTTCACTATCAAAGTCTTCAGGAAGTCTTCAGAATATCAAAGTCTTCAGTCGAAGAACTTCATTTTTAGGGGTCGACTTTCTCTGTAAATATCAAACTCCTCATAGACTTATAGACATGTGTACACTCACAAACGCATTAGTCCCTTAACCTATAAGTCTTCAATACACCAAAATCACTAAGGGGCACTAGATGCACTTACACCACCACGTGGAACAAGCCCGCACTGGGGACTGGAAGACCCAACCGGTACTAGAGGTTTTTAAAAAAATAAATTTTTTTGAAAAAAAATTGAATTTTTTCTTCTAGTTTTCAAATTTCTGAATTATTTGACGATTTAATCTCTAATCACCCCTCATCATTCCATATCGTCTAACTTCCCGGTCGATCACCCATCCCTCTCACTGCTCCAGCCTATAACTTCCGAGTTCTATTCCCCTAATTTCCAAGTCTGCACTTGTTGTTTAACTTAGCTTGAGCATTAAGTCACACGTTTCACCTTTTGAATTTGAAACTATTGTTCTAAAAAATTATTATTATTTAGTAACACTAATATTTCTTGAATAAGTAGTTTGACCAGATTTGACAATAGTTTGACCACTGTTTGAGCATAATTCAAAAAAATAAAATAATTATTTAGTAACACTAATATTTTTTGAATAACTAGTTTGACCATAGTTTGACCACAATTTGACCAGATTTAACAAAAAAACTCAAAAAAAATGAAATTCAAGCATTTTTTTTCCTTTTAGAATTTGAGGATTCTAAAGATTTGCAAACAAGCCTACGGCGGTCAAAATCGGATGCATATTTTCGTGCTGATTTTTTTGATATATTATGTTTTTTTCGACATCGTATGCAAAAGACATGGTCGTTTTACTTTTTCCTAACACCTTTTTGCAAAACATGTCGAAATTTATATTTTTAAATTTCCCTAACTACTAGATGGAGTAACAAAACTACATTTCGAAGGATTTTAATTTTTGAAGTTTTTATTATTTTCTTTTCTTTTTTACAAAACTGAAAAGGCGATTTACAGGGAGGGGGAGGGGGAGGGGGAGGGGTGGTAGAGTTTGAAAATTGCCCTTTAGTCCCGGTTTGTGTCTCCAACCGGGACTAAAGGGGCTCGTGGGGCCCCAGCCTGACGCCAGCCTGCCACCATCCCTTTAGTACCGGTTCGTGACTCGAGCCGGTACTAAAGGTTCAACACGAATCGGGACTAATGCATGGCCGTACAAACCGGGACTAGCGGTACCATTAGTACGGGCCAAAATCAAGCCAGGACTAAGAGCATCTCCAGCCGCGCCCCCAGGAAGGCCTTCCTAGACGATTTATTTGCGCGGCGCGAAAAAACCCGATCCGCCCAGGGGCCGAATTCCGCCGGCTCGAGCGTTTTGCGCTACGCTTTCGCGAGGCGAACCGGCGCCTTTGGGGGTGCTCGGGGGTTCCGGCGCAAGGGAAAAGTGTTCATGGGGCCACATTGACACGCGAAAAGTCAATCCACCCGCCCAGATTCGCCCTCCTGCCCCCCGTGCTGGGCCGCCACCCTGCCGATCCCGACGCCGACCACCGCTCGCCGCAGCTAGGTAGACCATCTCCAGCCTAGAAAACGAAGGAGCGTCGCTGAGGCAGCATCTTCGCCGCCGCCCCGGGCACCTTTTCCGACGCTCCGACCGCGCAGGGCATGTACGCCGGCGGGCTTGCGCCCACCTCGCCCACAAGGTGTTCGGTGAATTTCCCGGCCCAGTGATGGGCTCAAGAAGATGAGGCGCTTCATGGCGTTCTTTGGATGAGGAAGCCGAAGTCGACGTCCAGGAGCAGGAGCATCTCATGTTGCTCGCCGCCCTCGCCGGCCTGCTCGCGAGCAGTGGAAAGCCGAGGCAAGGTGGCTCGGTGCTTGGGCGGGTGAAAGCAAAGAACCGGCATCGTCTGGAAGGCTACTGCATGCTCTACTCGGACTACTTCGCCGACGCTCCATTGCACGGTGAGAAAACATTTCGGCGCCGTTATCGGATGAGCCGAAAGCTTTTCCTCCGAATTGTGAATTCCATCCGGGAGTTCGACAACTACTTCAAGTGCAAGAAGGATTGCACCGGCACACTTGGATTCACCTCGGTCAAGAAGTGCACGACAGCTATGAGGATGCTTGCATACGGAGCTCCCGGTGATTCACTCGACAACTATGGGCGCATGGCTGAGTCCACCACCATCGAGTGTTTCTACAAGTTTTGCAGGGCAGTGGTGGCAGTGTTTGGACCGCAGTACTTGCGAACACCCAATGCGGAAGACACTGCTCGGATCCTAGCACAGAATGAAGCAAGAGGATTTCTTGGGATGCTTGGAAGCATCGACTGCGTGCATTGAAAATGGAAGAACTGTCCATTTGCTTGGCAGGGGTTGTACAAAGGTGCCAAAGGCGGTTGCAGTGTGGTGCTTGAGGCAGTGGCCACACATGACCTCTGGATTTGGTGCTCTTTCTTTTAGATGCCAGGAACTCACAATGACATCAACGTCCTGTAGTGCTCCCCAGTCTTTGCCAAGCTTGTTGAAGGTCATTCTCCTCCGGTGAACTTCGAGGTCAATGGACGGCAGTACAACAAGGGGTACTATCTAGCTGATGGCATCTATCCGAGATGGTCGACATTTGTGAATACCATCTCAAATCCTGTGCCAGGAGGCAAGAACGCCTGGTTTGCGAAGATTCGGGAGGCTTGCGGGAAGGATATCGGCGGGCATTTGGTGTGCTCCAATCTCGATTCTTTGTTGTCCGGTTCCTGCTCGGACCTGGTCGAAAGATCAAATGTGGGAGATCATGACTTCTGTGTCATCTTGCACAACATGATCATTGAGAGCGAGCAAGAAGAGCCGGTGTTTGACATCGAACCGCACCTGAGCGAGGTCTTCTTGCGAAGTTGATCATCACTACCGCAAACCGGATGACTACCTCAATATGCGTCAAGAGATCCGAGACCCACAGGTGCATCAAGAACTGCAACACGATCTGGTGGAGCACCTATGGAGGCTCAAGGGCGAGGCCGGGAATGGAGATGAAACTTGAATTTTTATTTGTTAAACTATATAATTTGTAGTGAACTATTTGATTTATGTGATGAAACAAGCCGAAAACACGCCGAACTATGTGAGGAGCTAATTGGTTCCTATTTGTTTGTGAAAATTCACGCTGAAACCCGCCGAACCGCGCCGAATATGGGCCGATTCACGCAGTTATCAAGCCATTTTTTGACATATTTGTGCCGAAAGCTGGGCTGAATTCGGCGCCTGGGGGCGACGGCCGGGAGCCGAACCGCCCCAGCGCCAATTTTATTGCCGGCGCACCCCCAGAACGCTCTTTTTCGGCGTCCTAGAGGGCGAACGGCTGGAGATGCTCTAATGTGTCTCATATAAGGTCATTTTTTTACTAGTGTACACCACTGCTCCGGACTCCGGGCGAGGACCCTATTTTTGGCTCGCTTCGGAAGCGCCTGCCACCCCCCGCCTCCCGTGTATATTTTCCAGCAGCTCACCACTTCCCACATCCGAGCAAGCTAGGCAGCTGGGGTGATCGAGCAGGGTCCACCTCCACACTTGGACGTGACATGCACGTAGTGTATGTCTTTGTGTTTATTGCCACGCAAGATAATGAGATAGTGTAAGCTCGGCACATTTCTATACTAACATATCGTGATCTTAGCATGAACCACACACACGGACGATCGGAACCAAGAGTACTTTTTTTTTTCTAAAAAGGGTATGATTTATTATAAAGTTCATTGGAAGTACAAAACATCTCAAATATAATAAAGGTTACATCGAGATTTTGAGACCACCGAACAACCAATATTGTCGTCAGACGAGCGGTTGACGCACCGTTGCCACTCCCCTGCCAGAGCAGGCTCGACCTTATCGATGACAGCCGAGACGTCTTTATGCACGTGCCCCGAAAGACCAATGCCCTGAATCCACAATCACCTTCGTTAAACCCTTACATAGATCTGAAACATCTAACACCGAAAATCTTATTATATGACCAAAAACCTTAACATCACCGCCCCAAGGAGACGTCATGAATCTACGCCGGAGTTCCGTCGACTACGTCCAAACGAACAAACTCAAGTAGGATTGAGAGGTCACATCCTCTCTGGGCCGCCTTCAATGTGGAGCGGCCCCTCCACATCCGCATGAATGCGGGCTGCTGGCGCCGGGCGGGAACGCGCGCGGGCGATGAGGAGGTGGCTTGGGTGCGCCAGGGTAGTCGGAAGCGGTCGTGGGTGCTGTCCGGACCCTCGCAACCCCCCTCCCCCCCCCCCCTTTTCCGGTTTGCAGGAGAAACTGCACCCGAACTGCCCTAAGGGTCGATACAGGACCGCGTTGGTTGACACAACACGTCCGGACCGCGCGGTCCGGACAGTTGCAGGCGGTTTGAGGGTCGGTGTTGGAGATACCCTAAGAAACAATGTGAAATTCACTGTGTGTGACGTTATCAACATTATCCATCTATTAACATGACATCTCGACAAAATATGGTGATGCCAATGACTATCTAGTGCAAGCGGCATACTCAACCTTGTGCGGTTATCAATACGTAGAGAGCCTGGACATGCTCAGAATCATCGATTGCGATTAGCTCATCTAACCATAGTTTATGTTTGTTTTTTCTTTCCCTTGAAGACTCATACTACCCGAAAATTATCATGTTTAATTTAGCGAGAGGGCATCTAAAGAACACATGGTTGACACCTTAGGATGCCGCGCACACCACACACAGGCCAACAGACGGGTCGTTTTGTTTAGCTATATTGACCGAGGTGGGTAACCTGTTTTCTAAACATTTGCCACAGTAAGACCTTCACTTTGAGAGGGATTCGAGCTTTCAATAGCCCCCAGCTATGTCCAAAGTAGACAAACCCATCTATTTATCCCACACTAATGATTGGTCTCTTGCTTTAGACATCTCGACAAATATAAGTGCCTATCTAATGCAAGCGGCATACTCAACCTCGTGTGGTTATCCATACTTAGAAAGCTCCTGCCGATTATCTCGTCTACCCATGATTTATACCTGTTTTTTATTTTCCCTTTAAGACTCATACCACCCGAAAATTATCATGCGATTGAGACAGCTCGTGTCCATGGTCAATTCCTCATCATTGCATTTAGGTACTCCATGCATAATCGTGGGCGCAATGCACAATATGAGATAGCCGGAGGGCTTGTGCGCCAATGGGCCACGCTAATCACCCGCACCCGTCATCACGAAGCATAATCAGGTCCATGAAAGCAGAATCTCACGGTGAACCAACTCTAGTAATTCTTTTTGTAGGTGGGGACATGGCAATTGTCATGCATGGGCTAGGCTCGTGGACGAGAGCGCCGGTTAATCAAACCAATCAAAGGATTCGGCGGGATCGGACGGCCAAGATGCTCCCAGCTAGCCGTTGCTGTGTTGCATGCTGGCTGTGATTTGGGAAAATGAATGGCTATCGCCCCCCCCAGCGACCGAGCCCCGCACACCAGGTCGTTGCCTCCCCTCCACGGCGTCCTCCACCACCCGCCCCCACCCACCCCATGCGCACACGCGGCCAAGCTGGCAAGTTCTTCCCAAACCCTAAATATGAGCAGAACCTCCCCTACCACGCCAATTTCACCCATTCCAAAAAGTGTGCGTACGGCTTTGCGGGATTCATGTTGGCTTGCTGCAATGCAGGTGGAATACAGGGTGCTCATGGAGAACCGGACGTGGACACTCGTGCCGCGCCCTTGGAACGCCAACATCATCACCGGCAAATGGTTGTTCCGCCACAAGCTCAACTCCGACGGCAGCCTGGAGCGCTACAAGGCCCGCTGGGTGCTTCGAGGTTTCTCTCAACGTCCCGGCGTGGACTTCGACGAAACCTTCTCGCCCGTTGTCAAGGCCGCCACGATCCGGGTCGTCCTCACGATCGCCGCCTCGCGCCAGTGGCTTGTCCACCAGATGGACGTGAACAATGCCTTTCTCCACTGCCGTCTCACCGAGCAGGTGTACTGCCAACAGCCTACTGGCTTCGTCGACGCCAACCACCCTGATCATGTGTGCCTCCTCGACAAGTCGCTATATGGACTAAAACAAGCCCCGCGCGCCTGGTTCACGCGGTTCGCCACGTTTGTCTACAACATCGGCTTCCGCAGCTCTCGGGCGGACCCGTCGCTCTTCATCTTCTCCACCAGCACCGGGACTGCCTACCTCCTGCTGTACGTGGACGGCATCGTCCTCGTTGCGTCGTCGACCATGCTACTTCGCCACTTCCAACAGCTCCTGTTCGCCGAGTTCTCCATGAAAGATCTTGGCCCGCTACACTACTTCCTCGGCATCACCGTCACTCGCACCGCGGACGGCTTCTTCCTCTCTCAGACCAAGTACGCGGAGGAGCTCCTCGAACGAGCCAACATGCAGACGTGCAAGCCGGCGACGACGCCGGTGGACTCGCGCTCCAAGCTGTCGGCCAACGACGGCGCTCCCGTCTCCGACGCCTCCGAGTACAGAAACATCATCGGCGCGCTCCAGTACATGACCATGACATGCCCCGACATCGGTTATGAAGTCCAGCAGTGTTGCCTCGTCATGCACGACCCGCGCACATCCCACCTCGCGCTGGCCAAGCATGTCCTGCGATACCTCCGCGGCACCTCGACACATGGTCTCCATCTATGCCGCTCACCCACGCTGGACCTTGTTGCCTACTCCGACGCGGACTGGGCGGGCTGCCCCGACACGCGTCGTTCGACGTCCGGCTACGCCATCTTCCTCGGCGATTCCCTCATCTCCTGGTCGTCCAAACGACAGGTCACGGTGTCCCGGTCCAGCGCGGAGGCTGAGTACCGTGCGGTCGCCAATGCGGTTGCTGAAAGCTGCTGGCTTCGACAACTCCTCGGTGAGCTCTCCATCACACTCCCTCGCGCCACCGTGGTCTTCTGCGACAACATCTCCTCCGTGTACATGGCGGCCAATCCCGTCCATCATCGTCGGACGAAACACATCGAGCTCGACATACATTTCGTCCGTGAGAAAGTGGCTCTCGGGCAGCTACGCGTGTTGCATGTCCCTATGACCCAGCAGTTCGTGGAAGTGCTCACCAAGGGGTTGCCTACGGCGGCGTTCGAAGAATTCCAGTCCAGTTTATGCGTCCGTCCACCGGACGCCCCAACTGCGGCGGGGTGTTAGTAGTCTATAGTTAGCCCACTCTCTCTCGCATGTCATGCATGATCACACGATCTCCATGCACGTCACCCACGCTCTCATGCGCTCTCTGTACATGTACCTATATAAGCAAGTGCAATACAGGGCGTTTGGTCTGCCATGGCAGCTGGTGTAGCTTTGGTGACACGAGGAGTTGGGCGGAGGTGTGGCTGTGGGGGAATGGGTGGTAGGTCGTTAGTGAGATCGTCGATGGGAGGTGTGGCATGTTTGTCGTTGCGAAAGGGGAAGGTTTGCTCGTCGAAGATGACATGCCGTGAGATAATGACACGACCCATGGTGCGGTTTAAACAACGGTATCCTTTGTGGTCAGTAGAATACCCGAGAAAAACGCACTGCGCAGACCTGGGCGCTAGTTTGTGAGGGGCTGTTGCGGCGAGGTTGGGAAAGCGTGAGCAGCCGAAGACGCGCAACGCTGCATAGCTAGGGTGCACGCCATGGAGTAGAAGGAAGGGGGGTCTGATCGTGGCGAGGACAACAGGGCCTGCGGTTCAGCAGGAAGGTAGCTGTTTGGAGAGCCTCAACCCAATACGGAAGAGGCATATGGGCATGGATGAGAAGTGAGCGCGAGATGTCGTTCAGTGTGCGGAGCACACGTTCGGTGCGCCCGTTCTGGGGTGAGGTGTATGGGCAGGACATGCGCAAGGTGATGCCGAGGGACGCGAAGAACTGCCTCGAGGCATTGTTGTAAAATTCTCTACCGTTGTCAGATTGGATAGTTAGGATGGGGAGGTGAAACTGATTCTGCACAAAGGCAGAGAACGTGCGTAGTGTAGGCAAAACCTCGAATTTGTGACGTAGTGGGAATGTCCAAGTAAAATGGCTATAATCATCAAGCAACACAAGGTAGTACTGATAACCTGAAATGCTAGTGATCGAGATGTCTATACATCACAGTGAACAAGCTGAAATGGAAAGTATGATACATGTTCGGACGAGCTAAAGGGTAGACGAACACTTTTGCCAAACTGACACAACGAACAGAAACTGGAAGATGCGCTGGTGTGGGCGAGCGAGGATGACTGGAGTGTGCGTTCCAGAGCTTCTTCGCCGAGGTGACCAAGGCGTTGATGCCACAGATCGCGAGAGGCCGCGGCGGTGAGGGCATGATGAGTGCGTGTGGGGGACGTCGGAGACAGCGGGAAGAGCTCGTCGTCATCGGAGTTACATCGGAGGATCACCCTCCTCGTTCTTCGATCCTTCACAGAAAAGCCAAAGTCATCAAACTCCACATTTACAGGGTTATCATGTGCAAGCTTTTTGACAGAAATGAGGTTTTTGATGGGGTGCGGGGAGACGAGTACGTTGTTGAGGGAGAGAGATGATGTGGTGGTCAGAATGCTGGTGTGGCCAGTGTGTGTGGCAGGGAGAGAGGAGCCATCGCCTACTACAATGTTAGTGAAATGACTGGGGCGGGAGGAGGAGAGCATATCAGAAGAGGACGCCATGTGTGAGGTGGCACCACTGTCGAGGTACCAGGTGGAGCTCGGCGCCGTGGGCTGCTGCTGCCGCTGCTGCAGGGTCATGGCGTTGAGAGCGTGCACAAGCGCGCTCTGGTCCCACGCCGGCATGTTGGAGCTGGGGCCGCCAACGGGAGGTGCCTCGTAGAGAGGATGGGGCGGCACGACGCCGGGCTGCCAGGCGGTGGGCGGCCCGTAGGGGTGCGGGGGAGGTGCGCCAGCGTAGTGAGTGGCCATGTTCAGAACCTGATCGCAGTCGCCTACCGGTGCGCCGAGGTCGGCAAGGCGATCAGCACACTCCTTGAGCCGGGCGAAGTAGGCGATGATCGAGGAAGAGCCCTGCTCGATCCGGCGAAACTCCGTGGAGAGAAGCACCTGCTGGTGCTCGCGATTCTCTAGGAACAGCGATCAGATGGACGCCCAGACGTCGGCGGCGGTCGCGCCGCGCTGATGGATGAGGCCGAAGATCTCCGCGTTGACGCGGTTGTAGAGCCAACTGACGACGTGCGCATCATCTTGGAGCCAGACGGGATCAGCTGGGCGAGGTGGTCCGGCAAGGTGGTCGGTGACGGCGTACTTCTGAAACATCACCTCAAACAGAGTGCGCCACTGGGAGAAGTTTGGTGGGTTGAGGGAGAGAACCAGGGGCACATGCTGGTTGATGAAAATGCCGGAGAGAGGTGAGAAAGTGGGAGCCGCCGAGGACGAGGCGCTGAAGTCCGGGAGGAGGAGAGGACCGGTGCGAGCGAAGGCGAAGGGCGTGAGCAGCGACTATGTCTGCTGAGGGCGGGCCGGCGTCGCCGGTGAGCCAGTGTCGGGGCCGCCAGGGTTGGAAGTGGAGGGGGTGGAGGAGGTGGGGTGGAGGGGTTGAGGTGCAGCCATGGCGAGGTGGGGGGAGGAGGAGTGCAGCGGAAGGAGGGTCCTGACGGGAAGGTAACCGGCGTCTGATACCATGTGATTTGGGAAAATGAATGGCTATCGCACCTTGGGTGCTGCCGCTGTATTGCACTTGCTTATATAGGTACATATACAGAGAGCGCATGAGAGCGCGGGCGACGTGCATGGAGATCGTGTGATCATGCATGACGTGCGAGAGAGGGTGGGCTAACTACAGACTACTAACACTGGCATCATCGTGTTCCGAGTTGTCGATGGATTAATTGTTGCCAATAATAACGACGTAGTAGCGTCCGGTGAAATACAACTTCTGCGAGTGTATATATCTTCCCATTTCCATGGCTGCTAAAAATACTTTTCCTGTGGACAGCGACGTGGAATATCACTACTGTTCGTATGTACTCCTACTAGTCTAGCCTCACAAAAGATATGGGTGTAGGTTAGGCTTAACTAAGAGTTGATGCGGGCGTTTCTTTGCAAATCCCTGGAGATTTTTATCGCGTGCGTGGGATGGCCATCGGCCGGTCCAGGAGTCGGCGGATACAGGGATTCACGAAGCATCCCGAATGCATTAGATACGACGCCGTGGATATATTACCTGCAAGTTGTACGCGTTCAAAAAGAACTCACGGAAATATCCAAAGCAGGAGACTTCCATCTAAAAAATAAAAAAAATAGTAGTATTACGATCTCATATACGCATCTCAGTTGCAGGGTGTAACCTGTACGTGCGCACATGTAGGTGTGTAGAGCAATAATACAATATGGCTAGCTAGCTGATGGTCACAGTACTTACCCAGTCTAGTACTCCTAGATAAAAACAGCGGTACTACGTACTGTACTGATTGACTTGGCCCCGTGATGTATTTCCGTCTACGGCTATACGTACGTACGTCCATCCACCGGTCCGCCGATCAATCATGGAGCACGAGTACGTAGTGCAAGTATTTACTCCAGCATGCATATGCAACACGCCATCGGTATAGGCCTAGGAGCACTCCATGGACTATAAAGTTTCCCGTGGTTCGGTGCAACAAATAATACTCCCTCCGTTCCGGTGTATAAGTCGCGTAGTTCTAGGTTGACAATTTAACTATCTAAATATGTATTATATGTGACAAAAAATATATATTTAGAAACTACATCCGTGTAGAAATCTAGTGATATACTTTTCATGACATATAGCACATATTTAATTTCTCAAATCGATGACCTAGAACTACGCGAATGACTTATACACCGAGACGGAGGTAGTATAGTACTCCCTCCGTTCCTCAATATAAGGTGTATTATTTTTCCAAAAAGTCAAACTTCTCTAAGTTTGACCAAGTTTATAGACAAAAATATCAATATCTAGAATACCAAATCATTATCACTAGATTCATCATGGACTATATTTTTACATTTTATATATTTAGTATTATAAATCTTTATATATTTTGCTGTAAAGTTGGTCAAACATAGACAACAGTTGACTTTTTAAAAAACTAATACACCTTATATTTAGGAACGGAGGGAGTATTCCCTCCGTTCCTAAATGTAAGTCTTTGTAGAGATTCCACTAGATGGACTATATACGGAGTAAAATGAATGAATTCATAATTAAAATGCATCTATATACATCCGTATCTAGTTCATAGTGAAATCTCTATAAAAACTTATATTTAGAAACGGAGGGAGTAGTACTCCATCGACAACTGGCTACGAGTATGTGACGGAGGGGGTAGTCGCGTCACCGTCACGTACGATTAATGCACGTCGAGTCGTCATAAACATACAATAAAACTGAAAAAGTAAATCGGTTGGGCGGCAGACGCTGCATGTACGATCGCCATGCCATGTGTTCAGTTAAAGCGTGGCACCGTAGATAGGTATACGAGTCGCAACTTTTTTTTTTTTTTTTTTGAAAATTACTCCCCCACTTTATTTATTCTAGTTCAGGTAGTTCATCTGATACGATACTTAAGATACAATCAGGTGGGGTTGTATCCCACGAAACTGAAGAAGCACTATGTAAACCAAAACGTGCTAGAGTATGAGCCGCTTTATTCGCCGATCGCCTAACCCATGACACCTTGAAGCCTTGCAAACTTGTTGTCATTAGCTTGATCTCCTCGACCATGATTCCCACCGCCGAGAGGTTCCTCTCCTTCTCACTAAGCATCCTCGCCGCTTCCAGACAATCTGTCTCCACATGCAGTTTCCGAATATTTCGCTGTAATGCAAGCTGCACCGCCATTCTGCATGCTTGAAGCTCCGTGGTCAGTGCTTGTGCGATCCCAGGCAGGAAGACCGATGCAGCTCCTCTGAAAGCACCCTCCTCATCCCGTAGAACCACCGCGGCCCCTCCATCTGTTCCCGATCTGCTCGTCGCCCCATCAACATTTGCTTTCATCCAACTCATCTGTGGTGGTTCCCATACCGCATGCTGGGGTGGAGTTGACGGAGGGTTGTGCGTCCCGTGCGATCTCTTCCATTCCTCCATAATCGCCGCAACCTTCCTGGCCACCGAACCCGCCTCCTCAATGCGCTTGCCTTCCCTGGTGTCGTTTCTAGCCAACCACAGACCATATAGCCCTTGGATCATCGCGGCCTTGTCGTCCTCCGTTGCTTCGGGAAGCCATTGGAGTAGCCACGTTGCAACTTGCAAAGCATGCAGTACCGGAGACTAGTAGTACGTGACAGGGAGGGTGGCGGGTTTTTTTTTTGGCAGGGAGGGAGGGTGACGGCTGACGGGTGCACGGCATGGTATGGGCATCAACGACGGGTGGGTCCTGCTCCCTTTCCCCGGCCGGTCGTCTTTCTGTTGGGGTTGGGGCAAGGGATACGATACGATACGCAGCGGGGAGCGCAGCAATAGGCGTTGTTGCCTTTCCCGGGGCCGGCCGGTCCGGCTCGATCCGGCGCCGGAAAAGGAAAGCATCGATCGTTTCTCACTTCTCGCCCGCCCGCCCAGCGGCATCTGCCCACTAGGTCAAAGTGGTGCGCGACCTGCATGCGTCCCATGGATACCCCCGAGTCCCCGACGCGATGCGGCCTTCCCAGAGCCGGACGCGCGTGTCGAACGGTTTGAGGCGCGGGCGGCCGGGCAACGTACCTACGCCACTGCTCGGGGTTCCGAGGGAGGACCCTCTTTTTGGCTCGCTTTGGAAGAGCTAGTCAAAATTTCTGACCATCGATGCGTGCCGCTGTGTCAGGGCATGGCAGAGTGCCTGTACTTGCTCGGAGGCCTAGCAAACTTTTTATTCTGAAGTGGTGATGACCAAAACAGAGAGTTCATGAGTAGAGATACTCCCGGAATCAGAAAAACAGAATTTGTAAAGAGGAAACAAACATGTCATATGGGTTCATACGTTCAGAAGAAAAATGACTTTTGTTTCATTGCACAATATATTGTCATCTGGTATAAATATTTCATCCAGCTGTGCGATATTAATGATCGGTCTTCAGCTTTTCCAGTAAACAAAGAGTGCGAAATTCCGTCAAGTCAAGGCTGATCATGGGTTCATCAGGCTGGCCAGAGTGGGGATAATATAAGTAGTATCATGCATTTGGGACTCACAAACATGCTTATGTGGCAGGCAATTAAGAAGAGAGAGATGCTTATAGTATATAGCTAGATACCGTAACATAATAATTGTGATGCTACTATTTGTCATGCATGGCAATAAATGAGACCACCTATGATACTAATCTATGATACTGACTATAGAGGTAGTAACATAGACTAGTAACATATACATGTTACTAGTCTAAGTTACTCTCCACTATGATCAGCCTCAGCACCCGGTGAATAGTAAATGCAAAAGTAGTAAAAAGACAAAATTCTAAACTTTTTTTTGCATAGAAGATGCTCACGATCACGAGCCCTACACACACAAAAAAAAGCAGCTCCGACAATGCATTATTTCAATCTTTCTCACATGCCTGAATTTTATTATTATTGCCACGACCTCCTCAAATGTCCTAACATCATCAAATTTTATGCACACATTGGGTGCCCGAGCATCTTGGATGCCCCCCAAAAATGTTTTTTTTGCTATATTTACTGATTTTACTATTCGCGGACGGGAGCATGTGAGCCCGGGCTCGGAATCGCCACGTCCTACAGAATTCATTATATATAACGTCATCGGCGTTGTCCGGTCTATAGACATGATATCTCAACATAAACGATGATGCCACTGGTTATCCAATGCATGAGTTGGGCACCTAGGGGCAAGGGCTCCTCCGTCCGGGTTTATTAGTCCCGTTCGTATTTTGTGTCAAATTTTGATCTTAGATTTAACCAATAAAGTATTAATGCATGTTATAAAAAATAATATCATTGAAAACTATGTTCAAATACGAATCCAACGATATAATTTTTCTGACATGCACTAACATTTTGTTAGTTAAATCTATAGTTAAAATTTAACACAAAATACGAAGTGGACTAATAACCCGGACGGAGATAGTAGTTGTTATCTGTTGCATGTGTCTTACTCTAAGTAGAAAGCCTCGACACGTTTCATCCCACCGTTTAGCTCATCTAACCACAATTTATGCATATTTTTCCCTTTCCCCAAAGGCACGGACCACCCAAAAATTATCATGCAATTGTGATGGCTCCTGTCCATTGTCAACTCGTCATCATGACATTTGCCCACTCCATATATAACTGTGGGCACACAACAAAATTTTAGATAGCCGAAGGGTGTATCCGCTCATAGGCCACGCTAATCATCCCAACACGTCATCGCAAAGCATTAATCAGGTCCGTAATAGTAGCAAAATCTCACAGTAAACCAAGACTAATTCGAATTATAGGGGACCTGGCAATTGGCATGGCATGGAGCTAGTCTCGTGGGAGGGATTGGAGTGCCGATTATAATCAAACTTTTTTTGGCGGGACTAATCTAGAGATTCCGCGGGCCGAGCCACGAGGGGGCGGCCGGCGCTTTAAGATTGGCGAGGCCGGCCGCAGTGGGTGTGGGGCTCCGGCGCTAGCCGTTGCTGTGTTGCATGCTGGCATCTTCTCCTCCAAGCTGATTGTGAATCGATCTTTGCCAATAACAACGAGCGGTGAAATGCTACTGGTTACTAGGAGTATATCTTATTTTTTGGTTTGTCTTTCCTTTCCCATGGCTGCTAAAAATACTTTTGTGTGGATAGTGATGTGAAATACTCCTAACTAGCCTAGTCTCACAAAAAATAATATGGATACTAGTCTAGGTTAGGAGCACTAGTGCGTGGTTGCATGGAAGGACTATCTTTTGCCATTCAGAGGAGTGACTTGCCAATTATAATTGAAATGGACTCTGTCGTTGCTGTCAAGTTGATTCAAGCTTCGGTTCTTGATCGATTTATTCTTCTGTAGTCAGAGAAATTAGGCACCTTATGTCTCTTCGTGAGTCTTGTTTTTTCTTTTTTGAGAACTCGTGAGTCTTGTGTTACTCATGTAAATCGCAATTAAAATAAGGTTGATGATAGCTAGCTAAATTTCTAGAGTAGAGGGCAGAACGATGACCTGGGTTGGTTCTGGCCCAATAAATTCCTTAGAGCCTCTGTACAACCTTGCTTCCATTCTGAAAGGTTTTGGGGAGGTCACGGGCCTCTGTACAAATGTCTCCAAAAGCTCAGTTGTCCCCATTCGTTGCCGAAGCCTTAACCTTGACGCCATTCTTCATGGGTTCCCCGCAAAGAGAGCTTCCTTCCCGTTAAAATACCTGGGGCTGCCCTTGTCACTGTGGCAGCTCAAGCGTCCGACTTTCAAGACTTGGAGGACCAGGTCGCAGGAAGGCTTGTGCCTTGGGAAGGAGATACATCGCAACACCAGCCGTATAGTGTTGGTCAAATCGGTCCCGACCTCGCAGGTTGTCTTCACTGCATCGCCCTTCCCATTCCTAAGGGCACCCTGAACAACATCAGTAAGATTGAACGAGCGTTCCTTTGGTCGGCCTCGCACAAGACGACTGGGGCCAAGTGTAAAGTCAATTGGGAGCGCGTCTGTAGACCCAAGGATCTTAGGGGCCTTGGGATCCTACACCTGGAGAAGTTCTGCCGAGCGCTTCGTTTGCGCTGGCTTTGGCTTGAGTGGACCGCGCCAACGAGATTATGGGTTGGCCTGGGTAGCATATGTGATGAGGAGGATAAGCTCTTTTTCTATGCTTGCGACCATCACCATCGCAACGGCGCCGCGCGCCTTACAGGAATCCCTTGGCTAAACGGATGCAAGCCCAAGGACATCGCCCCCCTGATCTTTGAGGCATCGTCGCGAAAGCAATGGAAGGTCAGGGAAGCTTTGCACAATGAAGCTTGGATTAGCAAAATCAACTATCTGACTGCGTTCTCTTTTGACCACCGAGACAATTCACGGTGTTGTGGACTTGATCCGCGGTTTTAGTCGGGATGAGCATGCCAAGACTCCATCATTTGGAAGCATACGGTCTCTCGGAGAATACTCCGCTTCCTCTGCGTACAATGCGCATTTCTCTCCATCACTCGCACAAACATGTGCAAGGTTGTCTGGAAGACCAGGCGCCCCGAGCGTCAAATTCCTCGCGTGGCTTGCTATACAAAACAGGATTTGGACAGTGACGGTTGGCCAAGAGGGGTGGTAAACTGTGGCCCTTGCCCTCTTTGCCGCATGGGCCTTGAAACTGTCGAGCACCTTTTCTTTGGCTGCCGCTACACCCTGAGGCTATGGGGCTTGGTGAAGGACTGGTTTCAGCTTGTCAGCTTGGATGTTGCAGTCTGGGCAAGCTATAGCAGCATCAAGGATTGGTGGTTCGACATGGTTGCCACCCAGAGGATCCATGGAAGGGCGATGTCTTCCCTCACTATGCTAGTATGCAAGACGATATGGGACGAAAGGAACACAAGGGTTTTTCGACGCAACTTTGCTCCTCCAACCATCCTTCTTCGCACCATCCAGAAAGCGGCGATTCTTTGGGCGACCGCCGGGGCGAAATATTTGGGCAACATTCTACCGGGAGAGTAGTGCGGATGGGTTATGCTCCCCATGCATGGGGCTTTTAATTTCTTGTCCTCTGTAACTTTGAAAGACCTTTTTCCCTCTCCTAATTAATGAAAAGGGGCAAATCTTTTGCCCCACGTTTCAAAAAAAAAAAAAAATCCTTAGAGCTAGCCAAAGCTGATTTGTACAGACAATGTGATTTGAGTAAAGACAGTAAGGACTTGTTCGGCTCGATTCGGCACTCCACCAGAAAGCCAGGCATTGCTACTCAGTCCTCGTCCAGCAAGCAGCATCTACAGACGGGTCATCAGCCGCGCAACCTGGATGCTTACCGGAGATACTCCGACGCGATGCGGCCTTCCGGGGGGCGGACGTGCCGAATGGTTCACTGTGCCCGTGTCCTTTAGAGGCGCTGCTGGCTGGTCCAAGGCGATGTATGGCACTGGTGGTTCTTCTTTTCCTCGAGGTGTCATTCCTAATGTCTCCCAATCCTATCTGGCCCTCTCGTTGTTAAGATGAACATGTATAACCTTAAAATTGTGTCAACCAAAAATAGTGTGAGCCCTCTAGTCTAGTGGGCACAAAATGGGTCGGTGCTCCTTGGCTAGCTTATATCACCTTCTCCCAGTGAGGCCGATTTATGAGACTTCAATTTTTATCTACCTTTTGATTCTCTGTATTTGTTATTGTACTACGTACGAATTTAATCACGAAAATAATTTATGTTTCAGCGACTCATACAAAGTTCAGGAATTGTTGATGAATTAGGACAATACTTTTCTTATGTAAGTTGTGGAAGAAATGTTCAATCTTCTTTACAATTAGATCGTGGATTGTTAAGGATTCTAAAGAAATGTGATGGTGAGATCATCAATCTTGAATGCCTCACACACTTTTTACATGTGTCATCGGCGTGCTCCATCAGTAGTAGATGAAGGACCGAGTGGTACATTATGTTCATATAATACCTCCATTCCATAATGTAGTGTGTATAGATTTTTTCTAAAGTCAAACATTATTGACCAAGTTTACAGAAAATTATTTATATCTACAATATCAGAAATATAAAATATGAAACTACATGTTATGATGAACCTAATTATATATGTTTGGCATTCTATATGTAAATATTTTCCTCCACAAACTTGGTCAAAACTTGTGAGGTTTCACTTTTTAAAATATTCATATGCACTACACTACATTATGAAACGGAGGGAGTAATGAAGATGGTATTGTTGCAGGGTGCTTTGTGTGGACCAGCGCAGTGGTAGAGTGGAATAGTATTAAGCTAATTTTAAAACACAATCGCACCCATACACATGCTCTAACGCTTGTGCCGCTTCGCAGCCTGGCTAGTTTTGGTTAGGCGGAGGTTAAGCAACCATACCATCCGCAACTCATTTACTTTTCACTCTTGGCCATGACATGCAAATAATTGTGTAAACTCGACATGGATAAGTTTCCCGTCGTATGTTTGTCCCCACATGTTAGTCACATGACCACCGATGGGTGTCAGGGTATGACAAAGTACCTATCAACTTGCTCGAATGTATAGCCACAATTTCATTCTGAAGTAACATGATCATAACATAAAGCATACACAGAGACGAATACCATTGTGTTGTGGTGATCAAAACAAAGAAACTTTAAGAGTAGAGGTAATTTCGAAGCCACATACTTTTTGTATACATTCCTTGATGATAATTTTTTGGTTGTTTAAGTAAATAATGTTGTGGCTGGTGTAGATTTTTTCCCAACTACAATTTGAGTATAAAAAGGCCGATGAATGATTTATTTACTGTACCAACATATTTGGCAATGATGATCATAAGTGAAGCATGTGTGTAAATAAACATAATAATGCAAAAAGAAAACAAATATAACATACACATTCGTACATTCTAAGAAACATGACTTATTTTTCATCTCACCTAATTGTCATTTTGTATGAAGAATCTAATCCAGTTGTACAACATCAATCTGTCTCCTGTTTTTCCAGCTATGACCATGAAATTCATCGTGGGCAACATCATCAGTTTTGTTGATCGGTCGATAAGCCATCCATCCGTAGCTGGCGGTCGGGCAAGGCGGCTGCGACCCCGAGTCCTTCCGCCATTGGAAGGACAACTCCGACGACGACGACGACATGGACGGCGACGGCGGAGAGCAGACACGAGCTCACGGTCCGCTTGTTGGAAATATGCCCTAGAGGCAATAATAAAATGGTTATTATTATATTTCCTTGTTCATGATAATTGTCTATTGTTCATGTTATAATTGTATTGACCGGAAACCGTAATACATGTGTGAATACATAGACCACAACATGTCCCTAGTGAGCCTCTAGTTGATTAGCTCGTTGATCAATAGATGGTCATGGTTTCCTGACCATGGACATTGGATGTCATTGATAACGGGATCACATCATTAGGAGAATGATGTGATGGAAAAGACCCAATCCTAAGCATAGCACCAGATCATGTAGTTCGTTTGCTAAACCTTTTCTAATGTCAAGTATCATTTCCTTAGACCATGAGATTGTGCAACTCCCGAATATCGTAGGAATGCTTTGGGTGTGACAAACGTCACAACGCAACTGGGTGGCTATAAAGGCACACTACGGGTATCTCCGAAAGTGTCTGTTGGGTTGGCACGAATCGAGATTGGGATTTGTCACTCTGTATGACGGAGAGGTATCTCTGGGCCCACTCGGTAATGCATCATCATAATGAGCTCAATGTGACTAAGTAGTTAGTCAAGGGATCATGCGTTACGGAACGAGTAAAGTGACTTGCCGGTAACGAGATTGAACGAGGTATTGGGATACCGAAGATCGAATCTCGGGCAAGTAACGTACCGATTGACAAAGGGGATTATGTTGGAAATATGCCCTAGAGGCAATAATAAAAGTATTATTATATTTCATTGTTCATGATAATTGTCTTTTGTTCATGCTATAACTGTATTATCCGGAAATCGTAATACACGTGTGAACACATAGACCACAATATGTCCCTAGTGAGCCTCTAGTTGACTAGCTCGTTGTGATCAACAGATAGTCATGGTTTCCTGACTATGAACATTGGATGTCGTTGATAACGGGATCACATCATTAGGAGAATGATGTGATGGACAAGACCCAGTCCTAAGCATAGCATAAAGATCGTGTAGTTCGTTTGCTAGAGCTTTGCCAATGTCAAGTATCTCTTCCTTCGACCATGAGATCGTGTAACTCCCGGATACCGTAGGAGTGCTTTGGGTGTATCAAACGTCACAACGCAACTGGGTGACTATAAAGGTGCATTACAGGTATCTCCGAAAGTGTCTGTTGGGTTGACACGGATCGAGACTGGGATTTGTCACTCCGTATGACGGAGAGGTTGTTGGGAAACGTAGTAATTTCAAAAAAATTCCTACGCACACGCAAGATCATGGTGATGCATAGCAACGAGAGGGAAGAGTGTTGTCTACGCCCTCGTGAGACCGAAGCGAAGCGATCTGGCGTAAAGGAAGTAGTCGACGTTCTCCTTGCGATCCAACCGATCCTAGCGCCGTTACTCGGCGCCTCGAAGTTCTTGACACACGTACAGCTCGGTGATGCTCCTCGGGCTCCAATCCAAGAGAGCTTGGGAGGAGAGTTCCACAAGACGACGGCGTGGTGGCGATCTTGATGTTCTACCGGCGCAGGCTTCGCCTAAGCACCGCCACGATATGACCGAGGTGGATTATGGTGGAGGGGCACCGCACACGGCTAAGGAACGATCTCAAGGATCAACTTGTGTGTCTATGGGGTGCCCCTTGCCCCCGTATATAAAGGATGGAGGAGGAGGAGGCCGGCCAAGGGTTTGGCGCGCCAGGGTGTGGAGTCCTACTAGGATTCCAAGTCCTAGTAGGAGTCCATCAAGAGGAAGGAAGGAGAAGGAATAGGAGGAGAAGGAAGGTGGCGGCCCCTTTTCCCTAGTCCAATTCGGACTAGAGGAGAGGGGGGCAGCAGCAACCTTTCCTCTTCCCACTAAAGCCCATCAAGGCCCATTACTTCTCCGTAACTCCCGGTACTCCGAAAAATACCGAATCACTCTGAACCTTTCCGAACTCCGAATATAGTCGTCCAATATATCGATCTTTACGTCTCGACCATTTGAGACTCCTCGTCATGTCCCTGATCTCATCCGGGACTCGAACTCCTTCGGTACATCAAAATACACAAACTCATAATATAACCGTCATCGAAACCTTAAGCGTGCGGACCCTACGGTTCGAGAACAATGTAGACATGACCGAGACACGTCTCCGGTCAATAACCAATAGCGGGACCTGGATGCCCATATTGGCTCCTACATATTCTACGAAGATCTTTATCGGTCGAGACCGCATAACAACATCGTTGTTCCTTTGTCATCGGTATGTTACTTGCCCAAGATTCGATCGTCGGTATCAATACCTAGTTCAATCTCGTTACCGCAAGTCTCTTTACTCGTTCCGTAATACATCATCTCACAGCTAACTCATTAATTGTAATGCTTGCAAGGCTTAAGTGATGTGCATTACCGAGAGGGCCCAGAGATACCTCTCCGACAATCGGAGTGACAAATCCTAATCTCGAAATACGCCAACCCAACATCGCCTTTGGAGACACTGTAGTACTCCTTTATAATCACCCAATTACGTTGTGGACGTTTGGTAGTACCCAAAGTGTTCCTCCGTAAACAGGAGTTGCATAATCTCATAGTTGTAGGAACATGTATAAGTCATGGATAAAAGCAAGTAGCAACATACTAAGCGATCGTGTGCTAAGCTAATGGAATGGGTCATGTCAATCAGATCATTCAACTAATGATGTGACCTTGTTAATCAAATAACAACTCCTTGTTCATGGTTAGGAAACATAACCATCTTTGATTAACAAGCTAGTCTAGTAGAGGCATACTAGTGACACTCTGTTTGTCTATGTATTCACACATGTATTATGTTTCCGGTTAATACAATTCTAGCATGAATAATAAACATTTATCATGATATGAGGAAATATATAATAACTTTATTATTGCCTCTAGGGCATATTTCCTTCATCTCCCACTTGCACTAGAGTCAATAATCTAGATCACATCACCATGTGATTAACATCGATAGTTCACATCATCATGTGATTAACACCCATAGTTCACATCGCCATGTGACCAACACCCAAAGGGTTTACTAGATTCAGTAATCTAGTTCACATTGCTATGTGATTAACACCCAAAGAGTACTAAGGTGTGATCATGTTTTGCTTGTGAGAGAGTCTTAGTCAGCGGGTCTTTCACATTCAGATCCGTTATGTATTTTGCAATTTTCTATGTCTACAATGCTCGCACGGCTACTCTAGCTAATTGCTCCCACTTTCAATATGTATCTAGATCGAGACTTAGAGTTATCAGATCGGTGTCAAAACTTGCATCGGCGTAACCCTTTACGCATTTAACCTTTGTCACTTCCATAATCGAGAAACATATCCCTATTCCACTAAGGATAATTTTGACCGCTGTCGATGATCTATTCCTAGATCACTATTGTACTCCTTGCCAAACTCGGTGCAGGGTATACAATAGATCTGGTACACAGCATGGCATACTTTATAGAACCTATGGCCAAGGCATAGGGAATGACTTTCATTCTCTTTCTATCTTCTGCCATGGTCGGGCTTTGAGTCTTACTCAATTTCACACCTTGTAACACAGGCAAGAACTCTTTCTTTGACTGTTCCATTTTGAACTACTTCAAAATCTTGTCAAGGTATGTACTCATTGAAAAAACTTATCAAGCATCTTGATCTATCTCTATAGATCTTGATGCTCAATATGTAAGCAGCTTCACCGAGGTCTTTCTTTGAAAAACTTCTTTCAAACACTCCTTTATGCTTTGCAGAATAATTCTACATTATTTCCGATCTACAATATGCCATTCACATATACTTATCGAAATGTTGTAGTGCTCCCACTCACTTTCTAGTAAATCTGAGGCTTCACCATAAGTGCAGACAAAACTATATGCTTTGATTAACTCATCAAAGCGTATATTCCAACTCCGAGATGCTTGTACCAGTCCATAGATGGATCGCTGGAGTCTGCATATTTTGTTAGCACCTTTAGGATTGACAAAACCTTTTGGTTGCATCATATACAACTCTTCTTTAATAAATCCATTAAGGATTGCAGTTTTGTTATCCATTTGTCAGATTTCATAAAGTGTGGCAATTGCTAACATGATTCGGACAGACTTAAGCATAGATACGAGTGAGAAACTCTCATCGTAGTCAACACCTTGAAGTTGTCGAAAACCCCTTTTGCGACAATTCTAGCTTTGTAGATAGTAATACTACTATCAGCGTCCGTCTTCCTCTTGAAAATCCATTTAATTTCAATGGCTTGCCGATCATCGGGCAAGTCAACCAAAGTCCATACATTGTTCTCATATATGGATCCCATCTCAGATTTCATGGCCTCAAACCATTTCGCGGAATCTGGGCTCACCATCGCTTCTTCATAGTTCGCAAGTTCATCATGGTCTAGTAACATGACTTCCAGAACAGGATTACCGTACTACTCTGGTGCGGATCTCACTCTGGTTTACCTACGAGGTTCGGTAGTAACTTGATCTGAAGTTACATGATCATCATCATTAGCTTCCTTAGTAATTGGTGTAGTAGTCACAAGAACAGATTTCTGTGATGAACTACTTTCCAATAAGGGAGAAGGTACAATTACCTTATCAAGTTTTCTACTTTCCTCCCACTCACTTCTTTAGAGAGAAACTCCTTCTCTGGAAAGGATCCATTCTCAGCAACGAATATCTTGCCTTCGGATCTGTGATAGAAGGTGTACCCAACAGTCTCCTTTGGGTGTCCTATGAAGACATATTTCTCCGATTTGGGTTTGAGCTTATTAGGATGAAACCTTTTTCATACAAGCATCGCAATCCCAAACATTAAGAAACGACAACTTTGGTTTCTTGCCAAACCACATATTGTGTCGTCTCAACGGACTTTAGATGGTGCCCCTTTTTAACGTGAATGCAGCTGTCTCTAATGTATATCCCCAAAACTATAGTGGTAAATCGGTAAGAAACATCATCGATTGTACTATATCCAATAAAGTACGGTTATGACGTTCAGACACACCATTACACTGTGGTGTTCCAGGTGGCGTGAGTAGTGAAACTATTTCACATTGTTTTAACTGAAGGCCAAACTCGTAACTCAAATATTTTACCTCTGCGATCATATCGTAGAAACTTTTATTTTCTTGTTACGATGATTCTCTACTTCACTCTGAAATTCTTTGAACTTTTCAAACGTTTCAGACTTATGTTTCATCAAGTAGATATACCCATATCTGCTCAAATCATCTGTGAAGGTCAGAAAATAATGATACTTGTCGGGAGCCTTAATATTCATCGGACCACATACATCAGTATGTATGATTTCCAACAAATCTGTTGCTCGCTGCAATGTTCCGGAGAACGGCGTTTTAGTCATCTTGCCCAAGAGGCATGATTCGCAAGCATCAAGTGATTCATAATCAAGTGATTCCAAAATCCCATCAGCATGGAGTTTCTTCTTGCGCTTTACACCAATATGACTTAAACAGCAGTGCCACAAATAAGTTGCACTATCATTATTAACTTTGCATCTTTTGGTTTCAATATTATGAATATGTGTATCACTACGATCGAGATCCAACAAACCATTTTTGTTGGTGTGTATGACCATAGAAGGTTTTATTCATGTAAATAGAACAACAAGCTGTTCTCTAACTTAAATGAATAATCGTATTGCAATAAACATGATCAAATCATATTTATGCTCAACAGACACCAAATAACACTTATTTAGTTTCAACACTAATCCCGAAAGTATAGGGAGAGTGTGATGATGATCATATCAATCTTGAAACTACTTTCAACACACATCGTCACTTCACCCTTAACTAGTTTACATTTTATTCGCAACTCCGTTTGAGTTACTACTCTTAGCAACCGAACCAGTACCAAATACCGAGGGTTGCTATAAACACTAGTAAAGTACACATCAATAACATGTATATCAAATATACCTTTGTTTACTTTGCCATCCTTCTTATCCGCCAAATACTTGGGCTAGTTCCGCTTCCAGTAACCTGTCCCTTTGCAGTGTAAGCACTTAGTTTCAGGCTTTGGTTCAGCTTTGGGCTTCTTCGTGGGAGTGACAACTTGCTTGTCAATCTACTTGAAGTTCCCCTTTCTTTCCCTTTGCCCTTTTCTTGAAACTAGTGATCTTGTCAACCATCAACAATTGATGCTCTTTCTTGATTTCTACCTTCGTCGATTTCAACATCACGAAGAGCTCGGGAATCATTTTCGTCATCCCTTGCATACTATAGTTCATCACGAAGTTCAACTAACTTGGTGATGGTGACTAGAGAATTCTGTCAATCACTATCTTATCTGGAAGATTAACTCCCACTTGATTCAAGCGATTGTAGTACCCAGACAATCTGAGCACATGCTCACTAGTTGAGCGATTCTCCTCCATCTTTTAGCTATAGAACTTGTTGGAGACTTCATATCTCTCAACTCGGGTATTTGCTTGAAATATTAACTCAACTCCTGGAACATCTCATATGGTCCATGACGTTCAAAACGTCTTTGAAGTCCCGATTCTAAGCCGTTAAGCATGGTGCACTTAAACTATCAAGTAGTCATCATATTGAGCTAGCCAAACGTTCATAACGTTTGCATCTGCTCCTGCAATAGGTCTGTCACCTAGCGGTGCATCAAGGACATAATTCTTCTGCGCAGCAGTGAGAATAAACCTCAGATGACGGATCAAATCCGCATCATTGCTGCTAACATTTTTCAACACAGTTTTCTCTAGGAACATATCAAAATAAACATATGAAAGCAACAACGCGAGCTATTGATCTTACAACATAATTTGCAAAATACTACCAGGACTAAGTTCATGATAAATTTAAGTTCAATTAATCATATTACTTAAGAACTCCCACTTAGACAGACATCTCTCTAGTCATCTAAGTGATCACGTGATCCAAATCAACTAAACCATAACCGATCATCACGTGAGATGGAATAGTTTTCAATGGTGAACATCTTATGTTGATCATATCTACTATATGATTCACGCTCGACCTTTCGGTCTCCGTGCTCCGAGGCCATATCTGCATATGCTAGGCTCATCAAGTTTAACCTGAGTATTCCGCGTGTGCAAAACTGGCTTGCACCCGTTGTAGATGGACGTAGAGCTTATCACACCCGATCATCACGTGGTGTCTGGGCACGACGAACTTTGGCAACGGTGCATACTCAGGGAGAACACTTCTTGATAATTTAGTGAGAGATCATCTTATAATGCTACCGTCAATCAAAGCAAGATAAGATGCATAAAAGATAAACATCACATGCAAATCAATATAAGTGATATGATATGGCCATCATCTTCTTGTGCTTGTGATCTCCATCTCCGAAGCACCATCATGATCACCATCGTCATCGGCGCGACACCTTGATCTCCATCGTAGCATCGTTGTCGTTTACGCCATCTATTGCTTCTACGACTATCGCTACCGCTTAGTGATAAAGTAAAGCAATTACGTATGCGTTGCATTTCATACAATAAAGCGACAACCATATGGCTCTGCGCCATTGCCGATAACCGGTTACAAAACATGATCATCTCATACAATAAAATATAGCATCACGTCTTGACCATATCACATCACAACATGCCCTGCAAAAACAAGTTAGATGTCCTCTACTTTGTTGTTGCAAATTTTACGTGGCTGCTACGGGCTTAGCAAGAACCGTTCTTACCTACGCATCAAAACCACAACGATAGTTTGTCAAATAGACTCCGTTTTAACCTTCACAAGGACCGGGCGTAGCCACACTCGGTTCAACTAAAGTGAGAGAGACAGACACCTGCCAGTCACCTTTAAGCACTAGTGCTCGTAGCGGTGAAACCAGTCTCGCGTAAGCGCACGTGTAATGTCGGTCCGGGCGCTTCATCTCACAATACCGCTGAACCAAAGTATGACATCTTTGGTAGGCAGTATGACTTATATCGTCCACAACTCACTTGTGTTCTACTCGTGCATATAACATCAACGCATAAAACCTAGGCTCGGATGCCCTTTGTTGGGAAGCGAGTAATTTCAAAAATTTCCTACGCACACGCAAGATCATGGTGATGCATAGCAACGAGAGGGAAGAGTGTTGTCACGTACCCTCGTGACCAAGCGAAGCGATCTGGCGTAAAGGAAGTAGTCGTACGTTCTCCTTGCGATCCAACCGATCCTAGCGCCGTTACTCCGGCGCCCGAGTTCTTGACACACGTACAGCTTGGTGACGCTCCTCGGGCTCCAATCCAGTAGAGCTTCGGGGAGGGAGAGTTCCGTCAGCACGACGGCGTGGTGACGATCTTGATGTTCTACCGACGCAGGGCTTCGCTAAGCACCGCTACGATATGACCGAGGTGGATTATGGTGGAGGGGCACCGCACACGGCTAAGGAACGATCTCAAGGATCAACTTGTGTGTCTATGGGGTGCCCTTGCCCCGTATATAAAGGATGGAGGAGGAGGAGGCCGCCAAGGGTTTGGCGCGCCAGTGTGGAGTCCTACTAGGATTCCAAGTCCTAGTAGGAGTCCATCAAGAGGGAAGGAAGGGAGAAGGAATAGGAGGAGAAGGAAAGGTGGCCGGCCCCCTTTTCCCTAGTCCAATTCGGACTAGAGGAGAGGGGGGGGGGGCGCAGCAGCCTTTTTCCTCTTCCCACTAAAGCCCATCAAGGCCCATTACTTCTCCCGTAACTCCCCGGTACTCCGAAAAATACCCGAATCACTCTGAACCTTTCCGAACTCCGAATATAGTCGTCCAATATATCGATCTTTACGTCTCGACCATTTCGAGACTCCTCGTCATGTCCCTGATCTCATCCGGGACTCCGAACTCCTTCGGTACATCAAAATACACAAACTCATAATATAACCGTCATCGAAACCTTAAGCGTGCGGACCCTACGGTTCGAGAACAATGTAGACATGACCGAGACACGTCTCCGGTCAATAACCAATAGCGGGACCTGGATGCCCATATTGGCTCCTACATATTCTACGAAGATCTTTATCGGTCAGACCGCATAACAACATACGTTGTTCCCTTTGTCATCGGTATGTTACTTGCCCAAGATTCGATCGTCGGTATCCAATACCTAGTTCAATCTCGTTACCGGCAAGTCTCTTTACTCGTTCCGTAATACATCATCTCACAGCTAACTCATTAGTTGTAATGCTTGCAAGGCTTAAGTGATGTGCATTACCGAGAGGGCCCAGAGATACCTCTCCGACAATCGGAGTGACAAATCCTAATCTCGAAATACGCCAACCCAACATCTGCCTTTGGAGACACCTGTAGTACTCCTTTATAATCACCCGATTCGTTGTGACGTTTGGTAGTACCAAAGTGTTCCTCCGTAAACGGAGTTGCATAATCTCATAGTTGTAGGAACATGTATAAGTCATGGATAAAAGCAGTAGCAACATACTAAACGATCGTGTGCTAAGCTAATGGAATGGGTCATGTCAATCGATCATTCAACTAATGATGTGACCTTGTTAATCAAATAACAACTCCTTGTTCATGGTTAGGAAACATAACCATCTTTGATTAACAAGCTAGTCTAGTAGAGGCATACTAGTGACACTCTGTTTGTCTATGTATTCACACATGTATTATGTTTCCGGTTAATACAATTCTAGCATGAATAATAAACATTTATCATGTTATGAGGAAATATATAATAACTTTATTATTGCCTCTAGGGCATATTTCCTTCAGAGGTATCTCTGGGCCCACTCGGTAATGCATCATCATACTGAGTTCAAGGTGACCAAGGTGTTGGCCACGGGATCATGCATTACTGTACGAGTAAAGTGACTTGCCGGTAACGAGACTGAACAAGGTATTGGGATACCGACGATCGAGTCTCGGGTAAGTAACGCATCGATTGACAAAGGAATTGTATCTGGGTTTTGATCGAATCCTCGACATCGTGGTTCAACCGATGAAATCATCGAGGAGCATGTGGGAGCCAACATGGGTATCCAGATCCCGCTGTTGGTTATTGCCCGAGAGTCGTCTCGGTTATGTCTGCATGTCTCCCGAACCCGTAGGGTCTACACACTTAAGGTTCGGTGACGCTAGGGTTATTAGGAAGACTAGTATGTGACTACCGAATGTTGTTCGGAGTCCCGGATGAGATCCCGAACGTCACGAGGAGTTCCGGAATGGTCCGGAGGTGAAGTTTTATATATGGGAAGTTGTCATACGGACACCGGAAAGTTTTGGTGGTCTATCGGTAATGTACCCGGACCACCGGAGGGGTTCCGGGGGTCCATCGAGAGGGGCCACCCCTCCCGGAGGGCCACATGGGCCGCAAAGGGAAGGGAGCCAGCCCCTGGAGGGCTGGGCGCGCCCCCCACCTTGGGCCCATGGGCCTAGGGTTGTGGGGGAAACCCTGAGGGGGGCGCCCCCCTTGCTTGGGGGGCAAGCCTCCCCTCCCTGGCCGCCGCCCCCCCTCTAGATCCCATCTAGAGGGGTCGGCCCCTGCCCCTTCCCTATAAATAGAGGGGTGGGGAGGCTGATGCACCCATCTCGGCGCAGCCCTCCCTCCCAACACCTCTCCTCCTCCGTAAGCGCTTGGCGAAGCCTGCCGAGATCTCGCTGCACCAACACCACCACGCCGCCGTCGTCTTTGCCGTTGGAGCGAGCTTCCTCAACCTCTCCTTCCCCCTTGCTGGATCAAGAAGGAGGAGACGTCTCCCGTCCCGTACGTGTGTTGAACGCGGAGGTGCTGTCCGTTCAGCACTTGGACATCGGTGATTCGAATCACGTCGAGTACGACTCCATCATCACCATCCCCTTGCAAGCTTCCGCACGCGATCTACAAGTGGTATGTAGATGCAAACCCTCTCCCATGACTCGTTGCTTAGATGAACTCATAGATGGATCTTCGTGAAACCGTAGGAAAAATTTTAATTTTCTGCTACGTTCCCCAACAGATTATATACGGGATTGCTTGAATCCCCGACATCGTGGTTCATCCGATGAGATCGTCATGGAACATGTGGGTATCCAGATCCCACTGTTGGTTATTGTCTGGAGAGCTGTCTCGGTCATGTCTGCATGATCCCCGAACCCGTAGGGTCTACACACTTAAGGTTCGGTGATATTAGAGTTGTTATGGAAAATAGTATGTGGTTACTGAATGTTGTTCGGAGTCCCGATTGAGATCCTGGACGTCACGAGGAGTTCCAAAATGGTCCGGAGGTGAAGATTTATATATGGGAAGTCATCATACGGTCATCGGAAGTATTCGTGGGTTTGCCGGTATTGTACCGGGACCACCGAAGGGGTTCCCGGGGTCCACGGGAGGGGGGAGGGTGTCCACCTGCCTCCCGGAGGGCCCTATGGAGTGTATGTGGAAGGGAACCAGCCCCTAAGTGGGCTGGACGCCATCCCCCTAGGGCCCATGCGCCTAGGGTTTGGGGGAAACCCTAAAGGGGGCGCCCCCCTTGGCTTGGGGGGCAAGCCCCCTCCCCTTGGCTGCCGCCCCCCTCTAGATCTCATCTAGAGGGGTCGACCCCCTTTCCCCTTAGCCCTATAAATAGAAGGGAGGAGGGAGGGCATCAGCACCTCATCCAAGGCGCAGCCCTCCCCCTCTCCAACACCCCCTCCTCCTCCGTTGAGCTTGGCGAAGCCCTGCTAGAGAACTGCAAGCTCCACCACCAAGCCGTCGTGCTGCCGGAGTTCTTCCCCAACTTCTCCTTCCCCTTTGCTGGATCAAGAAGGAGGAGACATCCCCGTGCTGCACATGTGTTGAACGCGGAGGCACCGTTGTTCGGCGCTTAGATCGGAATCAACCGCGATCTGAATCACTACGAGTACGACTCCTTCATCCGCGTTCTTGAAATGCTTCCGTATCGCGATCTTCAAGGGTATGAAGATGCACTCCCCTCTCTCTCGTTGCTAGTCTCTCCATAGATTGATCTTGGTGATGCGTAGAATTTTTTTAATTTCTGCAATGATCACTCACACCGCTACAAGTTAGTCTCCGAGTTTTTTTGAAAGTTTTCAATTAAACGAATGAAAAATCATCCGTTTTATGTAAATTATGTCCCAACTTTAATCAATTCCATTGTGTTTGTTGAATTTTATTTGGTTTGTTAAAATATGAAAATGTATGCGGCTATGGTTGGATGGCCGGTTCCTGCATTAGTGTCCACGAACTGGTCCCCACCATTCCGCAAACATATGTGGTGTCCGATTTAAGTGTCAACATTGGCGCTGACCCCTAAACCACCTGCAACCATTCGGATCGCGTGGTGCCGCATGTTTTGCCATCCAATGTGATCCTGCAATGGTCCGCAGGCCCAGTCCGGACGCGCTTTTTCCCGTAAACTGGGGACAAACGCGAGGGAGGGGGGGTGTTGCGGGCATCCGGTCCGTTCCCACACCCACTCCTGACTACCCTGGCCCACCAACCTCCCCTCGCCCGCGCACGTTCCTGCCCGATGCCAGCTGTCCCACATTCACGTCGTCATAGAGCGGCCGCTCCGCATTGACATCGGTCCAGAGCGGACACAATCTGTCACTGGCCCGGCATTGAAGTGACGCACTGGTCCAGAGCGCCGGGTCCCCGGCGTTTGCGCCAGTTCAATGCCGGAGAGAAGTTTACTGGACGACGGATATGTACCATGCCCGTTCAATACTTGTCTGTCCGTATGTCGCCATTAAGCAGGCTTGTTGGTCGAGGAACCATCTCCGGCGCCGTGCATTGATGGGCCTAAACGCTTGACCTCACAGGAGTTTGTTATTTAAAGGCGCCCACATCCGGCTAACTCCACACCACACTATATCCCCTTTACTTCCTCCTCCCGTGCTCCCCATCCGCCATGAACACACGCTCTAGCTCTTTGTGGGAGAGCCTGTCATCGGAGCAGAAGCACGAGATGGCCGCCCTTGCAGCTGCCCGGTGGATCGAGCATGACATGCTGATACGTCTCCAACGTATCTAGTTTTCCAAACACTTTTGCCCTTGTTTCGGACTCTAGCTTGCATGATTTGAATGAAACTAACCCGGACTGACGCTGTTTTCAGCAGAACTACCATGATGTTGTTTTATGTGTTGAAAAGAAAAGTTCTCGGAATGTCCTGAAAATCCACGGAGGCACTTTTGGGAATTAATAATAATTTTTGGCGAAAGAATTAATGCTAGGGGGCCCAGGGCCTATCCACAAGACAAGGGGCGCGCCCCCCTGTAGGGCACGACCTCCTATCTCGTGGGCCCCCTAGACCTCCACCAACCTCAACTCCAACTCCATATATTCCGTCTCGGGGAGAAAAAAAATCAAAGAGAAAGTTTCATCGCATTTTACGACACGGAGCCGTCGCCAAGCCCTAATCTCTCTCGGGAGGGCTGATCTGGAGTCCGTTCGGGGCTCCGGAGAGGGGGATTCATCGCCGTCGTCATCATCAACCATCCTCCATCACCAATTTCATGATGCTCACCGCCGTGCGTGAGTAATTCCATCCTAGGCTTGCAGGACGGTGATGGGTTGGATGAGATTTACCATGTAATCAAGTTAGTTTTGTTAGGGTTTGATCCCTAGTATCCACTATGTTCTGAGATTGATGTTGCTATGACTTTGCTATGCTTAATGCTTGTCACTAGGGCCCGAGTGCCATGATTTCAGATCTGAATCTATTATGTTTTCATGAATATATGAGTATTCTTGATCCTATCTTGCAAGTCTCTAGTCACCAATTATGTGTTATGATCCGACAACCCCGAAGTAACAATAATCGGGATACTTCTCGGTGATGACCGTAGTTTGAGGAGTTCATGTATTCACTATGTGTTAATGCTTTGTGCCGGTTCTCTATTAAAAAGATGCCTTAATATCCCTTAGTTTCCGTAAGGACCCCGCTGCAACGGGAGGGTAGGACAAAACATGTCATACAAGTTCTTTTCCATAAGCACGTATGACTATTTACAGAATACATGCCTACATTACATTGATGAACTGGAGCTAGTTCTATATCACCCTATGTTATAGCTATTGCATAAGGAATCGCATCCGGCATAATTATCCATCACTGATCCATTGCCTACGAGCTTTTCATATATTGTTCTTCGCTTATTTAATTTTCTGTTGCTACTGTTACAATCACTACAAAAACCTAAAAACATTTATCTTTACTTTTGCTACCGTTACTTTTATTATCATACCACTTTTGCTACTAAATACTTTGCTGCAGATACTAAGTTATCCAGGTGTGGTTGAATTGACAACTCAACTGCTAATACTCAAGAATATTCTTTGGCTCCCCTTGTGTCGAATCAATAAATTTGGGTTGAATACTTTACCCTCGAAAGCTGTTGCGATCCCCTACACTTGTGGGTTATCACATGCTAGTTAACTCGCCCAAGGTCTTCGACAATGACCCTACGATGGAGACGAGTTTGGACGACGACACCGCGCCGACCCCCGAGCCTGTGCTTGCCAGCTTGACCATGGAGCAGGCACGAGCGTACTTTGACGCCGCCATAGCAGAGGAGGAGGAGCCTGCGCTGGCTCATATATATGTCTTTGTTCCGGCAGGCGCAAAAGGAGCAGCGGTACAACCTGTTTCTCGTCGAGCAACCCCGTCTGGCAAAGGGCCAAATCTACGGCGAGCGCGCAAGCGAGAAGGCCGTGGCCGCCATGGTCGCTGCAAACCCAAACTTTCTTGTGGACCAACAGGTGCTCTACAAGACCGCATGTGCTCAACGCGCCGCTCACAGTGCAGAGGTGGTACAACCGGACGCGGACGTGGCAGCACACACGCTGGTGGCGCCGGTGGTTAAGGACGAGAACGCCACCCTCCAACTTTCGGGGGCACATGTGGCAGGTGGACAGTGACAGACCGTCCAAGTCCATCATCAACCTCACGTCCACCGACACCGGTGACGGACAGGTCGCGGACTCCTCCGACAATGAGTAGGGCATGGAAGGCGGCAGGGCCTTGTGTCCCAAGTGGGCCGGTCCATCACCCATGCCCTACTCTTTCTCGCCGGAGACCACACCTTCACTTTGTGGGTCTTAAACCCCGCCGGCGGTCATGGAAACGGCTGATTGAGGACGTGGTCACCGACGCGGAATACAAAGAAAATGGACGAGGGCGCCGCCGTATGATAGGTTTAGGTCCAGCCGCTCCTTTTTAATTGAAAAAATGTCTGAATTGTAATAAATGTGCTCTAATTTATATGAAAACCAGTCGGTTTGCATGAATTACATCCCATTTATTTAAACCTTATTTGAAATGTATGTGGATAGCATTGGATGGCCGGCTCCCGCATTCGTATCCGCGGACTGGTTCCCTGTTTGCGGATGGATGCTGGGAAAATTTGGGTCAATATTGAAGATTTCCTTAGTGGCATAAAATAACTCACGAAAATATAGAAACTAGGAGAGTTCCAAGCAGTAAACTTCCTTTAAGAAATGACGTGGAGTACTTGCACATCTCACATGCATAGTTTACCGCGTACGTGTGCACAAGTGGGTCTCTGTGTAGAGCAATATGGGCAAGCTAGCTAGCTAGCTTTTTTAGTAATACTTATCTCATTAATAACATAAAGATTCAGTTACAAGCCACGTAAATATCGATATTACATGACTGAAACGATAGGATAATCCTATGCAAAAAACCAACGCCTGGCTCTCTCCATTAAAAAAAAGAGACATATCACCTCTTCACCCGAGCTCGACACGGCTCCATCGCTGATCAGCAGCTTTACGGACCTACAAAATAGTTTGCGTGAAGCAAAATCATTGCCGTTGAGAGAATAAGACCGGGGCAACGTGTTCCCGGACACGCCATCAAACTCCAGAACTGACACCCCCGCACGATTACGATGTCGGAGGAGGAAACCAGAACTGTCAGCCTCCAACCACAAACCCAGCAGAAGATGCATCATCTTCAAGCTGTCACTTGCGCAGACAAGCGTCTGCGCGTATTCCTGGACGACAAAACCTCCCTGCTCCACCATGGCGTAGGAGACAACGCCGCAACAACGAAGACAGAGCAGAAGGAGAGACACACCTGATGGAGACACCGCCGCCGCCTCGCTGACACCATCCATGAACCCTAATGCCGCCGATCCGATCAGCGAACACACGATACCACCAACTCCGAGACGCCGCCATGAAGGACACCGTCAGTGTGGGAGTGGAGTTGAGACAGACTTTTTCGTCCGGGCGCCGCTCCCACCATCCGAACGGCGCACCACGACCTACAAATCCAAACCCTAACTACAAAGCGGAGGAACAGGGTCCCCCTTCTCCTGCCACCGGAGCAGCAGCCGGAGGAAGAGGGGGGCAGCGTCCTCGCCGGTGGAGATCGGTGAAAAAAGATCGCCTCCCTAGTCGCCTCGCGCGTGGCGGCAGCTAGGATAGGGAATACGGAGCGGAGGCTGTTTGGTCTAAAATACCTGTTTTAGCAACCCAGCTAGCTAGCTAGCTGATGCGTACAGTATTACCCTCTCCCGCGAAAACAGCACATTACAGTACCACTGATTAACTGGGGCCACGGGGAGTATTTCTATCTGTGGTTACTAGCTTACGTCCGTACATCCATCCACCGATTCCGGCGATCATAGACCATGAGTACCGAGTACGTGACGTGGAATCCCAGTAAAATGAGAATACCTGACGTCGTATTATTATCACAGTAACCTTTTTTGGCAGGGAGTAGTATACATAACAGTAGTTACCCCAGTATTATATATATTCAAGCCAGCCGAGTCTCGTGCTCGATCGACCACCCCGCACCTGTACGTGACGAGGGGAGTCACGTGACCGTCACGTATGATTAATGCATGTCAAGTCATTGTAAAAAGACGATAAAAAGCCGGAAGAAATCAGTTGAGCACTTGGGCGGCAGGGGCAGACGCTGCGTGCAGTGTTCAGCTAGAGGTGGTATCACCTCATATTCAGCTAGTCGCAAAGCATGCAACATAGTACCTGTAACGGGGACTCTTTTTTTTAGGGAAGTAACGGGGCTAGTACTACGTATCAGAAGAGAGAGACAGGTGTGGTGGTGGCCTGGTGGGTGCACAACATGGCTTGGCGAACGGGCATGGCATCCATAGCCGGGTCCCGCTCCAATCCCCAGCGGTCGTAACTGTTGCGACCTGGGTTACGATGCGATGCAGATAGCGCGAACATGTGTTGCTGCCCTTCCTGAGGGCGGTTCGGCTTGATCCGGCGCTTCTACTGAGAGCGTGGTTAGTAGTATAGCTAACTGTTGGCTATACGATGTTGACACATCATCTATAGTCAAATTTATAGCCGACAAATATAATAGTTAGATATAAATAAGTATTATTTTATTGATATATGGTTCACTTTCTCTCCGACAAAGTGTCCAGGAGCACGTGCTACAGCTGTCTGTTAGTTAGAGTAAGTATAAGAGCAAGTATAATAAGGTGATGTAAGGGGCTGTAAGGATTTAAATATTATATTATTGTTGAGGTGGAAGAGAAAGAAGAGAAGAGAGAAGGGAAACGGGTTGCAGACTTACAGCCGGCTGTAGCACGAGCTGCAAGAAGCTTTGTAAGAGTACGTGTTAGCTATTGCACTGGCTACAAATCACATGACAACATGTTATAGCCAGCAGCTGGCTATATTATTAGCCATGCTCAATAAGGTGACATGAACGGACTGTAAGGATTTAAATATTATATTGTTGTTGAGTTGGAAGAGAGAGAGAACAGAAACGGGTTGTAGACTTACAATCGGCTGTAACACGAGCTCTAAGAAGCTTTTTGACTACGAAAGGTGGGACATATGTTGACAAAGTAGTGCTTTCTTATAACCAACTATTATATGTGTTGGCTATTTCATTGGCTATAAATGACATGACAACGTGTTATAGCCCGCAACTGGTTATATTATTAACCATGCTCTTAGTAGCCTGCTTCTCCTCTCTCTCCTTTTCTCTCTCTTTCAACTCAGCATAAATATATTATTTTAAACCTTACATCTCGCCTACGTCATCCTATTATACTTGCTCTGATAGGGAATCATCGTGTCTCAGTCCTCGCCCAGCTAGCAGCATCTACTCCGACTCGACGCAACACAGTAGGGCTCCGAGGCGGGTCAAGTGGCGAGCAGCTTGCGTCCGTCGTGGAGATACTTCGACGCCCTGCGACCTTTTGAAGGTGAGACGTGTCGAGTCATCCGCGGTGCCCGTATCTTCCAGAGGAGTTGCTGGCCGGGGAAAGACAATGTACACCACTGCTCGTTCCGGATGCCGGATTGCTTCAGGCCATAAAGGTGTCATTCGTGATGCCTCTGAATCCTACTGTATGCCGATTCCATCAATATTAGGATGAACTTGCATAATTATAAAATAGCGTCAACCAAAAATATTATGAGCCCTCTAGTGTAATGGGCACAAAATGGGGTCGATGCTCTTTGGCTAGCTTATATCATCTTCTCTCTGTAAGGCCTATCTATGGCACTTCAATATTTGTATCTACCTTTTGATTCTTTGCAATTTATTATTGTACTGTGTATAATTTTAATTGTGGCAATAATTTAGGTTTCATCAACTCATATTAAGTTCAGGATTTGTTGATGACCCCGGCCAATAATTTACTTATAGGTAAAATGTTCGATCTTCTTTACGCTTATAACTTGGATCGTTAAGAATTCTCAAGACACGTGCTCATGTGAGCATCAATCTTGAATGCCGCACACACCTTTTGTGTGTGTCATCGACATGCTTCTTAGTACCAGATGAAGGATCTAGTGGTACATTTTTTTAGGCATTAAGTAATACCAATTATTTTAACAAGACATGCAAAATAGGCAAGATAGACATGCAGCAGTGGTACAAAGAAACAACAATATTAAACTAATATCAATGCATAGTCGAGAGACTTGACGTAACAAAATTGAACTAGGCATGGAGATACCGACGATCGAATCTCGAGAAAGTAACATATCGTCGGAGAAAGGAAATTGCATACGGGATTAACCGAATCCTTGACATCGTGGTTCAATCGATAAAGATCCTCGTGGAATATGTACGAATCAATATGGGCATCCAGGTCCCGCTATTGATTATTGACCGTAGAGGATTCTCGGTCATGTCTACATGATTCTCGAACCCGTAGGGTCGCACGCTTAACGTTCGGTAGCGTTAGGGTAGTAATGAGATATTAGTATGGTGAAGTCCGAAGGTTGTTCGGAGTCTCGGATGGGATCCGAAACATCACGAGGAGCTTTGGAATGGTCCGGAGGTAAAGATTTATATATGGAAAGTTGTTATTGAGTTTCCAGAAAAAAATTGATTTTTTCGGTATTGTACTGGGAAGCTTCCAGAAGGTTTCATAGGATTCCGAAGGGGTCCAAAAGTCCACAAAGGGTTCCACCACTTTAGGTTAGCATGGGTTGTAGGGGGCACCCTGGCCTTATTGGGCCAGGCGCACCACCCTCTACTTGGCCCATGCGCCAAGGGATGGAAACCCTAGGGATGGAGGCGCCTCCACCTGGCATGGAGGGCACTCCACCCTGGCCGCCACCCCCTTGCCTTGGGAGGTGGGATAGGGCTGGAGCACCCCTCCCCCACACCTATATATAGTGGGGTGATCCAGGCAGCAGCCAACCCTAAGCTTCGCACAGCCCCGTCTCTCCCGTATACTACTACTCCTCGCATAGTTGCTTGGCGAAGCCCTGTTGCATTTTCGTTGCCGCCAGCACCACCAGCACCTCGCCATTGGGCTGGTCCAGATACCATCTATCTCCTCTCCCTTGCTTGCTGGGTCAAGAAGGACGGGACACCATCGAGCTAAAGTGTGCTAAACTCGGTGGTGCCGTCTGTTCGGCACTAGATCGGACTGAATCATGATTGGATCGCGAAGAGTACGACTACATCAACCGTGTTACATACGCTAATGCTTTTTCTTTACAAGGGTATGTAGACACACTCCCCTCTTATTGTTATGCATCTTCTAGATTAGATCTTGGGTGTTTTTAGGATTTTTTTTTTGATTTTCATACTTCGTTCCTCATCAGGTTCAGAGGCGGATGACTGCGGCTATGGCCAGGGCAGCGGTTTATATACCAACGGTGAACGGCAGAGGGACAGACGGGTGGCCGGAGGAGACGCCTCGCAAACCGCGTGCCATAAATGTGGGTGCCACACGGGCAGACGTGCGACCGTCGTGTCCGTCGAACGCGCAGCAGTCGCTTGCACTGGGAGCGGCGTGGGCAGCGCTCTCTTGCTCGCCCTGTCGTTTCAATGTCGGCGCCAGTGAGCGATCGCGTCCGCTTTGGCCGGGCATGAATGCGGACGCTGACGCTCTGGAGCGGCATCGGGAGGGATTTTGCTGGGTCAGGATGGTCAGAAGCGGGTGTGGGAGCTGTCCGGACTCACGCAAAGTCCCATGTTTGTCTTCGGTTTGCGAGAGAGAGTATGTTCGGACAGCACCGTGGACTGATAGAGAACCGCGTTAATGCTTTTCGCGGTCCGAACATGCAGAAGCTTTACAGATCCGCGTTGGAGATGCCCTTATCCATTGCATGCGTATGTACTCAGCCTTGTGCACTTGCCAATACGCTAGGAAGCCTCGTCACGTTTCATCTCACCATTTAGCTCATCTAAGAGCATTTATAGTTAGACTTGGCAAATTCAAACATCCGCGGACACGACTGAACGCGCGCCCACTCCACAAGTAAGTTTTGTTTTATATTTCAACCCGTAGATCCATATAAAGCATAAAAATGGTGATGCCAATATTGGTTACCCATAGCCGGTTCAACCTCGTGCGGTTTTCAATACGTAGAAAGCTTCAACACACTTCTTTTTTTTTTTTTGATTTTTTTAATTAGAACGTCTCCTCATAGATTAGCTAATCTAATCATGTTCATACGTGTTTTTCCTTTTTTTTGCCCTAAAGAATAGAGTACCCAAAAATTATTGGCTATCCACCTTGACAGCTTGTGCCTATTCTGAACTCATCATCATTTAGTTATCAAAATACCACAACCGTGGGGAGGAACACATTACAAGATAGCTGGAGGGTGCTTCTGCATTAAAGGCCAAGCTAATCATCCTCAACCATCATTGCAAAGCATAATCTAGTCCATAGAAGTAGAATCTAACAATAAACCAACGCTAATTTGAATTATAGGTGGGGATATGGCAATTGGCTTGCATGCGGCCTTGTGGAAGGGAGCCCCGGTTAATCAAACCAACAAAGAGATTCGGCGGGATCCGAGGGCAACGACGCGGGCCACGACAGGGCGGGCGACGCTTAAGATGCATGAAGCCGGCCGAAGCGGGTGGGGCTCCTGCAGTCGTGCTATTGCCAATACGCTAGGAAGCCTCGTCACGCTTCATCTCACCTTTTAGCTCAAAAAAGAGCATCCGCGCACGTGACCGGTCGTGCATCCGCGAGCAGTAATCGGTCACGCCTCAAATTTACTAGTCTGCATCTAAGTTTCTTTTAATATATTTCAACCCTTAGATCCATATAAAGTATGCAATCGATATTCTACGTGCTACTCTAGCTAATCTTAGTCGTCGAAGATGTCCATGACGTCGGTGCTTGGTGCCGGGTGGACGGGCGCATAGGAGGGCTTCTGCTCCTCCTCGTCGACCTCATACATGTAGGTGAGCATGTCCTCCTCCTCTGCGGCGTGCTCCGCCTCCATCTCATGCCAACGATGGCGTCTGGCCTCCGCATCCGACTTCGAGCGGAGGAAATCGAGCATGGCCTGCTGCTCCGCCTGCAGATTCACGTCCCCAGCATCCTCCACATCCTTCTCCTCAAGCACCTCCACCTCCGGATCCACTGCATCCGGAGGTAGCCTCGTGGCGATCCGGAATTCACGCCGTGTCTGGATCTGCTCAAGGAGCTGCACCCGGCCCTCCGGCATTAGAAATGGGTAGCTCCTCACCCTGCGGCGTGGGGGGGGGGGATGGCTATTAGTGCGGGCGCACGTGGAGTGGGAAGTGGCGATGATGGTGGACGGAAGAGGAAAATGCAGAGGAGTAGGGTTTCAGTGCTGGTGGTCGGCTTAATTAGTTGGGCTAGGCACTAAGCGGCCCGCCGGAGCAGCTCCACGCAGCGACATCGGTCCGACGGAGGAGACAAGCTTTGGACCGCCGGGTTTCAGACATTTTCGTGTGGGACCCTAGCGTTAGTCCGATGTGGAGGACAGACCCGGACGCCCCCATATTCGCCCCTTATTTGGACTGGATATGAGGGGTGCCAATTAGCCCGGGCGTTTGAGGCCCGTTTAAGGCGCCCATTCAGGTTGAAATTCCGCAACCGGTCACTGACTGGGTTGTTTGTCCGGACGTTTGTGGTGGGTTTGGGGGCGTCCGGATGCTCTAACCACAATTTATACATGTTATCCCTTTTTCCGGAAGGCAAAAGCCATCAAAAAATTATCATGCATACGTGACGGCTGGTATCCATTGTTAATTCATCATCATTGACATTTAGGTACTCCATTGTCAATACACCCTGTGGAGACGCAACAAAATTCTTGAGAGACGAAGGGTGTATGCGCTCGAAGGCCACGGTAATCATCCTCACCCGTCAAACCGTCATGGCAAAGCATAATCAAGTCCATCGAAACATAATCTCGGGTGCTCGCGGCATTGTGGTCGGCAGGTGCCCGTCTGGCAATGCGGATGTTGCGTGGCTTCCTGTTTGTGGCAACGATGGCGGCTTCGGGCGGAGTCAGATTTGCTGATGGTTCTTGGTAGTCGGTCTCTTCCGGCGTGTTCGAGGAGTCGCTGCTCTGGCGCTGGCTCGGCGCAAGCCCAACGCTTTCTCCTGCAATGCTCGTCGACGGAGTCGAAGCTGCCTGGTCGCCGGCGCGTGTGGTTGACTGTTTGGCATCGGCCGGCGCAAGCCTCGACGCTTCCCCTCGGCGGCGTGTGTGCGTTCTTGCGTGGGTTGCTGTGTCGCCTGTGTGCCTTGTTTGCGGGCGGCCAGACGGTTTTCGCCCGGTTTTCCGTTTATTAACCGGGCAATTCTCTTCGAGCTTATTTAATGAATCGGGCCGTAAGGGACCGCGTTTCAAAAATAATCTCACGGTGAACCAACGCTAATTCAAACGCGGTCTCAGCTCGTGGGAGGGAGCGCCGTCAATCAAACCAATCAAGGGATTCGGCTGGATCGGGCGGTAGCTGCGTGAGCCACAAGGGGGGCATTCGGCACATCAAGATTCTTTTTTTCGTGAGGCCGGCCAATGGGTGCGGAGCTCCCGCGCTAACCGTTGTTGTGTTTGTTGAGAAATAAAAATATGTGATCAATTGTATGGGAGGGATGCCTCCCAGGAGGTGTCTGTTGGGGAAGAGGTGTCTTCCCAACACACCCCTTCACCATGTATATAAGTGGGTCTCCCTCATTGCAATGGAACGAGTGGATCATTTGGACTCTTCATGTGTCTCTTTTACTTTCACTCTATAACAGGTTATCAGCACATAGCCTCTACCGAGAGAGCAATTCAGAGCGACTAGACTATGCCGGCATCGGAAACAGCAGTTATGCACAGACTCCGGCCTGCTTGAGACAACGAACATCATGGGAGGCGCTCAGCGCGTGCGGTGGCCTTCGACCCTGTAGCCGCAGTTCCCGGCGGAGGAAGCGCCCACAGGAATCCGGCTACTCCACGCTTCGCGGACTCTGTGGTCAATCGCAACCACGCATCGACGAGCATGTGTTCACATGCATGCATCCATATAGAAAATCAATCAGGATAATGTTAATTTGGTTGTCTTCTTGTGATTAAGAACCACAATCTCATAATTTATTGTGTTTTGTATGTACGCCGACGAAGCGAGATTCACTTCGTCAATCTGCCTGAGAGCATTTGCCGTCGTTGTTTGATGCCGCGGCGCAAGTCATCGACATGAACAATCGCAACGGAATAACTGGCGATGGCATCTATCCATTCGGCACGGTGTCTTCGACGAGCACGCGTGCGGCAGTTGTCAGGGCTCACGCATAAGGCGATGATGGACGTCCTCGACGCCGTCCATGGAAGCGACGCGATCTTCGGTGTACAGGCACTCTTGGTCTTCACGACCGTCAACGAAGCGATGCGGTTCTTGGCGGACGACGGCGTCCTCGCTTCCACACCTACAAGCGCGGCTTCGGCCGGCGTCCACAGACGACCAAACCAAGGAGGAGGCGGCTGTCGCCCACGGCTTCGATGTGGAGGCAGCGGCCAATGGAGACCTCCGCGGCTGCCGGTGACCGCGAATCACGGCGCGGAGGCAGTTGCCCCCGCGTCGCGCGACAGGGGCCTCCAGCTTAGCATCCTGCAGAGCAGCGACGATTTTCGGCGCGCGGTACCACGGCACCAGCCGGTGGCGAGCAGGACTATAGCGCATGGCCAAACCGGCGGGAATCAGGGCCAGTGCGAGGCCTGGCCGGCGGTGGCACACCACCACGGGGGCGCACAGGTTCCAACCGGCGGCGGCGGTTATTCCAGAAGAGAGTAACCGCACGGGAGAAGGATGTGAAATCCTATCTCTTTGTCGATTTTTGCAAATCAGCTTCTGGATTATTTGATAGTCCTGTACAAGTCCCTGTAATTTTATATATGACCCAAGCTTATTGAGACTTGTGGTTTAGCCCTACGGGCTTGTTGAAAATTACAGTAGAGCAATCGGGCTCGTTGGACTTTATCAAGCCATTGGGCTTGCTATTTTCAGCACTTTAACCGTAAGGTTATTGTTATTTGCGTTTTATGCCTCAGGCTTCAGAGCAAATATACATAATAGACCAATGGGTCTTGCTGAATTGCGTAATAATTGATTATGCATCATTTTACATCATGTAAAATGACCGTTTGAGGCCCTAAGTCCTCATATATGTTGCACAAGTATGTCTATACTTCTGCATTTATTTGTATTACATGAGTAATACTGTTGCAAAGCAATATGTTGATTCCATTATTCACATAGATATGGAACTCGCTTGCAAGTTTGAAAACATGAGGTAGTGAAGTGTATGACATTGCCTGACTATGTCAAATTTACATTTGTCACAAGGAATCGACAAATGTTACCTACTGCTTAATTGCAGGTTATCCAATGTTATTGAGACGTCTATATTATGTCATTCCGACATAATGACTACCTTCAATTTTCCACACAACTTATGGACTGCATTATGGCAACGAATTAATTTCGTTCACAACTGTGAGGCCTACATCACCATGTGATGACTACCTTCAATGTGGTTTTAATTAACATAAGGTTGTGAGAAGTTCCATAAGAGTGAGGTCGACACTATTTAGTAGTGATCATCTCCATGTGTTCAAAGCAAAAAATGAAGGCACAAAACTTATGACATAGCCATTATAAGGCCTACACCATTGGTGACTACCTTCATGATGTTTTTCCAAATACTTGGAAACTTCATAGCATTTGTCATTGGTTGTGACTATAGTGTCACATACTCCATCAGGAGATGAATCCAAGGCATTGGTGACTATACTGCATATTATGTTATGAAGAGAATTATGCAAAACACTTGCATATTTTGGTGATTACCTTCCATGCATACACAACTTATGAGACGTCATCATAGCTATGAATTAAGTTTATGCACAGTTGAGAGGTTTACGCCATTTTATGGTGATTACCTTCATGTGTTATAAATAACATATGGTTGTGGGGGCTATGATCAATGGGAACTGTCCATAAGAGTGAGGCACCACTAGGTGGTCGGCTACCTCTATGTGTTTTAAGAAAATCAAAGGCTTCTCCTTTTTGAGGTGACTACCTTTAATTTGAAGATCTACACCACATTGTGGTGTTCTTCTGGAAGGCTTGCCCTATGAATCACTAAGAATCACCGTGACCATGATTATGCTTAGCCATAGCATTTTCATCGTACTTAATTTACTGAAGGTAAATTAATGCATGAGTATTTCATGCATCATATGGCTGACCTTTTCGAAAGGTAATGCGATGCGATGACATTAGGTGGGAATAATTATTTGACATGGGTCGTGGACATAGTGATCTTGTCGACGCATGGCCTTGTGGCCATAAAGACTCCACCTGTAGAGAATGTCATGGCTATTTATAAATAGCAAAAATGTGCATATTTGCATTTATGTGACATCGCTATGACTCGGTTTATAAACTGAGTATGTAATGGATAATGAATATCCATTTTCCCTCTAAGGCTTCATTGAGGCGAGATATATTGTTATAAGCATCACATGAATGATTATTCATTCGTATTAAGGACTTCAAGTCTGTTGAGGCTTATTATTCTGCTGTCTATAAATCAACACTAAGTTGAGATTATGTGATAAGGCGGCTTCAGATACATATCTGACTATATAAGTCCTTACTGCACTTTACATTCTCCTAGGATGGTAAACAGAAATATCATCTTTGTTTCAGGTTGCAATGCCTGAAATTCACGCTAGTACTCTTAGTACTAAGCAATAGTGGTTAGAGAACCACGAGGAGTTGAATGTAAAGTGAAGAGAGAGAAAAAAATGACAAGCAGAAATTGAGTGTATATCTCAAAAGGGAATGGATCATTTAATTTAAATGATCATAATGACAACTTTCAAGTTTGTCAAGATGGTGGTTGTACAAAATGCCGTACTAATGCTTACCAATTGGTTAAGTATTGAGTTGAATCATACCACCGGCTCACTAGAGGCAAATGTTTTTTTTATGGGATAAGTTTGAAGTTCTACTTCAAAAAGTAAACAACCAGAAAATATTCTGGCATGATAGAAGGAGAATGGACTCCTCTACATTGATGATATGCTTGTGGAATGATATTCCCAAGATATTTTGGAGATCTCGTGTAGTCTCCTAGTTATCCCTAAATATCATTAGCCTATAATTGTACTACTACATATAGTATAAATTGCAACATCTTGTCCCTCGGACATGATAGTTGAGATAATTGAGTGTATGAATTAGTTTATACTCAATCTTGTTGCATATATAATAATTTTTCCTCCTTTGTCATTATGATATTGGACGATTAGAGAAATTATTGACAATTCTGTTGGCTACTACTTGACAAGTTGCAATATTCCCAACAATCATCAGATTGTTTTGTGCACTGCATGTGACATTGGGGAATTAATTTAAGGCACTCTCACCTTAAAACTTGAAATGAGCCAGCCAATACGCTTGTTTGCCTTCAAGAATATGTTTGAATTATTCAACCATTATCTGGGTTATGTTGGTACTTCATGGTGTTCATAGACGCATCTAGAACATGGTCTTAGATGTGTATCATTCACACAAAACCATGTCTTTACTGAATTAATTGCTCAAATTGACGAATTTAGAGCAAATTATCCTCATGTGGGATAATTCCATTGGAATAGAAATGTCGTTGAACTTGATTCACGAGCATTCAATGGTTATATTCAGTATATAGTACATAACCAGAATGGTTTGGCTTGATATCTTATGAAAGAGATTCAATATTGCATAGCCAATGTTGCAGAATTGTGATTTACCAACATTTTGTTGATGGTAACATGCGGTCTCACACTCCGCATATTTGATCTAAATGAGATCAAATGATACTGCACCCCCTTGCAGTTTGTACGTGGAAATAAGTGAAGTATTTCCCATCTGCGGTAATTCAGTTGTATACCGATATCACCACCCCAGCGTACATCATGGGCCTTCACATATGGTTGGGATCTATGTGAGGAATAACTGTGGTATGTTCGTTAATCTGCCGAATACCTTAACCCTTATAGGGGAGTTATTTGCAGCCCATACGCTGATTGCTTTTGCAATAAGAACATTTTTTGGCATTAGGGGGAGATGTGTACCACAAAGAATTGCAGGAAATGGATAAGAAATGTCATAGACATTTTGTCCACGTACTTAAGAATCTAAATTGCATGTTCAGGTTATGAGAAATTTGCAGCATATTGCAAATAATCTGCCAAGTATATATTTACTGATGACAAAGGTGTCACTATGGTCAAGTACCAGAACGAGTGGAGGTACCTAATAAACCACTCGTCTCCCTAGATGAGAGCAACAGGGGGAGAATTCTGGTTGCATGAGATTAAGTTCTCATATGTTTCAGCGGAAACATGGGAGATTGACTCCTCGATTAGTAAATATGATTCAACCTCGGGTTGAATGACACCTGATGGATGCACAGCATCCAAAGTCCAACACATATGTGCACACATTTTAGGTGTTGGGACATCGAAACACCTTGACTCCGTTGTTGTGGGAAATCACAAGGAGTTAAGAGGCGTAATAAGAATTCCACAATGATATTGATTCATGAGAATCATATATGAGAAAGTCTACATATGTCAACATAAAATTCTTTCGAGAATTGCTAGAATCCTTTTGGGCCCTGAACCAAATCCATGGAGAGTGTTGTTGCACTTATATTGGTTCAAATGAAAGGAAGCAATTAAGGAAGATTGGCACTCGCTCATCAAAAGAGAGGTATTTACCATTGTAAAACCCGCTCCTCATAAGTATCTTCTAGAGGGAAGAGAAGTAAATTTTTGTTTGGAAACAAAAATAAATGAGGTGGTGAGAAAGCGAGGCTTGTAGCACAAGGGTTTTTCGCAGAGACCCGACATCGGTTACGATATAACATACCTTCTTGGTATGAGTGGAATTATGTTTCGATACTGAATGTTAATGGCAGTATAGATCCACACGGTTGATGTATGTAATGTCTACATACTCCCATGGGTCAATTGGTTTGGATGTATATATTGAAGTCATTGAATGACTTAATATTCTGAATCCAAAGGTAAATCGCAACATGCATGTGTGGAACTTCTGAAGTCATTCTATGACTTGAAGTAGACGGAGAATTGTGTGGTGCAACCGACTAAGTGAGTTATTCCTTGACAAGGATTACTCTCATACTAATGATTGTTGACGTGTATTCGTGAAGAAATCCTGGGTTCGATTTTACATCACCGTAATTTGTGGTGTCAATGATCTTATCATCAAAGTCTATATAAGACATGAAATACACATAATCATGTTAAGACGGATATTTGGGTTAAACCAAATTATGCTAAGCTTATGACTTGAGCATACCCCCCTAAGATATCAGTCTTCATATATCCGAAAGTATTGGAGAAGTTCAATATGGATATATTATATCAAAGACACATATGGTCATGTTATACCTAATATGGGATATAGATCCTTGAGACATAGGGGAGATGGTAAAGTGATAGAGGAGCATGAATTGCTATATCCAAATACCATCGAAGCACTCATATATATTGCAAAATATGTCAGGCCTGACACTATAGTTTTTGGCAATTTATTGAGAGTGCAATTCCCTGAAAGGTATAAGATTTGTGTAAGGAATATCCTAGGATATATCCAGGGCACGAAGGGTCTTCATCAATTTCATTCGAAAAATCAAGATGGGACCATGGTTTGATATATTGATAGTGGCTAATTATCTGATCCCACAATGCCATATCAAAGACTGGGTTTGCTGGAAAAGTACTTTGGAGGAAGTATTCATAATAGACTCTAAACGAGTCCTTCCAGTGATCATTCTATTTCATTTGAAGCATCGGAAAATGTGGATGACTTCATAGAATGATTGGCCACATGTGAAATCATGTGGAGATTATCATTATCTACCAAGATAATGTCACTTGTATTGCTTATGGGTTATATTTATCCTTGTGAATTACAGTAATGTAAGAGGATAATATGCAAACAGATTATTTTGATATTCACAATATCTCTATCAATGTTTACATTCCAGTACTAGGTTCGTGGAATTGGTATGAGATATTCTTGAGGTTTGCAAAGTTCAGGGGGAGTAAAATCCCAAGTTATAACCCGTTGGTGATTCTCAAATCACTCATATTGTACTCTTTTCCCCTTTATGAGTTTTCCATGATGGTTTCTCATATAAGGTTTTTAACGAGACGATATAAATACAAGTGCGGATATATGCCATATTGGTTTCTCCTTATATTTTCCCACTGGGTTTTAAAGGAGTTTTCGATGGCATATTATTATAAGGTTTCTCCTTAATTTTTCCCACAGGGTTTTTGGAGGAGTTTTCAGTTTGCAATATACATATGACGAATTGATCAAGGGGAAGTGTTGAGAAATAAAAATATGTGATCAATTGTATGGGAGGGATGCCTCCCAGGAGGTGTCTGTTGGGGAAGAGGTGTCTTCCCAATACACCCCTTCACCATGTATATAACTGGGTCTCCCACATTGCAATGGAACGAGTGGATCATTTGGACTCTTCATGTGTCTCTTTTACTTTCACTCTATAACAGTGTTGCATGTTGTGGCATCATCCGAGATGTCGATGGATTGTGGATCAATTGTTGCCAATAGATAGCAACGTAGCGGGCGGTGAAATGCTACTGGTTAGCATGAGATATGTGTTCCTCAGAGAAAGCAGGAGTATACAGTATCTTGTTTTCTGGTTTGTTCTTCCTTTTTCGTGTCTGCTAAAATACTTTTCTGTGGACAGCGACGTGAAATACACCTAGTACTCTAGTCTCCTGCTTAAGATAATGAGTCTAGGTTAGCAGTAGTGCGTGGTTGATACATGACTTTATTAAATAGTTAGTGTACGTATTAGTAGCATTTCTTTAAAAAATGCAGAGACTTCCTTTAAAAACTGAGGAGTACTAGTAGGCGTACATCTCACTTGCAGCCTTGCAGGGTGTACCGCGTGCGTGCGCACATGTAGGATGTAGGTGTCCGTGTGGACTGTAGACCAATATGGCTAGCTAGCTAGCTGGTGCGCTCTATGCTCAAAAAGAAAAAGCTACAGCTGGTGCTCTCAGTACGTTCCCTCTTTTTTTTTTTTTTTTTTGCATCGACAGTACGTTCCCTCTCCAGCTTCAAACGGCACACTAATTGACTGGGCCCGTCATGTATTTTTATCTGTGGCTACTAACTTACGTACGTCATCCACCGATTCCGCCGGTCATAGACGTGACGTGGAATCCCACAAGAAAAAATGAGAATACGTGACATGGTATTATTGTGGTATAGTATACGTTACTTTTTGTTTGGAGGGAATAATATATACGCCATCTAGGTTCGTAGTGCTAGGCTGCTAGCATATTTTTTTCCAGTATATATTCGAGCCAGCAGTATGCTATGCAGTCTCCTACTCCATCGACCGCTCCCCACCAGTACGTGACGGAGGAGTGTCGCGTCAGTCACGTACTATGATTAATGCACTTCAAGTCGTCGTAAATAAACAATAAAACCGGGAAAAAGTTGGTTGGACGGTGCAGCACCCTAGATAGGGTTAGTACAGGTACTGATAGTCGCAAAGCACGCCGCAGGACCGTGTAACCGAAGAGAGAGAGGCAGGAGTGGTGGTGGCCTGGTGGGTGTCCAACATGGCTCGGCGAGCGGGCATGGCATCGAGAGCAGGGTCCCGGTCCAATCCCCGGCCGGTCGTCTTTCTGTTGGGACTTGGATACGATGACGATGCCTGGAGCAGAAACAGGTGTAGTTGCTCTTCCCGAGGGCTGTTCGGCTTGATCCGGCTCTCCTCGCGGAAGCGGAGCACCGCTTCTCGGTCGTCGCCCAGCCAACGGCATCTACTCCGACGGGACGCAATTAGGCGAGGCTTGAGCACGGGTCAAGTGGCGCGCAACTTGCATGGGTCTCGGAGATACTCCCATGCGACGCGGCCTTTCGGGTGCCGGATGTGTCGAGTCGTTCGCCGTGCCGGTGTCCTTCAGATGCGCTGCTAGCCAGGGCAAGGGTTGGTACACCACTGCTCGTTGCACATGACTGGGTACCTCTCACGGTAAAGGTGCCATTCCCAATGTCTCCAAATCCTACCGTATTCTGTTCCCTTGGTATTAAGATGGTAGAAGCTCTTAAGATGGACATGCATAACCATAAAATGGTGTCGACCAAAAATAGTGTGAGCCTATAGTGTAGTGCACACAAAATGGATCAGTGCTCCTTGGGCTAGCTTATATCACCTTTTCTCTGTGAGGCCGATCTATGAGTCTTTAATATTTCCATCTACCTTATGTTTCTTTGCATTTGTTATCGTACCGTCTACGCCTTTAATTGTAGCAATAATTTAGGTTTCATCGAACTCATATAAAGTTCAGGATTTGTTGATGACTTAGGCCAATACTTTTCTTACATAAGTTGTAGTTAAAATGTTAGTTCTTCTTTACGCTTATATCTTGGATTGTTAAGGATTCTCAAGACATGTGCTCATGCGAGCATCTTGAATGCCGCACATACATTTGGCTTGTGTTATCGGCGTACCAGACGAAGGATCTAGTGATACATTATTTTCATGTATTAAACCAATAATTTTAACAAGACAAGCAAAATAGGTTGATGGGTTTAATTGGGCTCTTGTTGCGGTATATGGTGCTGCACAGCCCGAGCTCAAGCCTGAGTTCTTGGCTGATCTTGTTCGGATTTGTGGCTCCGAGCAGTTGCCCATCTGGTGGGGGGTGATTTCAATATTATTAGACGGCGTGAGGATAAGAACAATGATAATTTTGATGGACGATGGTCGTTCATGTTCAATACTATCATTGAAAGTTTAGACCTGAGAGAAATTGAGCTCTCGGGTAGAAAATTTACCTGGGCGAACGCGATGCCAAATCCGACGTATGAGAAGTTGGACCGAGTGTTGGCTAGCGTCGATTGGGAACAGAAGTTTCCCCTGGTGACTATCCAGGCCTTGTCCCGTGGTATTTCTGACCATACACCGTTATTTGTTGACTCTGGTGAACCCACCCACCTGGGGAACAAAAATGTGTTCTCCTTTGAGATGGCTTGGTTTGAACGAGATGGCTTCCTGGATCTCGTGGCCAGAGAGTGGGCTAAGGATTCAGGAGGGAGGACTGCGCTTCAGCGCTGGCAGAATAAGATTAGGCACTTGAGGAGTTTCCTACGTGGGTGGGCTAAGCATCTTAGCGGGATTTATAAGGTCAAAAAGGAAAGGCTCCTTGCCCTTATACAGTCTCTGGATGTAAAAGCAGAAACCACGATACTGCCGGCTGCGGAGCTTCATGCCAAGCTCGAGGCGGAATTGCGGCTGAAAGAACTTCTTAGAGAAGAAGAGTTGAAGTGGGCGTTGCGGTCCAAGGTCCGGCGAGTAGTCCAGGGGGACACGAACACCCAATTCTTTCACATGATTGCTAACGGTAAGCATTGAAAGAAGAGGATCTTTCAGCTTGAGAAAGATGGGGGTACAATTGTAGGACAGGAAAACCTAAAATTGTACATTACCGAGTAATATAAGCAGCTGTTTGGCCCTCCAGAAGAGAACTATGTGTCTCTGGACGAGTCAAGGGTTGAGGATATTCCTCATCTCACAATGGTGGAGAATGATATTCTTGTGGCTCCTTTCTCGAAGAAAGAGGTGCTGGAGGCCATCTCGCAAATGAAGAATAACAAGGCGCCGGGTCCTGATGGATTCCCAGCGGAGTTTTATAAGAAATGCTGGCATATCATTAAAGGGGATTTGTTGTCTATGTTTAATGATTTGTTTTCTATACAGCTTCATCCTTTTCAGCTCAATTTTGGAACGATCACCCTTCTTCCTAAGAAAATAGAGGATGTGAGAATTGAGCTATTCAGGCCAATCTGTCTTCTTAATGTTAGTTTCAAAATTTTCACCAAGGTCGGGACCAATAGGCTCACATAGATTGCGCATACTGTTGTGTGGCCTACCCAATCTGCTTTCACGCCGGACAGGAATATCCTTGAGGGGGTAGTGGTCCTTCAGGAAACGCTCCATGAAATCCACACGAAAAAACTGGATGGGGTTGTTTTCAAAGTGGATTTCGAAAAAGCGTATGACAAAGTCAAATGGCCATTCCTTTAACAGCCCTTGCGTATGAAGGGTTTTGATGAGGCTTGGCGACGCCAGGTAGAATCCTTTACGCAAAAAGGGAGTGTTGGAATTAAAGTAAATGATGATATTGGGAACTATTTCCAGACACACAAGGGTCTGAGGCAAGGAGATCCAATGTCCCCTGTTTTGTTCAACATTGTGGTTGACATGTTGGAAATCCTAATAGGTCGGGCAAAGGAGGCCGATCAGGTGGGCGGCTTGGTGCCCAACCTAGTTGATTGTGGGGGTGTCCATTTGTTGGAAATATGCCCTAGAGGCAATAATAAATTAGTTATTATTATATTTCCTTGTTCATGATAGTCGTTTATTATCCATGCTATAATTGTATTAATGGGAAACTCAGATACATGTGTGGATACATAGACAACACCATGTCCCAAGTAAGCCTCTAGTTGACTAGCTCGTTGATAAATAGATGGTTACGGTTTCCTGACCATGGACATTGGATGTCATTGATAACGGGATCACATCATTAGGAGAATGATGTGATGGACAAGACCCAATCCTAAGCCTAGCACAAAGATCGTGTAGTTCGTATGCTAAAGCTTTTCTAATGTCAAGTATCATTTCCTTAGACCATGAGATTGTGCAACTCCCGGATACCGTAGGAATGCTTTGGGTGTACCAAACGTCCACAACGAATCGGGTGGCTATAAAGGTGCACTACGGGCATCTCCGAAAGTGTCTGTTGGGTTGGCACGAATCGAGACTGGAATTTGTCACTCCGTGTGACGAAGAGGTATCTCTGGGCCCACTCGGTAGGACATCATCATAATGTGCACAATGTGACCAAGGGGTTGATCACGGGATGATGTGTTTCGGAACGAGTAAAGAGACTTGCCGGTAACGAGATTGAACAAGGTATCGGGATACCGACGATCGAATCTCGGGCAAGTACTATACCGCTAGACAAAGGGAATTGAATACGGGATTGATTGAATCCTCGACATCATGGTTCATCCGATGAGATCATCGTGGAACATGTGGGAGCCAACATGGGTATCTAGATCCCGCTGTTGGTTATTGGCCGGAGAGTTGTCTCGGTCATGTCTACGTGTCTCCCGAACCCGTAGGGTCTACACATTTAAGGTTCGATGATGCTATGGTTATAGGGAAAGTATGTACGCGGTTACCAAATGTTGTTCGGAGTCCCGGATAAGATCCCGGACGTCATGAGGAGTTCCGGAATGGTCCGAAGGTAAAGATTGATATATAGAAAGTATGGTTTTGGCCACCGGAAGTGTTCCGGGCATCACCGGTAGTGTACCGGGACCACCGGAGGGGTCCGGGGGTGCACCGGGAGGGGCCACGGGCCCCGGAGGCATACATGGGCCAAGTGTGAGAAGGGAACAGCCCCTAGGTGGGCTGGGGCGCCTCCCCACCAAGGCCCATGCGCCTAGAGAGAAGAGGGGCAAACCCTAGGGCAGATGGGCCCTAAAGGCCCATGCCTGGTGCGCCTGCCTCTCCCCCCCACTTGGCCGCCACCCCAGATGGAGATTGGGGCTGCCGCCACCCCTAGGGAGGGAACCCTAGGTGGGGACGCAGCCCTCCCTCTCCCCCTATATATAGGGGAGGCAAAGGGGCATCCCAACACACGAAGTTCTTCTCCTGTTGGCGCAGCCCTACCCCTCTCCCTCCTCGTCTCTCGTAGTGCTTGGAGAAGCCCTGCTGGAGTTCCGCGCTCCTCCACCACCACCATGCCGTCGTGCTTCTGCTGGACGGAGTCTTCCCCAACCTCTCCCTCTCTCCTTGCTGGATCAAGGCATGGGAGACGTCACCGGGCTGCACATGTGTTGAACGCGGAGGTGAAAGTGCGTTATATCGACTAGAGGGGGGTGAATAGGCGATTTTTATGAATTCTTCACTGAGGAATTTGCTGGTGAGGAAATTCCTTAGCGAAGAACTACTTGCAGCGGAATATGTACTCAGAAGTAAACATAACAGGATACACACATAGTCAAGCATGATGAAATGAAGACTAAAAAAGAGTACGGAAAGCGTAAACACAAGATAGCAAGATGAAGACAAACAGATCAAGAAATTGGCGAGGAATTTGTGAAAGTCTTGATCAAAGTCTTCAAGCACAGATATGAACAACATTCAACACAAGAATGAGGAAATGAAAGAGTTGAGGAAATAGAACCGGTCGGTTGGTGAAGACAATGATTTGGTAAACCAGTTCCAACCATTGTCTCGGTTATGCGTCTGGTTGGAGCGGCCGAGTATTTAAACTCGAGGACACACAGATCCGGACACCCGATCTCGAGCGCAACTCAGACACCCAGTCCTCACCGTATTCTCCTTGAACTAAGACCACGCAGGCCTCATCCAATCACTCGTGGTAAGTCTTCAGGTGACTTCCAAACCTTCACAGACTTGGTCACTCGGCGATCCACAATTCCTCTTGGATGCTCTAGACCTTGACGCCTAACCATCTGGAAGAAGCACAGTCTGTTGGGGAACGTTGCAGAAAATTAAAATTTTTCCTACGGCTTCACCAAGATCCATCTATGAGTTCATCTAAGCAACGAGTAACGGGAGAGAGTATGCATCTACATACCACTTGTAGATCGCGTGCGGAAGCTTGCAAGGTGATGATGGAGTCGTACTCGAACGTGATTCAGATCACCGATGCCAAGTGCTGAACGGACAGCACCTCGCGTTCAACACACGACGGGACGAGCGACGTCTCCTCCTTCTTGATCCAGCAAGGGGAAGGAGAGGTTGAGGAAGACAGCTCCACCGCAAAGACGGCGTGGTGATGGTGGAGAAGCAAGATCTCGGCGAGGCTTCACGAGCTCTTACGGAGGAGGAGATGTGTTGGGGAGGAGGGCTGCGCCTTGGGAGTTGGTACAGCAGCCCCTCCCTCCCCCTTTTAAATAGGCCCCCAGAAGTGGCGGCCCTCGAGATCCAATCTCGGGGCGGCGGACAAGGGGGTGGAGTGCCCCAAGCGGTGGGGCGCCCACCCCTAGGGTTTCAACCCTAGGCGCGAGGGGTGGGCCTAGGGGCGCACCAGCCCCTGTGGGCTGGTTCCCTTCCCTTGGCCCATGGGGCCCTCCGGATAGGTGGCCCCACCGGTGGACCTCGGGACCCTTCCGGTGGTCCGGTGATTTTACGGAGACCCCAAACTTTCCCGATGGCGAATCACCACTTCCTATATATTATTCTTTACCTCCGGACCCTTCCGAACTCCTCGTGACGTCAGGGATCTCATCAGGGACTCAACAACATTCGTATTCACATACTAGTCTTCCTACTAACCCTAGCGTCACCAAACCTTAAGTGTGTAGACCCTACGGGTTCGGGAGACACGCAGACATGACCGAGACGACTCTCGGGCAATAACCAACAGCGGGTCCGGATACCCATGTTGGCTCCACATGCTCCTCGATGGTTTCATCGGTTGAACCACGATGTCGAGATTCGATCAAACCCTGTATGCAATTCCTTTGTCAATCGATGCGTTACTTGCCCGAGACTCGATCGTCGGTATCCCAATACCTTGTTCACCTCGTTACGGCAAGTCACTTTACTCGCATCAGTAATGCATGATCCGTGGCCAACACCTTGGTCAACTTGAGCTCATTATGATGATGCATTACCGAGTGGGCCAGAGATACCTCTCCGTCATACGGAGTGACAAATCGATCTCGATCCGTGTCAACCGCAGATACTTTCGGAGATACCGTAATGCACCTTTATAGTCACCCGATTCGTTGTGACGTTTGATACACCCAAGGCACTCCTACGGTGGCAGGAGTTACACGATCTCATGGTCGAAGGAAGAGATACTTGACATTGGCAAAGCTTCTAGCAAACGAACTATACGATCTTTTATGCTATGCTTATGATTGGGTCTTGTCCATCACATCATTCTCCTAATGATGTGATCCCGTTATCAACGACATCCAATGTCCATAGTCAGGAAACCATGACCATCTATTGATCACAACGGGCTAGTCAACTAGAGGCTTACTAGGGACATATTGGGGTCTAAGTGTTCACACGTGTATTACGATTTCCGGATAACACAGTTATAGCATGAACAAAAGACAATTATCATGAACATTGAAATATAATAATACTTTTATTATTGCCTCTAGGGCATATTTCCAACAGTCTCCCACTTGCACTAGAGTCACTAATCTAGTTACATTGTGATGAATCGAACACCCATAGAGTTCTGGTGTTGATCATGTTTTGTACTCGAGAGAGGTTTAGTCAACGGATCTGCGACATTCAGATCCGTGTGCACTTTGCAAATCTCTATGTCTCCATCTTGAACATTTTCACGGATGGAGTTGAAACGACGCTTGATGTGCTCGGTCTTCTTGTGAAACACAGGCTCCTTGGCAAGGGCAATAGCTCGGTGTTGTCACAGAAGAGTTTGATCGGCCCCGACGCATTGGGTATGACTCCTAGGTCGGTGATGAACTCCTTCACCCAAATCGTTTCATGTGCTGCCTCCGAGGCTGCCATGTACTCCGCTTCACACGTAGATCCCGCCACGACGCTCGCTTGCGGTACTGCACCAGCCATTGCTCCACCATTCAACATATACACGTATCCGGTTTGTGACTTAGAGTCATCCAGATCTGAGTCGAAGCTAGCGCCGACGTAACCCTTCGACGAGCTCTTCGTCTCCTCCATAAACGAGAAACATGTCCTTTGTCCTTTTCGTGTACTTCAGATATTCTTGACCTGTCCGGTGTTCCTTGCCGGGATTACTTTGGTATCTTGCAACCAAACTTACGGCAAGGTTTACATCGGTCCGGTACACAAACATGGCATACATAATAGATCCTATGGCTGAAGCATAGGGATGACACTCATCTCTTCTTTATCTTTTGCCGTGGTCGAAGACTGAGCTGAGCTCAATTTCACACCTTGTAACATAGGCAAGAACCCTTTCTTGGACTGATCCATTTTGAACCTCTTCAAAATCTTATCAAGGTATGTGCTTTGTGAAAGACCTATGAGGCGTCTCGATCTATCCCTATAGATCTTGATGCCTAATATATAAGCAGCTTCTCCAAGGTCCTTCATTGAAAAACACTTATTCAAGTAGGCCTTTATGCTGTCCAGAAGTTTTGTATCATTTCCCATCAAGAGTATGTCATCTACATATAGTAGGAGAAATGCTACTGAGCTCCCACTCACTTTCTTGTAAACGCAGCTTCTCCATAAGTCTCAAGATAAACCAAACGCTTTGATCATCTCATCAAAGCGAATGTTCCAACTCCGAGATGCTTGCACCAGTCCATAAATGGATCGCTGGAGCTTGCATACTTTGTTAGCGTTCTGAGGATCGGCAAAACCTTCCGGCTGCATCATATACAGCTCTTCCTTAAGATATCCATTAAGGAATGCCGTTTTGACGTCCATCGCCATATCTCATAATCATAGTATCGGCAATTGCTAACATGATTCGGACGGACTTAAGCCGCTACGGAGAGAATGTCTCATCGTAGTCAATCCCTTGAACTTGTCGATAACCCTTAGCGACAAGTCGAGCTTTATAGATGGTGACATTCCCATCGCGTCCGTCTTCTTCTTAAAAATCCATTTGTTTTCTATCGCTCGCCGATCATCGGGCAAGTCTGTCAAAGTCCATACTTTGTTTTCATACATGGATACTATCTCGGATTTCATGGCCTCAAGCCATTTGTTGGAATCGGGCCCGCCATTGCTTCTTCATAGTTGAAGGTTCATTGTTGTCTAGCAACATGATTTCCATGACAGGTTCTCGTACCACTCAGTGCGGAACGTGTCCTCGTGGACCTTGAAGTTCAAGAGTAACTTGATCCGAAGTACCTTGATCATCATCAACGTTTTCCTCTTGGTTGGTGTGGGCATCACAGAACGGTTTCTGCGCTGCACCACTTTCCCGTTCGAGAGGTAGTACTTCATCGAAGTTCTACTTTCCTCCCACTTACTTCTTTCGGGAGAAACTCTTTCTCGAAAGCATCCGTTCTTGGCAACAAAGACTTTGCCTTCGGATCTTAAGTAGAAGGTATACCCAACAGTTTCCTTAGGGTATCCTATGAATACGCATTTTTCCGACTTGGGTTCGAGCTTTTGGGTTGTAGTTTCTTGACATAAGCATCGCATCCCCAAACTTTTAGAAAGCGATAGCTTAGGTTTCTTCCCAAACCATAATTCATACGGTGTCGTCTCAACGGATTTAGACGGTGCCCTATTTAAAGTGAATGTAGCTGTCTCTAGAGCGTATCCCCAAAATGATAGCGGTAAATCGGTAAGAGACATCATAGACCGCACCATATCCAATAGAGTGCGACACGACGTTCGGACACACCGTTTATTTGAGGTGTTCCAGCGGCGTGAGTTGTGAAACGATTCCACATTTTCTTAAGTGTGTACCAAATTCGTGACTTAAGTATTCTCCCCACGATCGATCGTAGGAACTTTATCTTACGGTCACGTTGATTCTCTACCTCACTCTGAAATTCCTTGAACTTTTCAAAGGTCTCGGACTTGTGTTTCATTAAGTAGACATACCCATATCTACTCAAGTCATCGGAGAGTGAGAACATAACGATATCCTCCATGAGCCTCAACGCTCATTGGACCGCACACATCGGTATGTATGATTTCCAACAAGTTGGTTGCTCGCTCCATTGTTCCGAGAACGGAGTCTTGGTCATTTTGCCTAAGAGGCATGGTTCGCATGTGTCAAACGATTCATAATCAAGAGACTCTAAAAGTCCATCAGCATGGAGCTTCTTCATGCGCTTGACACCAATGTGACCAAGGCGGCAGTGCCACAAGTATGTGGGACTATCGTTATCAAATTTACATCTTTTGGCATCCACACTATGAACATGTGTAATATTACGCTCGAGATTCATTAAGAATAAACCATTGACCATCGGAGCATGACCATAAAACATTTCTCTCATATAAATCGAACAACCATTATTCTCAGACTTAAATGAGTAGCCATCTCGTATCAAACGAGATCCAGATACAATGTTCATGCTCAAACTTGGCACTAAATAACAATTATTAAGGTTCAAAACTAATCCCGTAGGTAAATGTAGAGGCAGCGTGCCGACGGCGATCACATCGACTCTGGAACCATTCCCGACGCAAGATCGTCACCTCGCCCTTCGCCGGTCTCCGTTTATTCCGCAGCTCTGCTGTGAGTTACAAATATGAGCAACGGCACCGTATCAAATACCCAAGAGTTACTACGAGTAATTGGTAAGGTACACATCAATTACATGTATATCAAATATACCTTTGGTGTTGCGGCCTTCTTATCCGCTAAGTATTTGGGGCAGTTCCGCTTCAATGACCCTTCCCTTGCAATAAAAGCACTCGGTCTCGTGCTTGGGTCCATTCTTTGACTTCTTCCCGGCAACAGGTTTACCGGGCGCGGCAACATCTTTGCCGTCCTTCTTGAAGTTCTTCTTACCCTTGCCTTTCTTGAACTTAGTGGTCTTATTGACCATCAACACTTGATGTTCCTTCTTGATTTCAGCCTCTGCTGACTTGAGATCGAGAACACTTCAGAATGGTCTTTACCATCCCCGCATGTTGTAGTTCATCACAAAGCTCTTGTAGCTTGGTGGGAGCGATGGAGGATTCTGTCAATGACCGCCTCATCACGGGAGGTTAATGTTGGTGGGTCATACGGTTGTGCAACCCGGACATCTTGAGGATGTGCTCACCGATGTAACTGTTTTCCTCCATCTTACAAGCTGTAGAACTTGTCGAGACATCATATCTCTCGACCGGGCATGAGCTTGGAAAACTAGTTTCAGCTCTTGAACATCTCATATGCTCCGTGATGCTCAAAACGCTTTTGGAGCCCGGTTCTAAGTGTAGAGCATGCCGCACCGAACGAGGGAGTAATCATCGAGCGAGTCGCCAGACGCTCAAATCGTCTTTTGTTGGGAGAACAGTGGGTCACCTAACGGTGCTTCTAGGACATATTGTTTCTTGGCAGCTATGAGGATGATCTCGGGTTTCGGACCCGATCCGTATAGTTCTGCCATCATCTTTCGACTTGGTTTCTCTAGGAATGCGTTGAAGTTCATGTTGACATTAGCGTTGGCCATTGATCTACAAGACATATTTGCAAAGGTTTTAGACTAAGTTCATGATAATAAAGTTCTAATCAAAATTATGAACTCCCACTTAGATTAGACATCCTCTAGTCATCTAAGTGTTACACGATCCGAGTCGACTAGCCCGTGTCCGATCATCACGTGAGACGGACTAGTCATCGTCGGTGAACATCTTCATGTTGATCGTATCTTCCATACGACTCGTGTTCGACCTTTCGGTCTCCGTGTTCCGAGGCCATGTCCGCACATGCTAGGCTCGTCAAGTTAACCCTAAGTGTTTTATTTGTGTAAATCTGTCTTACACCCGTTGTATGTGAACGTAAGGATCCATCACACCCAATCATCACGTGGTGCTTAGAACGATTTAACCTGTAGCAACGGTGCACGATTAGGGGAACACTTCTTGAAATTTTGTAAGGGATCATCTTATTTACTACCGTCGTCCTAAGTAAACAAGATGCATAAACATAATAAACATCACATGCAATTATATAGTTGTGACATGATATGGCCAATATCATCAAGCTCCATTGATCTCCATCTTCGGGGCTCCATGATCATCTTGTCACCGGCTTGACACCATGATCTCCATCATCATGATCTCCATCATCGTGTCTTCATGAAGTTGTCACGCCTAGCGACTACTTCTACTTCTATGACTAACGCGTTTAGCAATGAAGTAAAGTAGTTTACATGGCGTTCTTCAATGACACGCAGGTCATACAAAAAATAAAGACAACTCCTATGGCTCCTGCGGTTGTCATACTCATCGACATGCAAGTCGTGAATCCTATTACAAGAACATGATCTCATACATCACAATTCATCATTCATCACAACTTCGGCCATATCACATCACATGATCAATCGCTGCAAAAACAAGTTAGACGTCCTCTAGTTGTTGTTGCATCTTTTACGTGGCTGCGATTGGGTTCTAGCAAGAACGTTTTCTTACCTACGAATCACCACAACGTGATTTTGTCAACTTCTACTTACCCTTCATAAGGGCCCTGTTCATCGAATCCGCTCCAACTAAAGTGGGAGAGACAGACACCGCCAGACCACCTTATGCAACTAGTGCATGTCGATCGGTGGAACCGGTCTCACGTAAGCGCACGTGTAAGGTTGGTCCGGCCGCTTCATCCCACAATACCGTTGAGCAAGAAAAGACTAGTAGGGGCAAGTAAGATGACAAGATCAACGCCCACAACAAATTGTGTTCTACTCGTGCAATAGAGAACTACGATAGACCTAGCTCGATACCCATTGTTGGGGAACGTTGCAGAAAATTAAAATTTTTCCCACGGCTTCACCAAGATCCATCTATGAGTTCATCTAAGCAACGAGTAACGGAGAGAGTATGCATCTACATACCACTTGTAGATCGCGTGCGGAAGCTTGCAAGGTGATGATGGAGTCGCACTCGAACGTGATTCAGATCACCGATGCCAAGTCTTTGAACGGACAGCACCTCCGCGTTCAACACACGTGACGGACGAGCGACGTCTCCTCCTTCTTGATCCAGCAAGGGGAAGGAGAGGTTGAGGAAGACAGCTCCACCGGCAGCACGACGGCGTGGTGATGGTGGAGAAGCGAGACTCGGCGTGGCTTCACGAGCTCTTACGGAGGAGGAGATGTGTTGGGAGGGAGGGCTGCGCCTTGGGAGTTGGTACAGCAGCCCCTCCTCCCCCTTTATATAGGCCCCCTGGTGGCGGCCCTGGAGATCCAATCTCGTGGGGGCGGCCAAGGGGGTGGAGTGCCCCAAGCCGGTGGGCGCCCACCCCTAGGGTTTCAACCCTAGGCGCAGGGGTGGGCCTAGGGGCGCACCAGCCCCTGTGGGCTGGTTCCTTCCTTTGGCCCATGGGGCCCTCCGGATAGGTGGCCCCACCGGTGGACCCAGGACCCTTCCGGTGGTCCGTGCTTTACCGGAGACCCGAAACTTTCCCAATGGCGAATCACCACTTCCTATATATTATTCTTTACCTCCGGACCCTTAGGAACTCCTCGTGACGTCAGGGATCTCATCCGGACTCGAACAACATTCGTATTCACATACTAGTCTTCCTACTAACCCTAGCGCCACCGAACCTTAAGTGTGTAGACCCTACGGGTTCGGGAGACACGCAGACATGACCGAGACGACTCTCGGGCAATAACCAACAGCGGGTGCGGATACCCATGTTGGCTCCTACATGCTCCTCGATGGTTTCATCGGTTGAACCACGATGTCGAGGATTCGATCAAACCTCGTATGCAATTCCCTTTGTCAATCGGTGCGTTACTTGCCCGAGACTCGATCGTCGGTATCCCAATAACTTGTTCGGTCTCGTTATCGCAAGTCACTTTACTCGCATCGTAATGCATGATCCCGTGGCCAACACCTTGGTCAACTTGAGCTCATTATGATGATGCATTACCGAGTGGGCCCAGAGATACCTCTCCGTCAACGGAGTGACAAATCCTAGTCTCGATCCGTGTCAACCCGCAGATACTTTCGGAGATACCGTAATGCACCTTTATAGTTACCCGATTACGTTGTGACGCTTGATACACCCAAGGCACTCCTACGGTGGCGGAGTTACACGATCTCATGGTCGAAGGAAGAGATACTTGACATTGGCAAAGCTTCTAGCAAACGAACTATACGATCTTTTATGCTATGCTTATGATTGGGTCTTGTCCATCACATCATTCTCCTAATGATGTGATCCCGTTATCAACGACATCCAATGTCCATAGTCAGGAAACCATGACCATCTATTGATCACAACGGGCTAGTCAACTAGAGGCTTACTAGGGACATATTGGGGTCTAAGTGTTCACACGTGTATTACGATTTCCGGATAACACAGTTATAGCATGAACAAAAGACAATTATCATGAACATTGAAATATAATAATACTTTTATTATTGCCTCTAGGGCATATTTCCAACACAGTCTTCAAAGGTAACAAGCGTCGGATCCACGCAGGATCAATTTCTTCAGTGATGCTCAATCACTTTGGGTTTGTGGGGGTTTGGTTTTGGGATTTTCCTCACTTGACGATTTTCGCTCAAAGTCCTCGGAGGATGGGTTGCTCTCAGATGACAAGTGTCAAGTTCTCTCGGAGCAGCCAACCAGCTAGTGGTTGTAGGGGGCGGCTATTTATAGCCTAGGGAGCAGCCCGACATGATAAGACATAAATGCCCTTCAATGATATGACCGTTAGGTGGATAAGATATTTTGGGACAGCGGCCAAGCAAGAGAAAGAACTTGATCGGAAATTTGACTCTCAAATTCCTCGGGGCTATCATGTTCCTCCTTTGTAGGCAATTCGCACTAGCTTATTCCTAACTCCTCGGTCAGAGCAAAGTCCTCAAGTGAATGTAAGAACTGCTGCGTCTCATCCGATGAATTTGACTGAACTGTATGAGATTTCCAATGGCTTCACTCGAAGGGATTGGTAGGTGTAGGATTTTGAGTTGAGCATCACATGGAAATTTTTCCTTAGTATTTCCTCGACCCCCTTTAACAGTATGGTGTTTCCTATGACTCAAGAAAGAGAAAATGAAACTACGAAAACAAAAGTCTTCACGCTTCATATTCCTCGAATGAATACCAAGTCTTCAAGGTCACACCAATTTCTTCACTTTTAAAGTCTTCAGAAAGTCTTCAGAATATCAAAGTCTTCAGTTGAAGAACTTCATTTTTAGGGGTCGACTTTCTCTGTAAATATCAAACTCCTCATAGACTTATAGACCTGTGTACACTCACAAACGCATCAGTTACTTAACCTATAAGTCTTCAATACACCCACTAAGGGGCACTAGATGCACTTACAATCTCCCCCTTTTTGGTGATTGATGACAACATAGGTTAAGTTTTCAATGGGGATAAACATATGAAGTGTAAATACTGATGTTGAGGAATTTGATTGCAAGATATAGAAGAACTCCCCCTGAATACGTGCATAGTGAGGAATTTGCTTTTGAGGCAGTGCACATTTGAAGAATCGAATCATGGAGATCTCCCCCTATATCTTGTAATTCATACACGCATTTGACATATAATATGAAGAATTTGAAATGCATGATAAAATATGGTGCCTGATGAGATTCAGCATGCGTGCAATAATATTGACAAGGAATAAGCATGCGGAATAGCACATCAAAAGTTTCAGAGCTCAGTGCATCAAAAGCATCAGAGCACGACCAAAAGTATCAAGGCACCATCGGATTTAAGATTACAACTCGATCCAATAAAAGTTTCGGAAGAACGAGAGTTGTAACTTAATAAAAACGCCCATAATATAAACCCGCTTGAAGACTAACTCAGATTTCTCCCCCTTTGTCATCAAATGACCAAAAGGATCGAAACTGAGGACTAACGCCTCAAGTTTTTCAAGTTGATGGAGGAGTGCCGCGTTGTCGGGGTTGGTTGTTGAAGTAGGGCTGCCGCAATGTCGCCCAAATCTTCATGTTCATCGTTTCACGCGATGAAGAATAAGAACCGCCACCGGATCAGAACTTTGACTCTCTTGAATTTCTTCGAGGTGGTGCAGATCGGTCAAATGCTTCTCGAGACCCATAGTCTTCAATTCTTCCGCGGAATATACATGATTGAGAACAGCCCAGGTGCGATTGAGGGTTTCATGAAGGTAGTACTGATTTTTCTTCACTGCATTATGTGTTGAGGTCATGTTGTGAAGAATTGCAGCAAATTGACGCTTCACCCATTTCGATTGCGGTCAACCTTCCGATGAAGACCGAGGAGTAACTCACGGTCGATCATCACCACAGGTCTTTGTTGCTTGAGGCTTTTGCTTGGTGAGGTATTTGCGGCGGTGTCATGTGTTGCGAGAATCGTCATTGGTGGAGTAAGATGTAGCAAGACGAAATTGACCATCCAATGGACGAGTGCCTTCATCTATCACATTTGCTGCCTTGCCCTTATCATCGATGATGAAACCGGTCGCTTGAGGACTTCAATGGGCAGCAAGTAGCTGCCATGGTTTGAGTGTCACCTTATAATTGGTGAAGATCTTGCCCTTATGAATCTCATAATCCAAGGCGATAGGGCTTCAGCTCAAAAGGTGACATTGCAACATTAGCCAGAGTCCTCATGAAGAAATCATGGAAGTTGACGGGAACGCCATGAATGATGTTGAAAAGCATGTTCTTCATGATGCCAATGACATCTTCATCATTTGAGTCGTGGCCTTTGATAGGACTCATTGTCTTCGTCAGGATTCGATCGACAGTCCGAGGCACATACAACAATTCCTTGACAAGGAATTTGGTTCGAGGGGCCTGCCCTGGCTTCAAAGGCTTCATGAGCACTTGCATAAAATGATCAGTCAGCTCGCGGTCATTGTAGATGCAACGTGCACCTTCATGGGGAGGATCAAGAGGAAGGACACGAAGCAATTCAGTTGCGGGTGCCTTGTAGTGAGTGTTTTCAGTCATCCAATCCAACACCCATGAATTGACATCTTCAGCATCTCCGGTGATATGCAAAGTGGCGTAGAACTGAAGAATGAGTTCTTCATTCCAATCACAGATATCAGTGCAGAAATTTAGGAGTCCTGCATCATGAATAACTCGGAGTACTGGCTCGAAGCACGGCAGAGATTCCATATCCACATGAGGAATATGCTCATGGTCGAAGATCTTGTCCTTGTCAAAGAGCACTGAGGAATAGTAGTTGGCTTGAGTAGCAGTCCAGAAGCGTCTTTTCCTTATGCGAGCAGAGTCATATGGATTGTAAGCAGTGAAGAACACATGCTCAGAAAAGAAGTCTTCAGCCTTGAATTTTTGCTTGCTCGAGAACGGATTCTTCGGTTTGGGTAGAGGAATGTCAGTGATTTGCAGCACAACCTCGAGAATCGCGATCTCGGTGCTTCAGGTGAGGAATTTCTGGTTCCTCTTCTTGTGCGATCTGGGGATCAAGAAGAGGTTCTTCAAAGACTAGCGGCTGGAATTTCCTCATGAATAGACGATGTGGGATGAGTTTCTTGAGCCCAATTGAGCAGTTGTAGCCGGGACCGAGGAATTTGTTGAATCGGAGTGAAGAGAGGAGTATTGGGATCTTGACTTTCCCAAAAGTCATCGCTCATCACCGTGTAGTTCATCCAATATCCACGTCTTCATCTTCTTTTTCAATTTCCTCAACACCAGCCTCTTCAGCTGTGAACTGAGGCATGGGTGAGGAAACGACTGGTGGTGAAGGGAATGTTTCCACTTCAATTTCTTCATCAAGCTGTTCTGAGGTAGCAATAGATTGATTTTCTTCATCAGATCCACTTGGGATCTTGTAGTCTTCTCCATAAGGAACAATTTCCTTAGACGACATGGAGGAAATGGGAATGGCATCAATGGGATTTTCAATCGAGCTGGTCATTGGCTTCATTTTCTTTGCAGCCGAAGAATTTGACGCAATAGATGCCTTCCTCTTCTTCATTGCAGCTCATTCTGCAGCCTTTGTCTTCTTCACTTCATAAGCAGAAGGAAGAATTGGAGTTGGTGTTGGCGCAGGAGGAGCTGAGGACTGTGGTTCAGTTTCTTCAAAGAATCAGTGCGATTGTTCTGATCTCTTCAGTTTCTTCAGGCGCACCGCTAGTGGATGCCCTGGGAATTTCTTCAGCGGCTGGAATAGAGTCATCAGCCCTGGAACTTGTATTCTCATCAGCAGGCTGAAAGTCATCAGCAGTGTTGGCATGTTCTTCAGCAGGCTGAGCAGAGTCTTCAGCCTGAGGATTTTCTTGTTGCGATGGGGCTGCAACAATTGTCATTTTCTTCGTCAAATTGACGAGTCTCACCTTGGCTCCTTGCCAGTCAGCATTGTAAGCATCGAAATCCTTGCTGAGGGCTTGGATTTCAGATTGAGCTTTGAGAAGTTCTTCAGGAGTCAGATTGACGATGTTCTTCCTCAGAAGCTTCTCCTTTCTGGCTTGTGTTCTCTTTATCTCACGAGCCTTTTCAAATTTCCATTTCTCTTCAGCGATGAATGGCTCAGCATATGACTTTGACCAGGAGTCAGTGGCAGATCAGGAATGGGGGTGTTTGGATCTTGATGCCATAGGTCGATGAAGTCAAGGATCTTCTTCGGATCCAAAAGCAGAGGCACAGTTGTTCCTTTGGCTCTAGCGGCCTTTGTCAGTCTGTCTCTGATGATTTCTGCAAGTTCTTCATCAGAAGCTTCATCATCAGAGGGCACGTTGAAAGCAACCTGTTTCTTTCGAGGACTTGGCCGAGGACCGCGTCCAGCAGTTGCTTTTGTCTTCAGCAGAGTGGGGCCTTATGAGGACATTGGTGCAGCTGAGGAACTTGCTGAGACACCAGAAGCAATCGAGAAACCCTGAGTCCTTTGACATGTAGCCAGATGCACAGGAGTTGAGGACTTGGAGGGAGCTGTTGAGGATTCTGAGGGAGCAGCAGCAGTCTGAGGAATTTGCCGTGAGGGCACTGATGGTGAAGCACTTGGCTTGCGAGCAGGCTTCTTCGGCATTGATTTCCTTGGCTTGACCGAGGTCTCTCGGTGGCAAAGAAGCAGCAGCAATGATATCCTCATTGAATTTCCTCACTGCCTCCTTGGCCTGTCTTGCCAATTTGGCTTGGCGCCTGGACCATTCTTCAGGAAAGTCTTCACCACGTTTGATGCTAGTGGGATCAGCGACTTGGCCAGGTGCCAAAGGAGCTCTTGGGCATGGAGGGTTTAAGGCGAATTTCTTCATGTGTTGCACATCTAAGTCATCAATTCTGCATAAGGGTTAGGATGGGTGTCCTTTTCAAAGAACATTCGAAGATTCTAAGATATTTAGCTCACACCGCAACTTGCTAAATCTCTTCTCATCCAAGGGCTTAGTGAAGATATCAGCTAGCTGTTCTTCAGTCTTCACATGCTCGATGGAGATATCACCCTTCAACACATGATCACGAAGAAAATGATGACGAATCTGGATGTGCTTAGTCTTCGAGTGCTAAACTGGGTTGTGAGCAATCTTGATGGCACTCTCATTGTCGCAGAGGAGAGGCACATTCTTCACGTTGACGCCATAGTCCTTGAGGGTTTGCTTCATCCAAAGTAGTTGAGCACAGCTTGAGCCAGCAGCAATGTATTCAGACGAGTAAGTAGCGGTGATACGCAGTTCTGTTTCTTCGAGGACCAACAGACCAAAGATCGTCCGAGGAAATGACAAGTGCCAGATGTTGACTTGTGATCAAAGTCAATACCATTTTCATCAGTGCATAGTTGTCCATTTGTGGGCATAGGAATTTTGACGCCTTTGCAATCTTGCATGCCGAATTTCCTCAAGACATCTTTGAGGTATTTCTCCGAGATATGAATATGCCATTGTGTCTTGCCTTGATTGAATTTGAAGACCTAAAAAGAATTTCAATTCTCCCATCATAGACATTTGATATTCTTCACTCATCATATAGGCAAATTCATCACTATATCGTTGGTTAGTACAGCCAAAGATAATATCATCAACATATATTTGGCACACAAACAGTTCACCATAATATGATTTAGTAAAAAGAGTAGGGTCGAGTGAACGGGTGTGAAGCCATTCTTCACTTAACAATTCCTTCAATGTGTCATACCACGCTCGAGGGCTTGCTTGAGGCCATAGAGGGCCTTATTGAGTCTGAAGACTTTGTCAGATTCTTGGGATCTTCAAAACACAGGGGTTGAGCAACATATACTTCTTCCTCAAGCTTACCATTGAGGAATGCACTTTTCACATCCATTTGATATAAGATGATATCATGATGGTTAGCATAGGCAAGTAATATCACGAATAGCCTCAAGTCTAGCAACAGTGCAAAAGTTTCACGAAATCAATTCCTTCAACCTGTGTAGCCTTGAGCTACTAGTCGTGCCTTATTCCTCACCACAAGGCCATTTTCATCTTGCTTGTTGCGGTAGATCCACTTTGTGCCAATGATATTATGCTTGCGAGGATGCGGGCGATTGACCAATTCCGGACATTGTTCAGCTCGAATCGATGTAGTTCTTCTTGCATAGCCTGAATCCACTCCGGCTCCATAAATGCTTCATCTACCTTAGTGGGCTCTGAGATAGAGACAAAAGCATAGTGCCCACAAAAGTTAGATAAGTGTGAAGCTTTTGAGCGTGTGAGAGGACCTGGTGCGCTAATGTCATCGATGATCTTCTCCACTTGCACTTCTTTTGCAACGCGTGGATTAGTTGGCTGTCCTTGAGGATTTTGATCAGCATTTTCTTCAGCACCATTTTCCTCATCATGTTCTTCAGGTGCATCAGCTCGACGTTCTTCACGAACAGGAATGAATTCTTCAGCAGATTCTTGATGGGAATGACATCCTCGGTTGCCTTGAGCTTGATAGCATCCTCGGTGCTGGTTCATCTAACACTGAAGGTAGGTGCTCTCTTTGCGAGCCATTAGTTTCATCGAACCGCACATCTACAATGTCAACAATCTTGTGAAGAACAATGTTGAAGACTCAGAGGTGTGCGAGTCCTTTCCGTAACCAAGCATAAAACCTTCATGTGCTTTCGGTGCAAATTTAGAGTTGTGGTGAGGATCTCTAATCCAACATTTAGCAATCAAGACTTTGAAATAACTCACATTGGGTTTCTTGTCGTTGAGGAGTTCATAGGCGTCTTCTTGAAGAATTTGTGAAGATATACTCTGTTGATGATGTGGCAAGCAAGTATCAATTGCATCAATCCAAAAATGCCGAGGCGTTTTGTATTCATCAAGCATAGTGCGAGCCATCTCAACAAGAGTTCTCGTTCTTGCGCTCTCTGACGCCATTCTCACGAGGAGTATAGGAGCAGATAACTCATGAGTAATACCAAGTTCATCAAGATAGGCATCAAGACCAGAATTCTTGAACTCGGTTCCATTGTCACTTCGATATGCTTGATCTTCACACCAAAGTTGGTTGAAGCCCTCGAGGAAAATCATTTGAAGACTTCGCACTTCATGTTTGTAAGTAACAATGTGTACCCATGTATATCGAGAATAATCATCAACAATGACAAAACCATATAAAGATGCATCATTAGTGACTGCTGAATAATGGTTAGGTCCGAAGAGGTCCATGTGAAGCAATTCGAATGGACGTGTAGTGGTCATGATAGTCTTCGCTGGATGCTTGGCCTTGGTCATTTTTCTGGCTTCACATGCTCCGCATAAGTGATCCTTGAGGAATTTGACATTCTCAATGCCAATGACATGCTTCTTCTTGGCAAGCATGTTCAAATTCCTCATGCCTGCATGACCAAGTCGTCGATGCCATAGCCAGCCTTCTGAAGCTTTTGCGAGTAGACACACGGCTGGTTGTGGTCCTTTAGAGAAATCAACAATATACAGATCTCCTCTCCTAAAGCCTTCGAAGACTTTGGAATTGTCAGCTTCCATAATCACAACACAGCGATATTTGCCAAAGACGACAACCATATCAAGATCACAAAGCATTGAGACTGACATGAGATTGTATCCTAAGGACTCAACAAGCATGACTTTGTCCATGTGCTTATCCTTAGAGATAGCAACCTTACCAAGACCCAATACGACTTTTGCCTTTGTCAAGTAAAGATGATATGCTTCAGAGGTGACGGTGATAAGGAGCATCCATCAATAGATTCTTGTCACCTGTCATGTGATTTGTACATCCACTATCGAGGACCCATTCAGTGGTTTTGGGTTGATCATCCTGCAGATGAATTAATGTAGCTTACAATCTCATATGCTTCATCAGTGAAGAATATGATATCAAGTTCATTAGATGAATTTCATCAAGCAGTAAACAGATATAGCAGTGTGAGGACGTGTGAAATGAAAGTTCATTTCATCATGATTCGCCTGCGTCCTTTCAGGCATTTTTGTCAGGTCCCCAGCAAATTCTTCAGACGTTAGAGCACGTCTGGAGACCTAACCCTGCAGAAGAGATTAGTTCTTTTTCTTCACCACCCACATCTGGAGGGGTGGCAAAGAGTTCATCATCCTGCGAGCACCATGTGAGAAAGGTGGCGAAGATGCCAAACCATTTCGCTTAGCATAGGAGGGGTTAGGGTATGCATATGAATAAGCAGAGTAATTCTTCGAGGACTTATGAACATAATGGTTTGAAGAATAATGCACATATTCATAGCCCTTAGCTCTACCCTGCGAGACAGAGTTGTTAGCACGATGATGATCATATGAGGACTTTGATCTAGTTGAGGAATTTGATCCATGTGAAGAATTTGATCTGGGGTTCCTTTTCTTCACAGGTGGTGTCATGAGGACATTCACCTGAAGACTTTCAACACATCTTTTGGGAACCCAAATTTTCTTCATAGGGGAACCGTTCCTGTAGTTAGTGCCAACATATCTAGCAAATACTTCACCATTCTGATTTTTGAACAGTTTATAGTTGGAGTCAAATGACTCATCAGAGGAATGAGAAGATTCACACGTAAAGCCAGATAAGTTAGATGGATCAACTGGGTCCCTTTGCAGCAACCCATGAGGTTTTGGGATACTTCTCAGGCTTCCAATATGTTCCATCGGCATTGAGTTTCCTCTCAAAGGCAATACCCTCTTTCCTAGGGTTTCTGTTGAGGATCTGCTTTTTGAGCACATCACAAAGTGTCTGATGCCCTTTGAGGCTTTTGTACATGCCTATCATGTACAATTCCTTCAGCCCTGCATTGTCAGTGATACTAGCAATGTCCTCAGATGAGGAATTAGTGATAGCAGAGGCAGATGAAGAATTTGTAGCATTTGAAGCATTTGAACATTCAGGTGAAGAATTAGCAGATTCTCGTTCAATGCACTTTAAGCATGGAGGAACAAATTCTTCCTAAGAAGCGCTGATTTGTTGAGCTAGTAATGAATCGCGCTCCTTCTGAAGATCTTCATAACACACTCTTAGCTTTTCAAGATCTTCCTTTCTTTGAATAGCTTCAAGAGAAAGCTTCTCATGATCACTCAAGAGGGTATTATGTTGATCTTGAAGGGCGTCAAACTTGGAGTGAATTCTCTGAAGACATTCACCCAATGCTTTTGACTGATCCATTTCTTTGCGCAACGTATTATCACTTCTTTCTAGCATATCTTGAGTTTGTTCTAAAATCGTTTGTTGTTTAGTGGCAACGCAAATGAGTTTAGTATAGCAGGATTCAATATCATCATCAGATTCATCATTGTCAGATTCATTATCACAAGACTCGGATGAGGAGCATTCGGTTACCTCAGTACCGTTTGCCATGAGACAAGATGCAGAAGATGATGATTCTGGCTCGAAAGTCATCGTTTTGAGAGATTCCTTGAAGTCCTCAATCCAGGGATCATGATGAGTTTGATGACCTTCATACACATCAGAGATTCGGTCCCAGATGAGCTTCGAATTGCCAAGATGCATAATTCGCCCGAATTGATCTCTGGATAGGCAGGAGAAGATGATATCCTTTGCTATGATATCTAGTTGAGTGTACTTGCGAATATCATCAGCATTCGCCATCTTGCATAGATCAGTAAGACCAATCTCAGTGACGGTCCACATCTCGCTATTCTTTGCCATGAGGCGCTTCCTCATCATGGCCTTCCACTTGGGATAGTCATGACCGTCAAAGATAGGGCATGTCACTTTCTTCATACCTGCGGTCGACATAACTAAAACTCCAGACGGTTAAACCAAAATCACACAGAACAAGGGAGTACCTTGCTCTGATACCAATTGAAAGTGCGTTATATCGACTAGAGGGGGGGTGTCGGTGTCAAAACCGGCGGATCTCGGGTAGGGGGTCCCGAACTGTGCGTCTAGGCGGATGGTAACAGGAGACGAGGGACACAATGTTTTTACCCAGGTTCAGGCCCTCTCGATGGAGGTAATACCCTACGTCCTACTTGATTAATATTGATGATATGGGTAGTACAAGAGTAGATCTACCACGAGATCAATGAGGCTAAACCCTAGAAGCTAGCCTATGGTATGATTGTTGAGATGTAATGTTGTGTCCTATGGACTAAAGCCCTCTGGTTTATATAGACACCGGAGAGGCTAGGGTTACACAGAGTCGGTTACAATGGTAGGAGATCTACATATCCGTATTGCCAAGCTTGCCTTCCATGCCAAGTAAAGTACCTTCCGGACACGAGCCGAGTCTTCAATCTTCTATCTTCGTAGTCCGGGAGTCCGCGGATATTGATAGTCCGCTGTCCAGACACCCCTAGTCCAGACTCCTCAAGAGCTCCTCGAACCGGTCTTTCAATGGCGATAAGTCCGGCGTGCATAATGTTCGGCATTGCAAGGCGGGTTCCTCCCTTGAATAATCCGGAGAAGATAATGAACACCGTGATAGTGTCCGCTCGCAAAATAATTTCCACATTCCAACGAGAGAGAATAAAATACACACGTAGTTCGATCGCCGACGATACGCAGCGTGACATCACACCGCAGCCAAGCCCTTGTTTTGAATCATTTTATTATTCCGCCAAAGACGTTTAGCGAAGCGGTTTTTTGGCACGCCCCGTCAAGCGTAGATCGTGTTCCCTTTATTCCGGGATCCTCATCAATACGCGCGGGTAACCCAACCGCTCCCGCCGCCACGCCTCCTCTATCGAAGGGAATCTCAAACGGTCACGGAGATGGCCCTTGGTATTATTTCCCCTTTATAAGAGGACCAAGGCCTGTCCTTGTCTCTCAACCTCGCATCGAATCTTTCCTCTGCTCCTAGTTCTAACACCAAGAGCTTCAGACTCGAGCGCTTCGGATCTACAGCAATGTCCGGCTCCGACCTCCAGGGCCGGTGGGTGCCCTCCTCCGTCACGGAGGAGGACATATTGAAGTTGCGTGAGGCCAAGCACTGCCTCACGGTTTCAAGACAGGTTGCCTGCCTCGGCAGGTCGTACAGCCAGCCTCGAGCCCGGCGAATACGCTGCTGTGATCTCACCTCCGTCGGGATTGGGCTTCTGACGGATCCTTTCGTGAGGGGGGCTCTGTTCTTCTACGGGCTGGACTTCCACGACTTCGCTCCGAGTCCATCCTCCATATCTCCGCATTTATCATCGCTCAGGAAGCCTTCCTCGCGTCATCCCCACTTTGGCCTGTGGCTGAAAACATTCAAGGTGGAGCCAAGATGATCGGGGCATCAAGCGGAGTGTGGCGGGCGACCATAAGCAAGAAGGTCGATGCCCGTGGCTCAAGGTTCCTTCCAAGAGGAACAGGATTGTGGCAGCAGGAGTGGTTCTACATCACCGCTCCAAGGGGGGCAAGAAGCGAAGCCGCCTCCTTCCGCCCGGGACCTCCACGGCAACCGATGTCGTGGGTCAACCAAGGGCTCAACTGGGGCCGCCCGAGGACGTGCCCGCACTGCAGGCGGATTCGAGACCTCCAAACGAGGGAGGTCGGCCTGGTCAAGGTGATGCAAGTCATGCTAGTCGTGCACCTCCTACCTTGCAAACGTCGCCCTCTCCGCTATGGGAGTACAATCCGAGGGACCTCGATTCTCCACCATTTTATGGGCGCAACACCCATGGAGATGTACAAGCTGTTCTTGGACCGCAGAAGCGTGTCCGGATTCGCCGAGGACGCAGGTTTAAGCCGCGACGCCGGATACTCGGGTAAGTAGCTCAAAGCTTGGACGTTCTATCTCAGATGCCTTTCAAAAGATCATCTCCTCGACCCTTTTTTATTCTCTACAGGAATGGGTGGCGCGATCAAGGCTAATAAGGTGTCCGGCCCCCCTCCCGAGAGACCGTGACTGGAGCCCGTGCTGGTCGAGAATGTTGGAGGTTGCGCCACAGAGGGGGGGGCGCAGGGAGATAAAGGAGCTAATACTTCGTCCAGTGGGCGATCAAGAGGAGGAACCAAGGATCCCTCCTTCGAAGGAGAAGGACGCCTCCCAAGATCCGGAGGTCCCAGCCCCTAAGCGTGGGAAGAAATCCCACCGGGGTCCGGCGCTCGAGAGAATCCGGACGCACAATCGCCGCCAAGGACCAGCCTCCAACGAGCCGTGAGTATGAAAGAGAAAGTTTTAATAAGGAAGTACCTTCGCTTATGCTTCAGAGGTAACGAAATATTCATATCGCAGTTCGGATCTGCAGCCGCCTCGGATGAGTTCGTCCTCGGGGATCTTCTTCGGAGATGATGGAGAGCGACACGCCTCCATCGCCACGCCGCCAGATGAGGCAAAGCGAGCCCAAGTGTCGCCACGAGGGCGCCCCGAGTCCGGAGGGGCCAAGGAGTTCAACACCCACCGAGTCCGGTCGAGAATCAAGAGTTTGCTTGAGAGGGCGCCCATTTAGAAGATCACCGTGCGTTAATGCGTATGGTGATTGAAGGATTTCGCCCGCCGAAAGCGGATTGCGTGAGGCCGCCTTGAGCTTGCTGGCGGGATTTGAGGTATGCGAAAATGGCATACCCCTTTGTTTTTTTAACAGTTGTGCATATGAAAAATGCACCCTGTATAGATAGTAGCCCCTGAGACTCGGTAGGTTGTCGAAGACGACAGCGTGCCGAGGATCGAAAATCTAAATGTCTCAGGTAATGAATACCGCCGTTCTGGCCCGGTGGCGGATAGTCCGGGGCCAGCGGATCGATCGCTTTCTTTAATCGAAGTCGGCAATCGACATGGCAGATGCTAACATCGCACTTGTCAATCAGCGACTTGACGAGTCGCAAGGTAAGTAAATTCTCCGTAGCCACTTTATTGAGTGGGTTAAAGCCCTCCTCTGATAAGTTTGATGCTGTTTATGCAGATAGTGCTGCTGCTATGGAGAGACTTCGGGCCGAGCTTGCACAAGCTAAGGAGCAAGCCCGAAGGAGTGATGCGGCTGCCGCTAGGGTGGTCGAGGAGTTGAAGGCCGAAAAGGCTGCGCACTGCCTAAGCAGGGCGGAGGTGGCCGAATTGGCCAAGAATTTAAAGGATGCTACCGACCGTAGCAAGGCTCTTGAAAAGGAGCGCTTATCGAGCGGAAGACTGAAGAAGGCCACCGCCGAAGCCAAGGATGCCTGTTCGCAATGCGGCTATGAAGGAGGAGCTGCGCCAAGCCGAGAAATCACGGTGGCAAGCCGCTTTTATGCGACGCCGGTTTATGGATGCCAAGTACGCTAAATTTGAGCGGGTGGAGTTCGGAGGATCCTTATATGGACTTGGTTATGAGTGCGCCGACGCCAGTAAGCACTTCCGAGCTGGGGGATCACGAGGTGGAAGAGTTATATTGACTCAATTCCACGGTCCGGATCGCCCTCTTCCTCTGCTGGACAGAGTTGGCGAATGGGCCGAACTGAATAGACTGTCCGGGCTGGCTATGATCGACATCGTGGCCCATGTGTGGCCGAGAGGTCCAAGGCGACGAGCTATTTCGCCTCATCGCAGCAGCTTCCTTGGGGCGGTGCCGCATATCAAGGAGATGAAGCGGTCGGCTTGCATCGAGGGCGCGTGGATGGCTCTAGCCCGTAAAGGCGCGATGTCCGGAGATGGATGCCACCGCTGTTGCTGCCAGGTTCGGATGGGAACCAGCTTCCGCCGAGCATTATTTCGGGAAGTTATGCGGCTTCAGATAATAGAGTCGCAGTGCTCAAAGAATGTAACGCTCAATTGAACGCATTAACTTGTATATCGCTGATTATAGTATGAATGCTTTTTATACTTGTGCTTCCAAGTAGTAAAACTTCTCTGTCAGGCGGTCGCTTATGATACTTGTGTATAACCCGAAGATGCGATCTTGGCTTCAGCCCCTTGCACAAGGTGCTGGGGTGTTCGCAAAATAGCGCTTTTTCACACTTTAATCCGACGCCTCGGTCCTGTTATAAGGAGGTGGTAGCGAGCTAACGAGGCAATCCGAACTATAGTGCTTTATCTCTTTCACTTAACCAATGGAGCTCGAGGGTGGGGCTACGATATAGCCCCTAATGACACCGCACATCTCCGGATTCGAGTGCGATGTGTCTCGACCGAAGCGCCCTTCACAAAGCGGGAATTCTAAACATTCCGTGGTCGATCAAGTGGTGACCGGACTCTCGCTACATTATGATCGGCCGCGGCTTTCATCGAGGTGCTCGCCCAATTAACTGGGCACAATCGCATAGTTCTCCTGGTGCGCGTTAGCGGGTGATACGGAACATAATGCAGCAAAACACAGGAGCCGGGCAAACCCAACGTTTGACCAAAGACATGATTCGGAGCTGATGCATATAGTGCCCAACTTGAGACGCCGAACACTCCCTGAGGTGTTCGGACTTTATGATAACGAGCAGAATTATGCCCTAAGCCCCTTGTGTCCAGGTACGGGCATTGTCTTCTGACGCGGCCAATGCCAAAGCGTCAGGCCTCACCTCGGCTATAGGAAGAAGCCGAGGGCGATTTAGCAACAAGAGACAGTAATAAAAAGGTCTACGTAGGGTCTTAATCTGAAAAGAATCCTTGCGACGGGTCCCTCTGCGCACGCTTATGTCTCCGTTGTGCAGCCGTTATCCTCGACGGCACGCACGCTTGTTCATCTATAGAAAAGAGGAACATTTTAGTTTTAGAAACAGTTCGATGCGGAAATAATGCAAAATAATAAGTGCAAATAATTAAAGCTAGGTTTATATGAAACCGTGGTTAGTTGTCGCCGCAGCCCTTATGAAAGGGTATGCGGCTAGGGAGCCCTAACTTCGCTGAGTCCGGATTAATCTATCCGAATCCGGGGTCTTTAAGTGACCTCGACTGAAATGGTGCCATGTGGACCGGCATCTTAAGTGTAAGAGACGCGTAATGCGGTATGGCGTTGAAGCGGACAAAAGCCTTTCGTCCCAATAGTACTTGATGTTCACTTTTAAATGGGACGATATGGAAAATTAACTTTTCTCGTCGAAAATTGTTCGGTGATCCGAACACGACTTCGAGTAATATCGAGCCTGTGCACTTGGCGTAAGGGCCTGGCGTAACTCCTTTGAAGGAAGTGCGGCTGTGTCGAATTTTGGTAGGGTCTATCCCCATCCGACGGATTGTGTTTGAATATAGCAGGTTTAAGTCACCGCCTCCGCCCATTAGGACGCTTGTGAATTGTAGTCCGTCTATTATCGAAGTTCAATATCGTGGCAGTCCGCCCCGCTGTTCAACACTTTTGGAATAATCCCGTGGTCGAAAGTGATTGGTTTTAATATCCAATCTCTATGGTTTGCGGGCCGACCGTGCGAAGCTCTTTTAGAAAGTGCCGACTTTTTTTCCGTGTCCTCACATGAAGTGAGTTTCTTGCTTTGACCCCTTGTGGGAAAGTCTTTTGTTTTCGGTGCCTCGCCGGGCGGGTTTATCTTCTTCGCTGACGCGCCGAGCCCTTTTGCGTTCGGCGTTTAGTCGGCCGGACTGTTTGAAAACCCAACAATCCTCGTGGGTGTGATTTGCGAGCCTTCCGGCGGTATTGTGGATTTGACAACCGACCCGAATTTTGTGTAGGTTAGACGGTTCGTCATTGCCGTCCTTGATGGGTTGAGCTTTATTGTTCGCCGTGAGCTTTTGAATCCGCGCCGATCGCCGCTCTTTTGGGCTTTTTCTTTATTCCGCATCGTTCTTTTCTCGCGCCGTGATTTTCCGCTTCCATCTCTTATCTCGGATGTACTTGGGTCGCTGGTGCTGCTTCTTGCCAACCAGCTGTCCTCTCTCGCAAAAGCGGTCATGAGGCTTGTTAATGCGGTCATTGTCCTCGGTTTCTCTTGAACGAGGTGTCTGGCGATCCATTCGTCTCGGACATTGTGCTTAAAAGCTGCTAAGGCTTCGCGTCCGGACAATCGACTATTTGGTTCTTTTGGTGAGGAACCTGTTCTGCAATTTCACCGACTCTCCGGGCTGTTGAGTTATGTGACTTAGGTCATCTGTGATCCGGAGGCCGGACATAAGTCCCTTGAAAATTTGCTCTAAACGCTTCCTCGAGCTCTTCCCAAGTTCCAACAAGTGTTTTCGGGAGGCTTTTGAGCCAATGACGGGCTGGCCCTTTGAGCTTGAGGGTAGATATTTTATGGCGTGGAGATCGTCTCCTCCGCCATATGTATATGCAGATATTGTCTTCTATCCGCACTCTGTGGTCTGTTGTTCCATCGTAGGATTCTATGTTTATGGGTTTAAACCCTCTGGGAATTCATGTTCCAAACCTCGTCTGTGAAGCATAGTGGGTGTCTGGCGCCTGTACTTGTGCGTGCCGCTATCGTCGGACACTTGCGCGTTCCTTTGCTTATTGGGGCTTTCCTTTGGGTCCGTAGATGGACTGGCTGGGCCATTTGACGGTGGGGGCTTTATGGCCTCCTCGTCAACTCGGGAGCAGCTTGCGCCGGGTAGCTCTTCGATTGGTGGCTGTTGCCGTGCTTGTTCTGCGGTTTTGAGCACTTTGCTCCATCTTATCCGAGCACGCCTTCCGCTGTGTTGAGCTTCGTTTTTCCTTCTTCAGCTTCTTGCTGTAGCGATGAGCTGCGCTTGCAAAGATCTTGTTCGACGGGCTCCTCGAGTTCGCCGTCATTGGGGCTTGTTTCGTCTTCGGAGGGAGGTACATAATTGTGGTCCTCAACCTTTTCTTCGCCGCCCTTTCGTGAGGGCTTGCTTCTATATCCTCCTTTCTTTGAGTCTTCTTTGGAGGGGTTTGTCTTCGCACTCTCCGGGTGTTATTATCTCCGTGCGGATTCTTCATTCTTGTTGTGGCGGGGTTTAGAGCGGCGCCACGATGCCGGCGCTTGGGTTGCTTCTTTAGAGAATCTTCCTCCGCTGCTTCTCGCCATCCCTTCTTTGGGGTATCCACCATGTAGACGTCAGACGATTTAGGTGGCCTTCCAAAGGCCCGTGGGCGCTGGTCTCGATCGTCTCCGCATCATCGCCCATAGCGCCGATGTCCTCGAGTCGTAGTCTAGCATGTCGGTTAAATCTTCAACGGTGGCTACAAAGTGGGTGGTGGGTGGGCTCAATTTCTTCATCGTCTGTACTCCAACCGCCCCGCCATAGTCCGCCAAGATTCTCCGATAGCGAGAGATGCTTCAGAATTCAGTGATATCGCCAAAGGGCGAAAGTGTTGAAAGATGTCCGCGGCGGTGAATTCCATAACCGCGCCCAATCTAGCTTAATTGGCGGGGCGCGGAGGCTCGGAGTCCGCGAGGAGTCCGGCGCCTCGGGATCACGAAGTTTCGAACGGACAAAATCGGTATTCGCCCATCGCCGTAGATGTTGAAGCCCCGGGCGTGTCTATCCACCGACCTCATCATGGGCAATCGGCCCGCAAGTAGCCGGGCGGATTCGCGCGCCACCAAAGCACCGTCCGCGGCAGAGTCGATCATGCCCATCATCGCAGTCGTGGCGCTTGGCTGTGGCTCGAGTCCGTCAAGATCAAGTCTCCGCGGTCATCGGCCGTGAAGTTTAGGCTTCGAATCGACCGACGGCAGGGGCGTAGCTTCGATCTGCTCCGGATGGCCAAGAGAGTTGACCCAGCATGCAAAGCCGCCGAATATGAAGATCTGTCCGGGAGAGAAGTCTCACCGACGGTGTTGAAGGTTGAAGATGCCATCGGCCTATCGGCGACGACTACAGAGGAACTCTCAATGAAAGCACCAATGTCGGTGTCAAACCGCGGATCTCGGTAGGGGGTCCCGAACTGTGCGTCTAGGCGGATGGTAACAGGAGACGAGGGACACAATGTTTTTACCTGTGTTCGTGCCCTCTCGATGGAGGTAATACCCTATGTCCCGCTTGATTAATATTGATGATATGGGTAGTACAAGAGTAGATCTACCACGAGATCAATGAGGCTAAACCCTAGAAGCTAGCCTATGGTATGATTGTTGAGATGTAATGTTGTGTCCTACGGACTAAAGCCCTCCGGTTTATATAGACACCGGAGAGGCTAGGGTTACATGAGTCGGTTACAATGGTAGGAGATCAACATATCCAGATTGCCAAGCTTGCCTTCCACGCCAAGTAAAGTACCTTCCGGACACGAGCCGGAGTCTTCAATCTTCTATCTTCGTAGTCTGGGAGTCCGGCGGATATTGATAGTCCGGCTGTCCGGACACCCCCTAGTCCAGGACTCCCTCAGGGGGTGAATAGGCGATTTTTATGAATTCTTCACTGAGGAATTTGCTGGTGAGGAAATTCCTTAGCAAAGAACTACTTGCAGCGGAATATGTACTCAGAAGTAAACATAACAGGATACACACATAGTCAGCATGATGAAATGAAGACTAAAAACAGAGTACGGAAAGCGTAAACACAGGATAGCAAGATGAAGACAAACAGACTGAAGAAATTGAACTGAGGAATTTGTGAAAGTCTTCAGTCAAAGTCTTCAAGCACAAATATGAACAACATTCAACATAGTAATGAGGAAATGAAAGAGTTGAGGAAATAGAACCAGTCAGTTGGTGAAGACAATGATTTGGTAAACCACTTCCAACTGCTGTCTCAGTTGTACGTCTGGTTGGAGCGGCTGAGTATTTAAACTCGAGGACACACAGTCCGGACACCCGCCTCCGAGCCGCAACTCAGACACCCATCCTCACCGTATTCTCCTTGAACTAAGACCACACAGGCCTCGCCCAATCACTTGTGGTAAGTCTTCAGGTGACTTCCAAACCTTCACAGACTTGGTCACTCGGCGATCCACAATTCCTCTTGGATGCTCTAGACCTTGACGCCTAACCGTCTGGAAGAAGCACAGTCTTCAAAGGTAACAAGCATCGGATCCACGCAGGATCAATTTCTTCAGTGATGCTCAATCACTTTGGGTTTGTGGGGGTTTCGTTTTAGGATTTTCCTCACTTGATGATTTTCGCTCAAAGTCCTCGGAGGATGGGTTGCTCTCAGATGACAAGTGTCAAGTTCTCTCGGAGCAGCCAACCAGCTAGTGGTTGTAGGGGGCGGCTCTTTATAGCCTAGGGAGTAGCCCGACATGATAAGACATAAATGCCCTTCAATGATATGACCGTTAGGTGGATAAGATATTTTGGGACAGCCGGCCAGAAGACAAGAACGGTCGGAAATTTGACTCTCAAATTCCTCGGGGCTATCATGTTCCTCTTTGTGTAGGCAATTCACCTTTGGCGAATTCCTAACTCCTCACCAAAGCAAAGTCCTTAGTGAATGTAAGAACTGCGTCTCACATCGATGAATTTGACTGAATCTGTATGAGATTTCCAATGGCTTCACTCAAGGGATTGGTAGGTGTAGGATTTTGAGTTGAGCATCACATGGAAATTTTTCCTTAGTATTTCCTCGACCCCTTTAACAAAGACGCTGTTTCCTATGACTCAAGAAAGAGAAAATGAAACTACGAAAACAAAAGTCTTCACGCTTCATATTCCTCGAATGAATACCAAGTCTTCAAGGTCACACCAATTTCTTCACTTTTAAAGTCTTCGTAAAGTCTTCGTAATATCAAAGTCTTTAGTTGAAGAACTTCATTTTTAGGGTCGACTTTCTCTCAGTAAATATCAAACTCCTCATAGACTTATAGACCTGTGTACACTCACAAACGCATCGCCACTTAACCTATAAGTCTTCAATACACCAAAATCACTAAGGGGCACTAGATGCACTTACAGGAGGTGCCGTCCGTTCGGCACTAGGATCATCAGTGATTTGGATCACGACGAGTACGACTCCATCAACCCCATTCACTTGAACGCTTCCGCTTAGCGATCTACAAGGGTATGTAGATGCACTCTCCTTCCCCTTGTTCCTAGATTACTCCATAGATTGATCTTGGTGTTGCGTAGAAAATTTTGAATTTCTGCTACATTCCCCAACAGTGACATCATGAGCTAGGTCTATGCGTAGTTTCTATGCACGAGTAGAACACAAGTTGTTGTGGGCGGTTATTTTGTTCAATATGCTTACCGTTACTAGTCCAATCTTGTTTCGACGGTATTGTGGGATGAAGAGGCCCGGACCGACCTTACACGTACACTTACATGAGACAGGTTCCACCGACCGACATGCACTTGTTGCATAAGGTGGCTAGCGGGTGCCAGTCTCTCCCACTTTAGTCAGATCGGATTTGATGAAAAGGGTCCTTATGAAGGGTAAATAGCAATTGACATACCACGTTGTGGTTTTTGCGTAGGTAAGAAGCGTTCTTGCTAGAAACCCATAGCAGCCACGTAAAACATGCAAACAACAATTAGAGGACGTCTAACTTGTTTTTGCAGGGTATGCTATGTGATGTGATATGTCCAAAAAGAATGTGATGAATGATATGTGATGTATGAGATTGATCATGTTCTTGTAATAGGAATCACGACTTGCATGTCGATGAGTATGACAACCGGCAGGAGCCATAGGAGTTGTCTTAAGTTATTGTATGACCTGCGTGTCAATGAACAATGCCATGTAATTACTTTACTTTATTGCTAAACCGTTAGCCATAGTATTAGAAGTAATAGTTGGCGAGACAACTTCATGGAGACACGATGATGGAGATCGTGATGATGGAGATCATGGTGTCATGCCGGTGACGATGATGATCATGGAGCCCCGAAGATGGAGATCAAAAGGAACAAAATGATATTGGCCATATCATGTCACTTATGATTGCATGTGATGTTTATCATGTTTATGCATCTTATTTGCTTAGAACAACGGTAGCTTAAATAAGATGATCCCTCGCAATAATTTCAAGAAAAGTGTTCCCCCTAACTGTGCACCGTTGCAAAGGTTCGTTGTTTCGAAGCACCACATGATGATCGGGTGTGATAGATTCTAACATTCGAATACAACGGGTGTAAGCCAGATTTACACACGCAATACACTTAGGTTGACTTGATGAGCCTAGCATGTACAGACATGGCCTCGGAACATGGAAGACCGAAAGGTCGAGCATGAGTCGTATAGAAGATACGATCAACATGAAGATGTTCACCGACGTTGACTAGTCCGTCTCACGTGATGATCGGACACGGCCTAGTTGACTCAGATCATGTAATCTCTTAGATGACTAGAGGGATGTCTATCTGAGTGGGAGTTCATAAGATGAACTTAATTATCCTGAACATAGTCAAAAGATCTTTGCAAATTATGTTGTAAGCTCGCGCTTTAGTTCTACTATTTAGATATGTTCCTAGAGAAAATTCAGTTGAAAGTTGATAGTAGCGATTATGGGCACTAGGTCTGTAAACTAAGGATTGTCCTCGTTGCTTCATAGAAGGCTTATGTCCTTAATGCACCGCTCAGTTTGCTGAACCTCGAACGTCGTCTGTGGATGTTGCAAACATCTGACATACACGTTTTGATAACTACGTGACAGTTCAGTTAAACGATTTAGAGTTGAGGCACCAAAGACGATTTCGAAACATCGCGAAACATATGAGATGTTTCGAGGGCTGAAATTGGGATTTCAGGCTCGTGCCCATGTCAAGAGGTATAAGACCTCTGACGATTTTCTTAGCCTGTAAACTAAGGGAGAAAAGCTCAATCGTTGAGCTTGTGCTCAGATTTTCTAAGTACAACAACCACTTGAATCGAGTGGGAGTTGATCTTCCAGATGAGATAGTGATGTTTCTCCAAAGTCATTGCCACCAAGATGCTAGAGCTTCGTGATGAACTATAACATATCAGGGATAGATATGATGATCCTTGAGATATTCGCGATGTTTGACACCGCGAAAGTAGAAATCAAGAAGGAGCATCAATTGTTGATGGTTAGTGAAACCACTAGTTTCAAGAAGGGCATGGGCAAGAAAGGATACTTCATGAAATGGCAAATCAGCTACTGATCTAGTGAAGAAACCCAAGGTTGAACCCAAACCCGAGACTAAGTGCTTCTGTAATAAGGGGAACATCCACTGGAGCAGAATTACCCTAGATACTTGGTAGATGAGAAGGCTGGCAAGGTCGATAGAAGTATATTGGATATACATTATGTTAATGTGCACTTTACTAGTACTCCTAGTAGCACCAGGGTATTAGATACCGGTTCGGTTGCTAAGTGTTAGTAACTCAAAATAAAAGGCTACGGAATAAAGGAGACTAGCTAAAGGTGAGCTGACGATATGTGTTGGAAGTGTTTTCCAATCTTGATGTGATCAAGCATCGCACGCTCCCTCTACCATCGAGATTGGTGTTAAACCTAAATAATTGTTATTTGGTGTTTGCGTTGAGCATAGACAAGATTGGATTATGTCCATCGCAATCCGGTTATTCATTTAAGGAGAATAATGGTTACTGTGTTTATTTGAATAATACCTTCAATGGTCTTGCACCCAAAATGAATGGTTTATTGAATCTCGATCGTAGTGATACACATGTTCATGCCAAAAGATATACGATAGTAATGATAGTACCACCTACTTGTGGCATTGCCGTGTAAGTCATATTGGTATAGAACGCATGAAGAAGCTCCATGTTGATGGATCTTTGGACTCACTCATTTTGAAAAGTTTGAGACATGCGAACCATGTCTATTGGTGTATATGCATGAAGAAACTCCATGCAAATGGACCGTTTGGACTCACTTGATTTTGAATCACTTGAGACATGCAGATCATACCACATGGGAAAGATGACTGAAAGCCTCGTTTTCAGTAAAAAGGAACAAGAAAGCAACTTGTTGGAAGTAATACACTTTGATGTGTGCAGTCCAATGAGTGCTGAGGCACGCAGTGGATATCATTATGTTCTTACTTCACGGATGATTTGAGTAGATACTGAGTATATTTACTTGATGAAACACAAGTCTGAATTATTGAATGGTTCAAGTAATTTCAGAGTGAAGTTGAAGATCATCGTGACAAGAGGATACAATGTCTATGATGTGATCATAGAGATGAGTATCTGAGATACGAGCTTTGGCACGCAATTAAGACATTGTGGAAATTGTTCACAATTAATACCGCCTGGAACACCATAGTGTGATGGTGTGTCCGAACATCATAGTTGCACCCTATTGGATATGGTGCGTACCATGATGTATCTTATCAAATTACCACTATAGTTCATGGGTTAGGCATTAGAGACAACTGCACTCACTTTAATAGGGCACCACGTAATTCCGTTGAGACGACACCGTTTGAACTATAGTTTGGAGAAACCTAAGTTGTCGTTTCTAAAAAGTTTGAGGCTGTGACGCTTATGTGATAAAGTTTCAGGATGATAAGCTCGAACCCAAAGTGGATAAAATGCATCTTCATAGGACACCCAAAACAGTTGGGTATAACTCCTAATTCAGATCCGAAAGCAATAGGGATTCTTTCTTGAATCGGGTCCTTTCTCGAGGAAAAGTTAGTCTCGAAAAGTTGAGTGGGAGCATGGTGGAGACTTGATGAGGTCATTGAACCGTCACTTCAACTAGTGTGTAGCGGGGCACAGGAAGTTGTTCCTGTGGAGCCCACACCAATTGAAGTAGAAGCTTATGATAGTGATCATGAAGTTTCGGATCAAGTCACTATCGTACCTCGTAGGGTGACAATGATGCGTACTACTTCAGAGTAGGACAGTAATCCTGTCTTGAAGGTCATGTTGCTAGACAACAATGAACCTGCGAGCTATGGAGAAGCGATGGTGGGCCCATATTCTGACAAATGGCTAGAAGCCATGAAATCTGAGATATGATCCATGTATCAGAACAAAGCATTGACTTTGGTGAACTTGCCCGATGATCGGCAAGTCATTCAGATAAATGGAGACGGACGTGGACGGTAAAGTCACCGTCTATGAAGCTGGACTTGTGGCGAAGAGTTTTTCAAAAGTTCAAGGAGTTGACTACGATGAGATTTTATCATCCGTAGCGATGCTTAAGTCTGTCGGAATCGTGTTAGCATTAGCTGCATTTATGAAATCTGGTAGATGGATGTCAAAACGAGTTTCCTTACCAGTTTTCGTAAGGAAAGGTTGTATGTGATACAATTAGAAAGGTTTTGTCGATCCTAAGGATGCTAAAAGGTATGCTAGCTCCACCAATCCTTCCATGGACTTGAGCAAGCATCTCAGAGTCAGAATATGCGCTTTGATGAGATGATCAAAGATTTTGGGTTTATACAAAGTTTATGAGAAACTTGTATCTCCAAAGAAGTGAGTGGGAGCACTACAGAATTTCTGATGAGTATATGTTGTTGACATATTGTGGATAAGAAATGATGTAGAATTTATGGAAAGCATATAGGGTTATTTGAAAAGTGTTTTTCAATAGAAAACCTGGATTAAGCTGCTTGAACATTGAGCATCAAGATCTATGAGGATAGATCAAAAACACTTAATGGTACTTTCAAATAAACACGTACCTTGACATGATCTTGAAGGTGTTCAAGATGGATCAGTCAAAGAAGGAGTTCTTGCCTGAGTTGTAAGGTACGAAGTTTAGACTTAAAGCTCGACCACGGCAAAAGAAAGAGGAAGGACGAAGGTCGTTCCCTATGCTTTTGTCATAGGCTCTGTACGGTATGCCATGCTGAATACCGCACCTGATGTGTGCCTTGCCACATGTCTGGCAAGAGGGTACAAAGGTGATCAAGGAGTGGATCACCAGACAGCGGTCAAAATTGTCCTTGGAGTAATAAGGACATGTTTCTCAATTATGGAGGTGATAAAGAGTTCGGCGTAAAGGGTTACGTCGATGCAAGCTTTAACACCTATCCGAATGGCTCTGAGTAGCAAACCGGATACGTATAGTGGAGCAACCATTTGGAATAGCTCCAAGTGGAGCGTGGAAGCAGCATTTACAATATGACCTAGAGATTTGCAAAGTACATACGGATCTGAATGTTGCAGACCCATTGACTAAAACCTCTCTCACAAGCAAAACATGATCAAACCCCAGAACTCATTGAGTCTTAATCACATGATGATGTGAACTAGTTTAGTCACACTAGTAAACTCTTTGGATGTTGGTCACATGGCGATGTGACCTGTGAGTGTTAATCACATGGCGATGTGAACTAGATTATTGGCTCTAGTGCAAGTGGGAGACTGTTGGAAATATGCCCTAGAGGCAATAATAAATTAGTTATTATTATATTTCCTTGTTCATGATAATCGTTATTATCCATGCTATAATTGTATTAATGGGAAACTCAGATACATGTGTGGATACATAGACAACACCATGTCCCTAGTAAGCCTCTAGTTGACTAGCTCGTTGATCAATAGATGGTTACGGTTTCCTGACCATGGACATTGGATGTCGTTGATAACGGGATCACATCATTAGGAGAATGATGTGATGGACAATACCCAATCCTAAGCCTAGCACAAAGATCGTAGTTCGTATGCTAAAGCTTTTCTAATGTCAAGTATCATTTCCTTAGACCATGAGATTGTGCAACTCCGGATACCGTAGGAATGCTTTGGGTGTACCAAACGTCACAACGAATCGGGTGGCTATAAAGGTGCACTACGGGTATCTCCAAAAGTGTCTGGGTTGGCATGAATCGAGATCGATTTGTCACCCATGTGACGGAGAGGTATCTCTGGGCCCACTTGGTAGGACATCATCATAATGTGCACAATGTGACCAAGGGGTTGATAACGGGATGATGTGTTACGGAACGAGTAAAGAGACTTGCCGGTAACGAGATTGAACAAGGTATCGGGATACCGACGATCGAATCTCGGGCAAGTACTATACCACTAGACAAAGGGAATTGAATACGGGATTGATTGAATCCTCGACATCGTGGTTCATCCGATGAGATCAACGTGGAACATGTGGGAGCCAACATGGGTATCCAGATCCCGCTGTTGGTTATTGGCCGGAGAGTTGTCTCGGTCATGTCTACGTGTCTCCCGAACCCGTAGGGTCTACACACTTAAGGTTCGATGACGCTAGGTGTCGGTGCCAAAACCGGCGGATCTCGGGTAGGGGGTCCCGAACTGTGCGTCTAAGCGGATGGTAACATGAGACAAGGGACACGATGTTTTTACCCAGGTTCGGGCCCTCTCAATGGAGGTAAAACCCTACTCCTGCTTGATTGATATTGATGATATGGGTAGTACAAGAGTGGATCTACCACGAGATCAAGGAGGCTAAACCCTAGAAGCTAGCCTATGGTATGATTGTTGTAATGGTTGTGTTGTTCTACGGACCTAAAACCTCCGGTTTATATAGACACCGGAGAGGGCTAGGGTTACACAGAGTCGGTTACAATGGTAGGAGATCTACATATCCATATCGCCAAGCTTGCCTTCCACGCCAAGGAAAGTCCCATCCGGACACAGGATGAAGTCTTCAATCTTGTATCTTCATAGTCTTGGAGTCCGGCCGATGATGATAGTCCGGCTATCCGGACACCCCCTAGTCCAGGACTCCCTCAGTAGCCCCCGAACCAGGCTTCAATGACGATAAGTCCAGCGCATATATAGTCTTCGTCGTTGCAAGGCGGGTTCTCCTTTACATTCCATGTACCTGCCGAATAGTGTCCGGCTTCCTTATCAATGTTGCGCTTCTTGGCTTCCACGCCCAATAATGACCTTCTTCCACGCGTCGCACGAATGCAAAAAGCCAGGGTATCTTTTATGTTTTACCCCCTAGCTGCGCAAATAATCTGCCTATAAGAGAGGCAAGAATCCAGATCCAAATCACACCATCTTTCTTCCGCGAGTACTCATCGGAGCGCTTCTGACCAAAAATCCATTCCATCATGGACCGTCGCTGCGGCTCCTCCTCTCGTGCTCCCAGCCCTCTGCCAGGAGATTGGATGAGATGTTCTGTCCCACACAACGAGCTGGTGACGCTCCAAGCGGAGGGATATCTCCCTCCGGCCTTCATGGTCCCGGTTCGAGCCGGGCTGGCCACCTACAAAGGTGGGAAGCAAGCGGAGGCTACCCCAAGTCCCAACAAAGGGAGCGGGTATGCTTCGTCCCCTATCGATAAGGGGCTCGGTTTCCTATACATCCGCTCATCCGCGGGCTCTCGGAGTTCTACGGACTCCAGCTCCATCACCTCACGCCCGCCTCTATTCTCGCATATCGCGGGTTACGTAGCTCTTTGCGAGCTATTTCGGGCGCCGAGCCCCATTTTGCGCTGTGGAAGAGGTTGTTCGCCTTGTACCCGCTCTCACGAGGGGTCCATATATCAAGTGGGCGGTGCGAAATATGGCGATCGCCGGGACCGGATATCCATCCGGAACCCCTAAGAAAGCGTCCCAAGACCGCCTTCGTAATGGTTTATGTAGAAGACGCTCTGCTGCCGGACCCTGTTCGGATCAGCCTCCCGGAGTTCAGTAATGCTCCTCTGAAGAAACGCCTAAGCTGGCGTCCACGGAGCCCCTAGCTGGAGGAAGACAAGAGCGTCCATTATTTGATGGGCCGGATAAGGTTACTGGCCCATTCCGGATTGACCATGATTGGAGTCATGGCAACGTGCATTATGCGGGGGTGCAGCCGCTGCAAAATAGGGGCCACACTATGTGTCATTTCAACGGGGAGGACGACGCCACTCCTCATGGCCGCAAAGGGCCGGGATCGGCCGAAGACCTGGTGAAGATCCTGTCCGGTCTGTACAAGGGGGAGAAGGAGGATTTCCTCTAGACGAGCCCGTTGAATGGGTTCTCCATGAATAACCCTCGACGCTGGGTAAGCGAACACTTTGCGTGTCCGACCCATGCTTTCAAAGTTTAAGTTTCTTACATTTATGCTTTCGACGCAGGAGCTGCGTCAGGATGTGGAGGGCATGCATAGTCCGGCTCCGCAACCTGAGGATCCAGAGAGATCCCAAGATTCGGCCTCCGAAGAGGACCCGGACATAAAGGTGGAGCTAATCGACGGGGTGTTCCACCAACTCAGCATGGATAATGCTCTAGTCGCCATTACGACTGACTACCCCGGCCTATATCCGGCTTCCAGGTGATTGTGACCGAAGTCCTGACACCATCATTCCGTCCCTGTGCATATCTGACCAACGTATATAATGGTGTCTCGCAGGGGGTGCCCTCAGGGCAGGAGGCCGAGGCCATGGCAGCTGGCCAACAAGGGTCAGTCCGGCCCGGCAGGCGGAAGAGGAGCGCGGCGCGGATCGAGACGTCACCGCGACGGTATAGCTCACGGTTTGTTATTCAGAACAACGTTCCTAGGAAGTGTTTGAATGCTCATGACTTTTGCAGAGAAAAGCGCTCACGGATCGCGGGCGAGAGGTTGCCAACCCAGCCTCTGCTAGCCAGGCTCCAACACCTGGTCTAGAGGGGGAGGCGAGCGCAAGGCGCGAGCCGGATACTCCTCCAACGGAGGATGCTGACAGACTGTCCGCCACCAAGTCTGAGGTGGAGAGCGCCGTGAACCACATGCGCCGCCGAACAGTTTTTCGTGACGCGTGCTTCACCCCCGAGGCGTTGAATGCCTTTAACGCGGGGGACGTGCACCTTCGTGCTGCTCAAGATGGTTTTACCAGAGCCACGGAGCAGTATGTAAAAGACATACGGGTAAGAGATTTTAATAGTTGTATATGCCAGTAGCCCCCGAGACTTAAAGTAGTTATATTAACTGATTTAAGGATCATTTGAAATGCAGGATCTTACAGAGAAGAATACCCAACTGTCTCAGGAGCTGCAAGAGTGTAAGGCCCAACTTGAGGCCGCACTTGCTGCCGCAGAAGGAAACACGGGGACCGCTCCTGGTAACACATTATTTTAAAAAGATAAGTGGTGTGCGGCGTGCGTGTAAGTCTAACAATGACATTGCAGGTGCTGCCGGACAGGATCCGGACAGGCAAGAACTACTGCGCCAGCTGAAGGCCGGCGAGAGGGTGCTGACGAGGGTGCAGCAGGAAAGGAACAAGCTTTAGGATGCCCACGCCCAGCTTGGAGAAGAGCTAAAAGGTGTTCGAGCCGAGCTGTCTGGCTCCGTGAAGGAGAATTAGCGGCTTCGTCGCGGCATCTATAGTAAGTGCTTGAGCGAACTCCTTTGAAAAGAAGAGTTCGGCGAGGAAGTCAATTGACAAAAATATGTCTATAGGTGTACTCACAGGTCGACCTGCGGAGGAGATGCCCGTATCAACGGGTGATCAACTTCCCGAGCTGGTGCAACTGCTCGAACGAGTTCGGCAGGCAATGAGCGGCGTCATCCAGGCTTTATGGCCATCCCTCTCCCTACCCGAGGGCCTTGGAGAGCTTGCGGAGAAGCTTCAAGGAGTGCGGCAGCGCTTCTGTTTATGGAAGATTTCGGCCTGCCGCCAAGGTGCCAGGGAGGCCTGGGCCATGGTGAAGACGCGGTACAAGAAGGCGGATCCCAACCACATGGCCGAGGTCGGACCTGTGGGGCCCGATGGGAAGGAGATTTTAGTGTAAGTCCAAGTAGAGTTGGCCGCTAAATTTTCCCAATGGGACAGTAAATTAGACAGCCTGTTAGACGGGATTGAGGAAGAATACAGTCTGTCGATTTGACAATGTATTTTAAAATGACATGTAAAATGCCTTCTAGCCGAATTGTAGATCGTTTGTCTTTGCCGACCTTTTTGCTTCGACCTCAGGACCCTAGAGTCCGGAGTGTGTCCGAATACCTTCTCGGTTAAAAAACAACTGGGGCATGCATGGAGACCAGGCGTAGGGGTCATTAGTGCTTTATCAGACAAGTGCCCAACTAGTTATTTTATATTACATGGTTAGTAAGAAACATCTTCCAGGAAGAATAGTTCCGTTAAGGGTTCCTTTCCCTGGGAGGCATGCCCTAAAGTGCATGTCCGGACTGCAAAAAGAGCAGGAAAACATCTCGGGGCAGATAAATAAATAGGTAAAAATCATCTTTCAACTCACCGACCAAATATTCCCTTAAGAACGCTAGCTTTCGGCTTCACCCGGTCGAGGTACACATCCGGTGACCCGGCAAGAATAATCGCAGAGGTGCTCCTTTACCTCCTAGCCGAACAATCGGGAACGAGGGGTAAGCACAGGAGCCAGGCAACCTAGCTTGGCCAAAACTTAAGTCATATCGATGCATATAATGGTGAATAAAAGGTACATGTGGAAGTTTGACACATGTGCTGGGCATGAAGCCCTTATAATTAAGCACGCAAAGAAGCCCCGTGTATAATGAGTGCGGATAGCACATCAAGTGTGTGCGAACAATGTGCAAGTAGGCCTTTAAGGGCTTTTATGAAAAGGGGTGAGAGAAAAAAGAGAAACAAAAGACAGCTGAAGTGTAAAAATTTGGGCGGGGGAAGGGGACGAACTCTTAGTCCGGTGCTAGGCATAGAATCTTTGGAGGCGGGCTGCGTTCCATGGGTTCGGCTCGAGTTGGTTATCCGACGCATTTTGCAGACGGTATGCTCCGCCGGTCAGGACTTGATCGATAATGAAGGGGCCTTCCCATTTGGGTTTGAGCTTGTCCTTTTTCTTGTCCGGCAGGCGTAGAACTAGTTCGCCAACATTGTAAGTCTTAGCCCATACTTCTCTGCTTTGATATCTTCGAGCCTGCTGCTGATAAAATGCGGAACGAGCCTTGGCGACGTCGCGTTCTTCCTCCAATGCGTCCAAGCTGTCCTGTCGATCCAGCTCGGCTTCTCTTTCTTCGTACATGCGCACTCGAGGTGAGTCATGAATGATGTCGCAAGGCAAAACTGCCTCTGCGCTGTATACCATAAAAAATGGAGTGAATCCGGTAGTACGGTTAGGTGTTGTCCGCAGCCCCCAGAGTACGGAGTCGAGCTCCTCTACCCAGTGCGTGTCAGATTTAGTAAGGGACCGCACTAGTCTGGGTTTGATGCTGCTCATTATTAGACCATTTGCTCGTTCCACTTGACCGTTGGTTTGAGGATGATAGACTGAAGCGTAATCGAGCTTAATGCCCATATTTTTGCACCATTATTTAACCTCGTCGGCCGTGAAGTTCGTGCCGTTATCGATAATGATGCTGTGGGGGACACCATATCGGTGTACTACCCCGGATATAAAGTCTATCACTGGTCCGGACTCTGCCATTTTAATTGGCTTGGCCTCTATCCATTTGGTGAATTTGTCCACCATGACCAATAGGTACCTTTGCTTGTGGGTTCCCCCTTTAAGGGGTCCAACCATGTTAAGCCCCCAGACCGCGAACGGCCAGGTAATGGGTACAGTTTTGAGGGCGGTGGGTGGCATATGGCTCTGATTAGCAAAGAGCTGACAACCGACGCATCTTTGGACTAAGTCCTGGGCATCTGCCCGGGCCATCGGCCAATAAAATCCTGTACGGAATGCCTTTCCTACAAGGGCCCGAGCCGCGGCGTGGTGTCCGCCTAGTCTGGCATGAATTTCAGCCAGAAGGTTTCGCCCTTCCTCTTCGGAGATACACCTTTGAAGGACTCCGGTTGTGCTTTTCTTATAGAGTTCTCCCTCATGGACCTTGTAGGCTTTAGATCGCCGAACTATGCAGCGGGCCTCGTTTTGGTCTTCGGGAAGTTCCTGCCTAAGCAAGTAGGCTAGGAATATGGCTCTATCCACGGGGCAATTACTGCCATTATTTCGTGGGCTGAAGGTGTTATTTCATCGGCTGAATCGCCGATTATGTCAGATTGTTCTGTGTCGGTTGGTGCGGCTGCTTCCGGTTTGTTATTTCCGGACTCCTCTTCCCATAGTACGGATGGCTTAAAGAGCCGTTCCAGGAAGATGTTTGGAGGGACAGCGTCTTTGCGCCGATGCGTGCCAATACGTCGGCTGCTTGGTTATTATCCCGGGCTACGTGGTGGAATTCAAGTCCTTCGAACCGAGCTGACATTTTGAGGACAGCATTACGATAGGCTGCCATTTTTCGGATCCTTGGTGTCAAAGTCTCCATTTACTTGGGATATTGCGAGATTTGAGTCCCCGCGCACCTCTAGTCATTGACTGCCCATGGAGATTGCCATCCGGAGGCCATGTAAGAGGGTTGCGTTGTTGGAGTCCGTGTACATTATCTGAAGTATGTATTGGACTGTGTCCCCGGTTGGGGACGTCAATACGACACCAGCCCCCAATCCGGCCAACATTTTGGAGCCGTCGAAGTGCATTATCCAATTGGAGTATGCGCCGTACTCTTTAGGGAGTTCGGCTTCAGTCCACTCAGCGCCAAAGTCAGCCAAAACTTGCGACTTTATAGCTCGCCGAGGTTTGTAAGTTATATCGAATGGTAAGAGCTCAATGGCCCATTTTGCAATTCTGCCTGTCGCGTTGCGGTTGTTTATAATGTCGTTAAGGGTACTTGAGGCCATCGTTATCGAACACTCTTGAAAGTAGTGTCGAGCTTCCGGGATGCCATGAACACCGTGACACGCTATCTTTTGATAGTGCGGTAACGGACTTGCAGGAGTTAAGACAGTGGATACGTAGTACACTGGTTTTGAAGAGGGAATTTATGCCCTTCGTCTCTCGCTCGACAACGAGTACCGCGCTTACAACTTGATGTGTTGCGCGATGTATAACAACATTGGTTCGCCCGAGTTAGCGCGCAGCCAGACCAGATTTGTTGCCAATATGGCTTTTATTTCTTCGAGTCCGGTATATGCATCCGCCCACTCAAGTGTTCGTGTGCCGAGGAGGCGATAGAGGGCAATGCCTTTTCTCCCAAACGGAGATAAAGCGGCTTAGAGCCGCCATGCATCCAAATCAATTTTGTATTTGTTTGAGGTCCTTTGGAATATCCGGCCGTGTGAGCTCGGATCTTGGCTGGGTTCGCTTCAATTCCTCTACCGGATACAATGAAGCCTGGGAGCTTTCGGCTGATACGCCAAAACGCATTTTTCCGGATTCAGCTTGATGTCATATGCTCTGAGGTTGTCGAATGTGAGCCTCAAATCGTCTACTAGAGTTTCGACGTGTTTGGTTTTGACGACTACGTCGTCTACGTATGCCTCCACTGTTTTGCCGATCTGGGTAGCCAGACATGTCTGAATCATGCGCTGATATGTTGCCCCGGCGTTTTTAAGTCCGAAGGGCATCGTGTTGAAGCAGAATGGTCCATATGGAGTGATGAATGTCGTTGCAGCTTGGTCCGCTTCCGCCATCTTGATTTGATGGTCGCCGGAGTATGCGTCAAGGAAGCACAATGAATCGTGCCCTGTGGTTGCGTCGATTATCTGGTCGATGCGGGGGAGGGGGAAGGGATCCTTTGGGCAGGCCTTGTTGAGGTCTTTGAAATCGACACATAGGCGCCAGGATTTGTCCTTCTTTGGTACCATTACCAGGTTTGCTAGCCAATCCGGATGTTTGATGTCTCTGATGTATCCGGCTTCCAATAGTTTGGCTAGCTCTTCTCCCATTGCCTGTCTTTTGGGTTCGGAAAATCGTCGAAGAGCCTGTTTGACTAGCTTGAATCCTTTTAGGATGTTTACGCTGTGTTTTGCCAATCTGCGGGGGATTCCTGGCATGTCTGAAGGGTGCCAGGCAAAGATGTCCCAATTTTACCGAAGGAATTCTCACAGTGCAGCGTCTACATCAGGGTTCAACTGTGCCCCGATGGAGGCCGTCTTTGTTGGGTCCGTTGGATGGACCTGGAATTTTACTATTCCGTCCGCTGGTTTAAAGGAGGTGGACTTTGATCTCTTATCGAGTATCACATCGTCCCTATTCACCGTAGAGCGCAGCGTGGTGAGTTCTTCTGCTGCTAGGGCTTCGGAGAGTGCCTCTAGGGCTAATGCGGCTGTCTTGTTTTCGGCGCGGAGTGCTATGTCCGGATCACTAACGAGAGTGATTATTCCGCCGGCCCGATCATTTTAAGCTTCATGTACCCGTAATGGGATATGGCTTGAAAGATTGTTCATGCCTCTCGTCCTAATATAGCGTGATATCCGCCGCTGAACGGGGCCACTTGGAACGTGCCTTCTTCGGACCTGTAATTGTCCGGCGAGCCGAACACCACATCGAGTGTGATTTTTCCTGTGCAGCGCGCTTCCCGGCTAGGGATTATTCCTCTGAAGGTTGTGCTGCTTCGCTCAATGCGGTTCCAGTCTATTTCCATTTTTTGAAGAGTTTCCTCGTAAATGAGGTTTAGTCCGCTGCCGCCATCCATGAGTACCTTGGTAAGACGAAAGTCGTCCACTATTGGACTGAGGACTAATGCGGCTGGTGCTCGGGGTGTTGGGAATTTAGGTTCATCGCTGGTGTTAAAGGTGATGGCCGTGTCGCTCCATGGATTAGTTGTTGCTACTTGGTAGACTTCGGCGAGGCTGCGGATTGTTCGCTTCCGCATATTATTTGATGCGAAAGTCTCGAAGACTGTTGATACCGTACTGGTATTGTTGGAGTGGTTTTCGGGGCTAGAAGCTCCTCGCCACTTTTGGCCACTGCCGCAGATCCAACATGCTCAAGGCTATGTGTTGGGATGGCGCTTCACATCTTGTGAATTTTACAGGTCCACTAAGCCATCCCTCGAAGACGGTTCCGCGCCCTTTATGGGGTTTTTGCTTTTTGGTTTTTGTACCTGGTGCCTGAGTGTAATGCACCCTTTTGTTGCGGACTAGGGTTGTATCCGGGGCCGGATTGTCCCAAAACTTAGTTTCGGTTTTCCGGAAACTTTCCATCGCACAGTACTTTCGTACTATGGACGCCAGTCGTAAGCGTAATTTCCTGACGGTGACAGCGCTCAGATTCCTCGTCCGTGCAATTATTGCAGAAAATTGAGATTGCGTTTTCCTCTTGGCAGTCCTTTATCCTCTCCATAACCAGGAGGAATCTGGCCCAGTAATGATGTACTGTTTCAGCGGGCTCTTGCCGGATTAGAGATAGATCGCATATGTCTGGGCGGGTGGGTGTAATTGAGTCCGGAACCCAACCGATCTCGAGGCTCAAGGGCCGAGAAGTTTCCGAATTTGGAAGCTTGGAATGTTGAATGTTGTCCAACGAGTCCGGTCCGATGCCTGACTTTAGGTTCAGTGCTTGATCGAAGTCCGTCCCTCCACGGGAATCCGGCATGGAGGGTTCGGAAGCCCGTACATGACTAGTTTTCAATATAAGAGAAGAGTCGCCGAGTTGTTCTTCTACCACCGCAACGTGGTGGGTAACCCGGGAGAGTTAATCTCTCGGATCGGTTTTAAGCCCAATCTGGTTGTAGTCTCAGAAGCGACTCCTCGGCGGCGATGCGATCCAAGAGCTCGTTCTGGACGAGAGCTCTATTGATCCAGCCGCTCGGCGAATTCCGAGCTGACGTGAAGATTGCTTTTGACGACCTGAGAGGTCATTCTCGAAGCGGTGGCCGAACAGGCGGTCATGAGAAAACCACCTAGCCGGATAGTTTGTCCGGCGGCCAAGACTCCTTCGGCGAAGATACCGTCCTTGAAGACGGGAAGAGGCATCCTTCCTATCGGTGACGGCACAGAGGAACTCTCAATGAAAGCACCAATGTCGGTGTCAAAACCGGCGGATCTCGGGTAGGGGGTCTCGAACTATGCGTCTAGGCGGATGGTAACAGGAGACAAGGGACACGATGTTTTTACCCAGGTTCGGGCCCTCTCGATGGAGGTAAAACCCTACTCCTGCTTGATTGATATTGATGATATGGGTAGTACAAGAGTGGATCTACCACGAGATCAAGGAGGCTAAACCCTAGAAGCTAGCCTATGGTATGATTGTTGTAATGGTTGTGTTGTTCTACGGACCTAAACCCTCCGGTTTATATAGACACCGGAGAGGGCTAGGGTTACACAGAGTCGGTTACAATGGTAGGAGATCTACATATCCATATCGCCAAGGAAAGTCCCATCCGGACACGGGACGAAGTCTTCAATCTTGTATCTTCATAGTCTTGGAGTCCGGCCGATGATGATAGTCCAGCTATCCGGACACCCCCTAGTCCAGGACTCCCTCACTAGGGTTATAGGGAAAGTATGTACATGGTTACCGAATGTTGTTCGGAGTCCCAGATAAGATCCCGGACATCACGAGGAGTTCCGAAATGGTCCCGAGGTAAAGATTGATATATAGGAAGTATGGTTTTGGCCACCGGAAGTGTTCCGGGCATCACTAGTAGTGTACCGGGACCACCGGAGGGGTCCGGGGGCCACCGGGAGGGGCCACGGGCCCCGGAGGCATACATGGGCCAAGTGTGAGAAGGGACCAGCCCCTAGGTGGGCTGGTGCGCCTCCCCACCAAGGCCCATGCGCCTAGAGAGAAGAGGGGTCAAACCCTAGGGCAGATGGGCCCTAAAGGCCCATGCTTGGTGCGCCTCCCTCTCCCCCCACTTGGCCGCCACCCCAGATGGGGATTGGGGCTGCCGCCACCCCTAGGGAGGGAACCCTAGGTGGGGGCGCAGCCCTCCCTCTCCTCCTATATATAGTGGAGGCAAAGGGGCAGCCCAACACACGAAGTTCTTCTCCTGGTGGCGCAGCCTACCCCTCTCCCTCCTCGTCTCTCATAGTGCTTGGCGAAGCCCTGCTGGAGTTCCGTGCTCCTCCACCACCACCATGCCGTCGTGCTGCTGTTGGACGGAGTCTTCCCCAACCTCTCCCTCTCTCCTTGCTGGATCAAGGCATGGGAGACGTCACCAGGCTACACGTGTGTTGAACGCAGAGGTGCTGTCCGTTCGGCACTAGGATCATTGGTGATTTGGATCACGACGAGTACGACTCCATCAACCCCGTTCGCTTGAACGCTTCTGCTTAGCGATCTACAAGGGTATGTAGATGCACTCTTCTTCCCCTCGTTGCTAGATTACTCCATAGATTGATCTTGGTGTTGCATAGAAAATTTTGAATTTCTGCTACGTTCCCCAACACCATTCTTCAGTACGCTGATGATACTATCATCTTTATGGAGCATGACCTGGCAAAAGCGAGAAATATGAAGCTGGTGCTTTGCTTATTTGAACAATTGTCTGGGTTAAAGATTAACTTTCATAAAAGCGAATTGTTCTGCTTTGGTAGAGCCAAGGAGGAACAGGAGGGTTATAGGCAATTGTTTGGATGTGAATTAGGGGCTTTACCTTTCACCTACCTAGGTATACCCATTCACCATCGTAAGCTAACAAACCGAGAATGGAAATGCATCGAGGATCGGTTTGAAAAGAAACTTAGTTGCTGGAAGGGCAAACTTATGTCATATGGAGGCCGGTTAATTCTTATTAATTCGGTGCTCACGAGTATGCCGATGTTCCTACTATCTTTCTTTGAGGTTCCAGTTGGGGTTAGGAAAAGACTGGACTTCTACCGATCAAGATTTTTTTGGCAAAGTGATGAACTTAAGAGAAAGTATAGACTCGCCAAGTGGGATGTCATTTGTTGACCAAAGGACCAAGGTGTTTGGGTATCGAAAATCTTGAGGTCAAGAACAGATGCCTGCTTAGTAAGTGGCTGTATATAGGGGTGGGCACTTCAAAACCGAAAACCGAAAAACCAAACCGAACCGAACCGATTTAACCGATTTGTCAGTTTATTCGATGTTCGGTTATATGGTTCGGTGTGAAATATGGTCGTTATTCGGTGTTCGATGTCATGTTCGGTTTCCATCGCTAAGAAACCGAATTCACCGAAGAAACCGATCTGTCTGTTTTCTAGTTTGGCTGGTTACCGTAAATGCAAGTGCAACTGCCAGCAGCCGAGTTAACGTGCTGATGGGCCTAACCCAATAGCTGCCCCACAATCATATATTTAACTAATATATATTTTAGTAACAAAAACTAATATATGGTTGCCACGACATCCGGCCGGCCGGTCGCATATACAGTACTTCTCTAGCTTCTTCAATTTCGAATGTGTTGATACATTCTGAAATGAAAGTTCTTATCTGTCAATATACGTAACACCATACAATGCTTAGTTCCAATCTCACAATTATACGTGACACCATGCTAATGATTGGTTTAATCCATTTGGAATATTTTATCTTTGTTTTGGATGCAACGATGGTCAAAGAGCTAGCTAGTGAATCACCGGAACAAAAAAGTTGGTGAAGAAAAGTAAAGGTGCATACGTATGTCTCATGGATCTAGTTATTTTGTGCATTCTGTGCAATGCCCACACTACACATTAGTCATGACACTTAGACTGATGGGTGCATGTAATTCGGTTTTTTGGTTAACCGAATAAACCGAACCGATATATTTCGGTTAATATGGTTCGGTGTCTAAATTTTATGTAACTATTTCGGTGTTCATTTTCTCAAAACCGAATTTACAGAAAACCGAAGAAACCGAACCGAATTAACCATATAAACCGAACGCCCAGCCCTAGCTGTATAAGCTTTCGGCTCCGACTGACGCAACTTGGGCGCAGATTCTTCGTAACAAGTATTTGCAGTCCAAAACTTTGTCACAGGTGACAGTGAGACCATCTGATTCGCCGTTTTGGAAGGGGCTTATGAGAGTCAAGGCGACCTTCTTTAATAGAACAAAGTTTATTGTCGGTGATGGCAATGATACACGTTTCTCGAAGGACCCTTGTGAAAGTGCAACTATCCCTAGGTGGTTTTGGTAATTCATAACAACATATAGCTCATTGAGCTAATGCTATTCCAAGACAAATATTTCAGGAAAGCTCAATGAATGGCATGGCATGCATGATGAAAGTGGATCCCTCAAAATATTAAGGACAAAGGATTGGCTCAAGCTCAAAAGCTCAAGACTCTACATTCTACATTTTAGTGATCCAAGATCACATTGAGTCTATAGGAAAAGCCAATACTATCAAGGAGGGATGAGGTGTTGCTTAATGAGCCTCTTGCTTCAAGTGCTTAGTGATATGCTCCAAAAACCCTCAACTACTTTCTCACTTCCACCTAAACCCAAAGTCAAAATCTGTCCCACCGATTGTTTCTATCCGGCGCCACCGAGTTCAAATGTCATATCCACTGCCACAAACCCTAGGCAAATCGGTCTCACCGATAGGGATCTCGGTCTCACCGAGATGGGATTGTAATCTCTCTGTTTCCCTTCGTAATGTTTCGGTCTAACCGAAGTGAGCGATCGGTCCCACCAAGATTGCAATGTAAACTCTCTGTTTCCCTTTCGTAACATTTCGGTCTCACCGAAAAGAGTGAATTGGTCCCACCGAGTTTACCTGACCAACTCTCTGGTTAGCTAATTGCCAAAATCGGTCTCACCGAGTTTGTGTAATCGGTCTCACCCAGATTACGTTATGCCCTAACCCTAACCATATCGGTCCTACCGAGTTGCATGTTGGTCCCACCGAAAATCCTAACGGTCACTAGATTTGCTAAATCGGTCCGACCGAGTTTGTTGATTCGGTCCCATCGAGTTTGGTAAATTGTGTGTAACGGTTAGATTTTGTGTGGAGGCTATATATACCCCTCCACCTCCTCTTCATTCGTGGAGAGAACCATCAGAACAAACCTACATTTCCAACTTACCAGTTCTGAGAGAGAACTACCTACTCATGTGTTGAGGCCAAGATATTCCATTCCTACCATATGAATCTTGATCTCTAGCCTTCCCCAAGTTGCTTTCCACTCAAATCTTCTTTGCTCCAGATCCAAATCCTATGAGAGAGAGTTGAGTGTTGGGGACACTATCATTTGAAGCAAAAGAGCAAGGAGTTCATCATCAACGCACCATTTGTTACTTCTTGGAGAGTGGTGTCTCCTACATTGTCTAGGTGTCACTTGGGAGCCTCCGACAAGATTGTGGAGTTGAACCAAGGAGTTTGTAAGGGAAAGGAGATCGCCTACTTCGTGAAGATCTACCGCTAGTGAGGCAAGTCCTTCGTGGGCGACGGCCATGGTGGGATAGACAAGGTTGCTTCTTCGCGCAACCGTTACCCTTCGTGGGTTGAAGTCTCCATCAACGTGGATGTATGATAGCACCACCTATCGGAACCACGACAAAAACATCCGTGTCTCCAATTGCGTTTGAATCCTCCAAACCCTTCCCTTTACATTCTTGCAAGTTGCATGCTTTAAATTCCGCTGCTCATATACTCTTTGCATGCTTGCTTGAATTGTGTGAAGATTGCTTGACTTGTCCAAAGATAGCTAAAATCTACCAAAGTCTAAAATTGGGAAAAGGTTAAGTTTTTAATTGGTCAAGTAGTCTAATCGCCCCCCTCTAGACATACTTCAAGGTCCTACAAGTGGTATCAGAGCTTTGGTCTCCATTTTCTTTGATTTCCATAGCTTTTGGTGCTCATAGCCTTGGTTTCACAACCTAGGAGAGTATGGCGTCTAGCGAGGGAAATTATCACCATAGAGGTCCTTACTTTGATGGCACTAATTTTGCTAGTTGGAAGCATAAGACGAAACTGCATATTCTCGGACATAACCCTGCCGTTTGGGCTATTGTGTGTATTGGTTTGCAAGGTGAATTATTTGACGGGAGAGAACCGAACCGTGAAGCTAGTGCGGATGAATTGAAGATGCTGCAATACAACGCTCAAGCTTGTGATATCTTCTTCAATGGCTTGTGCCCCGAAGAATTCAACAAAATCAGCTCTCTTGAGAATGCAAAGGAAATTTGGGATACTTTGATTGATATGCATGGAGGTACCAACTCCGTCAAGGAATCCAAGTTGGATGTGCTCCAAAGTCAGCTTGACAAGTTCAAAATGAAGGATGGTGAAGGTCTCGCTGAAATGTACTCTAGGCTTGCTCTTATCACAAATGAGATTGCCGGCTTAGGAAGTGAAGAGATGACCGACAAATTCATCATCAAGAAGATCCTAAGAGCATTGGATGGAAAGTATGATACCGTGTGCACATTGATCCAAATGATGCCAAATTACAAAGATCTCAAGACAATGGAACTCATTGGAAGAATTGTCGCTCATGAGATGTCACTCAAGGATAAGGAGGAACTTCACAACAAGTCAAGTGGTGCTTACAAAGCCTCATGTGAAGCCCCCACATCATCAAGTGAGAAACAAACCTTCAATGAAGAATTGAGCTTAATGGTGGAGAACTTCAACAAATTCTACAAGAGTAGAAGCAAAGAAAGAAGCTCTAAGTCAAGGTCCTACAGTGACAAAAGATCTTCTAGTCGAGAGCGCAATTGCTACAATTGTGGGAGACCCGGACACTATTTCCAATGAGTGTACGACACCCTACAAAAGAAGAGAAGATTCTCCAAAAAGAAGAAGTAGATGAGAAGAATCACCACCAAGAGAGAGAAGGAGTAGAGATGATCATTATGAACGAAGACCCTCACGGAGAAGCAAGGATTCGGAAAGGAAGGACAAGTCATCAAAGAGATACACAAAACAAAGACATCAAGCTCATATTGGTGAATGGGTATCCGGCTCCGACTCCGAGAATCACTCCGAGAGAAGCTATCACTCCGACTCCGAATATACTCAAGATGAAGGTGTTGCCGGTCTAGCACTTGTGTCAACCAACTCCTACGACATATTTGATTCACCAAATGAAGGAATTGGAAGATGCTTCATGGCCAAAGGTTCCAAGGTAACACACCCCGAGTATGTTGATTTTAATAGTGATGAAGATGACTTGTTAGTTGATGATGATTTACTTATTGACAACTCTAGTGATGAATACTATGATGAAACATCAATTAATCATGCTAATCAAGATAAAACGAATGACAATGATAAGGAGAAGATTGAGCTTCTAACTAAAGAAGTAAACACTCTTAAGTTAGCTCATGAAACTATCTTCGAAGATCATCGAGAACTTTTAAGGGCTCATGAGAAGTTACGCTTTGAAAAGCTCAATCTTGAGCAACAGCATGAGTTCTTAAAGGCAATCAATGATGATCTCCGTAAGAAAAGTTCTTCTTACATTGTCAAGCGTTTACTCTTATCTACTTACATGCCTCAAGTCAAGTCTAGTAACAAGAACAGGAAAGATTCTTCCTCTAGTAGTAACAATAATAATTCCAAATCCAATATTGTTGCTTCTAGTAGTTCTCTTGATTCCACTAATGATTCTCTTAGCCAAGTTACACTTGAGCAAGAAAATAGCTTATTGAAGGGAATTATAGAGAAAGGTGTATACAAAAGCCTTGCCGGGAGTAAGCAATTCGAGGAAATTGTACACAAGCAAGGAAGGCACCGGAAGAATCAAGGTGTTGGTTTTGAACGAAAGTTCAATGCCAATGGAGTTGAGTGGGAAGAAGATCAATACCCCCAGACGAAGTTTGTTCCTCAACAAGAGAAGTATGATCCTACTTCCTTCAAGGGAACACAAGCACAAGATGATCTTCCACCACAAGATCACAAGAACAAAGGCAAGGACAAGCTTCAAGAGGAGATTGATGCATTTGAAGAAGCACCTAAGGCCTTGGTCAAGTGGGTTCCCAAGACTACGTCAAGTTCTAATTCATCAAGTACAACTACAACTCCAAGGATTCCCATCAAGATGATGTGGATCCCGAACAAAAAGAACTAGAGAGTTCTTGAAGGTGACTCCGCCAACATTCTTCACTCATATCATTATGGCAAGGACGAGTGCAATCAACTTCCATATCTTGCACTAGTTCAAGGAGTCACAAACCCTCATGTTGGTAAGGCAAGGGACAAGGTAACCTAACGTTTTCATGGACATCATCTTGTGTGTGCATCACTCTACGTCTATGGATATTCTTGTTTGTTCCTTGTGGGACTAACCCATGTAGGTATTGAAAGTGCAACTCACTCCAAAGGTTTGCTCCAAATGATCTACATCAATGTTGAGCATCCACATCTTCAACACCTACATGAAGTCATCATCGACAAAACCCAAGGTTAGTTCATCCCTCTAAGGGGGGATCTCACATCTAGGGGGAGCTTAACTCTAAGAATTGAGTCAAAGCAACTCTAATGATGTGAACACATCAATGCATTATGTAAAAGTGGTAACCCCACTTGAGCTTAAACGATGAGTATGACCTATGATCAAATGTTCTCATTTGACTCCTAAGTCAATATACTCATATATAGATGACCTAGTCATCGCCAATTGTTTGATAGATGCTAGAATTGGTTGTGCATGCTTTGCCACATATTTCATTTGCCATTTTATTGTGTGAGCATGTTGGTTGCCTATTTTACTCATTTGAGGACATCCACTTGTTGTTTTGATTGATTGGTTTCTTTTTCTTTTGCCAAGTGGATGGACAAGAATGCCTAAGAACCTTCTCTAGCAATCTATGCTTTTCTCGTCTCAAACCCTATTCATGCTACATCACAAAATTTGATCAAGTCAGATTTGAACCACTCTGTGTGAGGAGCACTCGGAGTCCCCGATTCGTCATAGACTTAAACTTCCAAAACTTCTTTGTGCTTTTTGGTCTGACCGATTATTCCATTTCGGTCATACCGAGATCACTAAGTCGATCTAGGTTTTTTTTCAATCTCGGTGCAACCGATTTGAACTTTTCGGTCACACCGAGTTGTCAGAATGCTTGTCAGCAGTTATGCATCTCGGTGCCACCGGTCGTTCCACTCGGTCACTGCCCAGCGATGTCGTCGCTATATATTCACATGGGCAAAAATTTATAAAACTTTCTCCAAACCTCTTCGCCCGCGCATAGCTCGCTCTGCCTTCTAGGTCTCCGGATCGTCGACTTCTTCGCCAGCCACCTCCTATCGCTGGTCTCCGCCGCCGTCAACGGATTTCATCTCCTCCGTTGCCGCCGTAGCGAGTTCATCGCCGAACTAGGGTATGAACTCGATCACAGTGCTATCCTCGTCTGATTCTCAGCACATTGTGTTCATTATGATTCTTGCCATGATTGGAACACCTCTATCCAGTCAAAACAATCCGTAGAATAGATGCGATTTGAAAATTTAGGGTTAGGTTTCCGCCGAAACCATCTCGGACCCACCGAGTTAAAAAACTTGGTCCCACCGATTCGGCTAACGCCATTGCACTAGTAACTCTCGGTCTGACCGAGAATTGCTAATCGGTGTGATCGATTTTAGAACTTTGTGAAACCCTAGCAGTCTCGGTGCCACCGAACTGTGACTTGGTCTGACCGAGCTAACTAGTTTAGGTTCCAAAACTGCTTCGGTATCACCGAGTTTGAAAATCAGTTGATCCGAAATGCTTTCTGTGGAAAACTAAAACTAAGTTTTTGAATCATTCTTTTGCAAAAATCTCTGCATTTTGTGATGCTCATCCATTCTATCTCATCTATAAATATTCATAGGGTCAGCAGTCAGTGTTTGCATCATGTCAGACTGAAGTGACAGTCAGAATAGGGAGGAAGAGCAGATTCACATGAGTGAGGGAACAAGTCCCTCTAGCACTTCAGATGATGGCAGCAGAAGCACTCCCAACAATTTGCCCAAAGCGGCCACTAGGACAAGGAAGAAAAGAACCTCAGACTCTGAGGATGAGGATTATGTGGCAATAGAGGATGAGGCCACTTCCAAGAAGAAGGTGGTCAAGAAAGAATATGGATCAACTGCAGTACCAGTGACAGACACCAGAGTCACTTCATCTGCACCAGCTACAACTCCAGTGCAACCAGCACCAGCACCAACTCCTTCAGCTCCATCCACATCAACTGAAGCCTTCGTCCAAGGAGCCATCTCTACACCACCAATTGAAGACCAAGCCTGAGAGACGATATAGTACTATGCATTTTCTAGGAACTTTTTGGTAACTTGTTGCCAAAGGGGGAGAAAAATGTATAGATCATAGGCTTCGAGAGAGAGAGAGAGTTTGCTTTTGTTCTCTCTTGTCTTCTTGGTTGAACTTCGTTTGCTTTTGATTGCTTGAGATACTATGCTATTATCTGTGAGACATTGATGATCATGTGTTGATCATAAGCTACACTTATGCTTGTTAGATGATATTATCTTACTTATCCTTATATGATCATTCACTTTGCTTGGTGATGAGTGCATGTATTCAATCTTTATTATTTTGAGCGCTCCACCTAGATGTATGTGACATGGAAGAGTAACCCATGAGCCTAATTCCTTGTGCATTCGCAGTCCACAGAAAATCTTAAACTATGCACAAATTTAGGGGGAGCTCTTGCTTATCACATACTTCTCAAAGTGACGATGTTTTTCAATCTTATTATCATTTGTCAAAGCTTTGATATATATGTTGTCATCAATTACCAAAAAGGGGGAGATTGAAAGTGCAACTATCCCTAGGTTGGTTTTGGTAATTCATAACAACATATAGCTCATTGAGCTAATGCTATTCCAAGACAAATATTTCAGGAAAGCTCAATGAATGGCATGGCATGGATGATGAAAGTGGATCCCTCAAAATATTAAGGACAAAGGATTGGCTCAAGATCAAAAGCTCAAGACTCTACATTTTACATTTTAGCGATCCAAGATCACATTGAGTCTATAGGAAAAGCCAATACTATCAAGGAGGGATGAGGTGTTGCTTAATGAGCCTCTTGCTTCAAGTGCTTAGTGATATGCTCCAAAAACCCTCAACTACTTTCTCACTTCCACATATGACCTAAACCCAAAGTCAAAATCGGTCCCACCGATTCTTTCTATCCGGCACCACCGAGTTCAAATGTCATAGCCACTGCAACAAACCCTAGGCAAATCGGTCCCACCGATAGGGATCTCAGTCTCACCGACGTGGGATTGTAATATCTCTGTTTCCCTTCGTAAAGTTTCGGTCTAACCGAAGTGAGCGATTGGTCCCACCGAGATTGCAATGTAAACTCTCTTTTTCCCTTTCGTAACATTTCGGTCTCACCGAAAAGAGCGAATCGGTCCCACCGAGTTTACCTGACCAACTCTCTGGTTAGCTAATTACCAAAATCGGTCTCAAAGAGTTTGTGTAATCGGTCTCACCGAGATTACGTTATGCCCTAACCCTAACCATATCGGTCCTACCGAGTTGCATGTCGGTCCCACCAAAAATCATAACGGTCACTAGATTTGCTAAATCGGTCTGACCGAGTTTGTTCATTCGGTCCCACCGAGTTTGGTAAATTGTGTGTAGCGGTTAGATTTTGTGTGGAGGCTATATATACCCCTCCACCTCCTCTTCATTCGTGGAGAGAGCCATCAGAACAAACCTACATTTCCAACTTACCAGTTCTGAGAGAGAACTACCTACTCATGTGTTGAGGCCAAGATATTCCATTCCTACCATATGAATCTTGATCTCTAGCCTTCCCCAAGTTGCTTTCCACTCAAGTCTTCTTTCCACCAGATCCAAATCCTATGAGAGAGAGTTGAGTGTTGGGGAGACTATCATTTGAAGCACAAGAGCAAGGAGTTCATCATCAACGCACCATTTGTTACTTCTTGGAGAGTGGTGTCTCCTAGATTGGCTAGGTGCCACTTGGGAGCCTCCGACAAGATTGTGGAGTTGAACCAAGGAGTTTGTAAGGGCAAGGAGATCGCCTACTTCGTGAAGATCTACCGCTAGTGAGGCAAGTCCTTCGTGGGCGACGGCCATGGTGGGATAGACAAGGTTGCTTCTTCGTGGACCCTTCGTGGGTGGAGCCCTCCGCAGACTCGCGCAACCGTTACCCTTCGTGGGTTGAAGTCTCCATCAACGTGGATGTACGATAGCACCACCTATCGGAACCACGACAAAAACGTCCGTGTCTCCAATTGCGTTTGAATCCTCCAAACCCTTCCCTTCACATTCTTGCAAGTTGCATGCTTTAAATTCCGCTGCTCATATACTCTTTGCATGGTTGCTTGAATTGTGTGAAGATTGCTTGACTTGTCCAAAGATAGCTAAAATCTGTCAAAGTCTAAAATTGGGAAAAGGTTAAGTTTTTAATTGGTCAAGTAGTCTAGTCACCCCCCTCTAGACGTACTTCAAGGTCCTACAACTTGGCTGGGTGATACACCATTAGCACTACAGTACCCAACCTTGTATCGTATTGTCCAGCGATGTGATGCGCTAGTTGCAACGATTATGCAGTCCATTCCCCTTAATATTCAGTTTTGGCGGGTGCTTCTTTGTGAGAGATGGGAAGCTTGGCTCCATCTGGTGCGTAGACTTATGGATGTCCAGCTAGCTCAACAGCCCGATCAGTTGTGTTGGAAGCTTACTAGGAATGGATAATTTGCTCTAAAGTCGATGTACATCGATGTCATTAACTCCACTGTCATTCCTAGTACCAAACATGTTTGGAAAGTAAATGTGCCTTTGAAAATTAAAGTGTTTATGTGGTTTGTCCATAAACAGGTAATTTTAACAAAGGACAACTTGGTCAAGCGCAACTGGACTGGATCTACTAGGTGTAGCTTCTGTGATCAGGACGAGACCATTAAGCATCTCTTCCTTGACCGTCCTTTGGCAAGAATTATGTGGCGCACCGTGCAAATTGCTTTTAACATTACTCCTCTGAGCACGGCCGAGTCGTTATTTGGAACGTGGCTGGATGGGATAGAGTCCGATACAGCTAGACATATTCGTGTAGGAGTGTATGCGTTGTTATGGACAATTTGGAACTGCAGAAATGATTTGGTTTTTAACAGAATAACTACTATTCATTTTTTGCATGTTTTATTCCGTGCTACGGCGCTGATCCATATGTGGTCCTTACTCACTCCGACGGAGGCCAGGGAGTGTTTGGTTACTGGATCTGTCCGATGGGAGATGGTAGCGCGGGATATCTTCAACCGGTTTGGTTGGCGGTCATGTAATAGGATAGGAAATTAGTTTTTCTATCTTTATTTTACCTGCCGGTTGTGGCTCTGTGGCATTTTCTTGGTTTAGCTTCGAGGCTCACGGTGAGCTCGCCTTTATTTTGTTGAAGACTATATGACTTTGTTGAACCTGTTTTATTTATTGAAGTGGTCGTATGCATCATTCTGATGCAGAGGCCGGGGAGTTCCCCCTTTTCGAAAAAATGACAGTGGTACAAAGGAATGGATATTAATAAACTAATTTTAATGCAAAGACGCAACTATGTGCATGCTCTAACATTTGTGTTGTCTCCTGGCTAGTTTTGGTTAGGTGGAGATTAAGCAATCATGCTACCCACGGCTTGTATACTTTTCACCCTTGACCATGACATGTAGATAGTTGTGTAAACTCGACATGGACAAGTTGCTCGTCGTATGTTCGTTACCACATATAAGTCGTACGACCATCGTTGAGTGTGAGGCCCCGCTTTATTTTTTTGCATCAAAAGAGGGATTTATTCAAGCAATAATTGTTCGGTTACAATCTACCCGAAGGCTACTAAGCAAGAGGTCTGGGCTACGATCGATCCATCTATCAGTACCCTCAAGCGTACATGCACGCTGACCACAAAGGTGAGCCGGAAAGTTTTGCTCCTTGCCAATATGAAGAACCAGAAACAAAGAAAAACTAGGTACGATATATCCTCCACTTCATTCAAGATAGGCACTGCAATCGAATGAGAATTGTGGCGCGAATTCCATAGGTTGACAAGCCCCAGGCAATCAACCTCCATTATCACATGTGAGTACCCACGTAGATGTGCAAAGATCACCCCTTCACAGAGAGTTAAGAACTCAGCGACAAAGGGATCGGACACACCTGGTAGAGGCTTGCTCCATGCTCCAAGGTGAGATCGGGCCACACCACCAGCGCCTCCTGTCATGGAGTCCGCGAAGATAGAGCCGTCAGTGTTTATGGTGATGCAGCCCGCCTCAGGCGGTCTCCATCCCTATACTCCTTGTATCTTGCGGCCCTTCGGGATGTCGAGGAGAGGGTTTCGTGTACCCACTTGATGGCCTTTACCGGATCAAAGTCGTACGGTCGTGAGTCCATCTGTTGCGCGAAGACCAAATGGTATGCATAATAGTGATGATCTTGCATCTTCCATCCTCTGAGAATATTGGATCCAGCAAGATGTCGCGAGCCCAAGTTTGTGGATGCAGTCTCGGTAGGTGGAGATCAAACCTTTGCTGAGCTGCCATCCAGAACTGTTTTGCATATATGCATCTGACCAATGCATGCATCAAATTTTCCTCCATAGCTTGGCATACAACACAAATGCCAATAGGTTTAATATGTCTATACTTCAAGGTCATCGAGTTCGGAAGAATGCCACGGAGAGCTCTCCACCAGAATACCCTCACTTTCGGTACCACATTCAGCTTCCATAGGGCAGTCCACAACTGTTTGTTTGCGGATGAAGATTTGGTGATCGTCCCTTTCTCAGGAGCACGGTGCTCGTTTCGAGTCACAAGAGAACGATACACCGATTTAACAGTGTAGTTGCCCGATTTTTCCAGAGCCCAAGCAAGGTTGTTTTCCCCACCAGATGGACTCAAAGAAATGTTGAGAATAGCTTCCGCGTTTGGATGGAGGAAAATTTTCCTTATTAGCTCAATGTTCCTATTCCTGTATAATGATCTATCAAGTCTGAAACATGCGGTAATGGTGCAGAACCTAGTCGTCCCATGGGTTTCAGAGTTGTAGTATTAGGGATCCATGGATCGGTCCAAGTTGAGGTGCTTGTACCGTCGCCTATGCTATGAATCAGCCCCCGCTCCAATGCTTCTCTGCCCGCCACAATGGCCTTCCACGCCGCTGAGGCCCTCGCCGGAACAATATCATGGAGAAAATACGTATTGGGGTTGTACTTCCCTTTTAGGATGTGTCAGAAGTTGCCACCCTTGCTTGCCAAGCATATCTAGATTGAATAGTTGGAGATCTTTGAAGCCCATCCCTCCATTGATTTTTGGTGATGCCAGTTTGTCCCAACACAACTAGTGGAGAGCCCTTTTATCTATCGAACTCGACCACCAGTAATTTGCCATGCATGATGAAATACCAGTGCAGACCTTTTTTGCCAGCTGAAAGCAGCTCATGCTATAAGTTGGGATTGATTGGACAACTGATTTCAACAGTACCTCTCGGCCGGCGCATGCCAGATTTCTCTCGGACCATCCGCAGACCTTACTGTGTATACGTTCATCTATATGCATGAACGTTCCACTAATAATTCTTCCAATTGCTGTTGGTAGCCCCAAATATCGTTCTGAGAAAGCTTCAACCGAGATCCCAAGAGCAAGCTTCAGCAAGGATTCTCGAAGGGGCGCGCCCGTGTTCGCACTGAAGAAAATTGAGCTCTTCTCCTTGTTTACCACCTTGCCGGAGCACTCGGCGTATATTCAAAGAATTTCATTAAGCATGTCTGCACTTTGGGTCTTTGCTCTAATAAAAATGAGACCGTCGTCACCAAATAACAAGTGACTGACCCATGGTGCATGGATGCTCACCCTAATACCTCTGTCAATGTGTGCTCCACCATAGTTATTCAGGAGAGATGTTAGTCCTTGAGCACAAATGACGAAGAGATATCGTGAGATAGGGCATCCCTGGTGCAACCCTCTCTAGGGGATGAAAAAAGGGAGGAGTTCACTATTTGACCTTGATTGTGAACCGCACCGAAGTAACACACTTCATGACCAACCTAATAAAACGATCGCCGAAGCCCAATCTGGTTAACATCGCTTTGAGATAATGCCATTCCACCATATTGTAGGCCTTGAGCATGTCAAGTTTGATTGCACGACAGACGTTGTTGCCCCTCTTTCTCCTCTTGATAGCATGAATAGTCTGATAGGCCACCAACACATTTTTCGTGATCAAGCGACCCGGGACAAACACACTTTGTGTTGGGGAACGTTGCAGAAAATTAAAATTTTTCCTACGGCTTCACCAAGATCCATCTATGAGTTCATCTAAGCAACGAGTAATGGGAGAGAGTTTGCATCTACATACCACTTGTAGATCGCGTGCGGAAGCTTGCAAGGTGATGATGGAGTCGTACTCGAACGTGATTCAGATCACCGATGTCCAAGTGCTGAACGGACAGCACCTCCGCGTTCAACACACGTACGGGACGAGCGATGTCTCCTCCGTCTTGATCCAGCAAGGAGGAAGGAGAGGTTGAGGAAGACAACTCCACCAGCAGCACGACGGCGTGGTGATGGTGGAGAAGCAGTACTCCGACAGGGCTTCGCCGAGCTCTTACGGAGGAGGAGATGTGTTGGGGAGGGGAGGGGCTGCGCCTTGGGAATTGGTACAGCAGCCCCCTTCCATCCCCCCCTTTATATAGGCACCACAGGGGGTGGCGGCCCCGAGATCCAATCTGTGGGGCGGCGGACAAGGGGTGGAGTGCCCCCAAGCCGGTGGGCGCCCCACCCCTAGGGTTTCAACCCTAGGCGCAGGGGTGGGCCTAGGGCGCACCAGCCCCCGTGGGCTGGTTCCCTTCCCCTTGCAGCCCATGGGGCCCTCCGGGATAGGTGGCCCCACCCGGTGGACCCGGGACTCTTCCGGTGGTCCGTGATTTTACGGAGACCCCAAACTTTCCCGATAGCGAAACACCACTTCCTATATATTATTCTTTACCTCCGGACCCTTCGGAACTCCTCATGACGTCCAGGGATCTCATCCGGACTCGAACAACATTCGGTAGTCACATACTTGACTTCCTACTAACCCTAAGCGCCATTGAACCTTAAGTGTGTAGACCATACGGGTTCGGGAGACACGAGACATGACCGAGGCGACTCTCGGGCAATAACCAACAGCGGGTCTGGATACCCATGTTGGCTCCCACATGCTCCTCGATGATTTCATCGGTTGAACCACGATATCGAGGATTCGATCAAACCTGTATGCAATTCCTTTGTCAATCGATGCGTTACTTGCGAGACTCGATCGTCGGTATCCCAATACCTTGTTCGGTCTCGTTACGGCAAGTCACTTTACTCGCACCGTAATGCATGATCCGTGGCCAACACCTTGGTCAACTTGAGCTCATTATGATGATGCATTACCGAGTGGGCCCAGAGATACCTCTCCGTCATACGGAGTGACAAATCGATCTCGATCCATGTCAACCCAACAGATACTTTCGGAGATACCTGTAATGCACCTTTATAGTCACCCGCCACGTTGTGACGTTTGATACACCCAAGGCACTCCTACGGTAACCGGAGTTACACGATCTCATGGTCGAAGGAAGAGATACTTGACATTGGCAAAGCTTCTAGCAAGCGAACTACACGATCTTTTATGCTATGCTTAGGATTGGGTCTTGTCCATCACATCACTCTCCTAATGATGTGATCCGTTATCAACGACATCCAATGTCCATAGTCAGAATCCATGACTATCTATTGATCTGTGAGCTAGTCAACTAGAGGCTCACTAGGGACATTTGTGGTCTTCGTGTTCACACGTGTATTACGATTTCGGATAATACAGTTATAGCATGAACAAAAGACAATTATCATGAACATTGAAATATAATAATACTTTTATTATTGCCTCTAGGGCATATTTCCAACAGTCTCCCACTTGCACTAGAGTCACCAATCTAGTTACATTGTGATGAATCGAACACCCATAGAGTTACGGTGTTGATCATGTTTTGCACGCGAGAGAGGTTTAGTCAGCGGATCTGCGACATTCAGATCCGTGTGCACTTTGCAAATCTCTATGTCTCCATCTTGAACATTTTCGCGGATGGAGTTGAAGCGACGCTTGATGTGCTGGTCTTCTTGTGAAACCTGGGCTCCTTGGCAAGGGCAATAGCTCGGTGTTGTCACAGAAGAGTTTGATCGGCCCGACGCATTGGGTATGACTCCTAGGTCGGTGATGAACTCCTTCATCCAAATCGCTTCATGCGCTGCCTCCGAGGCTGCCATGTACTCCGCTTCACACGTAGATCCTGCCACGACGCTCGCTTGCGGCTGCACCAGCCATTGCTCCACCATTCAACATATACACGTATCCGGTTTGTGACTTAGAGTCATCAGATCTGAGTCGAAGCTAAGCGTCGGCGTAACCCTTCTGACGAGCTCTTCGTCTCCTCCATAAACGCGAAACATGTCCTTTGTCCTTTTCGGTGCTTCGGGATATTCTTGACCGTTGTCCGGTGTTCCTTGCGGGATTACTTTGGTATCTTGCAACCAAACTTACGGCAAGGTTTACATCGGTCAGTACACAAGCATGGCATACATAATAGATCCTATGGATGAAGCATAGGGGATGACACTCATCTCTTCTTTATCTTTTGCCATGGTCGGTGACTGAGCTGAGCTCAATTTTACACCTTGTAACATAGGCAAGAACCCCTTCTTGGACTGATCCATTTTGAACCTCTTCAAAATCTTATCAAGGTATGTGTTTTGTGAAAGACCTATGAGGCGTCTCGATCTATCTCTATAGATTTTGATGCCTAATATATAAGCAGCTTCTCCAAGGTCCTTCATTGAAAAACACTTGTTCAAGTAGGCCTTAATGCTGTCCAGGAGTTTCATATCATTTCCCATCAAGAGTATGTCATCTACATATAATAGGAGAAATGCTACGGAGCTCCCACTCACTTTCTTGTAAACGCAGGCTTCTCCATAAGTCTGCATAAACCCAAACGCTTTGATCATCTCATCAAAGCGAATGTTCCATCTCCGAGATGCTTGCACCAGCCCATAAATGGATCACTGGAGCTTGCATACTTTGTTAGCGTTCTGAGGATCGACAAAACCTTCCGGCTGCATCATATACAGCTCTTCCTTAAGATGTCCGTTAAGGAATGCCGTTTTGGCGTCCATCGCCATATCTCATAATCATAGTATGCGGCAATTGCTAACATGATTGGACGGACTTAAGCTTCGCCACGGAGAGAATGTCTCGTCAGTAGTCAATCCCTTGAACTTGTCGATAACCCTTAGCGACAAGTCGAGCTTTATAGATGGTAACATTTCCATCGCGTCCGTCTTCTTCTTAAAAATCCATTTGTTTTCTATCGCTCGCCGATCATCGGGCAAGTCTGTCAAAGTCCATACTTTGTTTTCATACATGGATTCTATCTCGGATTTCATGGCTTCAAGCCATTTGTTGGAATCGGGCCCGCCATTGCTTCTTCATGGTTCGAAGGTTCATTGTTGTCTAACAACATGATTTCCATGACAGGGTTGCCGTACCACTCAGTGCGGAGCGTGTCCTTGTGGACCTTCGAGGTTCAAGAGTAACTTGATCCAAGTACCTTGATCATCATCATTGTTTTCCTCTTGGTTGGTGTGGGCATCACGAGGCGGTTTCTGCGCTGCTCCACTTTCCCGTTCGAGAGGTAGTACTTCATCGAGTTCTACTTTCCTCCCACTTACTTCTTTCGAGAGAAACTCTTTTCGAAAGCATCCGTTCTTGGCAACAAAGATCTTGCCTTGGATCTTAAGTAGAAGGTATACCCGACAGTTTCCTTAGGGTATCCTATGAATACGCATTTTTCCGACTTGGGTTCGAGCTTTTCAGGTTGAAGTTTCTTGACATAAGCATCGCATCCCCAAACTTTTAGAAACGACAGCTTAGGTTTCTTCCCAAACCATAATTCATACGGTGTCGTCTCAACGGATTTAGGCGGTGCCCTATTTAAAGTGAATGTAGCTGTCTCTAGAGCGTATCCCCAAAATGATAGCGGTAAATCGGTAAGAGACATCATAGACCGCACCATATCCAATAGAGTGCGACACGACGTTCGGACACACCGTTTATTTGAGGTGTTCCAGCGGCGTGAGTTGTGAAACGATTCCACATTTTCTTAAGTGTGTACCAAATTCGTGACTTAAGTATTCTCCTCCACGATCGATCGAAGAATTTTATCTTTCGATCCGTGGATTCTCTACCTCACTCTGAAATTCCTTGAACTTTTCAAAGGTCTCGGACTTGTGTTTCATTAAGTAGACATACCCATATCTACTTAAGTCATCGGAGAGTGAGAACATAACGATATCCTCCATGAGCCTCAACGCTCATTGGACCGCACACATCGGTATGTATGATTTCCAACAAGTTGGTTGCTCGCTCCATTGTTCCGGAGAACGGAGTCTTGGTCATTTTGCCCAAGAGGCAAGGTTCGCATGTGTCAAATGATTCATAATCAAGAGACTCTAAAAGTCCATCAGCATGGAGCTTCTTCATGCGCTTGACACCAATGTGACCAAGGCGGCAGTGCCACAAGTATGTGGGACTATCGTTATCAACTTTACATATTTTGGCATCCACACTATGAACATGTGTAATATTACGCTCGAGATTCATTAAGAATAAACCATTGACCATCGGAGCATGACCATAAAACATATCTCTCATATAAATCGAACAACCATTATTCTCAGACTTAAATGAGTAGCCATCTCGTATTAAACGAGATCCAGATACAATGTTCATGCTCAAACATGGCACCAAATAACATTTATTAAGGTTCAAAACTAATCCTGTGGGTAAATGTAGAGGCAGCGTGCCGACGGCGATCACATCGACTACGGAACCATTCCCGACGCAAGATCGTCACCTCGTCCTTCGCGAGTCTCCGTTTATTCCGCAGCTCTGCTGTGAGTTACAAATATGAGCAACGGCACCGGTATCAAATACCGGGAGTTACTACGAGTCTTGGTAAGGTACACATCAATTACATGTATATCAAATATACCTTTGGTGTAGCGGCCTTCTTATCCGCTAAGTATTTGGGGCAGTTCCGCTTCGATTACCCTTCCCTTGCAATAAAAGCACTCGATCTCGGGCTTGGGTCCATTCTTTGACTTCTTCCCGCAACAAAGCTTGCGGGCGCGGCAACATCTTTGCCGTCCTTCTTGAAGTTCTTCTTACCCTTGCCCTTCTTGAACTTAGTGGTCTTATTGACCATCAACACTTGATGTTCTTTCTTGATTTCAGCCTCTGCTGACTTGAGCATCGAGAACACTTTGAGAATGGTCTTTACCATCCCGCATGTTGTAGTTCATCACAAAGCTCTTATAGCTTGGTGGGAGCGATGGAGGATTCTGTCAATGACCGCCTCATCCGGGAGGCTAATGTTCAATCGGGTCATACGGTTGTGCAACCAAGACATCTTGAGGATGTGTTCCTTGTGAACTGTTCTCCTCCATCTTACAAGCTGTAGAACTTGTCGGAGACATCATATCTCTCGACCGGGCATGAGCTTGGAAAACCAGTTTCAGCTCTTGAACATCTCATATGCTCCGTGATGCTCAAAACGCTTTTGGAGCCCGGTTCTAAGCTGTAAAGCATGCCGCCTTGAACGAGGGAGTAATCATCAAGACGAGATTGCCAAGCGTTCATAACGTCTTGGTTCTCTGGGGACGGAGCGTCACCTAGCGGTCCTTCTAGGACATATTGCTTTCGGCAGCTATGAGGATGATCCTCGGGTTAGGACCCGATCCGTATAGTTGCTGCCATCATCTTTCAGCTTGGTTTTCTCTAGGAGCGTTGAAGTTCATGTTGACATTAGCGTTGGCCATTGATCTACAAGACATATTTGCAAAGGTTTTAGACTAAGTTCATGATAATAAAGTTCTAATCAAATTATGAACTCCCACTTAGATTAGACATCCTCTAGTCATCTAAGTGTTACACGATCCGAGTCGACTAGCCGTGTCCGATCGTCACGTGAGACGGACTAGTCATCATCGGTGAACATCTTCATGTTGATCGTATCTTCCATACGACTCGTGTTCGACCTTTCGGTCTCCGTGTTCGAGGCCATGTGCGTACATGCTAGGCTCGTCAAGTTAACCCTAAGTGTTTTATTTGTGTAAAACTGTCTTACACCCGTTGTATGTGAACGTAAGGATCCATCACACCCGATCATCACGTGGTGCTTAGAAATGACGAACTGTAGCAACGGTGCACAGTTAGGGGAGAACACTTCTTGAAATTTTGTAAGGGATCATCTTATTTACTACCGTCGTCCTAAGTAAACAAGATGTAAAAGCATAATAAACATCACATGCAATTATATAGTTGTGACATGATATGGCCAATATCATAAAGCTCCATTGATCTCCATCTTGGGCTCCATGATCATCTTGTCACCGCTTGACACCATGATCTCCATCATCATGATCTCCATCATCGTGTCTTCATGAAGTTGTCACGCCAACGACTACTTCTACTTCTATGACTAACGCGTTTAGCAATGAAGTAAAGTAGTTTACATGGCGTTCTTCAATGACACGCAGGTCATACAAAAATTAAAGACAACTCCTATGGCTCCTGCCGGTTGTCATACTCATCGACATGCAAGTCGTGAATCCTATTACAAGAACATGATCTCATACATCACAATTCATCATTCATCACAACTTCGGCCATATCACATCACATGATCAATCGCTGCAAAAACAAGTTAGGCGTCCTCTAGTTGTTGTTGCATCTTTTACGTGGCTGCGATTGGGTTCTAGCAAGAACGTTTTCTTACCTACGAATCACCACAACGTGATTTTGTCAACTTCTATGTACCCTTCATAAGGGCCTTGTTCATCGAATCCGCTCCAACTAAAGTGGAGAGAGCAGACACCCGCCAGCCACCTTATGCAACTAGTGCATGTCATCGGTGGAACCGGTCTCACGAAGCGTGCGTGTAAGGTTGGTCCGGGCCTCTTCATCCCACAATACCGTTGAGCAAGAAAAGACTAGTAGAGGCAAGTAAGATGACAAGATCAGCGCCCACAACAAATTGTGTTCTACTCGTGCATTAGAGAACTACGCATAGACCTAGCTCGATACCCTTTGTTGGGGAGCGTTGCGAGAAAATCAAAATTTTTCCTACGGCTTCACCAAGATCCATCTATGAGTTCATCTAAGCAGCGAGTAGCGGAGAGAGTTTGCATCTACATACCACTTGTAGATCGCGTGCGGAAGCTTGCAAGGTGATGATGGAGTGGTACTCGAGCGTGATTCAGATCACCGATGTCCAAGTGCTGAGCAGGCAGCACCTCCGCGTTCAACACACGTGACGGGACGAGCGGCGTCTCCTCTGTCTTGATCCAGCAAGGAGGAAGGAGAGGTTGAGGAAGACAACTCCACCGGCAGACGACGCGGCGTGGTGATGGTGGAGAAGCGATCTCGGCGAGGCTTCGCCGAGCTCTTACGGAGGAGGAGATGTGTTGGGAGGGAGGGCTGCGCCTTGGGAATTGGTACAGCAGCCCCTTCCTCCCCCTTTATATAGGCACCACAGGGGGTATGCCCCTGAGATCCAATCTCCGGGGGGGCGGCCAAGGGGGTGGAGTGCCCCCAAGCCGGTGGGCGCCCCCCCCCTAGGGTTTCAACCCTAGGCGCAGGGGTGGGCCTAGGGGCGCACCAGCCCCTGTGGGCTGGTTCCTTCCCTTTCAGCCCATGGGGCCCACCGGGATAGGTGGCCCCACCGGTGGACCGGGACTCTTCCGGTGGTCCGTGACTTCACCGGAGACCCCGAAACTTTCCGATGGCGAAACACCACTTCCTATATATTATTCTTTACCTCCGGACCCTTCCGAACTCCTCGTGACGTCAGGGATCTCATCCGGACTCGAACAACATTCGGTAGTCACATACTTGACTTCCTACTAACCCTAAGCGTCACCGAACCTTAAGTGTGTAGACCCTACGGGTTCGGGAGACACGCAGAACATGACCGAGGCGACTCTCGGGCAATAACCAACAGCGGGTGCGGATACCCATGTTGGCTCCACATGCTCCTCGATGATTTCATCGGTTGAACCACGATGTCGAGGATTGATCAAACCACAGTATGCAATTCCCTTTGTCAATCGATGCGTTACTTGCCCGAGACTCGATCGTCGGTATCCCAATACCTTGTTCGGTCTCGTTACGCAAGTCACTTTACTCGCATCAGTAATGCATGATCCGTGGCCAACACCTTGGTCAACTTGAGCTCATTATGATGATGCATTACCGAGTGGGCCAGAGATACCTCTCCGTCATACGGAGTGACAAATCCCGATCTCGATCCATGTCAACCCGCAGATACTTTCGGAGATACCGTAATGCACCTTTATAGTCACCCGATTCGTTGTGACGTTTGATACACCCAAGGCACTCCTACGGTAACCGGAGTTACGATCTCATGGTCGAAGGAAGAGATACTTGACATTGGCAAAGCTTCTAGCAAACGAACTACGATCTTTTATGCTATGCTTAGGATTGGGTCTTGTCCATCACATCATTCTCCTAATGATGTGATCCCGTTATCAACGACATCCAATGTCCATAGTCAGAATCCATGACTATCTATTGATCTGTGAGCTAGTCAACTAGAGGCTCACTAGGACATTTGTGGTCTTCGTGTTCACCGTGTATTACGATTTCGGATAATACAGTTATAGCATGAACAAAAGACAATTATCATGAACATTGAAATATAATAATACTTTTATTATTGCCTCTAGGGCATATATCCAACACTTTGTTCTTCTCCAATGACTTCATAGAGAATAGTCTGGGCCCTGTTAGCTACTGCTTTAACAATAATCTTATAGAGCACCGGGCATAGCGCAATGGGCCTTTACTGTGAGATTTTCTGTGGGTGGTGGGCTTTGGGAATCAATGTTATCGTTGTATCGTTCAGTCTGAGAGGTAGCTCACCACCATTGAGGGAACCCAACACTGCCATCGTTACATCCTCACCAATGACCTTGTAGTGTCGTTGGTAGAAACCGGCTATGAAACCATCCACGCCCGGGGCCTTGGACGGCACCATGTCAAAAAGTGCCTTCCTAACATCTTTAGCCACAAAGTCCTTCTCAATGAACTCATTCATGGCCTCAGAGACACGAGGTTGTACACATTCTAGAAATTCATCCATTCGACAATACCCTTGCGATTGGTACAATGCCTGATAGAAACTCATTATTTCCTATTTTACCTCCCCTGGGTCGCTGCATATCTAGTCGTTAGCTCTCTTTAGAGATGTTATTCGGTTTATGTGCTTGCGATGGGCAGCCTGGGCCTGGAAGTATCCAATGTTCCTGTCACCGTCCTTAAGCCATGTCACACAGGATCGCTACTTAAGCCATATTTCCTCCTACCGAAGGGCTTCTCGTAACTATGATTCAACCGCTTTCTCTTCCTCCATTGGTCCGCGGCCCAACGAGGCACGTCGTAGACGATCAAGACGCTGCTGGAGCTTGCCTAGTTTTTCGCTAAGTTTCCAAACTCATGACGACCCCAGGAGCCCAAGTCATTCTAGACCACCGAGAGAGGACCGACAAGACCTTGCAGTCCACCTTGCCCAGCTCCTGTCCGCCACAGTCTCCTGACCAGTCATCATAGTCAGGATGAGATTGCCATACATTTTCATATCGGAAGGATCACTGTGCACGTGACCATCCAGGTTCCATAGTGGCCTTTAATTCCACGTGTACGAAGCAATCATCAGATTCAACACTGCTGATATGCTTGACACTTGAGAATTCAAACAAATCAAGAAAACTTTGTTTGACAAGAGCTCAATCCAATCTTGCCCTGACGTTCCGGTCTCCTTGTTGTTTATTGTCCCATGTGAAAGGGACTCCACGCCACCCCAGCTCCTAGAGTGCACAGTCCGCTGCCATATCCCGAAAAGCACGCATTTGCCCCTCCGGTCTTGAATTAATCCCAAACTGCTCGTCCGTCTGAAGAATTTCGTTGAAATCTCCCATGCATATCCATGCTTCATGCAGGACAGCAAATAAAGTGCGCATCAAGAGCCAGCTATGGTGTCTATTTTCCGCCCGTGGCTCGCCATAGAAGCCCGTGAAACGCCAAAATTTATTTCCTTGTCTCACGGTTACATCTATGGGAAGCACTATACTTTTGCAGATTTACATTGACATCAGTTGACCAAAAGAGGCAATGCCTCCACTAAGCACGTCGCTATCGACGGCAAAACAGCCTGAAAAACCTAGTGTATGCTTCAGATCTTCAACTCTCTTGCCCCTGATCTTCATCTCCATGACAAATAATAGGGCGGCCCCTTCTTGCTTCATATGGTTGTGAAGCTATCAAACTGTCCACGGGTTCCCAAGCCCCGATAGTTCCAAGACAAGGTACTCATTGGTTCGGGCAAGGCTGACTAGTAGCCGCTGCCGAAGATTCAGATGATGGGGGCTGGGCTTCTTTTTCTTTTGTTCCCTCTCGGGAAAGCCCTCCTTGAGGTCCCCCGTTTATGACTGTTACAGTGGGCGTCACCGCCCTGACGTCTTGATCCATGTGTGCCTCCCCATGTTCAGTAATGGCAAGCTGTGTGGGTAGCACCTTGCGGTAGACTTGAGTGGACGAGGCCCACTTTGCACTTATTCTGCTGGTTATTCTTAACCGGGGAGTTAACCTCCGTACCTCTCTGCTACTTGGTGTTGGACGAACGCGACTCACGTGTGTTGTGCTGTGAGTTTGTTTTCTCCTTTGTCGTATGCTCTCCCAAATTTGCTTTCTTTCTGTCATCTGGCGCCCGGAGGCTAGGTTTGAAGGGTAGATCTCGCTTCTCATCTCGAGTCCTTGGTGTAAGAAAAATAAATCTGAGTGTCCCAAGCGGCCACAAGAGAAGCAGAAGTGTGGGATATTTTCATATTGAGTGTCATAGCAGTCCGTTCTTTGCCCCTTGGCCGACTCAATCAAGATCCATCTACGTAGGGGTTTTTGCACTGCAATGGTGACTCGAGCTCTAAGAAATCCCCCACGGGAGAAATCCCCACCACGGTGGCCTTATGATCAATTTGTTTCGCAATGGCCAAGCCCATGTATTATTCTTCAGGTTGTAAGGGAGATTTACAACCCTAGCCCACACCATCAGCCGATCAAATTTGAGATCTGATGGTTGCATGTGTGATTCGATGTCCTCAAGAATCACTGTGTGTTTGTTGATGCGCCATGTGGATCCCTCCCAGATGTGATCCCGATCTCTCTTGGATTCAAACTCCTCAGCGAACATATTTTTCCCTAATGGCCGAAAAGCCATGCCCCTAGGGTTACCCCATGCTGGACGAAGGGCGTTGGATATGGTCTAGATGTGGAATAGATTCTGGTACATGACCTTGCCTACCAGTAGCCACTTGGGTGCTGCACCGTCGTCCGTGTCGTCGATCACCAGAGGCATTGCCTCCTCTTCGGAGATGTCGAGCTTGCCGAGTGCCTCTTCCATCTACGCCCGAGCCGAGAGAGAGAGAGAGAGAGAGAGAGAGAGAGACTTCCTTGCTTCCCTTCACCCGCACCTGTTGTCGCCATCATCGACGGGATCACGCAAGCGCCCTGTCGATGAGATCAGCGGGCGCCGTCAGAGTCGCCTAGCCCTAGTCGTCGTAAGGGTTTAGGGATTCGGGAGAAGTTCTCTTTTTTCGAAAAGGGGGGATTCCCCGGCCTCTGCATCAGAAAGATGCATACGGCCATCTTATTAACCAAATAAAGCAGTGCCAACATGGTTCCAAGGTCTCCAAAAGTAATAACGAAGCAAAGAAAGCTCACACAGAGCCAAAAAGGGCTAGAAACACCCACTAGCCATGAAAAGACGCCACAACCGGCTGGCTAAAACTAGATAGGTAAACTACATGCCTATCCTATTACATGACCGCCATCCAAACCGGTTGAGGATATCCCGAGCTACCATCTCCCAGCGGAAAGACCCAGTAACCAAATGCTCCCTCGCCTCCGTCCAGTGAGTAGCGACCACGAACGGATCAGTGCCGTTGTTCAGAATATAACCTGCAAAAAATCAATACATGTTATTTTGTTAAAAACCAAATCATTTCTGCAAGTATAGATAGTCCACAGCAAGGCACAAACTCCAACCCTAATGTGTCTCGCTAAGTCAGGCTCAATCCCATTAAGCCATGTCCCAAATAATGCATTAACAGAATTTGATGGATTGATATTAAAAGCAATGTGGACCGTCTGCCAAAGTACTTTGGCCAACGGGCAATCCAAAAAAGGTGTTTGATTGTCTCCCCCGATCACAGAAACTACACCTAGTAGGTCCTGTCCAATTATGCTTTATCAAGTTGTCCTTGGTTAAAATAACTTGTTTATGGACAAACCACATAAACACTTTTATTTTCAAAAGAACTTTGACATCCCAAACATGCTTGGAAGTAGGAATGGAGTTCGAATTAATAACATTAGTATACATTGATTTAACAGTGAATACTCCAGACTTAGTCAATTTCCAGCGTAATTCATCGGGTTGTTGAGAAAGCTGGACCTCCATCAGTCTCCTAACTAGATGGAGCCATTCTTCCCAACGATTGCCCGCTAGCGTCCGTCAGAACTGAATATTAAGGGGGATAGATTGAAATACCGATGCGACGAACACTTCACATCGTTGAACAATACGGTACAAAGACGGATATTGGATGGCCAAAGGTGTCTCGCCGAGCCAAGTATCCTCCCAGAAACGTGTACTAGTGCTGTTTCCAATAACAAACTTCATCCTATTAAACAAAGATTGTTTGACTTTCATCAGACCTTTCCAGAAAGGTGAATCGGTCGGCCTGACTGTAACCCGGGACAAAGTTTTTGTCTGGAGGTACTTGGTACGAAGGATTTGAGCCCACATGGCATCATTCTCCGTTGAGAGCTTCCACAGCCACTTGCTAAGAAGGCATCTATTCTTAACTTCTAGATTCTCAATACCGAGACCCCTTGGTCTTTTGGTCTACAGATGATATCCCATTTAGCAAGCCGATATTTTCGTTTAAGCTCATCACCTTGCCAAAAGAAACGCGATCGATAGAAGTCCAGTATCTTCCTAACACCAACTGGGACCTCAAAGAACGATAGGAGAAACATAGGCATACTCGTGAGCACCGAGTTAATCAGGATTAATCGGCCTCCATATGACATGAGCTTACCCTTCCAACAACTCAGTTTCTTCTCAAATCGATCCTCGATGCACTTCCACTCCTTGTTTGCTAGCCTACGATGGTGGATTGGAATACCCAGGTAAGAGAAGGGTAACTCTCCCAACTCACACCCAAACAATTGCCTATAAGCCTCCTGTTCGTCTTTGGCTCTACCAAAGCAGAGCAGCTCGCTCTTACGAAAGTTAATCTTTAACCCGGTCAATTGTTCAAATAGGCATAACACCAGCTTCATATTTCTCGCCTTGGCCAAGTCATGCTCCATAAAGATAATTGTATCATCAGCGTACTGAAGGATGGATAGACCTCCATCAACAAGATGAGGTACCAATCCACCTACTTGACCATTTTCCTTAGCCCTTCCTATCAAAATTGCTAACATATCCACCACAATGTTAAACAAGATAGGGGACATCGAATCTCCTTGTCTTAGGCCTTTATGTGTCTGGAAGTAATGACCTATGTCATCATTAACTTTAATTCCCACACTACCTTTTTGCGTAAATGATTCAACCTGTCGGAGCCAGGCTTCATCAAAACCTTTCATACGCAATGACTGTTGGAGGAAGGGCCATTTGACCTTATCGTACGCTTTCTCGAAATCCACCTTAAAAATTACTCCATCTAATTTTTTGGAATGGATTTCATGGAGCGTTTCATGCAGGACGACCACCCCTTCAAGGATATTTCTGTCCGGCATGAAAGTAGTTTGGGACTGTTGCACCACGGAATGCGCAATCTGTGTGAGCCTATTAGTCCCTACCTTAGTGACAATTTTGAAACTAACATTGAGGAGGCAGATCGGCCTGAATTGCTCAATTCGCACAACATCCGTTTTCTTAGGAAGCAGTGTGATAGTTCCAAAATTCAAGTGAAATAACTGAAGCTGTCCAGAGAACAGATCATGGAACATAGGTAGCAAATCCCCCTTAATAATGTGCCAGCACTTTTTATAGAACTCGGCCGGGAATCCATCCGGTCCGGGAGCCTTATTGTTTTTCATCTATGCAATAGCATCAAACACCTCCTTCTCTGAGAATGGGGCAACCAGAATATCATTATCGGCAGCCGATAGCTGAGGCACATCCTCAGTCCTGGACTTGTCGAGGGACACACAATTATCCTCCGGAGGTCCAAATAACTTCTTATAATACTCGGTAATATAAGTTTTTAGGTTATCCTGTCCTAAAATAGTGCCCTCATCTTGTTCAAGCTGAAAGATACGCTTCTTTCTGTGCTTACCATTAGCTATCAAATGAAAGAATTGAGTATTCGCGTCCCCTTGAACCACTTTGCAGACTTTAGCACGCAAAGCCCACTTCAATTCTTCTTCGCGGAGCAGTTCTTTCAACCTCTTCTCCGCCTCAGTTTTAACCTGAAGCTCAGCTGGCAGTAAAATAGTGGATTCGGCCTTTATGTCCAGGGTCTGTATAAGAGAAAGGAGTCTATCCTTTTCAACCTTATACACACCACTGAGGTGCTTAGCCCAACCCCGTAAGAAACTTCTCAAATGCCTAATCTTATTCTGCCAACGCTCGATCGCAGTCGTGCCTCCTGCACCTCTATCCCATTCCCTGGCAATCAAGTCCATGAACCCCTCGCGTTCAAACCAAGTCATCTCAAAAGAAAATGTGTTCTTGTTACCCACGTGGTTCGGCTCCCCTGAGTCCACGAACAAGGGTGTGTGATCGGATATTCCCCTGGAGAGAGCTTGCACCGTAACCAGAGGGAACTTTTGTTCCCACTCCACACTCGCAAGAACTCGATCAAGTTTTTCATAAGTTGGGTTTGGCAGAGCATTAGCCCACGTAAACTTTCTACCAGAAAGCTCTATGTCCCTGAGATCCAAGCTTTCAATAACGGTATTGAACATAAACGACCATCTGCCGTCAAAGTTATCATTGTTCTTCTCCTCTCTCCTCCTGATGATATTGAAATCACCTCCAACTAAAATTGGAAGCTGTTCTGACAAACAGATTCGAACAAGGTCCGCCAGAAACTCCGGTTTAAGCTCGGGCTGTGCGGCACCATAAACCGCCACCAAAGCCCAGTTAAAACTATCTATCTTAGACCTGACTCGAAACTTCACCGCGAAGTCACCCATCACTACACTTCGGACTTCAAGCGAATCGCATCTCACACCGAGTAAGATACCACCCGATCTTCCTCGCGGAGGGAGGCAATGCCAATCGAAATCAATACCACCCACAAGAGAAGAAAGAAACTGGGGCACAAAGTTTTCTCTACCAGTCTCCGATAGAGCAACAAAATCTAACTTCTGCTCTAAAGCTGCCTCAGCAAGGAACCTTCTTTTAGCCAAGTCCTTCAGACCTCTGCTATTCCAAAAGATTCCTCTTATATTTCATCATGGAATTTTTTAGTGATTCGAATCCTAGCACTCCTACGAACTGCGGAATCAGGATAGATCTTCCGTTTCCACTTACATTTTGGTTTACTAGGCTCTGACACGCGGTCCTCATAACCGGGTTCACTTATGCTACCAGCATCATTCTCTAGGGGTACATCATCGTCCTCAGACTCATGATTTGGAGGTGCTAGATCCGCACACAAATTATCGAGCACTCTAACCCCTAACGCATCAATCTCATCATCATTCATTGGTTTAACCGCTGCAAGATTACGAATACTCTCTAAGACACGTTCCGCCTCCAAATCTAACAGATCATTGACCGAATTAGTAATCTCATTAGCCGTGGCACCTAGTGAAACTCCTAGTTGGTTTGCATTATTTATAATCTCCTCATTAGAAAAATGCAATAAAGAGTTAGATATGTTGACGGACATACCAGAAGATAATGCAGCCTCCTGAAGCTTGGCCGCCCTCATAGCGCACCGATGCTGCATATCATCCACCTCCGGGAGCTCGTGGATGCGAGCACTCATCTGTCTCCCCGTCGAGACGGGGTCCGGGAGCCCACCAAAAGCAACAACCTCCTCCCTAGTAAATCCTGGCGCTGAGTCCCTCAAAGGGTCAACCGAGGTTACCAGAGAAGGCGACTGCGGGCTCCCAAGCCCCTCAGACAGGTGCCCCATGCCGGGGTCCACGGCCACCGGTGCTACCGGAGAGGGTATGACGGGGGCCGCCTGCCCGCGCCCTCCTCCCGCCCCACCCGCCGGTGCAGACGGAAGAGACGTCGGCGAAGGAGAGGCGGTCCTCCAGACCGCCGGGGAAGAAGGGTGAGCCAGGGCCTCCTGCCCCAGCCCTCCCCCCAACGCAGCAGATGGCGAACACGAGCACCGCCGCTTTGTGTCAGCCCCGCTTGGATGGCCGATTTTGCTTTTCGCGTGTACTAAGATACGGTTCTTAGTAGCCACTAGCGAAATCCCACCGGATAAAATAAGGAGCCCTATAGACGATTATTTCTTTATGAGTGTAAACGGAGAAAATTGAACGTTTTGGAAGTGCGTTTTTCCAGCTGGAGGGGAAAACCATTTGGAACCACATTTTACGTTGGTTTTGGCCTAAAATCGCCATCCAAGCGGATCCTTATTGTAAGATGAAGTTCCTATGTACTTACTCAGTGGTATAACCACATTTTATTCTGAAGTAACGTGATCATGACCTAAAACATATGCACGGAAGAATGCAATTGTGATGATAAGTGATTAAGAAAAACATAGTACTTAAGAGCAGAGGTAGTTTCAAAGCTACATAACCTTTGGATACATTCTTTGATGATCGTTTTTTGGTTGTAGAAGTAAATAATGTTGTGCCCCTAAAAAAGAATATTGGGAAAAGGGAGGCATGATCCGAAAAGTGACTGCAGAGGCCGAGCACCATTGAGCTCTTTATTTATTTTTCAGCGAAAATACTTTTTCCATACCTTAAAAAATCTTTAAAAAAGTATACATGTACAGAATTTCATGAACATATATATGCATATGTAATGTACACAAAAAAGACAAATACACATATTAAAATGGAATTTTTCTTTGTTGTATTTGATTTAGATATTTGTTTTTTTCGTGTAGCATGCAAATAATCAAATTAGTTGATCAAATTTTACATATTTGAATAATATAGATATGTATTTGTCGGGACATTTTTTGGAACTTCCATTTTTTTAAGTGCTTCATGGAGCTCAGTCTTTGCAACGCCATTCTCGGTGTCCATTTTTTCTCACTTCTTGCCCGGCCAGCGGCGTCTTCCCGACGCGACGCGACGCGACTAGGTCAAGTGGCGCGCGACTTGCATGCGTCCAATGGATACCCGGTCCGATGCGATGCGCCCCATGGAGGCGTGGCGTGTTTATTGTCACACAAGGTAGTGGGATTGTGTAAACTCGGCATGCACAAAGGTATTCGTCGCCATCGCGTGTTGCTGGACTACCTGTCGATGAGTATGTGTGACAAACATACAGAGCATCTATCTACGTATTCGGAGGAATAACCACATCTTTATAGTAGACTATCGTGATCATGGCATAATGAACTACACGCAGATGATCGGAACATAGAGTACTTACTTTTCGAAAAGGATCATATCCATTATGAAATTTCACCGAAAGTTCCAAGCATCTCAAATATAATAATGTTAATAAAAATTACAACGAGATTTCCAGACCGCCGAACGACCAATAACAAAACGAGCCGTCAACGCACCGCTGTCGCCACTCCTCTCCTGGAGCAGGCTTGACCTTGTCGATGATGGCCAAAAATTCTTTATGCACGTGTCCTTAGATCAACGACCTAGAGCCGCAATCGCCGTCGTTGAACCCTTGCATAGATATAAAACATCTGACACCAAATCTCATCACATGACAAGAAACTCCAACCTCAAGGCCCTAGGGAGATGACATGAATCTATGTTAGAGTTCCGTCGAGTACGTCCAAACGGACGAACTGGCGTAGCATCGAAACTCGAAAGACAAACTCAAAGAAAAAGCGTCACTATCCACCCGAGCACCGCACCTGCGAGGACTAAAAATCCTAACCTAAACTACTAACCAGAGTGGAGGCACTGGGATTCTACTACCCGCCACTTGGCGGCAGGTTGAGGAAAGGAACCCTTGGGCTTGTCGATGAAGTCCGGACTACCAAGTTTGCCCTAGCTGCCTAGGATTAAAGGATTAAACGAGAGAAAGTCCTGTAGCCCATCATAATAGAATCCTTGTGATTTTTCCCTCACCAGTGTTCTAGTTTTGAACACTGTAATGGAGAAGCGAGTAAGGTCGCTCATGAACTTGCTAGTTTGGCTAGATTTTTCTTCTCTAAGGATTTGTTCGAGGAGCCTTTAAGCAAGATTGCATCTCTTCTATGGGTGTTTTTTTACGAGTACACGAGGCGTACACAAACTACCCCCACGTTGCTCCGCTCGGGGCGACACGGAGGCGACGAAACCATAGCCACCGGTCCTCCTTTTCCGACCCTCCCCCCTCGTCGCCGCCCAAGGAGGCCTCTGGCGAAGCCCGCGTGGTCGCCCAGGACGGCGGCGGCGAGGATCTGGCTGCTTCACTTAGCGCGAAGGGCTTAGGGCGCCGAGGCGGCGGCCTCGTGTGCTGCGGCGGTGCCGTTTTCTGCGGCGAGCAGCATTGTGGGTTTGCCCCCGTCTCCTCGGTCACGAGGGCGGCTAGTGACGGTGGGCTCTGTCGCAGGTGGCAGCGGGGGGCCGGCCTCCTTCCTCAGATCTGAAGGCTGCTTCCCTTCCCCTCCCAGCGCTCCTGCCCGCCTGATCTGGTCGCTGGTGGCCTCTGGACACCGGATCCATTGAAGGTGGGATGCCTGGAGTTGCGGAATTGGACAGGGAGAAATCCTTGGCTGGTTCTCCGGCCACGGCGGTGGCGACACCGCAGGTGCCGTTCTTCTCCTCAGAGTCGTCGTCGAGGTTTGTTCCCTCTCCCTCCTGCTCCATTACCCGGGTGAAAACCCTAGTCTTGTCAAGACTGGACGGCAACAGCGCAACATGCATCGACACCTTCTTGAATGTGCCATCTTGGGTATGATAGGAGAGTGCAGAGGTGTTGCGAGGTGGTTGTTGGGTTGGCTACATCATCAGCGAGGGAGGTGTACACGAACTCGAGGGACCAATGGACGACATGATTGGTGGAGTGGTGCTTCATCTGACACATTGATGGCGGCGGATCTCGGCGGTGTGGGGCAGTGGAGATCCGGCGTTCGATGCGTGGAGATGGACTCGTGCAGGAGGAGGACGCTATCTGGCTGCATGGTGGCGTCGATGGTAGAGAGGCCTAGCAAGGTTGATGCGTTAGTATCTGCTCTGAAGATGGCTTGGTGGAAGACGGTGGCGACGACACGAGAGAGTGCCTCAGACCGGTTTGTGTCCCAAACCCGGTATGTGGCTTGTTTGGGGCCTCCGGCTTTTGATGTTAGGCTTAGGTGCGATGTCTATTTGGTATTAGGCTCGGACATTTGGCACCCCGTCATCAAGGGGTTAGGAGTAGCGACATGTGTGTTGCCAAGATGGTGACTTCAGGCTAACTGATGTATTACTTTGTAAGGTCTCCATGAATAATTAATAAAATGGCTGCATGCATCGTTCAGATGCAGAGGACGGGGTATATCCTCCTTTTCCAAAAAAAGACGATGTAATTGTTATTTCAAATTAATAATGCATGTTAAAAGCAGAATCTCAGTGTAAACCAACGTTAATTTTGAACTATATGTGGGGACATGGCGATGGCACGGAGGGCTTGTAGGAGAGAGGGCATGTTAATCAACCCAACCAAAAAGATTTGGCGGGATCCGACAGCAACGGCGCAGGACACGACGGGCGCGGGCGGCACTTCGTGAGGCTGGCCCTAGTGGGTGTGGGGCTCCCTGAAGGAAATATGCCCTAGAGGCAATAATAAAGTTATTATTTATTTCCTTAATTCATGATAAATATTTATTATTCATGCTAGAATTGTATTAACCAGAAACTTAGTACATGTGTGAATACATAGAAAAAACATATAGTCCCTAGTATGCCTCTACTTGACTGGCTCGTTAATTAAAAATGGTTATGTTTCCTAACCATAGACATGTGTTACCATTTAATGAACGGGATCACATCATTAGGAGAATGATGTGATGGACATGACCCATCTGTTAGCTTAGCATTATAATCGTGTTAGTTTCATTGCTACTGCTTTCTTCATGACTTATACAGTTCCTCAGACTATGAGATTATACAACTCCCGAATACTAGAGGAACACTTTGTGTGCTACCAAATGTAAAAACGTAAATGGGCGATTATAAAGGTGCTCGGCAGGTGTCTCTGAAAGTGTTTGTTGGGTTGTCATAGATCGAGATTAGGATTTGTCACTCCGTGTTTCAGAGAGGTATCTCTGGGCCCTCTCGGTAATACTCATCACTATAAGCCTTGCAAGCATTGTGAACAATGAGTTAGTTGCGGGATGAAGTATTACGGAACGAGTAAAGAGACTTGCCGGTAATGAGATTGAACTAGGTATTGAGATACCAACGATCGAATCTCGGGCAAGCAATATACCGATGACAAAGGGAACAACGTATGTTGTTATGCAGTTTGATCGATAAAGAACTTCATAGAATATGTAGGAACCAATATGAGCATCTAGGTTCCGCTATTGGTTATTGACCGGAGACATGTCTCAGTCATGTCTACATAGTTCTCGAACCCATAGGGTTCGCACGCTTAACGTTCGATGACGATTGATATTATGAGTTTATGTGATATGTTGTACCGAAGATTGCTCGGAGTCTCGGATGTGATCACGGACATGACGAGGAGTCTCGAAATGGTCGAGACATAAAGATTGATATATTGGATGACTATATTCGGACACCGGAAGTGTTCCGGAGAAGTTTCGGATAAAACCGGAGTGCCGGAGGGTTACCGGAACCCCCCGGGGAACTAATGGGCCTCGATGGGCCGTAGTGGAGAGAGGGAGGGGCCGGCCAGGGCAGGCCGCATGCCCCCTCCCCTGAGTCCGGATAGGACAAGGAAGGGGGGCGACGCCCCCCTTGCCTTCTCTCTCTCCCTCTCCTTCCTTCCCCCTCTCTTCCCCTTATTGGAAACCTACTAGGAATAGGATTCCTAGTAGGAATCCTACTTGGGGCGTGCCCTTGTTGCTGGCCGGCCTCCCCCCTTGCTCCTTTATATACGGGGGCATGGGGGCACCCTAGAACACACAAGTTGACAATTATTTCAGCCGTGTGTGGTGCCCCCCTCCAAAGTTACACACCTCGGTTATATCGTCATAGTGCTTAGGAGAAGCCCTGCGTCAGTAACTTCATCATCACCATCACCACGCCGTCGTGCTGACAAAACTCTTCATCAGCCTCAACTAGATCAAGAGTATGAGGGACATCATCGAGCTAAACGTGTGCTGAACGTGGAGGTGCCGTACGTTCGGTGCTTGGATCGGTTGGATCGCGAAGACGTTCGAGTACATCAACCGTGTTAACTAAACGCTTCCGCTTTCGGTCTACGAGGGTACGTGGACACACTCTCCCCTCTCGTTGCTATGCATCACGTAGATAGATCTTGCATGATCTTAAGAAATTTTTGAAATTACCGCGTTCCCCAACAGTGATATCAGAGCCAGGTCTATGTGTAGATGTTATATGCACGAGTAGAACACAAAGAGTTGTGGGCGATAATAGTCATACTGCTTACCAGTATGTCATACTTTGATTCGGCGGTATTGTTGGATGAAGCGACTCAGACCGACATTACGCTTACGCTTACGCGAGACTGGTTCTACCGATGTGCTTTGCACAATGGTGGCTGGTGAGTGTCTATTTCTCCAACTTTAGTTGAATCGAGTGTCGTTACGCCCGGTCCTTGTTGAAGGTTAAAACATCACACTTGACAAAAAATCATTGTGGTTTTGATGCGTACATAAGAACGGTTCTTGCTAGAAGCCCGTAGCAGCCACGTAAAACTTGCAACAACCAAGTAGAGGACGTCTAACTTGTTTTTGCGGGGCTTGCTGTGATGTGATATGGTCAAGCATGATGTGACATAAATTGTTGTATGAGATGATCATGTTTTGCGACAAAGTTATCGGCAACTGGCAGGAGCCATATGGTTGTTGCGTTATTGTATGCAATGCAATCACCATGTAATTGTTATACTTTATCACTAAGTGGTAGCGATAGTCGTAGTAACAATAGGGGGCGAGACGACAATGATGCTACAATGGGGATCAAGGTGTCGCGCCGGTGATGTTGGAGATCATGATGATGCTTCAGTGATGGAGATCATGAGCACAAGATGATGATGACCATATCATGTCACATATTTTGATTGCATGTGATGTTTATCCTTTATGCATCTTATTTTGCTTAGAACGTCGATAGCATTATAAGATGATGCCTTAGTATATTTCAAGGTACAAGTGTTCTCCCTGAGTATGCACCATTGCTACAGTTCGTCGTGCCGAGACACCACGTGATGATCGGGTGTTATAAGCTCTACATTCACATACAACGGGTGCAAGCCAGTTTTGCACACGCAGAATACTCGGGTTAAACTTGACGAGCCTAACAAATGCAGATATGGCCTCAGAACACTGAGACCGAAAGGTCGAGCGTGAATCATATTGTAGATATGATCAATATAGTGATGTTCACCATTGAAAACTACTCCATCTCATGTGATGATCGGACATGGTTTAGTTGATTTGGATCACATGATCACTTAGATGATTAGAGGGATGTCTATCTCAGTGGGAGTTATTAAGTAATACGATTAATTGAACTTTAATTTATCATGAACTTAGTACCTGATAGTATTTTACATGTCTATGTTGTTGCAGATCAATGGCCCGTGCTATCATTCCTTTGAATTTTAATGCGTTCCTAGAGAATGTTAAGTCGAAAGATTATGGCAGCAACTACACGGACTTGGTCTGTAACTTGAGGATTATCCTCATTGCTGCACAGAAGAATTACATCCTGGAAGCACCTCTAGGTGCCAGGCCTGCTGTAGATGCTACTGATGACATTAAGAACGTCTGGCAGAGCAAAGCTTATGACTACTCGATAGTTCAGTGTGCCATGCTTTACGACTTAGTATCGGGACTTCAAAGATGTTTTGAACGTCATGGAGCATATGAGATGTTCCAAGAGTCACTACAAAAAAATACACATCCGTGACATTTTGGGCCGAACGAAACTTTTTTCTGTCATACATATGACACTTCTATGACGATAATTGTGACAAAACCAGGTATCATCATAGTTGTGGTGGGCTCCTACTTCTATGACAAAAAATCATGACAGAAAATGGGCTTTTCGTCCTGGGCGGGCCAGAAACACAGTTGCAAGACATTCTTTGGGCCATCCACGACAGAAATAACCATGGTAGAAGCGAGGGCGAGGAAAATTTCGGGAGTTCCTTGATTCTACGGTGGACGGTCGGGGTCGAAGCGAAGCGCTGCGTTCTCTCGACACGTCTGGCGTGTGTAGGCGTTGGCTCTAACTGAACTTGAGCGAGGCGTTGGGCTCTAACTAAACCCGAGCGATTGCACTATAGGCTACGCGTTACTGAACCCGGCGATCGATCGATGATCGTTAATCGAACCCGATCGGCGATTCCTTCACTCTCGCCGCTAATCAAGCCGATCGATTGGATGAGCGATGGCGTTGCGGGGGTTGGATGAACAAAGTGGCGGTGGGGGTGGATCACGAGGACCCGTGGCGTTGCCTCTGGATGAACAGGGCGACCCGTGGAGGGCTGGATGAGCGAGAGCGATGAAGGGGTGCCGTGGAGGGTGGTTGAATAGTAGCGATTGGGTAGCACGCGGTAGAGGCGGATGAACAGGAGCCCGTGGAGGCCGGAGGAGGTCAGCGGTAGCCCATGGAGGTGGAGGAGGTCGACGGTGGAGATGAACAAGATATCCGTGGAGTCCGTTTGTGATGTACGCCACACCCTTCCCGATGAATAGGACCCCCGTTTCGACCGTAGCGCTCCAACACAAGTCTGTTTCGTCCGTTTTGCGGTACGCCACACCCCTCCCGATCAACAGGACCCCCGTTTCGACCGTAGCGCTCCAACACAAGTCCGTTTCATCCGTTTTGTGATACGCCACACCCCTCCCGATCAATAGGACCCCCGTTTCGACCGTAAGAGGTCCGTTTCCTCCGTTTTGCGGTATGCCAGACCCCTCCCGATGAACAGGATCCCGTTTCGAACGTGGCCGGTCGAACACAAGGCCGTTTCCTCCGTTCTGCGGTACGCCAGGCCTCGTTTCCATTGCCTGTTCCGTCCAAGCCCTCCCGATGAACACGACGACGCATTCCGTTCCGACCCAGCCGGTTGGCTCCCCATGAACACGACGACGACGTTGTTTCTCCGTTCCGACCCAGCCATGTACACGAGCCCTGGCCGTATGTATGCGCGAGTAGGCGTTCGAGACCCTGCCCGTATGTACGTACGTGGCTGTATTTTCTTTCTTGCACCCTGACCATTGTACGTACGTGTACATGCTATGTGCGCGCCTCTACTACGACACGTGCGTGCCTATACTACAACACGTGCGCGCCTCTACATCCACCAGTATGTACGTACACTTTCGCGACCAGAATGAGAATGCTACATACGCTTCGACCAGGTGGGTCCCGACTGTCAGGCACTTACTTGCGTGCGAATATGTAGCTGGTGGGTCCCAGCAGTCAGGGGGGCAAATCGTTTTTTTTGCCCGGACGCACTTCCTTGCGTGCGAAGGTGTAGCTGGTGGGTCTCAGCAGTCAGGGGGCGAATCGTTTTTTTTCCTGGACGCACTTCCTTGCGTGCGAAGATGTAGCTGGTGGGTCCCAGCAGTCAGGGGGTGAATCGTTTTTTTGGACGCACTTCCTTGCATGCGAAGATGTAGCTGGTGGGTCCCAACAGTCAGGGGGCGAATCATTTTTTTTCACGAAATACGGTGGCCCGTCCGGTGGGTCCCCGCTGTCAGGTGGAGGAATAATTATTTTGCGCGTAATAAGTAGGCACTTCCTTGCGGCTGTCGTGGACCCAGCTGTCAGCCTCTCCACTTACAGTCCACGTCCGATGGAAGTCGTTCCTTGACCACGTTGACAACGCCGCGCCGAGAGCACCACGGCGGTGGACAACGGCGAGGCCTAGGAAGGGGACGACGCGGAGTCGGGGAAGACGCGGCAGTGGATACACATGCGGAGAGGAGTACGAGGGTTCATTGGTTGGCGGCACGCCGCCGCCGCAGAATAACAGGGGTGTGGGTGAGTGGAAGGATGGCACGGCGGTGGGAGTAGTAGGGGCGTTGAGGCCTCATGGCGGCAAAGACCCCGCCACGAGAGGCAGGAGCAGGCGGCATGATCGGCGCTGCTTTGGACGGCTGGAGCAAGAAGACCAGAGGTTGAAGAAGCACGACGGCCGTTGGATGGACATCGTACGATCACTGCAGCTAGAATCGTTTATATTGACTAAGTTGACAAAGCCCTTGGTACGTCAACTTAGTAGGCCCACAGGTCAGCTTCCGAAATGGTGCGCCCCAGATGTCAGGGGGAGGAATCATTTTTTGGGCGGGTGAAGCTAGAATATCCGAGATTGAAGAAGAAGCACGACATCTTCTTCAAAGACATCCAACAGCCACTTCTGCTAGAACCGTGTGTTGACTATAAGTTGACAAAGCCTTGCATACGCGTCAACTCTCTTTTTTTAGGGGACGCGTCAACTTAGTAAGGCCAGAAGTGTGTGTCAGAGAACTTATAGCCCATTTGAGATTTGTAAGAATGTGCAGCCCATTTTTGAATTCTAATAGAATTTACTACAGCCCATTTACAGTTTGTTAAAAGTACATCCCATTTCAACCAACCGTTCAAAACAGAATTCAATAAAATTTCCCACATTTTGATGGGATCCGAAATATTTCTATCCCGAAATTTCTAGTCAGATTAAATACAATTTCACTATAAATTTATATTACGTAAAAATCCAACAAAACAATGCGCTCCAACAATTAATGAAATTAAAATTTTCAATATCCAAAAATAATATTTTATAAAGTAATTACGTGTTTGGTGCATTTTTTATAGTTACTGGCCAGTTTTTATAATTACATCCCATTTATTATTTCATAAAGCGTATTTTCTTGTTAAGCCTAATGCATCCCTCCTAGGAAAGATTTGCAGCCCATCGGGGCGGAGAATAACAACTTGACCTTGTCTGGTTATTCCTTAAAAAAAGTATAGCTGGGCTAGCCATTTTCAGCTTGAAAAAAATTAATATCTAGGCTGGATATCCGCTCGAGCTAGACAGGCCACAACGCCTTGATTAATACTGCAGCGATGTTTTCGTTGTTGTTAGGAGGAGAAAAATTAATATCTGGGCTAAACATCGAAAAACTCTACAGTGCTCACACCTCAAAAACACAAATACTGCTTGAGCTGCTTGGTCCCAGCTGTCGGCCGCTTCTTGTGCAATTCTCTCGTTTATTGACTACTCCCTCCTTTTCGATTTATAGTGCTCAATACAAAAATCTCACCAATCAAGGTAGATGGCGAGTGGTGGAATACCTTTTGTAGTTTTGCAAAAGCACCTAATTAATGCTCTTATAATCCTCAAAAAATTATGTTTATCAATGCATTAATTGCAATGCATGCATGCATAAAGTACATGCATTGGTCAATTTTCTCTTAATACTTGCATGTAATGATTTAATGCACCTTGGAATCTGAACATGTGATGAAAAACTTCCAAATTGAGCCTTATAAAATGGAAAACCTAAAATTTTGAGACAAGCCCTATAAACCGGAAAGGAGGGCGTACAAAGATTGACAATGGTGTTGGACCGTGATGTCAGGAAACCAGGAGGAAGAAAAATAAATTGTAGTATATATATATATATATATATATATATATATATATAATGAGGAGGCACTTGCGTACGTGAGGCTATGGCCCTGGTGGGTCCCCATTGTCATCCTCTTCAAGTAAAGTCATCTCCTCGCTGCTTCACCACCGAAATAGTCAAGACGCTCGCCCGCTTCGGTGTGGCGATTGCTCCACCTTCAAACGACACAAGTGTCGTCCGTCCGTCCATCTGCCGCCCACATTAATGATACGCGGTTGTCGAGGCGGCTACTCCGGCGCCACACCGTCCCTCCGCCGCCCACCATTGCTATATAAACTGTTGCGCCGGCCATAGCTGCAGTCATCCGCATCCGTTCCCTTTCTGCTGTCCACACCACTACTGCCCACCATAGCTTCCTCGCGCTCCAGCGCTCTTCGGGGCGGGCGGACGACGGACCACAAGGAGATGGCAGCCATTGCTCTGGCTGGCAAGCAGCCGGAGGAGGACGATGTCACAATGGAGAATATGGTAGTCGACCATCCAGCGCCAACCCCCTCTTCCGCGCCATCCTCGCCGGTGCATTGCACCATGACCATCGACCAGGCCCGTGCCCAATATATGGACACGGTGAGGCAGATGCGTGAGGAGCAGTTACGGAGGCGAGGCGGCGCCGCCTAGAACCACCATCTCCTCCAGGAGCACCTGCAGGCGAAGGAGCAGATCACTGCGGAGCGGGCGGAGTAGGAGGCACTGCTTGACTCGTACCGCTCCGCCCGCAAGGGCCTCCTCAAGCGCTGGCGGTACCACATGCAGGTGGCGGAGGCTGCGGCTGCCTACAAAGAGGGCGATGAAGCCGGCGAGGCGCTGTTTGGCGAGACCGAGGACGAGGCAGAGGACAATGCCGGCTCCGACGAGTACCCGCTCCACTGGCGTCGACGAGGCCCTGCTCCGCCGAGGCCCCGCGGCGCTAACAATGAGGCAGAGGACACCGCTGAGGCCCCGCCCCGCCAACAACGAGGCAGAGGACATCGTCGGCTCAGCCGAGGCCCCACCCTGCCGGCAACGAGGGGGAGGATTTCCACCGCTCCGCCGAGGCGCCGCCCGCCGGCAACGAGACAGAGGACATCGCCGGCTCCGCCGAGGCCCCGCCCTGCTGCCAACGAGGCCGCGCCACACAGAAAACAAGAAAGAGTAGAACACGGTAGGTCGCCGCCGCTCGGGTCCAAGTAAGGCCACCGCTGCTACCCTCCGGTTGAAGCCAAGATAGGCGAGTTGACCATTGACGGCCGGTTAGCTTCTTGGCGGTGACGTGGAGTCGGAGAGCTACGCTGGAGAAGAACGCTGCTTCTACTTAACTGCTGGTGCAGTTGGCTGACTGACATGTGGGCCCAACAGGCCACATGTCAGTTACGCAACTGCACCTGTAGTTAAGTCACTGAAGTTTCTGTTCGGCTTAGCAGGACACAGATGGGTAGCTTCGGTTAATTAATTATACCTCCAGCGCACCCCTTTTTAGTTGTAGAATGTATGAAATGTAATGAAATCTGGCATGTTTATATGAAATCCGACCGTGTATGAATGAATTTATTTCGATTAGTTCGAATTCCTATATCACTGGCACTGGATGAACATGCAAAACAATACGTACTAGCATTATTCCCAGGGTGATCACCTCGTTTGCAGCAGTTTCACATGCACTCCCTCTGGCAGTCTAAGTATCTCAACTTTGACCAATCTTAAACAAAAAAGTGTGCACTTTCACAATGTGCGAAGTAAAAACGAACATAAGGAGTACAAAGAGTTTGAGCAACTTTTTAGCGTTTCTGTCATTGCAAACAAACAGACAGGGCTGGCAATTCATAGAGAACATTCAAAACAATCGATGATTATGCATCTCAATGACTCACATGTCAGAGGCAATATTTACTTCACAACTAAAGAATAAAGAAAAAATTGATCGACGCTGCTGACAGCAAAGGGCGTCCCATTCGAAAATATCAAACGCTTGTCTTGCTAAAATCTATGAGCAAAATTTGACAAGGTTGTCCCATTCCAAAATATCAAATGCCTACGATTGTGGAATGGGAAGGGTTTGCCATCAGTTAGGACATTGACATGGCACCTCGTGTTAAATAAACCAGATGTTCTTTTTGTGCAGTTCCACCAAAATCAACCAAATTCGCGCGTAGCTTGTATGATTTCGCCCTTATATGTTGCAACGCCTTGAACTTATCGACACCTCCTTTCTTGTGGTGGAAATGAATGATTCGATGTATTCATGAACATTTTGTGCAGTTCCCACTGAAATCAAGCTGAGCACCCCTGTTTGCACAAATACAAAAATGTGATTAGTATAAAGCAAGATGTACTATGAATTGATAGTTTAAACAGGCACCTACATGGTCCATGTAGAGCACACTTTTAGAAAAATGGAACTCACGAGAAAGAATCCTAGAACAACATTGTACTCGCGCATCACAACAAAAAATGGAGATTTGTCAGTCCTTCTGAGCTGAAGTTAGTTTGGTCTTGTGGGGAGTAATGTAACCATCCTTCAATTTCTCCTTCTGATGAGAAGATAGACATGGCTTCTTCATCCTGGCATAATCGGAACTAGTCACTTCACGTACTCCATATTCTTCTTCAGAGGAAGATGATCATGTTGTGCAAAGACAAGAGGACTACTAAATGCTAGCATCCCTATTTGCTCGAAAAAAGGAAAGGAAATATTTTAAACAACACAGATGAAACACTTCTCAAGGACAATACCCCTTTTTCATGACAGTATCTAAACAGTAGCGCAACACCAATAGAGATGACAAAGCTCAATCATATGGATGAAATCAGTGGGCGAGTACCAACCTTTGTCAGGAGGCTTATTGTGTAGAGCATACAGATGAAGCACTTCTCTGGAACCATCTGTTGCTATCTACGGTGGTGGCCATGCTTACTATATACTCCTCGATTAGTTTAATGTTTCCAACATCTTCTTGTGCAGTTCCACTAAAATATATCGTATCTTCAAAGAAGATACTAGTTTGCACAAGTAGGGATAATTATGTATTACATTAAGAGTGGCATCAAATTATTGGAAAAACAATTGCTCGTTCCAGCAATAGCAATAAATTAAGATGCAAAACTATATCATTACTTGTGTCATCACAGTTCCAGTGCTTCATTACAACACCGGGAGTTGATTTTTGTTTTTCTTCCGCTTGTTCTTCCCCTTCATCACTTGGTTCAATAACAGACAAGCTTCGCCTTCAATGTAAGATTTGGCATGTCAATTAGGGAGCACAAGTATAGTACTAAACTTAATTTTCTGATGAAAGTGGCAAAATACATGCCAATAGTTGTGAAATATCCTTATCTTTCCTCAATGGGATATTACGGTGCACATACAGATTGGAAGTCTTGTCTCCATTTGTGCAGTTCACTAAAATCAAGCAACATTATCGTACAAGTAGCACAACATATGAAAGCACACTGCAGAATCATGTGAAAGAAGGCTAGTGCTGACCTCTCATGATGCGGAATTCAAACAACTCACAAGAAGAAGATCTGAACCAAATTTGCCAACACAGATAGGAAGTAAGATCTCCTCTTGTGCAGTTCCACTAAGATCAAGCAATCAAGCAACGTTGTTGGTGTGACATTTTGGTTGAACTGCAGAAAACACTCTTAAAAAAAGTGTTTTGTGCAGTGCAACAAAAAGTCACAATGGCAACGAGGTGAAGTAGATAACCCTGTTTACACAGAGGTGCAAAGGAAACAATTAGTGGTCAATAACAGAGGATGACACAGAAGCCAACAATAAGAAGCATCTACCTTATCTAAATGGGAAAGAAAGCAAGACAGTAGCATTTCTCAAATGGTGGCATTGATTAATATTAACATAGAGATTATATTAACAATAAAATTCGTTAAACATGTAATTTGCTTTTAACTATGGCATTGCATCAATTTTCCAGCGGCATTATTAGAGGGTGTTAGTTTACAGGGACATTTTGGTGTAGGGACTAAAAAAACTCCGTGTCAGTCCCATCTAAACCAAATGGGAGGGACTTTTAGGGATTAAAAGTGGGCATTTGGGACTAAAGAAAGAAGACCCCGAGGGAGTCTTTTGGGGACTTTTTCCAACAATTGCCCCTGTCACGCATCGCACCTTGTCTCTATTAGTTCATTACTAGGGGTAACATGGTCTTTTAGCATGTCATTTAATAACCTCTAGTCCATGTTTAGTCCCTGGAACCAAGCGGTAGGGACTAGGAGTTTTAACCAAACAGGCCTTAGATTAACAACAGCTAATGAGTTGCATGGGGCGGTGGACGACCAGCACCATGTGCATCTACCGATGTACTGTGGTCATGCACAGTCCGTTGCAACAAAGAACAAACAACCAAGGAGCATATTTGTGTTGGTCCCACTTTTGTTATCTTTAGACACCTTTCCCTATGTGAGCGCAACAAATCTAGTCTGCTCAAACTCTGACCTTGTCCCCCAAAACAAAAGATCGGTTAAATTCTGAGATGTGTGTACTATGTTTGTCATTGTTTTCCCTTTTCGACCAACGTACGTTCTGGATAGCCAGTCTGTACTAGTACTTTCGCCCTTTCCTTTCCTCTTTGAACCACGTCCTAGATTTATGCGATACAACTTTCCCCCATTCCTTTCCTCTTTGAACCACGTCCTAGATTTATGCTATACAACTTTCCCCCTTCATTTCCTCTTTGAACCACGTCCTAGATTCATGGTATATACAAGTTTTCCTACTACTTTCCCCCTTCATTTCATCTTTGAACCACGTCCTAGATTCATGGTATATACAACTTTTCCTACTACTTTCCCCCACTCCTTTGCTCTTTGAACCACGTCCTAGATTCATGGTATACATGCAGCTAGAGCAATGCATGTGGAGTAAGTAAATTATACCTTAAGGTTCTTGGGGCGTGGTTCGGTGGGCGACGGGACGGTGGAGAAGAAGGGGTCGGAGGCCCTCCTGCGCCGCCGCTGGGTGAAAGTGAACAGCTGCGCTAGTAGTTGATTCCCTTCCTTGCTGACGGCAACAGCATTAAGCCTCCTTCCCTTACCGGCGGACGGATCCTGCCGGCTCTTTGAGCAGCAGTGAGGGGAGAGAGAGGCCAACGAAGTCTTGTTTAGATCTGGAGAGGGTGAGAGAGTGTGAAGAGAGCAACTACAAGCGCTGAGGCTCCAGCGTGTATATATATACTGGAGAGAGAGAGTGTGAAGCGCGCAAACCCTAGAAAACAAGCGCCGAGGCTGCAGCTTATACGTGATGAGGTGATTATATGGTCACTACGAGATCGTATAGCTCCGTATCCATCCATTTTGACCAGTCAAAGAATCCTCCTGGCACAAATTATGTTCAAGTGAAGTTATCGAACCCGAGACCTCAAGTTCGATGAGTGAACAAGCTAACCAACTACACAACCCTCCCATTATGTTCAACAAGAGGAAAATAACCTTTTATACATTCCTGCATTCGTGTGACAAGCATGCCGTGTTTTTTTTGTGTGTGGGGTCATTGGGATTTTAAACATAATCATGTCATGTGGCTTTGGTGGTAAGACTATCCACAGTGGTGCAGAATAATGCAGCCTTAGTCACCTTACCTCTCTCCATGTAGAACGTTGGGTCCCACCAGTCAGCGGGTGAAACAAACAAATTAATAAGAAAAATCAAAAGCGCCAGCAGTGTATCTTACCTCACACATCTCGCTACTGCTCGGGAACACTGTCCAATTGATCCCTCTGTTCGCTCACGTACTATTTTAAGTGAATCCTTATTATAACATGCACACAATTTGGGGCACTTGTATTCGACTTAAGTCAGTGTGCCACCGTATCTCGTATACTTACTACTCCCTCCGTCTAGGTGTAATAAGTCACGTTAGAAGGTGCAACGGGACCAAGGTGCATGCGTGTGCGTGTGTGTGTGTGTGTGTGTGTGTGTGTGTGTGTGTGTGTGTGTGTGTGTGTGTTTAACAACATGTGTGTGTGTGTGTTAGAGAGAGCGACAGATCAACCTACTCCTACAGAGAGATGGTGTGTAGTGTATGATTTTAGCCGCGAGAGTCGATGCATCCTCCTCTCGTTTCCGGGCGTGTCTGGTAGGGACATGCGAACAGCTGCCACGCCTGCTCCTGACCAGCCTGGCCCACCCAAAGCCCCTCCATCGCCCGCGCGCACTTCCCGCCCGAAACGGTCAGCGCCGCTCCAAAGAATCGGTGCCGCATTCATGCCCGAGCAGAGCGGACGCGACCTCTCACTGGTGCAATAGTGATGATTGCTTCGTCCGTCCAACTTACTGTTGGGTCTATGTGATTTGACGGCTCATTGGTCTTTATTACTGAGGTGGTAGGACTGCTGGATGTCCCACGCTTTCGACGAAAGGAAGTACTACTAGATTACAATTTTCTCCATTCTTACAGCAGAGGAGTGCAAGAGCAGTGAAAACACGCAGGCTCAGTGATTACATGGCCCACCTCACCCTATCACCGCGCGACACCTAACTCTTTACATAGTACTCCCTCCGTTCCTAAATATTACTAGATGAGTCCCCACGCATTGCCGCGGAACAGCCGTATATCTCTTTGCGCAAATTATCGATTTCATAGAACTAAAAAAACTCTATAACCGCGTGACAAATGTGGTAGCCAAACTAAATAAACTCCCACCATCATTTAGATCATCCCATGTAAGGAAGAAAGATTAGCCAACTCCTACTGCATAATGGGATTCTATTTTTCTTTTTGACATGTTAATGGGACTTAAAAGCTCACTTACATGCATGCTACCGGTGCATGCTTGCATGCAGACATGTTGATGTGATTTAAAACCCACTCACGTGCATGCCACGGTATTTCTTCATGATTGCATGTGGCTTAGTGCGGAGCCTCTCAACGTCTAGATCAGACGGCTATTATGGACTTATTTAGTTCATCTAACGGCTACACTAATTTTGATGATGTAGCTCAAGGAGAGGATAGAGAATTCCGAGTAGTGGGGGCTAGCTATTACTAGTAGACAAGTCTTTGTAGAGATTCCACTAGGTGAACTACATACGGAAGAAAATGAATGAATCTACACTTAAAATGCATCTATATACATCTGCACGTGGTTCATGGTGAAATCTCTATAAAGACTTATATTTAGGATAAATTTGTACAATGCTATGAAGCTTCCAGCTTCTGTTACATGCATCTTGCGTCCAAGGTTGCCCGTTGCAACATTTCATCAAATACAAAGGAGGCTAACATGCATGCTATTGCATCTCAATGATTGACATATCATAGCAAATATGTACTCCCTCCGTTCCAAAATAAGTGTCTCAACTTTGTGCAAACTTTAGTACAAAGTTGTACTACTACTAAAGTTGACACTTATTTTGGAACAGAGGCACCTAAAGAAAAAACGATCCATACAGTCCCTAGCCCTTGAACCGTGAACCCTAACCAGGCTTCAATTTGCTGGCAATGTTCGAGCTTCCTAATAAATGAAGTTTGCAACCTTTTGACCATCGGATCATTTTGTGCAGTTTCACCAAAATCGAGATGAACATCCCTGTGGCAAAGAAATTGAATAAGCGTGATCAGAATAAGATTACTGGGACTAGTCGATGAGACATAAACTCATCACAAATACAGTACGTAGAAGCCAGTAGAGGTATGTGCGGGGCAAAGAAGTAGAGAAATATCCACATGGAGTGATGTGGGCAGCTGGAGCAGTGGTGCAAGCCGACTGTAAAGGGAGTTGTACCTGAGGGACGTAGCTCAACCTTGAGGAGGGCAGCGGGAGGCAGCAACTGCCCACGCTGCGGCAGTGAGCAAGGGACGAAGGCAACCTCACCGGCTTTGTGAGAGAGAACGACAGGGACCCCTGAGTGGGACGTGCCGACAGTGGGTTTTCGCCGTCGGCGACGGCGACAACATCTACACTAAGCATCCACCCCTTCCCCCAGCGGTCGTGATCCGCCGGGATGTTAGAGATGTGGCCACAGTCGTTTTGTGCGAGATAGTGTGAAGAGAGCAACCCGAGCAAGCAACCGTGTAGGCTGGCCCGTCCTGACTATGTATATAGTGGAGCGGTTTCCTTTTCTCTCCATATGAACCTATCATATTGCGTACGTGCCACTGAAGAAAAAAACTTTATTTATAAATGATGCGGCACCTACTACTCGTTCTTCTATAACCTTGCACTTGGCATCTCAAATATTAACCTTGCGATTGCCTCTTCGCCTCTTTGGGAAGTCGAGCAATAATAGTAGTGCAGTATATATCATTCTGGCTATATGAGACCGAATGAATTGCTGCACGTCCACCACGTGGGCGAGGATCGAGGGGCGAGGGATAGTGCTACATACGGAGCAAAATGAGTGAATCTACACTCTAAAATACGTCTATATACATCAGTGTTTGGAGTATGTACTAGTAGTTCATATTGAAATCTACTAAAGGACATATATATTCCAAACAATATGATATAATCTCTATAACCAAGGTAGTAGGGACGAGGAGTAAACGGAGGGAGTAGTAAATTTTTCTCCTCGTCCTGCGAGCCACCGCGCGCATGGGTGAGGGAGCGGGCGTAAGGCGGAGCAAGCTTCACCTCATCCTGCGAGCCACCGCGCCCGTGGGCGGGGGAGACGGTGTACTAAGCAAGCTTCTCCTTGTTCTACGAGTTGACGGGACACATCAAAAGTACTCAAGTGTATAGAGCGTTGCCTCTAAGGTAGGCCCCACATGGTTTGCCTCTTTTTTTTAATTTAACATAATGCGTCAAGTCGCAATTTGTTTGTTTACCCGTGGTAGACGATCCTCCCTCCACCAAGTGGACAACCAGTACACGTGCCAAATTACCACGTGAGCTGCCTTTTTCGTACAGAAATGAGCTCCATCGTGAACCCGCGCGGGTGTGGTTGGGAAAGAGACGGGAGTACGTGCGTCGTGCATGCACCTCTTCTCTTCGTGCACGTCCCCCACCTACGTGGGTGTGTGTGAGAGATACAAACCGTGTTCATGAGTGTTTTTTGTTTTGGGGTGGGGGTGGGGGTGGGGTTGATTTCGTGAATTATTTGTGCGAATATGTGTCGATGACATCTCAAACAAAATTTTGCATGCAATGTGTGTGAAATGGAGGCCTATCCATATCACACATAGAGGGTCGGGCAATCCACGAGAGGAGAGGGAGGGGTCATAGCTATCGATAGAGTCGAAGAGAGGATCAAGTGGGTGGGTGCGAGATCGATGAAGAGAGCGATCGAATTGTGTGTGTGTGCAAGTCAAAGATATAGGGCGACTGGCCTACCGGAACGTTAGAGGGCACATGTCAAGTTTGTGTGTGGCAGGGAGACATGCCTAGAGCGCTCGATGTATCGGTGTGTGGGGGGGATGGGGGAGGGGTAGCAGAGGCCTAACTATAGAGGTAGAACGACTCGTATATGTGTTGAGAAGAAGAGACCTAGCTATGTCTTGAGGGAGATCGGTCGACATCCATACATAACTGAAGGACGGGAAATATGATGGGACAGAGAGAGAGATAGAGAGAGATAGAGGAGAGGGAGGGAGGGAGAGGGGTAGAGTGATGGATGGGTGATGGAGTTGCTTCTCGGAGATGGTGGGAGAGGCCTACTAGACAAACTAAGGGTGGAACTGCAATGTTATCAATAAGAGTGGGGATGTGTTTCTGTGTGTGCCTGTGCGTGATAGATCTGTTGGGACGCATCCATGGATGATGAAGGGGAACCATGTGTTTGGTAAGCAAACCTAACTATATCGGTAGATCAATTGTTGTTTGTCGGAGGAAGGGAGAGACACAACTAATGAGGTAGATTGATCGACGCGTGGGTAAAAACGAGTTATAAGGACCTAGCTAGCTATATGTATAGCGAGAGATCGGTTGGTGTACGTCCATTTGTTAGAGGCAAATAATGCCAAGCGAGACGGATACACTGAGAGAATGGAGCTAGGAGGTGGTGCGAGAGGCCCAACTACTAGCTAGATAGGGGGAGGAGTGTGCGGTTGTGAGATCGATGAAAAGAGGGGCGAGAGTTTATACGCGTGTGTGACCGTATGAGAGACACGAGGCAAGGACACATAAAGGGGGAGATTGAAGGTGTGTGTGTATGTTGTAGGCAAGCATCGCTGGAGAGGTTTATCGATCGGTGTGTGTCGGAAAGGAGTTGTGAAGACTCTGGGAGAATGACCTAAAGAAAAAAATGAATGTACCCAGTGGATAGAATGCCGAGGGAGCGGGAGGGCGAGGAGGGCGTGTGCATGCACGAGAGAAAGTTAGTGGTAGCTACAAAGGTTAGAGGATTGTGTGGGTGTAAGAGACTAACAAAGATCATAATTTGATATGAAAGCGGATTCATATATTTGAATAGGAGATCATAGTGTTTTAAACATTGCATGCATGAATATAGCAGTGATACACGTGTTGTGCACATGTTATACCATAATGTGATAATGCATGGAGTTTGCAACTCACAGCTAAGTGCCGAACAATCTAAACCATACTACACATCAAACAATCTCACATTTTATTTGAATTTGTGATAATGTGTGGTGTTTGCAGCTTACAACTAAATATCGAAGAATCTAAACAATACTATATATCGAACATTCTCACATTTTATTTGAATTTGTGGTAATGTGTGGTGTTTGCAACTCACATCTAAATACATGTAGGCGTAGGGGGTGGGCACCATACATAATGTGATAAACACATACATATGAGACTAATAGTTCATATGTAGATTTGAAATCACATAAAGTGGATTCAAAAATTCGAGTTCGAGTTCATATAGTACACATAGTTCATATGTAACTAGAGACTAATCATGTGGTGTGATGTGAAGATAATACACAAACAATGGTTTAACTTGACAATAATGATGACTGTAGATCTTATTAAAACAGAGAAACAAATTCAAATGCTTTGACTTCACAACAATCATTACTGTAGATCTTAATAGAGAAACGAATTCAAATTTAGTTCATATTGAAGCGGTAGTATATACATTTGGAATGCACTAAAACGTTCATTTGAGTAGTAGGTTGCATGCATTATACACGTAGCGAAATATTTTAATTGAACATAACATGAATTCAAAGTTTTGAATGACATTTGTAGTGCGCATTGATTTGGTACAGTACACGTTAGGCTTGTCCGAAAATTTCAACCTGCGCCTTGTTAGCCCGAAATATTTAAGCTATATCTTTGTCTCGTCATGCTCCGACAACTCTCTCCATCTCAACCCGCGCCTTGCTATTCCGAAATTACAACGCGCGCGAAAACTCCCACCTCCTGTGCAATCCCGACACGCGAAATGCCCGTGGTATCCCTGAACCGAAAGAACCGCGTCAAATTGGTGGGGGTACTTTCGTAACTTACCCCACATTTCGGACAAGTGCGTCCCTAAGCCATGGTTCCCCACTGCCATCCCATCCGCCCACCCATTAGTACACCGAGGCCGCGAAAACCCGCGACGAAACCCCACACCCTGCTCCGTCCGCCACCCAGCCGGAGCCTCTTCCCCGATGACGTCGTCCACAGTAACACCTCGACGTCCCTCATCCACCGTACCGGATGAGGATCCATCGTCAATCTCGTCATCCCGCTGGTTCAGCCACCCTGTCCTCCAACTCCAAGGACCTGCCCCGATGTTCCCCTCGTCTTTCGCGCCACCACCATTGCCACACCGTTGTCTTCACCTGCACCACCGGAAGAGCATTATCATCACCATTTCCTCGGATGAAGCTGCAGCCTAATCGGCGCCACCAAAGAGGTTGTACACTAATCGACGCATTTTCTTCTTGATTCGATCTCACGGTGCTGTCGGCGCTCGGTCCCGAGCCGACACGGCGCGGCTCCATCCACGGCGGCGTCACCGGCCACTTCCTCCACGGTGTTGCTCCCTCAGCAGCGACGTCCACATTAGTAGGAGCTGCTGCTGCTTTAGCTCTTGCTCGCGCTGTTGCTCTGCTCTTGCTCTCGGTCCCCTGCCTGGTATGCTTTTTCTATTGCTCTTGCTCGCGCTGCTGCTCTCGCTCTTGCTATTGCTTGCGATGCTGCTCCGATTTAGCTACACTTCAGTCGACTGAATCGACTTTTGGGTCAGTCGATTTTCAGGGGGTGGGGGGGCTCGCCGGGGTGAAGGAAGAACCAGCCACAACGGGGAGGGGGGCTCTCTGGAGAGGTACCCTGCTACGTCTTGAGCTTGCGTTGGTTTTCCTCGAAGAGGAGAGGGTGATGTAGCAAAGTGTAGCGTAAGTGTTTCCCTCAGTTTTGAGAACCAAGGTATCAATCCAGTAGGAGGCTCTTCAAAAGTCCCACGCACCTACACAAACAAACTGAGAACTCGCAACCAACGCAATAAAGGGGTTGTCAATCCCTTCACGGCCACTTGCGAAAGTGAGATCTAATAAAGATAGTATGATAAGATAAATATATTTTTGGTATTTTATAAGATACATGCAAAAAGTAAAGATGCAAATAAAGTAGATAGACAGCAAATATGATAAGAGATTGACCCGGGGGGCATAGGTTTCACTAGAGGCTTCTCTCAAGATAGCATAAGTAGTACGGTGGGTGAAGAAATTACTGTCGAGCAATTGATAGAAAAGCGCATAGTTATGAGATTATCTAGGCATGATCATGTATATAGGCATCACGTCCATAACAAGTAGACCGACTCCTGCCTGCATCAACTACTATTATTCCACACATCTACCGCTATCCAGCATGCATCTAGAGTATTAAGTTCATAAGAACGAGCAACACATTAAGCAAGATGACATGATGTAGAGGGATAAACACATGCAATATGATATAAACCCCATCTTGTTATCCTCGATGGCAACAATACAATACGTGTCTTGCAACCCTTTCTGTCACTGGGTAAGAACAACGCAAGATTGAACCCAAAGCTAAGCACTTTTCCCATGGCAAGAAAGATCAATCTAGTAGGCCAAACCAAACTGATAATTCGAAGAGACTTGGAAAGATAACTCAATCATACATAAAAGAATTCAGAGAAGATTCAAATATTATTCATAGATAAACTTGATCATAAACCCACAATTCATCGGATCTCGACAAACACACCACAAAAAGAGATTACATCAAATAGATCTCCACAAGAGAGGGGGAGAACATTGTATTGAGAACCAAAAAGAGAGAAGAAGCCATCTAGCTAATAACTATGGACCCGTAGGTCTGTGGTAAACTACTCACAACTCATCGGAGGGGCAAGGATGTTGATGTATAGGCCCTCTGTGGTTGCTTCCCCCTCCGGCAGAGTGCCGGCAAGGGCTCCAAGATGGGATCTCGCGGATACAAAAGGTTACGGCGGTGGAAATTGTGTTTCGTGGTGCTCCTGGATGTTTTCGGGGTACGTAGGTATATATAGGAGGAAGAAGTACATCGGTGGACGCCCGAGGGGCCCATGAGACAGGGGGTGCGCCCTAGGGGGGCGCCCTCCTCTCTCGTGGGGCCTTCGGAGCTTTCTTGACTTGCACTCTAGGCTCTCCCGATCAGATTTGTTCCAAAAATAACGCTCCCGAAGGTTTCATTCCTTTTGGACTCCATTTGATATTCCTTTTCTTCGAAATACTAAAATAGGCAAAAAACAGCAATATGGGTTGGGCCTCCGGTTAGTAGGTTAGTCCCAAAAATGATATAAATGTGTAAAATAAAGCTCATAAACATCCAAAAGGGGTAATATAATAGGATGGAACACTAAAAAATTATAGATACGTTGGAGACGTATCAAGCATCCCCAAGCTTAATTCCTGCTCGTCCACGAGTAGGTAAATGATAAAAAAAGAAGTTTTTGGTGTGGAATGCTATCTAGCGTATTTCTCAATGTAATTTTCTTTATTGTGGCATGAATGTTCAGATCCAAATGAATACAAAATAAAAGTTCATATTGACATAAGAAATAGTAATACTTCAAGTATACTAATCAAAGTAATCATGTCTTCCCGAAATAACATGGCTAAAGAAAGTTATGCCTACAAAATCATATAGTCTGGCTATGCTCTATCTTCATCACACAAAGTATTTAATCATGCACAACCCCGATGAGAAGCCAAGCAATCGTTTCATACTTTAATAATCTCAAACTTTTTCAACTTTCACGCAATACATGAGTGTGAGCCATGGACATAGCACTATATGTGGAATAGAATGGTCGTTGTGGAGAAAAAAAAAGAGAAGATAGTCTCACATCAACTAGGCGTATCAGCGGGCTATGGAGATGCCCATCAATAGATATCAATGTGAGTGAGTAGGGATTGCCATGCAATGGATGCACTAGAGCTATAAATATATGAAAGCTCAATAAAATAAACTAAGTGGGGTGCATCCAACTTGCTCGCCCACGAAGACCTAGGGCAATTTTGAGGAAGCCCATCATTGGAATATACAAGCCAAGTTCTATAATGAAAAATTCCCACTAGTATATGAAAGTGACAACATATGAGACTCTCTATCATGAAGATCATGGTGCTATTTTGAAGCACAAGTGTGGAAAAATAGATAGTAGCATTGTCCCTTCTCTCTTTCTCTCATTTTATTTTATTTATTTCTCTTTTTTTTGTTTTTTTATTCTTTGGCCTTCTTTTTTTATTATTTTTGGCCTTTCTCTTTTTTTTATAAAGTCCGAAGTCTCATCCCGACTTGTGGGGGAATCATAATCTTCATCATCCTTTCCTCACTAGGACAATGCTCTAATAATGAAAATCATCACACTTTTATGGATTTACAACTCAAAGCTAGAACAAGATATGACTCTATATGAATGCCTCCGGCGGTGTACCTCAATATGCAATGAATCAAGAGCGACATGTATGAAAATTATGAAGGTGGCCTTGCCACAAATACAATGTCAACTACATGATCATGCAAAAAGCAATATGACAAAAGTAATGCGTGTCATATGAACGGAACGTTGGAAAGTTGCATGGCAATATATCTCAGAATGCCTACGGAAATGCCATAATAGGTAGGTATGGTGGCTGTTTTGAGAAAGGTAAATGGTGGGTGTATGGTACCGGCAAAAGTTGCGCGGTACAAGAGAGGCTAGCAACGGTGGAAGGGTGAGAGAGTGCGTATAATCCATGGACTCAACATTAATCAAAAGAACTCATATACTTGTCGCAAAAATTTAGAAGTCATCAAAAACCAAAGTACTACGCGCATGCTCCTAGGGGGATAGATTGGTAGGAGAAGACCATCGCTCGTCCCTGACCGCCACTCATAAGGAAGACAATCAATAAATAAAATTATGCTCCGACTTCATCACAAAGCGGTTCACCATACGTGCATGCTACGGGAATCACAAGCTTCAACACAAGCATTCTTTAAATTCATAATAACCCAACTAGCATGACTTTAATATCACTACCTCCATATCTCAAAACAATTATCAAGCATCAAATTGATCATAGCATCCAATTCACTTTCTATGATAGTTTTTATTATACCCAACTTGGATGCTCATCATTCTAGGACCAACTTTATGATCATAGCAAATACCATGCTGTTCTAAAAGACTCTCAAAATAATATAAGTGAAGCATGACAGACTAGCAATTGCTTCAAAATTAAGACACCACCGTGCTCTAAAAGATATAAGTGAAGCACTAGAGCAAAAACTATCAAGCTCAAAAGAAATAAGTGAAGCACATAGAGTATTCTAGCAAATTCTAATTAAGTAGGATTCTCCCAAAAGGTGTGTACAGCAAGGATGATTGTGGTAAACTAAAAAGCAAAGACTAATATAATACACGACGCTCCAAGAAAAACACATATCATGTGGCAAATAAAAATATAGCTCCAAGTAAAGTTACCAATGAACGAAGACGAAAGAGGGGATGCCTTCCCGGGGCATCCCCAAGCTTAGGCTTTTGGCTATTCTTGAATATCTTGGGGTGCCATGGGCATCTCCAAGATTAGGCTCTTGCCACCCTTTATTCCATAGTCCATAAAAGCTTTACCCAAAACTTGAAAACTTCACAACACAAAACTCAACAGGAAATCTTATAAGCTCCGTTAGTGAAAGAAAACAAAACCACCACATAAGGTACTGCGATGAACTCATTCTTTATTTATATTGGTGTTAAACCTACTGTATTCCAACTTCTTTATGATTTATAAACTAATTTACTAGCCATAGATGCATTGAAATAAGCAAACAACACACGAAAAACAGAATCTGTCAAAAACATAACAGTCTGTATCAATCTGTAACTAACGCAAACTTCTGGAACTCTAAAACTCCTACAAAAATAGGAAGTCCTGGACAATTTACCTATTGAACAGAAACAAAGAGAATCAACGCAAAAGCATGTTCCTGTGATTTAAAAAAATTATATTCGTGCGTGCAAAGTTTCTGTTTTTCAGCAGAATCAAATCAACTATCATCGTAGGTTATCCTATAGGTTCTACTTGGCACAAACACTAATTAAAAGATAAAAACACATCTATCCAGAAGGTAGATGCAAGATTTATTGAATAACAGCAAGGAAAAATATTGGGTTGCCTCCCAACAAGTGCTATCGTTTAACGCCCCTAGCTAGGCATTGATAATTTTAATGATGCTCACATGAAAGACAAGAATTGAAGCACAAATAAAGCATCATGAAACACTTGACAAACACATCTAAGTCTATCATACTTCCTATGCATAGGCATATTATAAGCAAACGAATTTTCAATGCAAGCAAAAACTAGTATACGCAAGGAAGAAGAAAGAGACGATAGCAATCTCAACATGACGAGAGGTAATTTAATAAGATAAAAAATTCTACGACCATATTTTCCTCTCTTATAATAATTACATGTAGGATCATAGGCAAATTCAACAAAATAGCTATCACAAAACATATTCTCAACATGATCCACATGCATGCAAAGTTGACACTCTTCCAAGATAATGGGATTAACATTAACTAAAGTCATGACCTTTCCGAACCCACTTTCAATATTATTGCAAACACTATTATCAATCTCATACTCATCATGGGGCTTAAATAAATTTTCAAGGTTATAAGAAGAATCGCCCCAATCATGATCATTGAAACAAGTAGTAGACATAACAAAACAAGCATCCCCAAGCTTAGGGTTTTGCATATTATTAGCACAGTTGACATCAAGAGAATTTATAGGAAAATCATTGCAATCATGCTTTTTATTCAAGGAGTTATCATGAACCTCTTCATAAATTTCTTCATCATAATGTTCAGATTCACGAATTTCAAGCAAAACTTCATAAAGATAATCTAGTGCACTCAACTCACTAGCAATAGGTTCAACATAATTGGTTCTCCTAAAGAGATTAGCAAGCGGATGAGGATCCATAGGTCTTAGCTTCTCTGTTTAGTAATAGATAAGCATCTATTCCAACCAAATGAGCAAACGAAAGGGCAAGCAAAAGAGAGAGAGAGAGAGAGAGAGAGAGATTGGGAAAGAGAGGGCGAATAAAACAGCAAGGGTGAAGTGGGGGAGAGGAAAACGAGAGGCAAATGGCAAATAATGTAAATGCGAGGGAGATGGGTTTGTGATGGGTACTTGGTATGTCTTGACTTGAGCGAAGACCTCCCCGGCAACGACGCCAGAAATCCTTCTTGCTATGTCTTGAGCTTTCGTTGGTTTTCCTCAAAGAGGAGAGGGTGATGCAGCCAAGTGTAGCGTAAGTATTTCCCTCAGTTTTGAGAACCAAGGTATCAATCCAATAGGAGGCTCCTCAAAAGTCCCACGGACCTACACAAACAAACTGAGAACTCGCAACCAACGCAATAAAGGGGTTGTCAATCCCTTCACGGCCACTTGCGAAAGTGAGATCTAATAAACATAGTATGATAAGATAAATAAATTTTTGGTATTTTCTAAGATAGATGCAGAAAGTAAAGATGCAAATAAAGTAGATAGAAAGCAAATATGGTAAGAGATAGACCCGGGGGCCATAGGTTTCACTAGAGGCTTCTCTCAAGATAGCATAAGTATTACGGTGGGTGAACAAATTACTGTCGAGCAATTGATAGAAAACCGCATAGTTATGAGATTATCTAGGCATGATCATGTATATCGGCATCATGTCCATAACAAGTAGATCGACTCCTGCCTGCATCTACTACTATTACTCCACACATCGACCGCTATCCAGCATGCATCTAGAGTATTAAGTTCATAAGAACAGAGCAGCACATTAAGCAAGATGACATGATGTAGAGGGATAAACACATGCAATATGATATAAACCCCATCTTGTTATCCTCGATGGCAACAATACAATACGTGTCTTGCAACCCTTTCTGTCACTAGGTAAGAACAACGCAAGATTGAACCCAAAGCTAAGCACTTCTCCCATGGCAAAGAAAGATCAATCTAGTAGGCCAAACCAAACTGATAATTAGAAGAGACTTGCAAAGATAACTCAATCATACATAAAAGAATTCAGAGAAGACTCAAATATTATTCATAGATAAACTTGATCATAAACCCACAATTCATTGGATCTCGACAAACACACCGCAAAAAGAGATTACATTGAATAGATCTCCACAAGAGAGGGGGAGAACATTGTATTGAGATCCAAAAAGAGAGAAGAAGCCATCTAGCTAATAACTATGGACCAGTAGGTCTGTGGTAAACTACTCACAACTCATCGGAGGGGCAAGGATGTTGATGTAGAGGCCCTCCGAGGTTGCTTCCCCCTCCGGCAGAGTGCCGGCAAGGGCTCCAAGATGGGATCTCGCGGATACAAAAGGTTACGGCGGTGGAAATTGTGTTTCATGGTGCTCCTGGATGTTTTCGGGGTATGTAGGTATATATAGGAGGAAGAAGTATGTCGGTGGACGCCCGAGGGGCCCATGAGACAGGGGGCGCGCCCTAGGGGGTGCACCCTCCTATCTCCTGGGGCCCTTGGAGCTTTCTTGACTTGCACTCCAGGCTCTCCTGATCAGATTTGTTCCAAAAATAACGATCCCGAAGGTTTCATTCCGTTTGGACTCCGTTTGATATTCCTTTTCTTTGAAATACTGAAATAGGCAAAAAAACAGCAATATGGGCTAGGCCTCCGGTTAGTAGGTTAGTCCTAAAAATGATATAAATGTGTATAATAAAGCCCATAAACATCCAAAAGGGGTAATATAATAGCATGGAACAACAAAAAATTATAGATAAGTTGGAGACATATCATACCCCACTATCAATCTTAGGGTTCAGGGTGGGGGCGATGGTCGCCGGCGGTGGCGGGGCATTGGCGGGGCGGTGGCGTGGGGATTTCCGGAGAAAAAGCTCGACCCGGGGTGGCCTAGAGGGATGGCCGGGGCGGCGGCGGACCAGTGGTGGAGAGTGTTTTCGGGGCTGGCGGGGCGGCGCACCGCCGGCCGCAGGCGGCGGGGGGCTGCTGTTTGGCCGATGGTGGCTGGCGGCTCAGGGGGTAGAGGTTGAAGATGAACCGCAGGCCCTTGATTTCGTATCCAACGGCTGCAAAATCGACTGACCAGAGATGAAAACGTCAGTCAACCGACGTGTAGCCTCACCTTGCTAGTGCGTTCGGCCGACAAAGAAAATTCAGTTTCGACAGCAAAATTCAGTTTCGACAGTTAAGTTCAAAGATGAGCGGCTGATGTATTTTACATCTAGCACTTTGTGGTTATGTATTTTACGTCATGTATTGGAGATGCTATTAGAATTCCACTCAAGTTAACGTTGTTCGTTATCTCTCTTGTCCTACTTTAGCCTCGGCGTCGTACAACTCACCGAAGCTGCTCCAACGACGAAACCCTCCGTCACATCGGAGCAGTACCTCGGGCTCCATCTCCAGATGCCTAAGATCTTCTTCCCCTCCTCCGACAGCCAAGTCAGCCAGAGCATCCTCACCGGCCAACCCAATCGCGCTGAGATCGACATGGCTTCACCAAAGAGGTTGTAAACTTGTTGCATCTCTTTTTTACTCTTCATGTTACATATATTGTCCACTGAGCACACGAATTTGTTCCTTTAGTGTCTCCTTGAAAGAAAAAACGTAGGAATTTGAATTTTCACTTGTCCTCCTTTTCAAATTCCTATTTATGAAGCACAAGACTAAGAGATAGTAGCATAATAGCATTATAACCATACATTTTCTTTTGGTTTAACTTAATCTCACCATCCTTCTTTGCATCCTGTGATCTTCCAATTGTTGTGAATCAAACACCCAGATTGGCAGAAATCATGTGTTTTTAAATTCTCTGTTTTGCACGTGCATTCCTATCCTATTCCTGTCTATTTCCTATCCCTGCATTGTTGGAATCCTCCAATTCAAACGAGCCCTTACAGAATTACTTCTCTTACATATAGTTGTCAAAGAAATCCTTGCGTGGTTTGTCCCGCTCCTGCTGCGCCGTCGTCCACCCAGCTCAGCTGCTCCAACGATAGAAGGGTCCAGCACAACAGGGATCCGGCCTCCAGACTATCTTTCGCCGCCTCAGATCTTCTTCCCCGCCGCCGGCAGCCATGAAAACTGCATTACCATCATCAACCGAGCAGATGACCTCGAGGACTACACGGGTCCGCAAGAGAGGTCGCACTCTTTCGTGTCTCCTTGCGTTATGTATCCCTTAATATTACATGCTACTTTATCGTCCTGTTCACTGATTAGACTCTGAGTCCGCTCGAAACTAATGGTCAAACTTGAGTTTTTAAATGGTTGTGGGGTACATATCGGGGCCGCTATCAATAGTATCTATCTACTATCTGGTTAATCTCCGGTGTCTACTATGAGTTTCATGTTGGGTAGGAAACAAACAGTAAAGAAGCCATTATCTGTATCTTTTAACTAAAGCCATTATCTGCCTGCTATTATTGGTTTTGGGTCTATCCACAGGTTGCTACCATCACTCTGGATTTCTGCATGCACTCCTTACATAATCTCACTATGTTTTATTCCTATGCATGATATTTATTGTAAACAATGGAACTGAACATGTAGAGCAAAAGAGACGAGCCTTGCGTGGCAATAAAATTTCATGCAGATGTCGCTTCATGGTAGGTGCAAAGGCAGCCCCCCCTCCATGCATTTCGGATTGTAATCGAGAGGAAGATATCATTCGAGGGGATTCGTATGAGAAGACAACTCCTATTTACCCCGAGGTCTTCGCCTAACTTGGCATCTTCGATGTTGGTTATATCATGCATATGGTGTCTTGCACTGCTTACTTTATACATCAAATATGTCATCTGCTTAGTTTAGACATCCTTTGTGCGAATGCCATCTGTTTAGTTTATTCATCATTTATGTGAATTATGCAACGCCATCTTGTTTAGCCAGTCATCATATATGTGAATTTTGCAATGCCATCCTGCTTAGCCAGTCATCTTATATGTATATTATATCAGGCCATCCTTTTTTCGTCACATATTACATTTGTCAACAATGTTAGTACATTCAACTTCTCTTCGTGTGCATCAGCCATTTGACATGGTGATGGCAAATTCTGGAGTGAAAACAAGGTTTTCAAAGCAGACTATGCTATCTAACGAAGCGCATATCTTGTTGGTTACGGATAGCTCCTCATAGGAGGATTCAAAGACAGATGACCCATCCTATCCCCCCCCCCGAGGTGTATGCTCTAACTTGGCAGGGTTATGTTGCTCATATCGTGCGTATGGTGTCTCGCATTGCTATGCCATTTGATTAGTTTAGACATGCTTTATGTGAATGCCACCTGTTCAGTGTTTAATTACCATATATATGAATTATGCATTGCCATCATGTTGCAAGACATTATATATGTGAATTATACAATGCTATCTTGTTGCAAAGGCATTATATATGTGAATTATGCAATGCCATGCTGTTTAGCCAATCATCATGTATGTGAATTATATCATGCTATCATTTTTTTGTATTACGTGTTCCATTTGTCAACAACGTTTGTATATTCAACTACTCTTCCTGTGCATCAGCCATTTGAAGCGGTGAAGGAAGTATCTGGAGTGAAAACAAGGTATTCAGAGCAGACAATGCTACCTGCTGAAGCAGACATCTTGCTGGTTATAGAGAGCTCCTCGGAGGAGGATTCAGAGACTGATGACCAGTCCTATTTCCCTCCTGAGGTCTATGATCAAACTTGGCAGGGTTATATTATCCATGTCATGCATGTTGTCTTGCATTGCTTAGTTTTTACATCATATATGGATTGACATCTGCTTACTTGCTTACTATATAAATCATATATTTGAATTATATCATGCCATTATGTTTACATAGTACATACACGTCATCTATCTGAATTATGGCATGGCAACCCATTTAATAAAGACATCATATAGTTATATCATCTCATCCTGTTTAGTGTTTACAGTCATCATATTTTGAATTATAGCGTTCTATCCGTGAATGTATGTGAATTATGGCATGCCAACCTATTTAATAAACACATTATATAGTTATATCATGTCATCCTGTTTACGTAGTCTCATATTTTGAACTATGTCTTTCCATCTTTTTAGTTAGCCATCATAATGTGAAATTGTGTCATGCTATCCTTTTTAGTTAGCCATCATGTATGTGAAACTGTGTCATGCTATCGTGTTTGGTTAGACAACATAAATATGAATTATTTCATGCCCTCTTTTATTCCCCACTATCCATTGCACCTGTCTATCATACAATGTCTATACTTTCAATTACTTTTCTTGTTTATCAGCCATTTGAATTGGAGAGGGTGATGGCAGTATCTAAGGGAGTAACAACACGGTCTTCAGAAAAGATAGTGCTACCAGTTGATGCAGATAGAACCATGGTTGTACTTGCCCAAGGACCAGATCCACCACACATAACCCAGACTCTCGCAGATTGTACCCCTACCCAGTTGGACAGAGAACCAGCTACACCCCTTCTAACCCCAACCCCGGCAGATAGTAACCTAGTTCCAGTTGACACAACACCGTCTCCACCACAGAGCACCCAAACACGAGCAGTTAGTAAGGGAACTCCAGTGCCCAAAGCACGAGGACCACCACTCCGAATCCCAACTCAACGCTTAAAGGAGAAGAAGATTTGTTCTCAGGTCAGGTTCTGTAGCTATGGTTCATACTCCTTTGCTCTTGCATTACTGCATTTACTCATACCAACTATTTTCAAATTTGAAGGATGGAATTGAAACTCGAATGACGCAATAGGTATGTTTTAAACCTGTTTCTTTAACTGGTTTGCTGTTGTAACCTGCTCTATGTTGATTTCAGTTTCAATTGAATAAACAGTTATGTTCTCATGTCATGCACATTACAAGTGTTGTTATTGCTCTACAGTTTCCCACTCTTATATTCTGTCTATTCTTCTTTGTCTTGAACAAATATTATTTGAACTGTGTCTCTATCTTAATTTGGCAACAAAAACTAGAATGATATAGACCATAAAGTGACCATGGTACATAGATATATGTTTGTTTCATGTTGTTATCCTGTCCACTTTACTACTGAACTCATTTACCAAAAGGAGTTTCATATACAACATGGTAAACATGTGATGTGTCTGCTTGTTTCTCTTTTAGAATGTGGACAAAATATTGGAGAATAGTACCGCGTTATCCAATGGTAAAGGAAGTAATGCAGATAAGGCTCAAGATAGTGAGACATCCCTGTTGGTCTCCAAGAAAGCTGATAAAAACTATCTCGACGATAGTGAGAGAACCCAAAAGTCCTAACTTGATGTAGTGTTTGAGTTACTGGCCTCTACTGCTGGCACAAGCTCTTCGAACTCGCTGCCTGAATTAGTTCGTCTTCTTGAGTCTCAACTTCAAGTTGAAAGACATCGATCGATGTATCGCTGACAGAAGTCAAGGATTGAGGAAGTCCTGCAGAATTCAAATACATATTTCCGGTGCAATGACAATTTGGAGGATTTAAGCGCCAAACAAGAGAAAGTTAATAAGCTTGCTAAGCATCTTGCCAGCATTATGGGTACCTAGGATATTGTTTCTTGAGATCTTCTGAAGTGGTTTCAGTTCTGGATTTGTTTTTCTGCGGCGTTTATTTGCGCTGGTCGCCAACTTTGACAACCAGTGTATATGATATGCTGCTTTGTTCCCTATATTTGCACTGGTGGCGAACTTTGATGCCCAGTGGATGTAATATGTGTAATAGCCGTGATAGCCTAGCGTTAGTTCCTTGCTTATTTATTTGCTTGTTGTCTTGTTTATTTGTTTGCTTGTAGTCATTGCAGTTCTTTTTCCACGGTTTGCTAGTGGCTGCAATAACCTATTTTTTAAAACTAGGCCACAATAACCATGGGCCAATATTTACTATAGTGATGCTGGGCCTCCTACGGGCCGTAGAAACAGTGGGCCTTCTATGGGCCGTAGAAACAATGGGCCTTCTATGGGCCGTAGAAACAATGGGCCTTCTACAGGTCATATCATCAATGGGCCTTATATGGGTCGTATGATCGATTGGCCAAGCATGGGCCAAACAGAGCGCATTATGGCCGTAAACAGGCTAGAGTTGGAATTGTGCATTCATGGGCCGACCATAACGGGCCATCGTTAATAGGCCGTATTTGATGACGCTATGAAAACGGCCCAACGTATTAACAGACCACAAACGGGCCGACTGTAACCACGAGCTGAATTTGGCCCACAAGCAGAAAATGACAGTAACGGGCCGTAAGTAAACGAATGTTGTAAATGAGCCCAAGAATAAATGGGCTGTGAGAAGGCCGAAAGATAACATGGGCTGGAAATGGCCCAACGGAATAACGGCCTGTTAATGGGTATAAGGTGATACACTGTTCTTTATGGGCCAGTTTCACCACGGGCCGTTAATGGGTTTAAAGTGATACACTGTTCATTATGGGCCAGTTTCACCACGGGCCGTTAATAGGCCAAGAGTTACAAAGAGCCTCATATGGGCCAAAAGACGTCATGGGCCATACATGGGCCAGAAATGAAAATGGGCTGGAATCATATTGGATGGCCCAGATAACGCTACTGGGCCTAATTCGGATAGGGCGCAACGGGCCTTGGGTTAGCGGGCTGTAAATGGGCTATATGCGAACAGGCGGTTAACAGGCTTTCCATGGGCGCCACCTTTTGACCAAGTCAAACGGGCCGGCCTTTTCACAGGAATGGGCCTCTGTTGGGCCGTGCCACGTGTCGACGTATCATAGGCGCCTTCTATCCAATGAGTGGATGATATCTGTCCCCACGATGAGCCGACACGTGTTTCCTCCAGCCAATGATGATTTTACACGTGGAAAAACCCCATTGGTCGGGGCTGTTAACGGGTTATTGGATCCAAAACCCGACCCGATAGCTTAACGGCGTTCTGTTACGGTGGATGCCACGTGTCGGTCACCCTTGACAAAAGCACTTCTGTGATGCGCGATTTATCGTCATTGAAGTGGACACTTCCGTGATGATAAAATTTTGGTAATGTCATGGAACACTTCTACGACAGCACAGGTATGACTATCTTGATTCTGTCATAAAATCGTCATGGATGTACATGCATGAAAAAAAACACGACCTACTGTGACAAACACGTATCATCACGGAAGTGTATTTTTTTTGTAGTGAGTTGAAGTTAATATTCCAAGCAAATGCCCGAGTTGGGAGATATGAAGTCTCCAACAAGTTCTACAGATGCAAAATGGAGGATAATAGTTCTGGCAGTGAACACATACTCAAAATGTTTGGGTATCCTAATCACTTGACTCAGCTGGGAGTTGATCTTCCAGTTGATTGTGTCATTGACAGAGTTCTTTAATCACTGCCACCAAGTTATGAAGGCTTTGTGATGAACTATAATATGCAAGGGATGAACAAGACTATTCCCGAGCTCTTCGCGATGTTAAAGGCCGCGGAGGTAGAAATCAAAAAGGAGCATCAAGTGTTGATTATCAATAAGACCACTAGTTTCAAGAAAAAGGGCAAAGGGAAGAAAGCGAACTTCAAGAAGAACGACAAAAAGGTTGCTGCTCAAGAGAAGAAACACAAAGTCTAGACCTAAGCCTGAAACTAAGTGCTTCTACTGCAAAGGGACTGGTCACTAGAAGCGGAACTGCCCCAAGTATTTGGCGGATAAGAAGGATGGCAAAGTGAAAGGTATATTTGATATACATGTTATTGATGTGTACTTAACTAATGCTTGCGATGGCGCTTTGGTATTTGATATCGGTTACATTGCTCATATTTGCAACTCGAAACATGGGCTACGGATTAAGTGAAGATTGGCTAAGGACGAGGTGACGATGCGCGTGGGAAATGGTTCCAAAGTCGATGTGATCGCGGTCGGCACGCTACCTCTACATCTACCATCGGGATTAGTTTTAGACCTGAATAATTGTTATTTGGTGCCGGCGTTGAGCATGAACATTATATCTGGATCTTGTTTGATGCGAGATGGTTATTCATTTAAATCAGAGAATAATGGTTCTTCTATTTATATGAGTAATATCTTTTATGGTCATCCACCCTGATGTCTACTACACAACCTTCTTCTTGTAGACGTTGTTGGGCCTCCAAGTGCAGAGGTTTGTAGGACAGTAGCAAATTTCCCTCAAGTGGATGACCTAAGGTTTATCAATCCGTGGGAGGCGTAGGATGAAGATGGTCTCTCTCAAACAACCCTGCAACCAAATAACAAAGAGTCTCCCGTGTCCCCAACACACCCAATACCATGGTAAATTGTATAGGTGCACTAGTTCGGCAAAGAGATGGTGATACAAGTGCAATATGGATGGTACATATAGGTTTTTGTAATCTGAAATTATAAAAACAGCAAGGTAACTAATGATAAAAGTGAGCGTAAACGGTATTGCAATGCTCGGAAACAAGGCCTAAGGTTCATACTTTCACTAGTGCAAAGTTCTCTCAACAATAATAACATAACTGGATCATATAACTATCCCTCAACATACAACAAAGAGTCACTCCAAAGCCACTAATAGCGGAGAACAAACGAAGAGATTATGGTAGGGTACGAAACCACCTCAAAGTTATTCTTTCTACTCGATCTATTCAAGAGTCCGTAGTAAAATAACATGAAGCTATTCTTTCCGTTCAATATATCATAGAGTTCGTACTAGAATAACACCTCAAGACACAAATCAACCAAAACCTTAATGTCACCTAGATACTCCAATGTCACCTCAAGTATCCGTGGGTATGATTATACAATATGCATCACACAATCTCAGATTCATCTATTCAACCAACACAAAGTACTTCAAAGAGCGCCCCAAAGTTTCTACCGAAGAGTCAATACGAAAACGTGTGCCAACCCCTATGCATAAGTTCACAAGGTCACTGAACCCGCAAGTTGATCACCAAAACATACATCAAGTAGATCACGTGAATATCCCATTGTCACCACAGATAAGCATGACAAGACATACATCAAGTGTTCTCAAATCCTTAAAGACTCAATCCAATAAGATAACTTCAAAGGGAAAAGTCAATCCATTACAAGAGAGTAGAGGGGGAGAAGCATCATAAGATCCAACTATAATAGCAAAGATCGTGATACATCAAGATCGTGCCAAATCAAGAACAAGAGAGAGAGAGAGAGAGAGAGAGAGAGAGATTAAACACATACCTACTGGTACATACCCTCAGCCCTGAGGGTGAACTACCCCCTCCTCATCACGGAGAGCGCCAGGATGATGAAGATGGCCACCAGTGAGGGATCCCCCTCCGGCAAGGTGCCGGAACGGGCTCCCGAGTGTTTTTTGGTGGCTACAGAGGCTTGCGGCGGCAGAACTCCTGATCTATTATTCTCCCTGATGTTTTTAGGGTATATGGACTTATATAGGCAAAAGAAGTCGGTTAGGGGAGCCACGAGGGGCCCACGAGGGTGGGTGGCGTGCCCAGGGGAGGTGGGCGTGCCTCCCTGCCTCGTGGCCACCTCGAAGCTTCCCTTACGTGCACTCCAAGTCCCCTGGATTGCTTCCGTTCCAAAAATAACTTTCCCGAAGGTTTCATTCCGTTTGGACTCCGTTTGATATTCCTTTTCTTCGAAACACTAAAATAGGCAAGAAAAAACAATATGGGCTGGGCCTCCGGTTAATAGGTTAGTCCCAAAAATAATATAAAAGTGCTTAGTAAAGCCCATAAACATCCAAAACAGATAATATAATAGCATGAATGCTTCATAAATTATAGATACGTTGGAGACATATCACACCCCTGCTGAGTGGTCTATTTTTATTGAATCTCGATAGTAGTGATACACATATTTATAGTGTTGAAGCCAAAAGATTGAAGTTTACTAATGATAGTGCAACTTATTTGTGGCACTGCCGTTTGGGTCATATTGGTGTAAAGTGCATGAAGAAACTCCATACTGATGGACTTTTGGAATCACTTGATGATGAATCACTTGGTGCTTGCGAACCATGCCTTATGGGCAAGATGACTAAAACTCCGTTCTCCAGAACAATGGAACGAGCTACTGACTTATTGGAAATAATACATACCGATGTGTGAGGTCCAATGAGTATTGATGCTCGTGGTGGGTATCATTATTTTCTCACCTTCACAGATGATTTGAGCAGATATGATTATATCTTCATGAAGCATAAGTCTGAAACATTTGAAAAGTTCAAAGAATTTCAGAGTGAAGTGGAAAATCATCGTAACAAGAAAATAAAGTTTCTACGATCTGATCGTGGAGGAGAATATTTGAGTTACGAGTTTGGTCTTCATTTGAAACAACATGGGATAGTTTCACAATTAACGCCACCTGGAACACAACAACGAAATGGTGTGTCCAAATGTCGTAACCGTACTTTATTAGATATGGTGCGATCTATGATGTCTCTTACTGATTTACCACTATCATTTTGGGGTTATGCTTTAGATACGGCTGGATTCACTTTAAATAGGGCACCATCAAATTCCGTTGAGACGACACCTTATGAACTATGGTTTGGCAAGAAACCAAAGTTGTCGTTTCTTAAAGTTTGGGGCTGCGATGCTTATGTGAAAAAGCTTCAACCTGATAAGCTCAAACCCAAATCGGAGAAGTGCGTCTTCATAAGATACCCAGAGGAAACTGTTGGGTACACCTTCTATCACAGATCCGAAGGCAAAATCTTTGTTGCTAAGAATGGATCCTTTCTAGAGAAGGAGTTTCTCTTGAAAGAAGTGAGTGGGAGGAAAGTAGAACTTGATGAGGTAACTATACCTTCTCCCTTATTGGAAAGTAGTTCATCACATAAATCAGTTCAAGTCATTCCTACACCAACTAGTGAGGAAGCTAATGATGATGATCATGAAGCTTCAGATCAAGTTACTACCGAACTTCGTAGGTCTTCCAGAGTGTGATCCACACCAGAGTGGTATGGTAATCCTGTTCTGGAAGTCATGTTACTAGACCATGATGAACCTATGAACTGTGAGGAAGCAATGATGAGCCCAGATTCCGCGAAATGGCTTGAGGCCATGAAATCTGAGATGGGATCCATGTATGAGAACAAAGTATGGACTTTGGTGGACTTGCCCGATGATCGACAAGCCATAGAAAATAAATGGATCTTTAAGAAGAAGACCGAAGCAGATGGTAATGTTACTATTTACAAATCTCGACTTGTAGCGAAAGGTTTTCGACAAGTTCAAGGAGTTGACTATGATGAGACTTTCTCACCCGTAGCGATGCTTAAGTCTGTCTAAATCATGTTAACAATTACAACATTTTATGATTATGAAATTTGGCAAATGGATGTCAAAACTGCATTCCTGAATGGATTTCTGGAAGAAGAGTTGTCTGGAAGGTTTTGTCGATCCAAAGGGTGCTAGCAAAGTGTGCAAGCTCCAGAGATCCATTTATGGACTAGTGCAAGCCTCTCGGAGTTGGAATAAACGCTTTGATAGTGTGATCAAAGCTTATGGTTTTATACAGACATTTGGAGAAGCCTGTATTTGCAAGAAAGTAAGTGGGAGCCCTGTAGCATTTCTAATCTTATATGTAGATGACATATTGTTGATTGGAGATGATATAGAATTTCTGGATAGCATAGAGGGATACCTGAATAAGATTTTTTTATGAAAGACCTTGGAGAAGCTCCTTACATATTGGGCATCAAGATCTATAGAGATAGATCAAGACGCTTAATTTAACTTTCACAAAGCACATACCTTGATAAAGTTTTGAAGAAGTTCAAAATGGATCAGTCAAAGAAAGGGTTCTTGCCTGTATTACAAGGTGTGAAGTTGAGTCAGACTCAATGCCCGACCACTGCAGAAGATAGAGAGAAAATGAAAGTCATTCCCTATGCTTCAGCCATAGGTTCTATCATGTATGCAATGTTGTGTACCAGACCTGATGTATGTCTTGCTATAAGCATAGTAGGGAGGTACCAAAGTAATCCTGGAGTGGAGCACTAGACAGCGGTCAAGAACATCCTGAAATACATGTAAAGGAATAAGGATATGTTTCTTGTTTATGGAGGTGAAAAAGAGCTCGTCGTAAACGGTTACGTCGGTGCAAGCTTTGACATTAATCCGGATAACTATAAGTCGCAAACCGGATATGTATTTTTATTGAATGGAGGAGCTGTCAGTTGGTGCAGTTCCAAGCAGAGCGTCGTGGCAGGATCTACGTGTGAAGTGGAGTACATTGCTGCTTTGGAAGCAGCAAATGAAGGAGTTTGGATGAAGGAGTTCATATCCGATCTAGGTGTCATACCTAGTGCATCGGGTCCAATGAAAATCTTTTGTGACAATATTGGTGCAATTGCCTTGTCAAAGGAATCCAGATTTCACAAGAGAACCAAGCACATCAAGAGATGCTTCAATTCCATCCGTCATGAAGTGTCGGAAGGGTACATAGAGATTTGCATGATACACACGGATTTGAATGTTGCAGACCCATTGACTAAGCCTCTTCCACGAGCAAAACATGATCAGCACCAAAGCTCCAGAGGTGTTAGAATCATTATTATGTAATCTAGATTATTGATTCTAGTGCAAGTGGGAGACTGAAGGAAATATGCCCTAGAAGCAATAATAAAGTTATTATTTATTTCCTTAATTCATAATAAATGTTTATTATTCATGCTAGAATTGTATTAGCCGGAAACTTAGTACATGTGTGAATACATACACAAAACATATAGTCCCTAGTATGCCTCTACTTGACTAGCTCGTTAATCAAAGATGGTTATGTGTCCTAACCATAGACATGTGTTGTCATTTGATGAATGGGATCACATCATTAGGAGAATGATGTGATGGACATGACCCATCCATTAGCTTAGCATTATGATCGTGTTAGTTTCATTGCTACTGCTTTCTTCATGACTAATACAAATTCCTCAGAATATGAGATTATGCAACTCCCGAATACCGGAGGAACACTTTGTGTGCTACCAAAAGCCACAACATAAATGGGTGGTTATTAAGGTGCTCTACAGGTGTCTCCGAAGGTGTTTGTTGGGTTGTCATAGATCGAGATTAGGATTCGTCACTTCGTGTTTCGTAGAGGTATCTCTAGGCCTTCTCGGTAATACTTATCACTATAAGCCTTGCAAGCATTGTGACTAATGAGTTAGTTGCGGGATGAAGTATTACAGAACGAGTAAAGAGACTTGCCGATAACGAGATTGAACTAGGTATTGAGATACCAACGACCGAATCATGGGCAAGTAACATACCGATGACAAAGGGAACAACGTATGTTGTTATGCGGTTTGACCGATAAAGATCTTCATATAATATGTAGGAACCAATATGAGCATCCAGGTTCCGCTATTGGTTATTGACCGGAGACGTGACTCGGTCATGTCTACATAGTTCTCGAACCTGTTGGGTCCGCACGCTTAACGTTCGATGACGATTGATATTATGAGTTTATGTGAGATGTTGTACCGAAGATTGTTCGAAGTTCTGGATCTGATCAAGGACATCACGAGGAGTCTCGAAATGGTCAAGACATAAAGATTGATAGATTGGACGAATATATTCGGACACCAGAAGTGTTCCGAAGAAGTTTCGGATAAAATCAGAGTGCCGGAGGGTTACTGGAACCCCCCGGGGAACTAATGGGCCTCGATGGGCCGTAGTGGAGAGAGAGAGGGGTCGTCCAGGGCAGGCCGCGCCCCCTCCCCCTGAGTCCGAATAGGACAAGGAAGGGGGCGGCGCCCCCCTTGCCTTCCCTCTCTCCCTCTCGTTCCTTCCCCCTCTCTTCCCCTTATTGGAAACCTACTAGGAATAGGATTCCTAGTAGGAATCCTACTTGGGGCGAGCCCTACAGGGTCCGGCCGGCCTCTCCCCTTGCTCCTTTATATACGGGGGTAGGGGCACGCTAGAACACACAAGTTGACAATTATTTCAGCCGTGTGCGGTGCCCCCCTCCACAGTTACACACCTCGGTCATATTGTCATAGTGCTTAGGCGAAGCCCTGCACCGGTAACTTCATCATCACTGTCACCATGCCATCGTGCTGACGAAACTCTACCTCGGCCTCAACTGGATCAAGAGTACGAGGGACATCATCTAGCTGAACGTGTGCTGAATGCGGAGGTGCCGTACGTTCGGTGCTTGGATCGGTTGGATCGCGAAGACGTTCGACTACATCAACCGCGTTAACTAAACGCTTCCACTTTTGGTCTACAAGGGCACGTGGACACACTCTCCCCTCTCGTTGCTATGCATCACCTAGATAGATCTTGCGTGATCGTAGGAATTTTTTTGAAATTACCGCGTTCGCCAACAGCGGTATCAGAGCCAGGTCTATGTGTAGATGTTATATGCACGAGTAGAACACAAAGAGTTGCGGGCGATAATAGTCATACTGCTTACTAGCATGTCATACTTTGATCGGCAGTATTGTTGGATGAAGTGCCTCAGACCGACATTATGCGTACGCTTACGAGAGACTTTTTCTACCGACGTGCTTTGCACATAGGTGGCTAGTGAGTGTCTATTTCTCCAACTTTAGTTGAATCGAGTGTGGCTATGCCCGGTCCTTGTTGAAGGCTAAAATAGCACACTTGACAAAAAACATTGTGGTTTTGATGCGCAGGTAAGAACGGTTCTTGCTAGAAGCCCGTAGCAGCCACGTAAAACTTTCAACAACCAAGTAGAGGACGTCTAACTTGTTTTTGCAGGGCTTGCTGTGATGTGATATGGTCAAGCATGATGTGAGATAAATTGTTGTATGAGATGATCATGTTTTGTAAAAAAGTTATCGGCAACTGGCACGAGCCATATGGTTGTCACTTTATTGTATGCAATGCAATCATCATGTAATTGTTTTACTTTATCACTAAGCGGTAGCAATACATGTAGTAACAATTGGTGGCGAGACGACAAAGATGCTATGATGGAGATCAAGGTGTCGTGCCGGTGACGTTGGAGATCATGATGATGCTTCGGTGATGGAGATCATGAGAAAAAGATGATGATGGCCATATCATGTCACATATTTTGATTGCATGTGGTTTGGCAAGGTAGTACAATGGTGATCTATGAGTATATCACTGGACATTGGTCAAAATTATCCTTAGTGGAATAAGGATATGTTTCTTGATTATGGAGGTGACAAGAAGTTCGTCGTAAAGGGTTACGTCGATGCAAGATTTGACACTGATCCAGATGACTCTAAGTCTCAATCTGGATACATATTGAAAGTGGGAGCAATTATCTAGAGTAGCTCCGTAGAGAGCATTGTAGACATAGAATATTTTTGCAAAATACATACGGCTCTGAATATGACAGACCTGTTGACTAAACTTATGTCACGAGCAAAACATGATCACACCTTAGTACTCTTTGGGTGTTAATCACATAGCGATGCGAACTAGATTATTGACTCTAGTAAACCCTTTGGGTGTTGGTCACATGACGATGTGAACTATGGGTGTTAATCATATATAGATATGAATATTGGTGTTAAATCACATGGCGATGTGAACTAGATTATTGACTCTAGTGCAAGTGGGAGACTGAAGGAAATATGCCCTAGAGGCAATAATAAAATTATTATTTATTTCCTTATTTCATGATAAATGTTTATTATTCACGCTAGAATTGTATTAACCGGAAACATAATACATGTGTGAATACATAGACAAACATAGTGTCACTAGTATGCCTCTACTTGACTAGCTCGTTAATCAAAGATGGTTAAGTTTCCTAACCATAGACAAGAGTTGTCATTTGATTAATGGGATCACATCATTAGGAGAATGATGTGATTGACTTGACCCATTCCGTTAGCTTAGCACTTGATCGTTTAGTATGTTGCTATTGCTTTCTTCATGACTTATACATGTTCCTATAACTATGAGATTAGATTATGCAACTCCCGTTTACCGTAGGGACACTTTGTGTGCTACCAAATGTCACAACGTAACTGGGTGATTATAAAGGTGCTCTACAGGTGTCTCTGAATGTACTTGTTGGTTGGCGTATTTCAAGATTAGGATTTGTCACTCCGATTGTCGGAGAGGTATCTCTAGGATCGCTCGGTAATGCACATCACTATAAGCCTTGCAAGCATTGTCTAATGAGTTAGTTGTAGGATGATGTATTACGGAACGAGTAAAGAGACTTGTCGGTAACGAGATTGAACTAGGTATTGAGATACCGATGATCGAATCTCGGGCAAGTAACATACCGATGACAAAGGGAACAACATATGTTGTTATGCGGTTTGACCGATAAAGATCTTTGTAGAATATGTGGGAGCCAATATGAGCATCCAGGTTCCGCTATTGGTTATTGACCGGAGACGTGTCTCGGTCATGTCTACATAGTTCTCGAACCCGTAGGGTCCGCACGCTTAAAGTTCGATGACGGTTATATTATGAGTTTATGTGTTTTGAAGTACCGAAGGTAGTTCGGAGTCCCGGATGAGATCAGGGACAACGAGAAGTCTAGAAATGGTATATTAGACGACTATATTCGGACATCGGAAAGGTTCCGAGTGATTCGGGAATTTATCGGAGTGCTGGGGGGTTATCGGAAACCCCGGGGGGGGACTATTGGGCCTACATGGGCCATAGGGAAGATGGAAGGCAGCCCACAAGGGGCAGCTGCGCCCCCTCCCTATAGGGGGTCCAAATTGGACTAGGGAGAGGAGCGTGCCCCCCTTTCCTTGTCCTTTCCCTCTCCTTCCTTCCCCCTTCCTTTTCCTAGTTGGACTAGGAAAGAGGGGAGTCCTACTCCTGCTAGTAGGAGGACTCCTCCCCTCCTTGGTGTGCCCCAAGGCTGGCCAACCTCCCCCCTTGCTCCTTTATATACGGGGGCAGGGGGCACATCTAGACACAACAATTGATTCTTGAGATCTCTTAGCCGTGTGCAGTGCCCCCCTCCACCATAATCCACCTCGATAATATCATAGCGATGCTTAGGCAAAGCCTTGCGTCGGTAGAACATCATCATCGTCACCACGCCGTCGTGCTGACGGAACTCTCCCTCAAAGCTCGGCTCGATAGGAGTTCGAGGGACGTCATCGAGCTGAACGTGTGCTGAACTCGGAGGTGTCGAGCGTTCGGTACTTGATCGGTCAGATCGTGAAGACGTACGACTACATCAACCGCGTTGTGCTAACGCTTCCGATTTCGGTCTACGAGGGTACGTGGACACACTCTCCCCTCTCGTTGCTATGCATCACCATGATCTTGCGTGTGCGTAGAATTTTTTTTTGAAATTACTATGTTACCCAATAGTGGTATCAGAGCTAGGTTTTATGCTATGATGTTACATGCACGAGTAGAACACAAGTGAGTTTTGGGCGATACAAGTCATACTGCTTACCAGCATGTCATACTTTGGTTCGGCGGTATTGTTGGGCCCGGACCGACATTACGAGTACGCTTACGCGAGACTGGTTCTACCGATGTGCTTTGCACACAGGTGGCGGGCGAGTGTCAGTTTCTCCAACTTTATTTGAACCGAGTGTGGCTATGCCCGGTCCTTGAGAAGGTTAAAACAACACTAACTTGACGAACTATCGTTGTGGTTTTGATGCGTATGTAAGAACGGTTCTTGCTCAGCCCGTAGCAGCCACGTAAAACTTGAAAGAACAAAGTATAGGACGTCTAACTTGTTTTTGCAGGGCATGTTGTGATGTGATAAGGTCAAGACGTGATGCTATATTTTATTGTATGAGATAATCATGTTTTGTAACCGAGTTATCGGCAACTGGCAGGAGCCATATGGTTGTCGCTTTATTGTATGCAATGCAATCGCCCTGTAATTGCTTTACTTTATCACTAAGCGGTAGCGATAGTCGTAGAAGCAATAGTTGGCGAGACGACAACGATGCTATGATGGAGATCAAGGTGTCGCGCCGGTGATGTTGGTGATCATGTTGGTGCTTCGGAGATGGAGATCACAAGCACAAGATGATGATGGCCATATCGTATCACTTATATTGATTGCATGTGATGTTTATCTTTTATGCATCTTATCTTGCTTTGATTGACGGTAGCATTATAAGATGATCTCTCACTAAATTTCAAGATAAAAGTGTTCTCCCTGAGTATGCACTGTTGCCAAAGTTCATCGTGCCCAGACACCACATGATGATCGGGTGTGATAAGCTCTACGTCCATCTACAACGGGTGCAAGCCAGTTTTGCACACGCAGTATACTCAGATTAAACTTGACGATCCTAGCATATGCAGATATGGCCTCGGAACAGTGAGACCGAAAGGTCGAGCGTGAATCATATAGTAGATATGATCAACATAGTGATGTTCTCCATTGAAAACTACTCCATTTCACGTGATGATCGGTTATGTTTTAGTTGATTTGGGTCACGTGATCACTTAGAGGATTAGAGGGATGTCTATCTAAGTGAGAGTTCTTAAGTAATATTATTAGTTGAACTTAAATTTATCATGAACTTAGTACCTGATAGTATTTTGCTTGTCTATGTTTGTTGCAGATAGATGGCCCATGCTGTTGTTCCGTTAAATTTTAATGCGTTCCTTGAGAAAGCAAAGTTGAAAGGTGATGGTAGCAATTACACGGACTGGGTCCATAACTTGAGGATTATCCTCATTGTTGTACAGAAGAATTATGTCCTGGAAGCACCGCTGGGTGCCAGGCCTGCTGCAGATGCAACTGACAGCGTCAAGAACGTCTGGCAGAGCAAAGCTGTTGACTACTCGATAGTTTAGTGCACCATGCTTAACAGCTTAGAATCGGGACTTCAAAGACGTTTTGAACGTCATGGGCCATATGAGATGTTCCAGGAGTTGAAGTTAATATTTCAAGCAAATACCCGAGTTGAGAGATATGAAGTCTCCAACAAGTTCTATAGCTAAAAGATGGAGGAGAATTGCTCAACTAATGAGCATGTGCTAAGATTGTCTGGGTACTACAATCGCTTGAATCAAGTGGGAGTTAATCTTCCAGATAAGATAGTGATTGACAGAGTTCTCTAGTCACCATCACCAAGTTAGTAGAACTCCGTGATGAACTATAGTATGCAAAGGATGATGAAAATGATTCCCGAGCTCTTTGCTATGTTGAAATCAACGAAGGTAGAAATCAAGAAAGATCATCAAGTGTTGATGATTGACAAGACCACTAGTTTCAAGAAAAGGGCAAAAGGAAAGAAAAGGAACTTCAAGTAGAATGACAAGCAAGTTGTCACCCCCACGATGAAGCCCAAAGCTGGACCAAAGCCTGAAACTGAGTGCTTACACTGCAAAGGAAATGGTCACTAGAAACGGAAATTCCCTGAATATTTGGTGGATAAGAAGGATGGCAAAGTGAACAAGGGTATATTTGATATACAGGTTATTGATGTGTGCCTTACTAGTGTTTGTAGTAGCCCCTGAGTATTTGATACTTGTTCAGTTGCTAAGATTAGTAACTCGAAACATGAGTTACATAATAAACAGAGACTAGTTGAGGGGAAGTGACGATGAGTGTTGGAAGTAGTTCCAAGATTGATATGATCATCATCACACACTCCCTATACTTTCGGGATTAGTGTTAAACCTAAATAAATGTTATTTGGCGTTTGTGTTGAGCATGAATATGATTTGATCGTGTTTATTGCAATAAGGTTATTCATTTAAAGTCAGAGAATAATTGTTGTTCTATTTAGATGAATAAAACCTTCAATGGTCATACACCCAATGAAAATAGTTTGTTGGATCTCGATCGTAGTGATACACATATTCATAATATTGATGCCAAAAGATGCAAAGTTAATAATGATAGTGCAACTTATTTGTGGCACTGGCGTTTGGGTCATATCGGTGTAAAGCGCATGAAGAAACTCCATAAAGATGGATTTTCGGAATCACTTGGTTATGAATCATTTGATGCTTGCGAACCGTGCCTTTTGGGCAAGATGACTAAAACTCCGTTCTTCAGAACAATGGAATGAGCTACTGCCTTTTTGGAAATAATACATACTGATGTATGCAGACCAATGAGTATTAAGGCTTGTGGTGGGTATCGTTATTTTCTGACCTTCACAGATGATTTGAGCCGATATGGGTATATCTACTTGATGAAACATAAGTCTGAAATAGTTGAAAGGTTCAAAGAATTTCAGAGTGAAGTGGAAAATCATCGTAACTAGAAAATAAAGTTTCTGCGATCTGATCGTGGAGATGAATGTTTGAGTTACGAGTTTGGCCTTCAGTTAAAATAATGTGGAATAGTTTCACAAACTCATGCCACCTGGAACACCACAGCGTAATGGTGTGTCCGAACGTCATAACCGCACTTTATTTGATATGGTGCGATCAATGATGCCTCTTACTGATTTACCAATATCGTTTTGGGGTTATGCATTAGAGATAGCTGCATTCATGTTAAATAGGGCACCATCTAAATCTATTGAGACGACACCATATGAACTATGGTTTAGCAATAAACCTAAGATGTCGTTTCTTAATGTTTGGAGTTGTGATGCTTATGTGAAAAAGTTTCAACCTGATAAGCTCGAATCCAAATCATAGAAATGTGTCTTCATAGGATACCCAAAGGAAACTGTTGGGTACACCTTCTATCACAGATCCGAAGGCAAGACATTCATTGCCAAGAATGGATCCTTTCTAGAGAAGAAGTTTCTCTCGAAAGAAGTGAGTGGGAGAAAAGTAGAACTTGATGAGGTAATAGTACCTTCTCCCGAATTAGAAAATAGTTCATCACTGAAATCAGTTCCAGTGATTCCTACACCAATTAGTGAGGAAGCTAATGATGATGATCATGAAACTTCAGATCAAGTTACTACAGAACCTCGTAGGTCTTCTAGAGTACGATCCGCACCAGAGTGGTACGGTAATCCTGTTCTGAAAGTCATGTTACTAGACCATGATAAACCTACGAACTATGAGGAAGCGATGATGAGCCCAGATTCCGCAAAATGGCTGGAGGCCATGAAATCTGAGATAGGATCCATGTATGAGAACAAAGTGTGGACTTTGTTGGACTTGCCCGATGATCGGCAATCCATAGAAAATAAATGGATCTTCAAGAGGAAGACGGACGTTGATAGTAGTGTTACTATCTACAAAGCTCGTCTTGTCGCAAAAAGGTTTTCTACAAGTTCAAGGTGTTGACTACAATGAGATTTTCTCAACTGTAGCGATGCTTAAGTCTGTCCGAATCATGTCAGCAATTGCCACATTTTACGAAATCAGGCAAATGGATGTCAAAACCGCATTCCTTAATGGTTTTCTTAAAGAAAAGTTGTATATGATGCAACCAGAAGGTTTTGTCAATCCTAAAGGTGCTAACAAAATGTGCAAGCTCCAGCGATCCATCTATGGACTGGTGCAAGCGTCTCGGAGTTGGAATATATTGTTTGATAAGTTGATCAAAGCATATAGTTTTATACAGACTTGAAGTGAAGCCTGTATTTACAATAAAGTGAGTGGGAAGCACTACAGTCTTTCTGATAAGTATATGTGAGTGACATATTGTTGATCAGAAATGTTTTAGAATTTTTTCTGGAAAGCATAAAGAAGTGTTTGAAAGGAGTTCTTTAAAAGAAACATATCAGTAAAGCTACTTACGTATTGAGCATCAAGATCTATTGAGATAGATCAAGACGCTTGATAAGATTTTCAATGAGTACATACCTTGACAAGATTTTGAAGTAGTTCAAAATGGAACAGTCAAAGAAAGAGTTCCTGCCTATGTTGCAAAGGTATGAAATTGAGTAAGACTCAAATCCCGACCACGGCAGAAAATAGAAAGAGAATGAAAGTCATTCCCTATGCCTCAGTCGTAGGTTCTATAAAAGTATGCCATGCTATGGACTATACCTATTGTATACTATGCCCTGGTTTGGCAAGGGAGTACAATGGTGATCTAGGAGTAGATCACTGGACATTGGTCAAAATTATCCTTAGTGGAATAAGGATATGTTTCTCGATTATGGAGGTGACAAGAGGTTCGTCATAAAGGGTTACGTCGATGCAAGATTTGACACTGATCCAGATGACTCCAGTCTCAATCTGGATACATATTGAAGGGGGAGAAATTAGCTAGAGTAGCTCCGTATAAAGCATTGTAGATATAGAATATTTTTGTAAAATACATACGGCTCTGAATATGACAGACCCGTTGACTAAACTTCTCTCACGAGCAAAACATGATCACACCTTAGTACTCTCTGGGTGTTAATCACATAGCGATGTGAACTAGATTATTGACTCTAGTAAACCCTTTGGGTGTTGGTCACATGATGATGTGAACTATGGGTGTTAATCATATACAGATATGAATATTGGTGTTAAATCACATGGCGATGTGAACTAGATTATTGACTCTAGTGCAAGTGGGATACTGAAGGAAATATGCCCTATAGGCAATAATAAAGTTATTATTTATTTCCCTATTAACTTATAAATGTTTATTATTCATGCTAGAATTGTATTAACCGGAAACATAATACATGTGTGAATACATAGACAAACATAGTGTCACTAGTATGTCTCTACTTGACTAGCTCGTTAATCAAAGATGGTTAAGTTTCCTAACCATAGACATGAGTTGTCATTTGATTAACGGGATCACATCATTAGGAGAATGATGTGATTGACTTGACCCATTCCGTTAGCTTAGCACTTGATCGTTTAGTATGTTGCTATTGCTTTCTTCATGACTTATACATGTTTCTATAACTATGAGATTATGCAACTCCCGTTTATCGTAGGAACACTTTGTGTGCTACCAAACGTCACAACATAACTGGGTGATTATAAAGGTGCTCTACAGGTGTCTCCAAAGGTACTTGTTGGGTTAGCGTATTTCGAGATTAGGATTTGTCACTCCGATTATCGGAGAGGTCTCTCTAGGCCCACTCGATAATGCACATCACCATAAGCCTTGCAAGCATTGTAACTAATGAGTTAGTTGCAGTATGATGTATTACGGAACGAGTAAAGAGACTTGCCGGTAACTAGATTGAACTAGGTATTGAGATACCGACGATCGAATCTCGGGCAAGTAACATACCGATGACAAAGGGAACAACATATGTTGTTATGCGGATTGACCGATAAAGATCTTTGTAGAATATGTGGGAGCCAATATGAGCATCCAGGTTCCGCTATTGGTTATTGACCGGAGACGAGTCTCGGTCATGTCTACATAGTTCTCGAACCCGTCGGGTCCGCACGCTTAAAGTTCGATGATGGTTATATTATGACTTTTTGTGTTTTGATGCACCGAAGGTAGTTCGGAGTCTCGGATGGGATCGGGGACATGACAAGGAGTCTCGAAATGGTCGAGACGTAAAGATCGATATATTGGACGACTATATTCGGACATTGGAAAGGTTCCGAGTGATTCGGGTATTTATCGGAGTGCCGGGGGGTTATCGGAAACCCCGGGGGGACTATTGGGCCTACATGGGCCGTAGGGAAGATGGAAAGCAGCCCGCAAGGGGCAGCTGCGCCCCCTCCCTATAAGGGGTCCGAATTGGACTAGGGAGGGGGGCGCGCCCCCCTTTCCTTCTCCTTTCCCTCTCCTTCCTTCCCCCTTCCTTTTCCTAGTTGGACTAGGAAAGAGGGGAGTCCTACTGATCTAGTATCGAAACGGTACGGTCGCAACTGATCTGAGCAAATAGATGTGAGGCGATTTTTCCCCCGTAAAACACGCAAAGTAAAAAACACACGAAAAGGAGACAAACAAGGATTCAAACTTGTGACCTAACGCTGGTAAATTGCTCCAACTAGCCACTACAATAATTTGTCATTGATGTTATGACGCGTGGCCTAAACATTTAAACCACACAGAGCAGCGTCGAGATTTGAATCATTTTTGAGGGCAAACAAATATTGAAGACGTGCAGGCCCGAACAATCTTTGAAATATCCGTTCCTTAAGTGAGAACACTTTCAGAAAATTCTGAACGTTTTCTAAAAATACGAACATTTATTTAAAAACAACCTATTTTTAAAAAGTTAACACCATTTGAAACATATATATTTTTTCGATATGGGAACAAATTTTCAAACCTGATCTTTTGTAAAAAATAATAAACAATTGTAAGAAAATGTTAGTATAATTTTAGGAAATCTTTATTTTCATTAAGAAAATGTAATACACACATTTGTCAAAATGTTACCGTGTCACATTTAAAAATTATAATTTCTTAAATTATTTAAATAAAAAAATATTATAGGTATTTAAAATTGTTCACATTTTTTTCAGGAATGTTTCGAAATTTTTCAGAAACACTTATTTCTGTTTTTTAATGTATGAACAATTCTAACAGTTTTTTAATGCGACACACTATTTATAATCACTAGGAGCCATCAGTGCTATTGGTGCAGTTTGTGCTGGTGCGTTTTCGTGAGATCGAGTCTCCTTATTCGAAACTTAATTTTGCGGCTGCTTAACTTTTGTTGAAAAAAAAACTACAGAGTAGAGTAAGCGAGCGACTGTGCTCTTATTTTTGTGGCTGCTTGTATTTTTTGTTGAAAAAAAAACTACAAAGTAGAGCAAGCGAGCGACTGTGCTAATGGACCGCCCAATTTGTCCTAATGTCCAGCCAGCCCTTGCCACGTCAGCAAATACCAGCTAAATACCATCAAGGTTTAAAATAGACCAGGATTAGAAAGTTCGGTACGCTAATTTTCGGGATTACAAGTTTAGGGTTTGATTTAGTTTTCGCCTACAAGTTTAAGGTTTGTTTTGAATTTTTTCCAATAATAACCACTAAAAGAGAAAACAATCGGTTGGGGGGCAGAGGTAGACGCTGCATGCAGCGTGCAGTTAAAGCTAGCACCGTAGATAGGCTAGGGTTGTTGTACAGGGTACTATACTAGTCGCACGCAAAGCATGCATACTACCGTGTAACGGGACTAGTCTACTACTCCTAAGGGACGACTTGGTGAATAGTCGTCGTCGTCGTCACTGGTTTTTTCTCGCTGGTTTTTTTTCGTCGTACTCGCACCGCTGGTTTTTTTTCGTCATCACTTCCCGACTTTTTTTCGTCAACCTAACGAAAACTACTGTGCCTCGCTCCCATAGATCGCATAGATCGCACGCCAGATTCACATAGCTCGGTCTCCGGCGTCGGCGGATCGCACGCCAGATCCACAGCGCCGCCGCGGCCTGATCGCACGCCATATTAACACAGATCGTTCTCCGCCGTCGGCGGATCGCACCAGATCGTTCACTTGCAGGAGGCGTAGGCGTCGGCGATCGTTCACTTGCAGGAGGCGGCGGCGATCGTGAACGCGGTGTATCTCCACCCCGATCCATCCCCTCGCAAATCCATCCCCTCGCAAACGCGGTGGATCACCACCCCGATCCGGCGACGTGCACGCATTCTGGTGATCAACAGTACTGACTCCTCCGCGAGTCCTCTGCGATCTGGGGTGGAATCTGGCGACGCCTTGATCCCCTTCTGCTTTTTACCTACGTAAGGACAATACATAATCTTCGTTTGTGAGTATATTTGCTGAAACACATGTATGGTGACAAGCTGGTTGACTGTGCTTACTTGGTTTGCATTTTCTTGAAGCTGCCTCACTTGAATTTGTGTACCATGCAGTGCCACTTGAATCAACATGTTCTCTGCATGGACACATACAATAGTACATGCATCAGAAAGTTTATCATAAGACAAGCCAGAAAGTTTATGCTGACAAACTTCATGACTGTGCTTACTTGGTTTGCATATTCTTGAATCTGACAAACTCCCACTGCTGGATCATGGAATGGCAGGCCCAGATTCTGAAATTTGCAACTTTCGATGACACTTAGTTTATTTATCAAACCATCAAGTGCTGAGAGAATATATGGCATTTATAACACTCCTTTGACACCTTGGTATTGTGTAATGTTGGGGTTACTTTGCACTGCCAATAAGCAACCTTTACATTGTAGCTCATTCTCCAAGTTCTCTCCATGATCACCAACCAAAGTACATGCACAGGCAAAGTTAATCATATGTCACTGTTACAAATATGAATCCTTTGCTTGCAGGTCAGTATGGGGAATCCACAAAGCAAAACTGCGAATCATACAACAACGTCGGGTGAATCAATAGGTACATCTTACATGTCTCGCTTACATCGGAAACTGTTAATGAGACCAAGTCATTGATCCATTTATGTCTCGCTTACTTGTATGAGTGACACACAGACAGGCTGACACCTGAACCGTCTGGACAAACGTTTTTTGTTCATAATGGACTAATTGATACTGAGGTTGTTGATAATCGCCCTCTTAGTCCAGGTATGTGGCTGTGCGGATTTAATACTCATCATTTATGTCTCGCTTACTTGTATGAATGACACACCGATTGGATGACACTATAACCATTTTACAATCGTTTTTAGTTCATACTGAAGTATCAGATTCCAACGTTGTTGAAAATCGCCCTCTGAGTCCAGGTATGTGGCTGTGCGGATATAATCATCGTCCTTTTGTTATCTGAATTTCATCGCTTCAATTTAACTACTTCGTGTGAGGCACGCTCCAGGCCACTCCTTACCTACACAGACGGCAGACCTAGAAGTTCCCCGACCCACTGATGGTGATATTAGATGTGTTCAGCAGCATTGTGATCTTAACTCAGGTGAGTGAGAAACGTATTGAAAAGGAGACCCGCCAATCTCAGTTGTTCCTCATGCTTATAGATGTTGTGTTTTTTAACAATTTTTTATATCCATTTTCTTTTGTTATAGAAAATTTCGATCTGTCTGCTAATGATGGAGGAATACCCATGTACCACATGTCAACTCCTCAATATTTATCCCAAACATTTCCATCGTCCGAGCACATGACTACTGGATCTTTCGAAAATGACACCAAACAAACTAAAAACGATAGCTTAACTGATGTAAAAAGAGAGCAGATAAACGCCAAGGGGAACTTAAAAGGGAAGTTAGCGGAGGCAGCAGATCATGAACATGAAGCTCTAGGTGAGAACTCAGGTGAGTACAAAACATTTTCGACGTGATACCCTAGAAGCTCGTTTATTAGGCATTCTTATATAGTTTGTTTCAAATATATCATCATCAGTGTAAGCTTGATCCATATGATAATTTGTTTTTGTTCCCGTTGGTTTTCATGTGGAACCTAATTATGTAGGAATACACATGAACTCTAATTTATCTGAAACCCTTCCATCGGTGGATAACATGACGACTGGATCTTTCGACAACGCCACTAACCGAAAAAAAGGTATCCTGACTGATGAGCAGAGGGATCGCATAAACGCCAAGAGGAGAGCTTCTTATCGGCGGAAGAAAGAGGAGGAAGCAAAGAAGCTAGCTCGCGGGCCAGAACCTGGTACATTTTTTCGTTGTGAACCCTATATATCTATTATTGTCCGCCAATCTCAGTTGTTCCTCATGCTTATAGATGTTGTGTTTTTTAACAATTTTTTATATCCATTTTCTTTTGTTATAGAAAATTTCGATCTGTCTGCTAATGATGGAGGAATACCCATGTACCACATGTCAACTCCTCAATATTTATCCCAAACATTTCCATCGTCCGAGCACATGACTACTGGATCTTTCGAAAATGACACCAAACAAACTAAAAACGATAGCTTAACTGATGTAAAAAGAGAGCAGATAAACGCCAAGGGGAACTTAAAAGGGAAGTTAGCGGAGGCAGCAGATCATGAACATGAAGCTCTAGGTGAGAACTCAGGTGAGTACAAAACATTTTCGACGTGATACCCTAGAAGCTCGGTTATTTGGCATTCTTATATAGTTTGTTTCAAATATATCATCATCAGTGTAAGCTTGATCCATATGATAATTTGTTTTTGTTCCCGTTGGTTTTCATGTGGAACCTAATTATGTAGGAATACACATGAACTCTAATTTATCTGAAACCCTTCCATCGGTGGATAACATGACGACTGGATCTTTCGACAACGCAACTAACCGAAAAAAGGTATCCGATCGATGAGCAGAGGGATCGATAAACGCCAAGAGGAGAGCTTCTTATCGGCGGAAGAAAGAGGACGAAGCAAAGAAGCTAGCTCGCGGGCCAGAACCTGGTACATTTTTTCGTTGTGAACCCTATATATCTATTATTGTTTGTGTTTTATCTGTGCATTGACATACTAGAGACATTATCATTTTGATTTCTGTTTTTTCAGAAGCCCTGGATTTGTTTCAATAATATCAGCATCAGTCTAATCACAATCCAAAAGAAACATTTGTTCTGTTTCAAATGGTTTTCATGTGTCCCCTAATTTTGTAGGAATACAAATGGACTCTATGTCAGCTGCTCTGGTTTTATCCCAAACCCTTCCATCGTCTGAGCACATGACTACTGGATCTTTCGACAACGCCACTAACCAAAAAAAAGGTATCCTGACTGATGAGCATAGGGATCACATAAACGCCAAAAGGCGAGCTAATTATCGGCGGAAGAAAGAGGAGGAAGCAAGTAAACTAAATCATCATAAGCTAACTTGCGGGACAACCCCTGGTATATTTTACGTTTTTTAATTAAAACAGTGTGCATTCCTCCATTCACTTCTCACACACCTTTGCCCTCAGCCTATTAAAAATTCGAATTAATTGTATCAACCAATTTCAGATCAGTCCATCGTTGAAAATGCCGCAGTGATCGTTGATCGAGAACCCAATGATACAGGTTAGTGTAGCGTTTAATGAGTAACCTCAACTCTTCGGGTAGCACCAGACTGATCCATTATGATCAATATGGGTTGTTTTTTCATCTAGCTGGTGCGCGGGCTTCCTCATCGGCATTTCTGACTCTCGGCGGTCTCGCTGACAAGTTGGCTGCAACCGTATCACAGAGTCCAAACGGTAATACAATATAGGTCTTACGTTATGAACCGTACATATCTTATATTGTTTGTGTTACAGAAGCTAAGGACATTATCATTTTGATTTCGGTTTGTTCCAGAGTACATGAGTAAGGGATGTGACTTGAGTGTCTCCGTACCAGCTAAGATAGGTTTCTTGACTGATGAAAAAAGAGAGCAGATAAACGCCAAGAGGCGCGCTGCGTATCGGAGGAAAAAAGAGGAGGAAGCTGACTATGAGCTACCTGCGGGTCAGCCTGCGGACTCAAAAACTGGTCTGGTTGATTCGCTTTAAATCCGCACAGCGTGTTATACATCATGATGTTCGCTCACGCCTTCATACTTCTATTGCCAGATGACAAGAAAGGGCTAATCAATGCCCGGAGACGTGCAACCTATCTTAAGAATAAGGAAAATGATGACAGTAACTTCGATGAGCTGAAAGCTCCGGTCGTAAATGGTAAGCATGACGGCAAGCAGATCCATCAAAATGTGCCTGCCGTTGACAAGTCGGGTACGACTGTTTCTATATTATTGCATACATACCAGACGTGTGTTCTTTATTCAGCCTGCGTTATTAACAGAATGATTAATATCTGAGATTCCGTTTGTATGACACCTTCAACCATATTTCAGGTTTGCAAGGTAGACGACGGAGCGCGCTCGGTGATATCACTAATGGCGTGCAAGCTCAGTCTATTGTAATTCCCGAAAACTATAGCCAGACAAAGGCGAACGGTCGAAACACCCTGAAGCACAGAGATGAAAATATTCCTGCCCTTCCAATTTCAGGTTGGTTTGATTTTTATATCAGCTAACTTTTGATTCTGTAATTATTGCTATTGTTTATCACTACATATTTATAGTAAGTAAGCATGTAACTCAACCTCATATCACCTACATAGACTACTCGTACCTTTTGTAACAAGACTAAGAGGCGTTTTATGCTGTTCTATGCCCAGACGATACAACTAGGTCCACCTTTACGGCAGTGTCACAAAATGATGCGGTATTGCCTCATAGCACTACAATCAGCACAGATGTTATTCATGATAACCATAGTGGTACGCAGCGTGAAACATGCGAAACTCCGGATCAAAGAGAGCAATCAAACGCCAAGAGGCGAGCAAAATATCGGAAACATCTAGAGGACGGAACAATCAATCTTGTAGAAAAAAATAACACGCTACGAGAATGGAGGGCATGCAGCAAGGAGAAGGGTGAATTAAGTGCTAAGAGAAAGGCAGCATATGCTTCAAGAAAGAACACCCCTTGCAAAGAATCCCTCGCACTACCACGTCCTGACCTAGCAAACTTGATGCAGACAATACCCCTCTCTAGGGGCGCTGAAGATGTTACAGATGATGTTGACCCGCCGATGATCATGCCGAATTCCATTGGAAGTAGCAATGGTATCATAATTCTATTGTCACATTGAAATGCTCATTCCCTTTAACCCTCATCTGACATGACGTTGTCTATTGTCATCATCGTCGTCTATTCTGCAGACGACATTGATGGGTTGCGAGACTGCATCATGGGCGATGAGCAGACACCATCCGATTTTATGGATGAGGAGTACTACATGTTTCGCGCGGAAGGTATTGTAATCTATAAACTAACATTTCATGAGTCAAGACATAATTATAGTTCTTAGTCATAATGTTTCGAACATCATGTTTAAAATAAATCACGTAGGATCCGATAATGACACCTTGGAGGAGGACGAGGAAGCGAGCGTACTGTCTGCTATACCTATCAAGGTTGATCCATTAGACTGTGTCTACACAAACATCCCAGACACCACGCACGTCCTGAAGCTCGACACTAACTGCAAACACTGCCATGCCAGAAAGTTTGTGTCTGAGACTGACGGTTTCTGCTGTCGCAATGGTCAAATCGAGCTTAAACAACCGGAACCAATCCCCGAGCTGATGAGGTTATGGTCAAGCATGGATGCAGACTCTAAACATTTTCGGGAAAACATACGCTTCTTCAACGGGCATTTCGCGTTCACAACCCTTGGCGTCAGCCTTGATGAGAACTACACAAACATGAGGTCTGGGGTGTACACATTCCGGGCACACGGCACCATCTACCACAATGTGCATTCGTTCGGGCCTAGCTCCCGTCCCGAGCATCTGCAGTTGTACTTCTATGATGATGACCCAACCATCACTCATCGTATGGCGGCCACCAAGCAGTTAGACCAGGGTGTCGTCAGGAAGTTAGTAGACATACTCAAAGAAAACCCGTACTCGCAGCAATTTAGGAGTTTGGGTGCACACAAGGACAACCTCGATGATTACAGGATAGACCTAAACACCGATAAAAGGCTTGACCAACGAAGATATAACAAACCGTTGTCATCTGAGGTCGCTGCAATTTGGGTTGAGGGCAGCGACATAGCAAAAAGGTTTGACCGGAGGATAACACTTTGTGGTAATAACAACGAAAGGCACAGTATACGTGAGACCTCCGGAGCATATGACCCTTTATCTTATCCACTATTCTATCCAAGGGGGGAACTAGGTTGGCATCCGAAGCTGCCTAAACGTGATGTTATTTGGGAGGTTGTACAAAATCCTCATCTGGTCCACGATGATGATGAGGATGCAGGTATGCCGTATGCTTCCCGTTTTGATTGCTAAGCATATTTTATTTGTCGACTATATCCTCATTTGGATAATACTCAATCATGTGCAGAGGGCAACAGCCGGTTGTGCGTCTCTGTCAGAGACTACTACTGTTACATGCTGCAGACACGGCCTGCGATCTTTAATCCCATACTTTGTGGAGCACGCCTCTTGCAGCAATGGGCCGTCGACATGTACGTCAAGATTGAAAGTTGTCGGTTGAGGTGGTACAGGAAGAACCAGACGCAGATCCGTGCCGATTTGTATAAAGGAGTTGTTGATGCGATCACATCGGGGGAGACACGAGCAAGCGCTGTTGGGGTAAGAATAATTCTCCCTGGAACATACCCTGGTGGCAACCGCGACATGAAGAAGAGGCATATGGATGCCATGGCAATTGTCCATACATACGGGAAGCCAGACATCTTCTTGACCATGACTTGCAATCCTAAATGGGAAGAGATAACGAATGAGTTGCTGCCTGGTCAGACGGCGCAAGACCGACCTGATATTGTGGCTCGTGTGTTCTTCGGCAAACTAGAGGCTATGAAGGACATGTTGTTCAAGAAGCACATCCTGGGTGTTGTTGTCGCATATGTGTATGTTGTCGAGTTTCAAAAAAGAGGCCTCCCACACGCACATTTTTTGTTGATCATGGACTCAACGTATAAGCTTCTCGTCCCCGAGCAGTATGACCGTCTCATTTCCGCCGAGCTTCCAGACAAGCATAAGTATCCGGAATTGTATGCAATGGTGGTGAAACATATGATGCACGGACCATGCGGTGCTCTCAATCCGAAGAATGTTTGCATGCAAGAAAATGGATGCAAGTGCAGATACCCGCGGCCGTTCAATGAAAACACAGCACAGGGGAAGGACTCGTACCCAGTTTATCGACGTAGAGACGATGGCAGGAGTGCTAAGGTCCGAGGGAAGATGTTGGACAACAGATGGGTTGTGCCTTATAACCCATACCTTCTGCGGATGTTCAATTGCCACATCAACGTTGAGGTCTGCTCGAGCATAAAGGCCGTCAAATATCTTTACAAGTACATTTACAAGGGCCATGATAAGGCTTCTTTCAAAGATCGACCAGCCCGACAAAGAATGGTAACATTGATGAAATCAAGAGGTACGTTGACGCAAGGTGGATCACACCTCCGGAGGCTATGTGGAGGATATTTGGCTTTCCACTTTGCGCCAATTACCCTCCTGTCTTGCAGTTGCCTCTTCATCTCCCGAATATGCATAGGGTTGCATTCAATGCGCAGGCTGACTTGAAGACAGTTGTCGCGTCAGAAAATGCATCGAAATCGATGTTAACGGAGTATTTCAAGGCTAACCAGGAACACCCTTGGGCTCGGACAATATTGTACAAAGATTTTCCGGGAAGCTTTACGTGGCAAAGGAAAAAAAAGTATTGGAGGCCGCGTGTGGAGCGTTTCCAAATAGGTCGTATTGTCTCTGCCAATCCTGCTGAGGGGGAGCGATATTACTTGCGTGTTATACTCAACCATGTTACCGGGAAAACATCCTTTCAGGACTTGCTCACCGTGGACGGCCTGGTTTGTGGTAGCTTTAGAGATGCTGCTGAGAGGTTGGGACTCATCGAGGCAGACAGCACGCTCGACGACTGTCTTACTGAAGCAGAGCAGTGGGCGATGCCTTGTTCTCTTAGGAGGCTATTCGCAACCATCTTGGTGCACTGCGAGCCCGGCGACGTGCAAGGTTTATGGGATAGACACGTCGAGCCTATGTCTGATGACTACCGTCGAACACGGACGTCCCCGAAAGAGGTGGAGCAAATGGTGTTGCTTGACATCAGGGGTATGTTGCAGTCCATGGGTAAAGACATAAGTGATTTTTCGCTTCCAATCATCGATGATGCCTTTGACCCAACTGAGGGAGAAGCGAGAGAGGTCATTGAGGAATCAACCATCGAGTTTGACATAGATGACACAAGATTGGCATCTTCACTAAACTTTGAGCAGAAGGTGGCATACGATGAGATACTAGCGGCTGTTGAACTCGGTCTTGGGGGGGTGTTCTTTGTTGACGGCCCCGGAGGTACAGGGAAGACCTTCCTCTATAAGGCGTTGCTCGCCAAGTTGAGGAGCGAGGGCAAGATTGCTATCGCCACTGCGACCTCAGGTGTCGCCGCTTCTATCATGCCTGGCGGCAGGACAGCACACTCTAGGTTCAAGATACCATTGAGTTGTGACGACGGAGCCTCGTGCAGCTTCACCAAGCAGAGTGGGACCGCAAAGCTACTAAGGATGGCATCGTTGATTATATGGGATGAGGCCAGCATGACTAAACGACAGGCGGTTGAGGCATTGGATAATAGCTTGCGTGACATAATGGGAACACGCGACATACCCTTTGGAGGAAAGACTGTTGTCTTTGGTGGTGACTTTAGGCAGGTGCTACCTGTTGTCAGAAGGGGGTCGCGTGGCCAGATAATTGATGCAACACTCCGGAGTTCTCATCTATGGAAGTGTATGCGGAAACTTCGACTCATCACCAACATGAGGGCTCATAATGACACGTGGTTTGCAGATTACTTGCTTAGGATCGGAAATGGCACAGAGGAAGCTGACGATCAGGGCAACATACTGCTACCGAATGACATCTGTCTGCCGTCTACAGGCGATACTGATGACCTAGAGAAGCTTATTGAACACGTGTTTCCGAGTCTAGATGACAACATGACAGATTCCAATTACATGACATCTCGCGCAATCCTTTCCACAACCAATGACAATGTCGACAAGATAAACACACGCATGATAGAGCGTTTTCACGGAGACGAAGTAATTTACCATAGCTTTGACAGTGCTGAAGACGATCCATATGGATACTATGCTCCTGAGTTTCTTAATGGATTGACTCCAAACGGTCTTCCTCCGCATGCACTGAAACTCAAGATGAACTGCCCTGTCATCTGCTTAGGAACATTGATCCAAGAAATGGTTTGTGTAACGGACCGGGCTTGTTGTCGAGGTTTTGAGAGGAACACCATTGACGAGAAATTGTGATTGGACAACACGCAGGTAGGAGGGTTTTCCTTCCTAGAATACCTTTGTGCCCATCTGACAACGACATGTTTCCATTCAAGTTTAAGAGGAAGCAGTTTCCTATAAGGCTTAGCTTCGCTATGACGATTAACAAGGCTCAAGGTCAGACCATCCCGATTGTTGGTGTGTACCTACCTAATCCAGTGTTCTCACATGGTCAACTCTACGTCGCATTGTCTCGAGCGACCGCAAAGAGCAACATAAAGATCCTCATTGAGAAGGACAAGCCGAAGGAGAAGGGCCAGAAGCAGTCTAAGAATTCTAAAAAGCGTAAAAGACCTAGCGTGTCACTGCTTACCTCCATGAAGAACATCGTTTACAAGGAAGTCCTTACAGGCTGATGTGTTGTTTTGCATAAACATGATAAGGCGTAGCAAGTTTGTGATTATTAATGGAAAATTACGTCATAACACAACAATATGAAGTAACATAAGCTTTAATATCGGCTATCTCAGTAATTCGGATATGTTCATGTATTAAATTTGATACGTTTGTATTGTATATTTAATACACTTATAACATTTATGTTCATGGAAATATACTCTGTTGGTTAAAAAATTCACTTTGCACAACTATGAATAATGAGTTGATTTGTTTTATTATTAGTATTTCGAATAACCACAACCTGAATGTTGGAAACATAATCTACAGTGTGTGCTAAGTTAATTAATTTTCCGTAATAATATTTCCGCCTTCAGATTGTATTTTTTGTTATGTATTCTAAAAAATAACATACTGAAACAATACAACGTTGTACTACCAATGTTTTTCTATACATACAGCTATTTAAGACAGGTTATCCTGTAACTGAAACAATCGGTATATCACAAATGAAATCTTAAGACAGGTTATCTTTTTTGTCTTGTATCATATAGTAGGTTGTACTCACAGGTTATCATTTCGTGATCAGAGCTTCCTAGACACGCTTATATATTCAACAACCGTTCCAGCGACCTTATCATACCTCTCTTCAAAATGTAAAACGAATTCTTTTCAGGATATCCTCCTCTCACATGGCGTCATCCAACAGTTCATTTCGCTTCAGCCATGTTGCTGTTGAGGATATTCGTTGGCAGGAAGAAGAAAGTGAAGATCGCGGTGTACTGGAAGATGATGATGGCACTACGCTGATGCGTCCCTTTGCTGAGGGTAACACGCAAACGTCAAGAAGTCTTAGGATGCATAATCACGTCGAGCCTATTAACCTGCCTATTAGTAGTAGTTATCCCGTTAGGAAAGATGACAGGAGAGAAGGTTTGGGGGACGGTTGGGCTACTACAAACGATCAAATTCTGCAGGCAACCAAGGAGAGCAACAAGCTCATGCAAACTCTCATAAAGAAGATCAATCAGTTGGAATATTTGGTGATGAAGCACATGCAAGCATGCGACAAGAAGACGGATCCTTCAAAAGGACAATCACGAGGAGTTATACAATATTCTTTTATGTTATATGTTTCAACGCTGCTTGATAGCATTTTGCATTGTAATTTATTTGGAGTCAAACTAAGAAAGTATGAATAAAGAACATATATTGTTCATGCTTGGTTTCTTACTATCGGTTTTTTATCTTCCCTTTTAGTTTTGTCGCCTAACATGCTATATTTACCTTTTTCTTATATTAATACACGGAGATCAACAAGCTGATGTGTATGAACATAAAAATCAGTTATTTTTCATTTTCTTATATCAATACACGCTACCATCGAAATTGTGACTATTTTAAAATGCCCGTAAAATAGTAGTTGCAAAGTAACACAACGACGTCTCATCAAACTTTTAATATTTTTTTAATTGATTACATGTTTGTAAGAAATGATACTGAAAACATATGTCCAGGATATTAATTGCATGACTAAAACATAGTAAAAACTGAGTAAATAATCCATATTTTAATCGATTACATTATTGTAATTAATGGTAATATATTAATTGCGTGAATACACTTACCTTAACGCACTATCACCTTAATTACTATCATCTTAATTATTTTGATAAATACAATTTTTGCCATCATTATATTCCCGCTGGATGTTGACATAATGATACTCGTGAAGATAATTGACATGATTTGATCAGATTTAGAATCTCAAATATATGTAAATAATTAATTGATTCAAAAATTTTTAGCAATAAATATTTTGTTGCCAAAGAACTCTCATAACTTACTATTTATAATCGTTTCGATATTGGAGGATTTTTTCCGCTAGACGGCCACATGCAAATATTCAAAGAATGTTGATTTTCCCGCCTATGTGCCCCTTGGACTATATATGCCCGTGCGCCCTTCTATGTTTCTTCAACACTTCATCCATTAGCTCCCTGACCATGGTGATATCCTACAGCTCGAGGCCCTCGAGGAGGGTGATGGCGAATCCACAGGATCCCATCATCCCTCCAATGAACAGGTTAGTGTACAGATCTTCATGCACGATTATCTGATGTCACCGTTTGTTTATCCCATCATTTTGTATTATTTATGTAGGTACCTGAACTTTCAAAGTGTACAAATGGAACATATCTATCACAGATGTTGGATCATTCGAGCTAAGGTGATGTGGAAGTCCAATATCAGGGTGCATGCAATGGGAAACCCATACTTTCGTTGCATACTTCTAGACCAGGAGGTATGAGATTATTTATCAATAAGTATATCAAGCTTTTTTAATGTATATACACATGTGTTCTAAAGTCTTGTAATCTGAATTATTAAATGTTCATAGGGAACAAAGATTGAAGCTATTGCCTGGAGCAACCAAGCTTATCGGTTCAACGACAATCTGCAGACCGGGCTAACATATGACTTCACTAGCGTTGGGATAAACCCTACAGAAATGCTAGATGGTCACTTCTGGTATCTATGCATGGAGTTCGTCATTGAACTAAATGCTATGACCATGTTTAGGACATCGGTGCACAGTATTTCATCGACAGTCTGTCCACCTTTTTTCCCACAACTTGGTGCCATATCCTTGCTACGAGACAAAACCATTACCGGTGCAACATCTTTATGTTTGATTTTGCATAATTATCGTTTTAACGTTTTGTCTCACGCAGCCATAATTTTTTCCAGATGTTATTGGTATTCTTGTCTATGCTGGTAGGGTACAACATAGGTGGGATTCATTATATAGACGGCAGGTCCATTTTGTTGAGATAGGCATCATGAATTTTCGGTAAACTCCATTCAGTACTTGATGTTTTATATGATTATTGTTATTTGGTAGTTGACTACCATCAACGTATCTTTATCATTCCAGACGGGAGATACTGTTTATACGCCTAAGTCAAGAGCATGCTGGTCGTCACTTGAAACACTTGCAGTGCACTGAAAATTTATTCGAGAAAATTGCAGTCACTTACATACAGATAAACCGGAGGGATAAGTGCCTGGACACTATGAGGGAGAGCACATTCTTGTTCTCCCCCGACATAGATGATCATCTTCATCATCTTCAAGGTAAGTTCTATAAACTATTTTGATTTTTATGACCTTTTGTTCGTTTTTATATTACAATGATATTAGTACTAACAATTTGTTTTTCCGTAGACATCCACGAAGCCTGCTTAACGACACTTGACGAAACACTATCATTCGTCAATGCTGCAGTGCTAGCCAGGAAAAATGGACTATAGATGAGATTGTATTTCAAGACGGCTCGTTAATTAGCTCAGACGACTCGGTCCTTTTATCTACATTTGGAATAATAGTGTATTCACACAGAACAATCATTTGTGTTAAAGTGTGTTTTCTTTTTGCAGTGATTATCTTGTATGTGTTCCTGAATGCAGTAGACAAAATTAGTCCCCGCCAAACTGTTTTCTTATTGACTACATATAGTACAAGTCTGTCCCAGTATGTTCCGACAATTATTAGTCGTTACCAACATTTTCCAATTATATTTGGTGAGGAAGAAAATTATTCTAAAGTTACCCTAAGGGAGTCACTCATCATTCTAATATGATATAATGTGTTCTATGTATGTACTATATTTAATCAGAATAGACATATGTGGTAAGTAAAATTGGAGCTAATATCAGGTGTGAGGTGCATACCTATTTCCATTTTCTTAGGTATTGTCTCTATGTAGCCCTCCACACCCCGAACAACTTCCCTTTGAGAAATGCTGGCAAAAGATGTCATTGTTTTAAATTCAAAGGAAACAATGTAGAAAGAAAAGAGACGATGAAATTGTGTTACTCATACTTTGGCAGCACGAGTGGATAAGTAAAGTTTTTCCAATCTCTGATGTAGTTTAGCCACCAGCCCCAAAGTGCTTAAACACTTCCTGCGACCGTATATACATGTTACAATATTATTTTACTCATACGAAAATTGGGAATTTGATTAAAATTCAGGGATTTTTCTGTAAAAAGAAAAACTCAGAGCGTCACACACATAGCGGGCTCCACTGACATGTGGGCCACCATCCAGTTGGCACTCCAAACGGGCAGCTCATACATGCTCATACGTACAGAGGCACCGTATTTGAACACTCGGACAAGTTATAGCACCAGTTTTATGTATTTTACAACTTTAGGCACCAAAGTTATCATGACGAACAAGTTAAGGTACCTGTGATGTATTTAACTCTTAATGTAAAATGTAAAATGATTAGTTGATTAATTAATGAATACAATATCAATTTACCTATTTAGAAAGTTATAATTATTGACATCTTTCCTATTACATTAACAGGTGGGCATTTAATATCCAAAGGAAATAGATCTGCACCATAGAGTAATATATGTTGGGCCTAGAACAAGCCATGATTTCCTGCGGGACCCTAATATCCGGCGCATGGCCTATCTATATATGCTAACCTATGCCATCGCTCCTCCCTCTCCATTCTCTCCCTTCGCCCATCACAGATAGCAAGAGATCAAATTAGCCACTCCTAGAGGAAAAATTCCAGAGGAGGATCAAGAAGGCGAGTTCATCAGGTATGAAGATTTCTTGGTCTGTATATTCTCAAAAAGTATAATGGAGGTTTTTTTATGATCATGTCCTATTACGTGAGCTACAACTGAAGAAAAATAGATTCATCATATATTGTAGACTGCATAGGCAAGCAAACTATTTTCGTAGCCAAGCAAACTTCCACCAGAAAAACCCATCCTTGGGCAAAGATTACCAAAATGATTTTTGTCATTAGATTACTCTAAGGACTTGTAGTGTCTCTAACTCATGAAGATGTGGTAACATCATTGATTTTTGTTATTATATATGACTCTAATGTACAAGTGAAGATAAATAATATTATTTGGCATTAGATGCCTTATTGACTTGTAGGCACAATGCAAATTTCAGACATGAAGCTCACCACACACATGTACATATGTACCAAAAAACGAAACATGACAAAGCAGTAGACAAGAAGTTTTTATGGCAAACAGAAGACACTTAGTTTTGATAGCAAACAGTAGATAAGAAGTTTTTAGGTCAAGTAGACACTTACAATTTTCCTTCACAACTCTATCCCCTCACATCACATAATTGATGTATATGTGGTTCCTCAAAAATGAGTTGACATGTATGCCCAACTTGATTGAAAGTGTCCAGAATTTCCTTGTAGCACCAAAAACATAGCTCAATATATATTGAATCCAACAACACTAAAGCTAAGCAAACTATTTTCAGAAACAATACCTTGACTATCAAAAGTTGGCATATCGATGAGCTTTGAACAAAGTATACTTCTAGCAACTACTCCTACTGCACAATAAAGATTAGTCAAAATCAATGTGAGTAAACGAGCGTATCATACCAATGTACATAAAATGCATACATATTGTGCTGCTTTTACTTACTTTTATTGCTTGGTTGTGTGGGTTGTTCTGCTTAATTTGCACTGCCAATAAGCAGCCTGTCCAATAAGCATAGTATCCAAGTTTTCTCCAAGTTCACCAACGAAAGTGCATGAAACCACAGAAAACATCAACAGCATAAATAATTTAGTTTAAGCTCAACTCCAACATATATAGTTTTCACAACAAGAAGAAGCAAAAGTGACTTTATTAAACATGTTGCAACTACCTTTAGCTTATCATGGTTAAATACCATGATCCCAGTTCAGCCCAATTTGTGTATAGTTAGCACAAATTCAATATGGGGTGGTAAGACACAAAATTGTTTCCAGATGACTATCTCATGTACAGTGACTATCTCATGGATAAAATGACAGCTTCATAACCAGATGACTATTGACATCATAGCACTGTCCGCTATTTAGTTTATTATATTTCCGTAGAGTGCAGCTGGAATAAATGGGTCTCATAGTAACATTAAGAAACCAAAATTACTAAGTAAACATTACATCTTTTCATCCATCAAAAATCCTTGAACTAAACACCTTTTCATCATTCGCCATTTCAATTATGAAAAAACAAACCATCAATCAATGATATGAAATAGTAGCATTATGCTGATGGACCAAGTGCAAAAGATACCCAACACTCCACACGGCAACACTCGATCTGTTGTCTCAAATCCCTCTCTCTTCTCCTAAAGCTAACGTTCTAGCAGTACACGCTCACGGTGCTAGCACTAAACTACAGCAAACCGCGGACCTACGGCCATTATTGGTGACGGATGACGGGGGAGGGGCCGTTTGTCTCACCTTGCCACGGAAGTGGGGATGGGTTGCGGAAGGTGGCGGAGTGGTGGACCACCGTGCCTGCACCTCGTGGTGTTGCTTCTTGCCGGCGATGAATAAGACAGGATGCACCACATTGGCCGTGTCTTGGCCGTCGGGGAGCCGCCTCGAAACAGAAGGCGAGGAGGAGATCAGGCCAGGGATTCCACAAATGGAAGAAGTACAGGAGGGAAGGGTTCGGACGCGCGTACCGTAGCTTCTGTCGTTGCAGATCGATGCACCCCGCCTCGGTTCGACCTTGCCATCGCCGGAGACCAGCAACGTGGCGGATCTGAACGGACCGCCACCGGATCCAGCACCCGCGCATGCGCGATGAAGCTCGATGCGTGCGTCCCCTCAGCCGCACACGGCTCGCCGGAGACGCAGCTGTCGCCGGGCGGAGTTTTGGTGGTTGCGTTCTCGGCGAGGTGCGCGGTGATGTGTCGGGGGTGAGGTGAGAGGGCGATAGGTTGCCACCGAGTGGAGAGGAGAGGGCTCGACGCGGCGGTCGGCGGGCGTAGCCGCGCGGACGCCAGCCCGTGGACGCACGCGGCGACGCGGCGGCGGAGGGGAAACTGGGGCGACGGGGGATTGAGTGGAGGGGAGAGGAGCGAGTGGAGGGGAGTGGAGCCGATGGATCCAGCCCGTGGACGCACGCGGCGACGCGGCGGCGGAGGGGAAACTGGGGCGACGGGGGATTGCGTGGGAGGGGAGAGGAGCGAGTGGAGGGGAGTGGAGCCGATGGACTGGATAAGGTGGGCGGCGGGGTAGGTGGAGAGGAGAGTGAGTGGAGGGGAAACTGGGGCGACGGGGGATTGAGTGGAGGGGAGAGGAGTGGCTGGATTGGATTAGGTGGGCGGCGGGGTAGGTGGAGGGGCGGGGTGGTGGGCCGACGGGCGGGGAGGTGGGCCGCCAAGCGCGGCCGCAGCGGTGGAGGTGGGCTACTAATTTTTTTTCCCCCCTCAAAAAAAAAAACTAATTTTTTTTCCCATCAACATTTTTTGCATACGAATAAGTTCTGTTACATATAATTATAATAATATCAAAATTGTTTATTATATACTACATATAATAATATGATGCAGTAAAATGATATTAAACAATAAAATCGTAATTATTGATTTGTAAATAAACCAAATTATATATATATGAACCTGGTTCATGAAATTAAATATTTTTATGCTTGTTACATATATTAAGGGTATGTTGGGTTGTTTGTTTTAGTTTCTGTTTGTCAATTTTCCATAGCATATCATTTAATTTAAAATAGTTTAAGTAATTTTAAACGCCTACTAACTTATATGAACATTATAGATTGTTGTTGTCCCCGAATTGTTCTGCGTGTAAAACGATTTAACAAGCATTTTTTTCGAATATGACCAAATGCTTTTCTTATTATTAGATAAAACAGTTGTTTTGTATTATATAATATATATAGTTTTATGATGTAGTAAAAAATATTAAATATATTTTAGCATAGATATAAATTGATGGGTTCCGACATATGCACGGATGCAACGATGACAGACCGCACTGAAACACCGCGAGAAGAGGTGCATATAGCTAACCTTACTCTGTATCTATGTTATACCATAAAATGAATGGTGTATTTATATTTTTGTTTGTTCAGGATATAGTATACATGGATATGGACTCTGGAGATGCACGGAAAGAATCCATTGAGGGTTCAAATGCAATGTCGCTGCAAGGGGCTGGAAATTCACAACATAATCACGTCGAAGATGTTATATCTCATAATAAACCAAAAAAGGATGCTAATTTACATGTTATCCCACAAGGTATTTTTTATATTATTATTAAGATTTTTTTTTGATATTATTTTTTGTATTCAACTAATTTGGCTTTTATTGTTTAATAAATTGGCTCACTTTTTTTATGAATTTCATAGACTACGTTTGTACCCCTAGAGATATTACAGTCATCGAAACAATCAAGTCTGCCCCTAAGAATACCCAGTTTGTGGACATTGGAGATGCCTTGTTATCAACTGATGATTTGGAATGCCTTATTAAAAATGACATGTTCTTACATGATGGTGTAAGACCAATTGTACAATCTTTGTAATTAATTGATTATATATAATATCATAATGTATAGATATAATTTAAATATTGTTTGCAGGTGATAAATGCTTACATATATTGCATGCTTGCTCATGAGCATTTACAAGACAGGGCGGGTCAAAAGGTACATATTATTAGCACGTTTGTATCCGGCCAGATAAAAGAAGACGGGGAAAGAGACATAGACCCATCAAAATATCGTCGCATCGTGCGTCATGTTAATAGTTATCTACAACAAGATATGGTTAGTTTTTATCTCGTAATCCATGCATATAATTATGGATTGTTTTTATTTTGTTCATATGTTTAATGTTTACTAATAACTATATCTAATTGTGACTATGACTTGTATCTTATTTACACCAGTTGTTCATTCCGATTAACATGCCGGGCTACCATTGGTATCTAGCAGTTGCCAACGCCAAAAAACGAGAGATCCAAGTATTGGACTCACTTGGTGAGAATGTCAAACGCAATGACCTTGCTACTACGGTAACTATCTTTTTCTTTTCTCATCTTAGCATTCATTTTGTTTGACTTTAATAGTAACATTTCTCGTATATACATAAAAGTTATTAGGGCTCGAGAAATGGCTGAAACTTGCAGAGCATTGTCCGGAGTTTATCAAAGGTCATAAGTGGCCTGATCTCAATGTTACAAAATGGACGGTTGTAGAGCAAATTCATGAGGCAATACAAACCGATGGGTAAGCACTTGTTTCAATACTTTGTTTATAGATTCATCTGTGTGATATTCTAAAGCATTGTTTTACAATATTATAGCGTATCATGTGGATTGTTTATGCTAAATTATATGGAATACTGGACACCACATGGACTGTCAGACCATTTTACGCAGGTATTTTGGTTTTATACACTATCTCATAATGTTTTATCAAAATATCTTATTAATTGTTTTCAATTTTTTTTTGTAGGAGGATATGAAACATTTTCGACAAAAATTAGCAATTATTTTGCTCGATTCAGAGCTTAATAAGTTAAAAGGATGTCCCGTGTACAATCAACCTCTTGGCAAAGAAACTTGTCTGGACCATGAAAATTCTGATCTTGAGATCCTGGATAATCCATCTGACGTTGTCGAAGAGAAACGTCCCGCCCCAATCACTATCATTCCCACTGACCAACGTGAAATACTTGCCGGCCTCTGCAGCTACATAATGTCGATCAATGATGCTGGATGTTTGGAGTAAGTATCATGTATCAATATTTAATGTGCGGATGTATATTATTGTTCTTCTTACCATCCAAAATACAGGGAGGTGTGGGTCCGGAGCTCCACACCCGATCCAATGAGCTTAAGTCTTAAGAAACTTAAGTGCATACTTAACATGGAGCAGCCCATGGACAATGATTGCTTCAACACCGCCGTGCTTATGCTGGCATGTGATGAGGGAGTATTGTTCATAGACCCTCCTATACACTACATGGATCTACGATTCTGTGTAAGTTACCATAACTCTTCATTCTAGGTGCCATTAGTATCAACATGTTGAAACAATATATTTTTTCTTCTGCTTAGTCCATGCTACTAGAGTCAACACGAGGTCAGAAGTTTTGTGAGAAGGAAACTATCCAGACGTTGGCAACATTATTTGATAGCTGGCCTGGGATGGAGACCGACATCTCATCTTGCAATAAGGTAAATAAAATATTTTGACTATTGTTATCGTGGTTTGTTTTTTGTTTCTAATAGCTTCACTTGTAGATTTATCTTCCCTATGCATCCATCGGCCGATACATCCTGTACATCATCGACAAAGAGGCACGTCGTCTACATATTATGGATCCTATTCAATCAACACAATTGTCAGAGGATAAAAACTTGAGGCATTCACTGAAATTAAAAAGTTTTTCAAGGGATTTCAAAGAAGCACTCGAAATAAAGCTGCCTGGGTGGAATTCTGATATATCTAAATGGCATCGTTTATTTCCGGCCGGTGTTCCAACGAGTATAGACGGGTAATGAATTCATAATAAGAATATTTATTGTTCGTATCATTATATTATTTATAATATTAATTAAAAGTTTTCCAGGAATATGTCTGGCTATATTGTTTTTCATTTTATGCTCTGGTGGAACGGTAAAGAATTGGTCAAGCCGGTTTGCGCGGTGAGTATTGTGGGTTACATGTTTTAAGACCTTCTCAGTGAATTTTTCATATTAACTACATTTATTTTTCCTGCAGGATGGGTATGAATTGAGGCAGCAATTTTTATTATACTTGCTAAAACATCGCGAGAATGAAGCTAGAGGAAACTTTCCTGATATTGTGAAAGATTTTCTTAAGCGCATCATATAGACATTAATATTTTTGTAATAGATGTTAAGTTGTAACATCACTCAGCTTGTTACATTGCAATAATGGACTTCAGTTTGTGTTATATTGTTTGTATGTGTGGTTTTTAACATGCAACTCTGATAAACTATTTCAAGAGCCCGTGGCAACGCACGGGCATTCTACTAGTAGTAATAGTAGTAGTACGTGACAGGGGGAGAGAGACAGATGGCGGTGGCCTGGTGAGTGCATACTACCACGATATGGCGATACTGGTATGACATTGAGAGTCGGGTCCCGCTCCTTTCCACGGCCGGCATCTTTCTGTTTGGACTTGGGGTACGAAACAATGCGCAAAGCAGAAATAGGTGCAGTTGCCTTTGCCAAGGGATGTTCTGCTCAATCGAGCGCTCCTCCAGAAAGGCATGCATCGCTTCTCACTCCTCGCCCAACCAGCAGCACGTACTCCAGCGCCACGGGAGTGCTCTGGGCTCCAGGACGGGTGGACTGGCACACGACTTGCTTGCATCCTGGAGATACTCCGACGCGATGCGGCCTTTCGGGGGCCGGACGTGCGGAATGGCTTGCGGTGCCCGTGTCCATCGTTTGCGCGGCTGGCCGGCGCAAGGCAATGTACGCCACTACTCGTTCTTCTCTTCGTGAAGGAGTCTCTCCTGATGTCTCAGATCCTACAATATCATGGCTCCCTCTGTATTAAAACTGGCATGCATAACCGTAAAATGCTGTCGACCAAGAATATTGTGAGCCCTGGTGTAGTGGGCACATCACCTTCTCCCTGTGAGGCCGATCTATGAGACGTTAATACTTTTATCTACCTTTTAATTCTCTGCATTCATTATTGAACCGTCAATGACTTTAATTGTGACAATAGTTTAAGTTTCATCGACCGATATAAAGTTAAGGATTTGTTGATGACTCGGGCCAATACTTTCCTTACGTGAGTTGTGGGTAAAAGGTTCAATCTTCTTTACTCTTATAACTTGGATTGTTAAGGATTCTCGAGACATGCACTCATGCGAGAATCAACCTTGAATGCCGCACACACCTTGTCATCGGCGTGCTTCGTTAGTACCAGATGAAGGATCTCGTGGTACATTATTTCCATGTATTAAGGAATGAGGTAGTATTGTTTTAAGGGTGCTCTCTGTAAAGGAATAATTTTAACAAGACATAGAAAATAGGCAAGAAAGACATACGATAGTGGTAAGAAGGAATAGTATTAAACTAATTTTAATGCACAGTTGCACCCATGTGCTTGCTCTAACGCTTGTACCGTCTCCTGCCTAGCTGGTTTTGGTTAGAGCAAGTACAATAGAGCTGAGTCAGCTGGCTATAAGAAATAAACTAGTATTTTCTTGCTTAGTTGGAGGAAAGAAAAGAGGAGAGAGAAGATAAGCGGGCTCTTGATGAAGAGCCAGCTCTAGCACGTGCTCCTAGGCACTTTGTGAGAGTGAAAGGTGGGCCCTATAATAAAAAAGTAGTACACTCTTCTAATCAACTATTGTACATATTGGCTATAAGATGGGCTATAGTTGACATGGCAACGGCTTATAGCCGGCAGTTGGCTATACTATTAACCATGCTCTTAGGTGGAGGTTAAGCAACCATGCTACACAGGGCTTGTCTACTTTTCACCCTTGACCATGACATGCAAATAGTTGGGTGTAAACTCAACATGGACAAGTTGCTCGTCATATGTTTGCCACCACATATTAGTCGTCTGACCATCGCTGAGTGTCAGGATATGACAAAGTTCCTATGTACTTGATCGGTGGTATATCCACATTTTTATTCTAAGTAACATGATCATGCATAGACATACACGCTGAAGAATGCGATTGTGATTATCCATACATAGAGTTTAAGAGCAGAGGTATTTTTGAAGCTACATACTCTTTTTTGGTGGTATAAGTAAATAATGTTCTGGTTGGTGTAGTTTTCCACCACTACAATTGAGTATAAAAATGATGATGTATGATTTATTTATTGTATTTGTATCGACATATCTGTCATTGCTAATCATATGTGAAGTGGATGTGCATATAAACATAATACATAAAGAGAAAACAATTATATCATACACTTCATGCATTGGGAAGAAAATGACTTATTTTTCATCTTACCTTATCGCCATTTTGTATGGGAAACTCAGTCCAGTCATACACCATCAATGATTATTCTCCTGGGTTTCCTAAGAAACGGTGTGAAATTCAATGTGGCAATGTCACCGACGTTGTCCATCTATCGGCGCAACATCTCGACAAAAAACCAACGATGCTAGTAGTGGTTATCCATAGTTGGCTCACCTCGTGCGGTTATCAGTACGTAGAAAGCTTCGACATGATTCGTCTCACCTATTTTTCTCAGTAGAGCGTCACCTCGCCCATTAGCTCATCTAATTATATTCAAACGTTTTCTTCCTTTTTTCCTTGCCCTAAAGGGTACATACAAATTATCGACCTATCGACCTTGACCGTTGGTGTCTATTGTCAACTTGTCATCACTAAGCTATCCCAAATACTCCGTGGGCACAAAATACATTACGAGATAGCCGGAGGGTGCGTCCGTGAAAAGGCACACTAATCAAGTCTATAAAAGCAGAATCGCACAATGAACCAACGCTACTCGAACTATAGGTGGGAACATGGCGATGGCATGGACGCTGGTGGGAGGGTGTACCGGTTAATGAACCAATCAAGAGTTTCGGCGGGATGGACATCAGCGCAGCACTCCACGACGGGATGGACGACGCTTCATGTTGCACGTGAAGTGGTTGTGGGGCTCGCATGGTAGCTGCTGTTGCTGCATGCATTGTCGGTCCTCCGAGCTGTCGATCGATCGTGGACGGATGGTTGCCAATAATAACGACGTAACGTGCGGTGAAGTACTACTGATTAGTTAATGGCTGATGGCTGGAATATATCTATTTTGTTGTGTTTCGTCTTTCCTTTCCCGTGGCTAGCATACAAGTGTGTGTTTGAGAGAGGGTAATACTAGTAGCAAAGCACGCAGTCTCTCGATAGAGAGAGGGAGAGTGGTGGGTACATGCCACCGTATGGCATCAAATGGTGAGGCATGAAGAGCAGAAATAGGTGTTGTTGCCTTTCCGTCCGGTTTTCTTCGATCCGGCGCTCCTAGCCAGCAGCATCAACATGACGCGACGCGAGTAGGCTGGGCTCGAGGACGGGTGGAGTGGCGCGCAATGTGCATGTGTCGCGGAGATACTCCGACGCAATGCAACCTTTCGGAGGCTAGACCTAGACGTGTTGAGTCATTCGTGGTGCATGTGTCCTTTCGGGGTGTTGTCAGCTGGGGCAAGGTAATGTATGCCACGTCGCCACTGCTCGCTCACATGCCACGCTCTTTCTTCCCGTAAAGGTGTCATTCCTGATGTTTCCAAATCCTACCATATCCTGGCTCCCTCGATGTTTAAGATGGACATGCATCAACATAGAATGGGGTCGATAAAAAATTACTGTGTGCCATCTAGTGCAGTGGCCGCAAATGGGGATGGGGTTGATGCCCTTTGGCCAGCTTATATCATCTTCTCTCTCCGAGGCCGGTCTATGACATTTTAATATTTTATCTACCTTCTAATTCTCTGTATTTGTTATTGTACCACACATGACTTTAATAGTGGCAATAATTTACATTTCATTGACTCATATAAAGTTTAGAATCTGTTGATGACTCATGCCAATACTTTTCTTAGGTAGGTTATGAGAAAAATGTTCAAGATTCTTTACACCAAGACATGTGCTCGTGAGAGCACCAATCCGGATTGGTTATGCAGCACACACCTTTTGCGTGTGTCATTGGCCCGAAGCGGATGAAAGATCCGTTGGTATATTATTTTCATGTATTAAGTAATGAAGATGATATTATTGTAGGATGCTTTTCATAGACCAATTATTTTATCGGTACATGAAAAATAGGCAAGGTAGACGTGCGACAATGGTAAAAAATAAATAGTATTAAACTAAGTTTAACACACAGTCGCACCATCCGCATGCTCTGATGCTTGGGCCGTCTATTTACCTAGATGGTTTTGGTTGGGCAGAGATTAAGCAACCGTGCCACCCGCGTCTTTTCTACCTTTTACTCTTGGTCGTAACATGCAAATAGTTGTGTAAACTCGACATGGCAAGTTGCCTGTCATATGTTTGTTCCCACATGTTAGTCGCACGGCCATCGATGAGTGTCAGGGTATGACATAGTACCTATCTATTGCTCGGATGTATATCCACATCTTTATTCCGAGGTAACGTGATCATAACATAAAACATACACAGGGATGAATATGACTGTGATGATCAAAACAAAGAGTTTAAGAGTAGAGGTAGGTCCGAAGCTACATTCTTTGATGATCTTTTTTCATTGTATAAGTAAACAATGTTGTGGCCGGTGTAGATTTTCCCCCGACTACAATTGAGTATAAAAAGGTGGATTTATTATTTATTTACTTTACCGACACATTTACAATGATGAACATATGTGAATCAGATATGTAAATAAACGTAATAATAATAAAAAATATCATACACGTTCATCCATTATGTCAAAAAACAATTTGTTTTTTTATCTTACCTTATCGTCATTTTGTATGAAAAATCCAGTCGATCTGTACAACACTAATGACCGGTCCCCTGCATTTCCAGCTATGAAATGGTTTGAAATTCAGCCGCAAAAAATGGTTTGAAATTCATTGTGCGCAACGTTATCTGTGTTATCCATCTATCAATAGGACATCCATCCGACCAGCCCCATGCGGTTATCAATACGTACAAAGCCTCGACACCACCATTTTTTCTTTCTATCTGAAATGGAGCGTCACCTTAATGATTAGCTCGTCTAATCATATTCCCCCCCCCCTTCTTTGACCGAAAGACTAGAGTATCCAAAAATTATCGTGCCTTGACAGCTCATATCAAGTTTTGTATGGGTTAAAAATAACTTGTCATTATTCAACTATCCCTAATACACTCGTGGGCACGAAACGCATTACGAGATAGCCGCTGGATTCTTCCGTTTAATGGTCACACTCTATGCGTTCGGTTTACATGGTTCGGTTTATATATTTTTTCGATTTGTACGGTATTAATACTTCAGTAAATACGGTATGAAATTAAAATACGGTTTGGTTTTGGTATATACCAAATTATTTCGGTATGGTTTCGGTATATATCATCATAACCAAAGTTGATGCGAATTTGTAAATAAGGTAATAATAATTTGCAGATTTATGACTCGAATCACATACTATTTTACACAAATAATATATAACTATATATATAAGTATATATGCATGCATTGATTCATTTATTGATGTCTATGGTCGTGCTTGCATTTTAAAAAGAGAAAAATTGACTATGTTACAAGAAAATTTTACGTGTTTAGTAGGGAATTTGACTCATGTAAAAAATGACAACTTGTATGGTTGTTCATCTCAAGAAATATAAAGTTATTTTTTACTTCGGTTTATTCGGTTAACCGTTCTGTTTTTCGGTATATACCATTAAAACCAAAGTTCAAATCGGTATGAAAAGTTTACACCATACTGAAACCAGAAACCATAAAATTAGTTCGGTTCGGTTTATTTTTAGTATGGTTTTTCGGTTCGGTTTTCATATGCACAGAGTGAGGTCACAGTAATCATCCTCGTCCGTCATCACAAAGCATAATCAAGTCCATAAAAGTATAATCTCACAGTGAACCAACGCTAATTCGAATTATACTAGGTGTCGACATGGCAATTGTCATGCTGGTGCTAGGCTCGTGGAAGGAGGGCCGGTTAATCAAACCAATCAAGGAATTTGGCGGGCTCGGACAGCGGCGGCCACCGGCTCTTCAAGATTCGTGCATGAGGCAGCCGTTGCTGTTGCATGCTGGCGGCCTGGCATCATCTTCTTCCGAGCTGTCGATGGCTGGAGTATAGTAGCGTGCGGTGAAATGCTACTCACCGGCTAAAAATACTTTAATGTGGACAGCGACGCTATTCCCGGTCTAGTCTCCTCTCCTCTGCTTAAGATAATGAGTCTATTAGAAGGACTAGTGCGCGGTGGATACATTTCTTTATTGTAAACTACTTTCTCTGTCACATAATGTAAGACGTTTTTCAGCGGTAGTGTAGTGTTAAAAAACGGAGGAAGTAGTTAGTAGCACTAAGTAACTCACTGAAATACTGTAGTGCCGCACACTTCCTTTTGAGATGAGTACTGTAGTGCATCTCAGCTACAGGGTGTACCATGTACGTGCGCACATATACTTTTCGGCGGGGACGTAGTTCCAGTATTTACCCCAGCATATCATTTGTGCAACAAGCCAGCAGCAGTATACAGGCTGGCGCGTGACGGAGGGGAGTCACGTCACTGACACGTACGATTAATGCACGTCGGGTCGTCGTAAGTAAAATAAAACTGGTGAAATCGGTTGGACGGCGGATGCTGGGTCGCTGCCCCCCACGTTCAATTAGAGCGCGTGCGGCAGTACTGATCGTAGACCATGCAGTACCGTGTTCCAGGGACTGGTTAGTACGAGCATCACAGAGAGCAGAAACAGTGTCGTTGCCTCTCTTTTACCCCTTAAAAAGAGGATAAAGAAAGGGAGGCATCGCGTCTCAGCCCTCGCCCAGCCAGCAGCATCTACTCCGGCGCGACGCGCCCAGGCGGGACTCCAATGCGGGTCAAGTGGCGCGGAACTGACATGCGTCGGAGCTTTTTGGGGCCCAGCCGTGTAGAGTTGTTCGCGGTGCCTATGTCCTTCCGAGGAGCTGCTGCCCGGGGCAACACAATATACACAACTGCTCGTCGCGGAAGCTGTTTTCTTTTCCTGTGTAAAGGTGTCATTCCTAATGTCTCAAAATCTTACAGTGTCCTGGTTTTCTCAATGTTTAGATGAACAGGTATAACCCCAAAATGGTGTCGACGAAAAGTAGTGTGAGCTCTCTAGTGTAGTTGGCACAAAATGAGTCGATGCTCTTTGGCTAGCTTATATCACATTCTCTCTGTGAGGCCGATCAGTGACACTTTAATATTTTTATCTACCTTTCGATTCTTCGCATTTGTCATTGTACTACATACAAATTTAACTGTGGCAATAATCTGGGTTTCATCGACTCATATGAAGTTCGGGTTTTGTTGACGGGTCATGCTAGTACTTTCACAGGTAAGGTGTGGGGAAAATGTTCAATCTTCTTTACACTTGTAACTTGGGTTGTTCAGAATTTTCAATATATAGACCAGTAACTTCAACGAGACATGCAAAATATGCAAGGTAGACGTTACAAAGGAATGGTATTTACCAATTTTAACACACAGTAGCACCCATGCATGCTTTGACGATTGGGCCGCTTCCCGGCCTAGCTGGTTTTAGTTGGCCGAAGGTTAAGCAACCATGCCATCCGCGACTTGTCTACCTTTTGCCCTTAGCCATGACATGCAAATAGTTTTGTAAACTCGACATGGACAAGTTGATCGCCGTAGGTTCGTCCCCGCATGTTAGTTGTATGACGATCGATGAGTGTCAAGGCAAGACAAAGTACCTATCTACTTGCTTGGAGGTATAGCCACAATTTTATTCAGAAGTAACATGATCATGACATAAAACATACACGCGGAAGAATGCGATTATGATGATCAAAACATAAAGTTTAAGAGTAGATGTAGTTTCTAAACTACATATTTTTTGGATACATTCTTTAATGATTCTTTTTTGGTTGTATAAGTAAATAATGTTGTGGTTGACATAGTAGCGCGCGGCGAAATGCTGCTAATACATGGCTGATGGCTAGGGTATACATCTTACTTTTTAAAATTTTGTATATCTTTGTTGTGGTTTGTCGTTCCTTTTCTGTGGATGCTAAAAATACTTTTCTGTAGACAGGGACGTGAAATACTTCTACTCCCACTCCTAGTCTAGTCTAGTCTCCTCTGCTTGCTAGGGTGGTATACATACAGATACAGAGTACAAGTACAAGTGTGTGTGAGAGAGAGGTAGCAAAAATTCAGAGCAAGCAAGCGGTGGATGAGAAGAGGCGGCCCCGCTCCTTTTCGCCGCCAGTCGTCTTTCTGTTGGGACCTGCGATACGATATGATATGCCTAGAGCGAGAGAAAAAGCTGTCATTGACTTTCTCGAGTCCTGTTCGGTTTGGCTCGATCCGGTCTGCCAGTGCTCTTTCGTAACGGAAAGCATCAATCGTTCTCACCCTCCTCCCGCCGGCGACATCCACCCCGACGCGACACATCTAGGCTCTTTGCAGAGTGAAGTGCCACACAACTTGGATGCGGCGCATAGGTACTCCGATGGGATGTGGTCCTTCCGGGGGACGGACGTGTCGAGTCGCTTGTTGTGACCGGGTTCTTCAGAGTCGCTGATGGCCTGGGAAAGACAGACATCACTGGCCGTTCTAGATGTCGACTTCTTTATTTGTGTAAATGTGTCATTCCTAATGTCTCTGATTCCTATATCGCATATGATCGTTCCATCGGTACCAAGATGGATGTGCATAATCATAGTATGGTGTCGATCAAAAATATTGTGGGACGATGTTCTTTAGCTTAGCTTATATCACGTTCTCTCTGCGGGGCTGCTTCATGGCACTTTATTATTTTATCTACCCTTTGATTCTCTACATTCATTAGTCATCGGAAGTGTGCCGAAGACTAGGAGTGAGTGGAGGAGGCCATGTAGACATGAGTGAGCCTTTGATGAGCCCTTTCTATTGCCATATTGCTTTAGTCGATTGGGCGCGCAAGGGGGGGGGGGCGACGAGGTTGCAAAGTAACATGCAATTACATGTGTTATGGTTAATCATTCATGTGTGCGAAGCATTATTTGATTGATCATTAAGGGGGTGCCCCCTGCTTGCCCTCTTGGCTCTATCACTCCTACTGTGTACGGCTTCAATCGTGGCAATAATTTAGGTTTAACCGACTCATATAAAGTTCAGGATTTGTTGATGACTCATGTCACTACTTTCCGTAGGTAAGGTGTGGGAAACGTGTTCATTATTCTTCACACTTATAGCTTGTATTATTCAGGATTGTCAAGACATGTGCTTGTGAGAGCATCAATCTAGAATGTCAAACACACTTTTTGAGTGTGTCATCGGCGTGCTACATCAGTAGCAGGTGAAGGATCAGATGGCAGACTATTTTCATGTATCAAGTCATTAAGATGGTATTATTGTAGGGTGCTCTCCGTAGATAGATAATTCTAATAAGACATGTAAAATAGGCAAGTTAGAAACGCGACAATGTACAAAGGAATTGTATCAAACCATCAAGTGGTTGCTATAAAAAAAATAAACAAATTGTGTATGAAGCTAGACTTATGGTTTCATAAGCTAGGTAGCCATATTCTCAATGATAAACCATCATAATTGTGGTGTTGCCTCGAGACATCTTTCACATCATCTCCATTGTGTGATCACCAATTGTTAAGATAGAAAGATTGTCTAAACATTGTTGTTGCAGCTGCTAGTGTATTTGCATTGATTTGTGTCAACACTATAATCAATAGCATCAACAAGGCCGTTTTTGTTTCATCCGGTGCTCCTCCAAAATAGGGAGAATGGTTTTCACTCCTTTCACATCCATCTAACATCTACCCCAATGCGACACAACTAGGCTCAGTGGCGCGACTTGCATGTGTCTAGAATATACTTTGATGTGACCCGCCCTGGCTTTCTAGTGTCGGACGTGTCAAGTTGTCTGCAATTTGTGTGTCGATCGGGGGCGCGGATGGCCGGGGCAACATACACTAGTGCTCCAAAAACCGGGGAAGGGGTACCGAGTGAGTGTTCTCTTATCTTGCCGGTTTTCATTGTCTCAATAAGATCAATATCACATACATCCATGTGCTCAAGGCACAAACACATCCATCTTTTGTGGCCTGTTCGAAATGCTTGAATAGAAAATAGAGGAATTGAATAAAACATAGGAACATGGTAGGAATATTGTGTGAAAACAAAGTAATGGAAAAACGTAGGAAACATAAAACCTGGGGGTTCGGATTGCAGGAATAAAAGTAAATAGAATAGGTAGGCCCCACAAGGGAAACAATACAACAATGCATGTAAGAGGCAGCATCCTCCGTCGGCATCCTTGGCCACTGGCATCGTGGTCTAAAAGGTTGGTGGCTCCCAGCTCCACTAAACAATTGCAATGCATCTATCTTCTTCCCATGTTTTTGCCTTGTACATGTGTCATCGGCGTGCTCCATCAGTAGCAGATGAAGGATATAGCTGGCATGCAAAGTAAGTAGAGGTGGACATAGGACAATGCACAAAGAAATATTGTCAAACCAGCAAGTGGTTGCTATGAACAAATCGAAAAATATCACTAGATGAGATTGAGGGTCCCATAAATGAGGCAACGATCCTCTCTATGATAAACCATCATTACTAGGATGTAGCCTCAAGAGGAATCCCTCTCTTGCGCTGCAAATTCATTTCAAGTGAGACCCTTCCACATCTTCTCCATTTTGATGATGCTCTTTCAGGGAAGTCGCGACTAAAGCTATGAATTATACTACTAGATTTGTTTCATGAATGTATTAAGAAAAAAGGAGCTGGAAGACTTTGCCATGATCATTCCTATAACGGGTTACAAATTCATTTCAAGTGAGACCCTTCCACATCATCTCCATTTTGATGATGCTCTTTCAGGGAAGTCACGACTAAAGCTATGAATTATACTACTAGATTTGTTTCATGAATTTTTTAGGAAAAAAGGAGCTGGAAGACTTTGCCATGATCATTTCTATAACGGGTTACAAACGAGAATTTTTTGCCAAGTGACTTTCTATTATGCAAATGTGCAATGTATTGGATCAAGGCACCCATAAATATGACACTGAGAGTTATTAATCCATATTTCTTTCGAATAACCATACATTTTATTTAGTTCGAAGTTGATGTTATTGGTGTTTAAATGCAGCACTCATTTACATACTTCCTATAATGTGCAGACACCCTGATTTGTTGCTAGGTTTGCTACGGTTCATAGGACGAGAATGTTTTTGTGTGTTAGCTAAGGGAGTATTATTCTCATATATTTCTAGTTTTATTATTTATAAAACAATTTATTACTACAAATTCCCGCAGTAACGCGCACGGGGTATCATCTAGTTTTTGTTTATGCCCAGGTACGCACGTTCAACCATTGAACCATTGAGAATGAGTGCGTGATGTGGTAGGATGATAGTACGTGTAATTACGTAGTAGCTCTGTTCTAAATATAAGATGTTTTGATAGTTTAGTTTAAACTGCTAAAACATTTTATATATAGAAACAGAGGATGTATGTGCGTAATGGTAGTGGTAGCAATTACTCCGGCATATATGCAAGCCTGCTTTAAAAAGAACATGTATGCAGGCCAGCGGTATATATACAGCCTAGTAGAACTACATCGACCAGTCCCTACCGGTACATACGTGACGGAGGAATGTCGCCACACCGTCAACCGTCACGTACGATGAATGCACGTCTCGTCATCGTAAATAAGCTACTATAATAAAAAAAAATGCAAAAAAATGGTGATGCATGGCAGAGGCACACGGTGTATGCCATGTTCAGTTAAAACATGGGCACCGTACATATGGTAGTAGTACATACAGAGTACAAGAGTGTGCGCGAGAGATGGCAAAAATTCACAGCAAGCATGCAGTGCCGTGTAACGGGATACCAGTAGTACGTTTCTGTTGAGACAAAGTAGCAGTAGTACGTGACAGGAGGAGAGAGGGAAAATGGGTATGGCATCGAAGTGGCGGGCCCCGCTCATATACCGGACCGGTCGTCTTTTTGCTGGAACTTGGGATAGGGATACGATACGATATGCCCAGAGAGAGCAGAAATGGCTTCGAGGCCTGTTTGGTTTGAGTCGATCCGGTCCGCCGATGCTCCTGTGATGAACCAAAAGTAACAAATGAACTCATATATTTGTTACGGAGATGACGATACATATACTTCCCTCGTCCGAAAATACTTGTCATCAAAATAAATAAAAGTGGGTGTATCTAGATGTATTTTAGTTCTACATACATCTCTTTTTATCCATTTTGATAACAAGTATTTCGGACGGAGGGACTATATCCTCCGAAAGGACGCATCCAACCGATGCAACTCTCGGAGAGACAGGAGCGAAGGGACTTGATGGTTAGCAAATCGCTAACCGCCTCTCTAATGCAACGTGAAGATTATCCACATAACTAATTACATAATAATTAATTTCCAACACTCCCCTAATCTCCACTTTATCTATGTAGAATCATCATCTTCAAAAACACTCACATAGATGAACGCTCTGGATCCGTAATCGCCATCGTTAAACCCTTGCATAGATTTGAAACATCTCACACCAAATCTTGTCACATGACCAAAAATCCTAACCTCGTTGTCCCAAGGAGACGGCATGAATCTACGTCAGAGCTCCGTCGACTACGTCCAAACGGACAAACTCAAGTAGGATCGAAACGTGAAAGACAAACTTGAAGAAGAAGCACCGCCATCCGTCCGAGGGCCGCACCTGCGAGGACTAAAAAACTTTAACCTAAACTACTAACCGAAGCAGAGGCACCGGGATTCTCCTCCCCGCTGCTGGCTGTCGAAGCGGCAAGCAAGGGAAGGTGAATCGACATGCTTGTCGGTGAAGTCTGGAGGGAGAAGTTTGCTCTAGCCGCTTGGGATTAGAGGATGGCACGAGAAAAAGTCCCGTAGCCCATCATCATAAAATCTCATGATTTTTCTCTCACTAGTTTTAAACACTGTAATGAAGAAGCGAATAAGGTTGCTCAGGAACTTTCTAAGTGGACCAGTAGTTTCTCGTGTAAGGATTGGTTTGCGGAGTCTTTAAGCGAAATTTTACCTCTTCTTATAGACGATGTAACTATGATTTCAAATTAATAAAGCTTGTTTTTAAAAAAATGCAGAATCTCAGTGTAAACCAACGCAAATTTCTAACAATATGTGGGGACATGGCGATGGCACGGGGGGCTTGTAGGAGAGAGTGCCGGTTAATCAACCCAATCAAAAGGATTCGATGGGTGGTATACATAACAGGAACCAGATCATCTGACGTAAGGTAGAAGTACTGTAGAGGGACTTCGATCGTTTCCTGCCGTCCCTCGCGCATCCTACGGTGGACGGTGGAGCTGATCAAGACAAAGCTCGACGTTCAAAGGCCTTTCAGCCCACGAGCGAAATCCTCCCATGAACAACCATTCTGTCATGGTACTAAGTCTGACAGTACGTATAGGGGGTATGTATGGAGAGGCAACGTCCTAGCTGCGGCAAGGTTGTACGCAAGTGTTTACGAGTTCAGGCCCCTCTCAGAGGAGGTAAAAACCCTACATCTCGGTGCCCGGAGTCGGTCAACTGGAATGTATGAATGTGTGTGTGTTATAGGGGGTGCGAACCCTTGTCCCAGAGGAGGGGGGTGGCTTATATAGAGTTCGCCAGGACCCCAGCCATCTCCCGTTACAGAGGGTTGAATGTACATAAAGATTGAGGCATTACTGGTAACGCCAGCCTTAAGTGCCTTTAATGACCTTAAAGACTACGGAGTGAATGCTCGCCCGTTGCTGTTCTGAGTGACTTCTAGTCTTCAGTAGGTCGAGTGGTTTCTTGTATGATCGAGTGGTTGACTGGTCGTGTGACTTCGGGAAGGAGGGGTACCCGAGTGGTTCGTTGGTCGAGTGGATTGCACTCGACACCTTTACTGGGTACCCTTTGTTGTCTCTTGAGCTTCTTTGCTTCTAGGGTAGTGACCTTAGGTAGGGCGTATAGGTCAGGCCTGTGACCCTACCCTAGGTTTGTATCCTCATCATTAGCCCCCGAATGGATTAAGGTCCGAGTGGGAAGAAGATTAAAGTTGATCTTGCTCTGATCCTTGCGCTTCACAAGTATTTACGCAGGACGGAAGACTCATGTTAGAACTTCAGTTTCACTTCAGTCGCCTTGATCGATTCAGAAAGTTGCCAAGTGAATTTGTGACATCGTATGTCGAGTGTTGTTTTTGGGCGCGGGATCTTTGGCGCGATTGGTTACAGCGTATCCCGGATCTCACGGGATTCGAAATTTCCGGGAAGCGTGCGGGACGGAGCACACCACGGAAAACGTGATGGATAGATAGGAGTGCCTCGATCTCCGTGCCACCTTTTTCGCCATGTACCCAGCACGCGACTGTTGCGGGATTTGACGGGATCGCCTGGGCCCATGCGTCAGCCACTCGGAAGTGGGCCTTTATAAGGCGATGGATCCGAGGCGCCTGCACTGTGCGCGTCTATTTTCTCCTCTTCTCCTCTGCTTCTCCTCCGCATCCAGCTCGTCCGCTCTCAACGCCGCCGCCCCGCCACCATGGTGAAGGACAAAACGGCGGCGATGGAACGCGCAAAGAAGGTGATGGGGGCGGCGAAAGGCAAGAAGCAGAATCGTGGGTCGTCGTCGCGCTCGGCGCTGCCGCCGGGTTGGATCCAGGGCGATTGGATCCGACCTTCGCTCCCCAGGATGACTTGGACGAGCTGGTGGAGTCTGGGCTAATCGCCAAGGGTGCTGCGCGGTTGCCGGAGGGGGAGATGGAGCCGCAGCTGCGACCGGGTGAGTGTGTTCTGCTCGCCACCCATGTCGACCGGGGTTTCTCGCTTCCTCCACACCCCTTTTTTGGGGGTTTCTTGAACTTCTTTGGCGCCCAATTCCATCACTTTTCGCCCAATACCATCACATACCTTGCCGCATTCATGTCCATGTGCGAGAATTTTCTGGGATGTCGACCGCACTGGGGTCTTTACAAGCACATTTTCACCATCCGCTCTCAGTCGGTAAAGAAAGCAAACACGAGTGATGAGAAAACACATGTCATTCAGATGTGTGGGGGTTTGGGTATCCAGAAGAGGCAGAGGAGCTCTTTCCCTTCTATGACCCTTCCTGAGTCGGTTAGAGGCTGGCAGTCGACCTGGTTCTACTGCCAGGACCGCGCCACTCCAGGCCAGTCAACCGGACTCCCCATTTCACCTTTGATCGTGTTCAGACTCCTTCTTCGCTGAAAGTGACCGCTGCTGAGAGCGTGGAAACAAACATTCTAGTTGAGAGGGTGGTCCAACTGATCAATCAAGGCGTCACTGGCATGGATCTGCTGGAGGTATTCCTCAGTCGACGCATCCAGCCTCTCCAGGCATGTGACCACCCCATGTGGATGTATTCCGGGGTCGACGACACCGCTCGGGTTCATCCAAAGGAGGTACCGGCTAAGACAGTGGCCCTGTGGTTGAAGAGTATTACAGGCAATAAGGACAACCCCAGAGGAGCCCGGAGAGTCGACCCCTTCAGTGACAGCAATCAGCCAGACAAGGTGTGACCTCCATTACTGACTATTTTTGGGTACATATTCCGACTGCCTTTGAATCCGACTGACTTTTACTCGACTTCTTGTCTTGTAGGTTTTTACTGAGATGTACTCGATGCCCAATGGTGAACAAGTTCTGGAGCAAGGCCAGGAGGGAGAGGACAGCGCAGAGGAGAGCGGTGATTGGGAATCTCCGGACGATGAAGACGAAGAGGAAAGTGACGAGTCGGACGACGAAGAAGTGGTCGACTCGCCGCCACGCTCGAAACATCGATCCAAGCAAATCCATGACACAGCGGGCGGGCGCGGTAAGATCATGGCTCCAAGAACCCAAACGCAGAAGTGCACTCGGACGTCGACTCCGGAGCCAATAGAAAAAGTCGCCAAGCAGCCCAAGGTTGCTCCTCCAAAGGCTCGGAAGACTCTCCCCAGGATTAAGATGGATGTTCCTGTTGCCTCTGGGTGAGTATCCTTTCTGTGTTTTCCTCTACCGACTGATTCTTCTGTTCTGACCGAATGGATTGTGCACTTTTCCAGCCCAACTTCTGCTGCGACTGACATGGACGTTGACAAGGCCCTAGGAGATGAGGAAACCGATGACGCGGCCTCCTCCAGAGCTGGTAAGTCCGCTCGACTAAAACTTATTTTGTCGATTGAGTTGTCGGTCAATTGAATTTTTGATGTTTTCTTTTTGCCGCAGCTCCACGAGACATTGTCGTGCTTCCAGATGACAAAGAAGAAGAAGTTCCTCTGAAGGAGAGGAAGAGGAGAGGCAAGGGCTCGAGAGGGAGAGCGCTTGAAGTTCAGGTCCCTCAGCCGATGCCGGTGCTTGAGATGGTGGTCGAGTGATCCGGAGATCCGGTTCGGACCAACGTCACATTCGCCGACCTGCTGACGACTGATCGCCCATCAGGGTCGACTGCTCAGACTCCTGCTGCTCCAGTGCAACTCCATGCGTCCGACCCAGTGTCTGCTTTGACTACCTTGGCACCATCACTCTTTGCTACATACAAAACTCCAGACGACTCGCCGAGTGCCGCCAGGGAGGCTCTTCGCCAGGTGAACCTTGTGATGGAGCAAGTGAAGGTGATGCACGAGGCCAGTTAGGTGGCCTATAATGCCAGCACTGCTCTGCAAACCAACGTTAAGGTCAGTTAACTCCCGACTGAACTTTTGAATCATGAAAAACTACCGCTGTTGCTTCCCTGCCCATATGTGCATCTACTATCATGGGTCTGTGTTTCATATACGATCACTCACTGGGGTGTGCCTGCCTTAGAGTTTAATAGGTCTTCCACTCCACTCGACTTATGCTGAGTCGAGTGTTTGTTTGAACCAGTGGGGGCACGCATAGTGCACCCACTGGGTGTAGTCCCCGAGACCACGGTCGACTGCTGCAGTCGGCTGGGGTCTGAGAATCTACTCTTTTTTTGACTCATGCTGGGCAGACCATGCTGAGTGTTGATCCAAACCAGTGGGGGAACGCTAAGTGCACCCACTGGGTGTAGTCCCCGAGACTACTGTTGAATGTTTGATACGCAGTAGTCTTAGAGTAACTTTCACTATGATTGTCTTTTGTTTCTGTCGAATGATATATCTCTCCCGTTGACTGCAGAGGTCCTGTGATCTTGGGGCCCATCTTTCGGAGTTGAAAAAGGAACAAATCAGCCTCAATCTTGATCTTGAACTAGCCTCAAGACTGCTCAGGAAGAAACAACCATCATGGGAGGTAACCAATCGTCAACTGTCCACCTTGTGGCTCGCGCTTCTCATTGTTTTTTCTTTCAGTCACTTTGAACCGAGTGACTTCACACGAACAGATGTGCGTAGTGAAAACCGTCAACTTCAAGCTCATCTGAAGAGTGTTGTTTCTTTAGAGAAAATGAAGGAGGCTCTGGAGAAGAAGGATCTGGATCCTGCTGCTCAGAAGGAGGCGCGAGAGAAGACAGTGCTTGCAGACAAGAAGCTGGCTTCGGTCAGCAAGTTGGAAGAGGACAACTCGAAGCTGAAGAACGCCATCTCTGAGGCCAATCGGGAGGTCGAGCAACTAAAGAAGGACAAGGAGAACTTAACCAATGAAGTCGGAAGCCTCAAAGCCAAGACGGGCGAGCTGGAGTCCTATCTGGGACAACTTGCAGCAAAACTGGTCCTGAAACTTGAAGGTATCATTGTTCGACTGATTAGTTGCCGTTGATTGGAACGTCTTGTCATACTGTTGACTCACCATTTTTTCCGATTGTTCAGAAATTTGTCAGGACTTTGAGGCTGAGACTGGGCGAGTCGAGACGGGTCTCGACCCCATCAATTGTCCTGTTAAAGATTTTGTTGCGATTTACTTGCTGCGGTTGGAATCACGTATGGACAGTGCCGTTGCTAATCTTGCCCGACTAAAGGCGGCGATGACTCGGGTTGATGCTGAACTCTGGCCCCAGGCGGAACTTTCATAAGATCTCGAGTCACTGATGGCTTGACTGAATCAGATCCCTGGCCGAGTGCAAGAATGGAAGAAATCATCTGCTTGCTGTGGCGCTGACATTGCCCTGTCATTGGTCCGAGTGCACTGCAAAGACGCCAGAGAAGACAAGCTGGCGGCCCTCAAGGTTGTGAACACCAAGAAGCACACTTTCCAGTCCTTCATGGACACTTTCCTTGAAGCTGCCACTCGCATTGCAGACAACATTGATCTTGACAGTTTCTGTGATCCAGCCAGCCCTTCTCCTGACGAGTGACTGAAAAACATTATGCCCCACACTTATTTGCCTCGGAATGCCGAGTGATCGTGTAATCGTTAAACTCTTTCAGGCTTGATGCCTGAGTACTCTTGCCCGCTGCATTTCTGAACTTTTGCAGGGTTTATCTGAACTTGGATTTCTTTGAATATTGTGGCTTTTGCTCTATTTTTTAAACTGTTTCTGATTGTCCTTCGGTTCCGAGTGGACTTGATATTCTCACCCTTTGCTGAATGAAAGTACATTGTACTTGTGACGGAGCTCAAACGCGATGTTCAGTCGACACCTCGTCGTCCTTGCGGATAGGGACGGAACATTGTATTTGTGGCGTAGCTCATAGGTGGTGCTCAGTCGACGCCTTGTCGCCCTTGCGGATAAGGACGGAATATTGTATTTGTGGCGTAGCTCAGAGGCGGTACTCAGTTGATGCCTTGTCGTCCTTGCGGATAGGGACGGAACATTGTACTTGTGTCGGAGCTCAAAGCATATTTGTGACTTAGGCGATTACGGGGTCGCAGCTAAGCCCCTGAGTGGGAGGATTGCTCTCCACTCAGAGTGTTTTTTAACTTAGGCGATTACGGGGTCGCGGCTAAGCCTCTGAGTGGGAGGATTGCTCTCCACTCGGATTGTTTTCTAACTTAGGCGATTACCGGGTCGCAGCTAAGCCCCCGAGTGGGAGGATTCCTCTCCACTCGGAGTGTTTTTTTAACTTAGGTGATTACGGGGTCGCAGCTAAGCCCCCGAGTGGGAGGATTGCTCTCCACTTGGAGTGTTTCTTAACTCAGGCGAATGGGGTTCGCGGCTAAGCCACCCACTAGGGGATTTGGACACAAGTGGTTACAAGAAGCCAATCATTAAGATACTGTAAAGATCTTGTCTTTGGAACACAAACTGAAGTGATTTTATTACAACTCGTCGGGTCGAGTGATTCTAGGTATAGAAGGGACGAAGCATCTTCGTGTTCCATGCACGTGGCTCGTCTATTTTCCTGGCTACGTTGTAGATGTGATACGCTCCATTGTGAAGCACCTTGGTAATGATGAAGGGACCTTCCCAGGCCAGAGCGAGCTTGTGAGGTCGTTTCTGAACCACTCGAAGCACAAGGTCTACCTCCTAAAACACTCGACCTCTGACATTGTGGGCGTGGAATCGGCAAAGATCCTGCTGGTCGACCCGACCAAAGCCATCTCGCGCTCTTCTTCCAAGAGACCGACTGCGTCTTTGCGCGCTTGCTCTGCTTCGGCTTCTGAGAATAGTTCAACTCTGGGAGCGTTGTGTAGCAAGTCGCTCAGAAGCACTGCCTCTGCGCCGTACACCAGGAAGAAAGGGGTTCGATCAGTCGACCGGTTGGGTGTTGTCCTTAGCCCCCATAGGACTGATGGTAACTCGTTCACCTAGGCTCCAGCAGCATGCTTAAGATCACGCATCAGGCGAGGCTTTAACCCCTGAAGGATCAAACCATTCGCCCTTTCAGCCTGCCCATTCGACTGCGGGTGCGCGACAGACGCGTAGTCAACCCGAGTGCCTTGAGACGCACAGACCGCCTTAAACTCATCATAATCAAAGTTGGAGCCGATATCTGTGATGATGCTATGAGGGACTCCATATCTAAATATCAACTCTCTGATGAAACTGACGGCAGTGCCTGCTCCAAGGTTCTTGATGGGCTTGGCTTTTGATCCACTTGGTAAATTTGTCTACTACTACGAGCAAATGGGTGAAACCACTCACGCCAGTTTTGAAGGGCCCGACCATATCCAATCCCCAGACTGCAAACGGCCAGACGAGTGGAATAGTCTTCAGGGCAGATGCGGGCTTGTGAGACATGTTGGAGTAAAACTGGCAACCTGCGCACTTCTTGACTATATCTTTCGCCATCTCATTTGCTCGACCAATAAAACCCCGCTTGGTATGGTTTGGCCACGATGGTCCGAGAGGACGCATGGTGACCACAGGTCCCTGAGTGGATATCATTTAGAATCATCTGACCTTCTTCCGGGGTGATGCAGCATTGGGCTACTCCTGTGACACTCTGTAAAGCTACCCTTTCATCACGGTGAAAGCTTTGGATTGACGGACTATCTGGTGAGCCTCGTCTTCGTCCTCTGGGAGCTCTTTTCTGAGAATGTACGCGATGTCTGGAACCGTCCAATCGGGAGTGATCACCAAGACTTCCATGATGAGGTCGACCACAACTGGAATCTCTACCTCAGTCGGGTTGGTTGGACTTATCGATTGCGGGGGCTCTTCCTTGAAGGGATCTTCTTGTACCGACGGGGTATGGAGGTGCTCCAAGAACACATTGCTGGGGATAGGCTTCCGAGTGGAACCTATCTTCGTCAGATCATCAGCAGCTTGATTTTTGATTCGCGGTATGTGGTGGAGCTCCAATCCCTCAAACTTCTTCTCCAGCTTCCTCACTGCGTTGTAGTAACCTGTCATTGCGGGACTCCTGACATCCCATTCCTTCATCACTTGGTTAACCACCAAATCCGAGTCGCCATAAACCATTAGGCGTCGGACGCCGAGTGAAATTGCCATACGCAACCCATATAACAGTGCTTCATACTCTGCTTCATTTTTTGAAGAGTCAAAGTGAATCTGAAGGACATAACTGAGCTTGTCTCCTCATGGGGACACTAAAACCACTCCTGCACTAGAGCCATTCAACATCTTGGATCCATCAAAGAACATGGTCCAATGTTCCGACTGAATTTGAATCGGCTGTTGCTGTTCAGTCCACTCTGCGAGGAAGTCTGCAATTGCTTTAAACTTAATGGCCTTTTTTGCCTCAAATTTAATATCCAAAGGAAGAAGTTCAATCGCCCACTTTGCCATTCGACCAATTGCATCTCTATTATTCAGGATCTCTGACAATGGAGCGTCGCTGACAACTAATATTGAATGATCAGAGAAATGATGTGCAACTTTCTTCATGGTTAGGTAAATCCCATAAACAAGCTTCTGATAATGAGGATATCTCTGCTTGGACGGGGTTAAGACTTCTGAGATGTAATACACGGGGCGCTGAACTTTGAAGGCCTTGCCTTCTTCTTCCCGCTCGACCGTGAGCACTGTACTAACAACTTGTCCTGTGGCTGCGATGTAAAGCACTAGTGGCTCCTTGCTAACTGGAGCAACAAGCACCGGCTGGGTGGACAACATGACTTTGATCTCTTTAAATGCTACTTGAGTTCGTCACTCCACTCGAATTTGTCAGATTTCCTCATCAGTCGGTAAAGAGGCAGTGCCTTTTCATCGAGGCGTGAGATGAATCGGCTCAAAGCGGCCAAGCAACCAGTAAGCTTTTGAATGTCGTGCAAGCGCACTGGGCGCTTCATTCGGAGGATTGTGCCAATCTTCTCTGGGTTTGCGTCGATCCCTCGTTCGGAAACGAGGAAACCGAGTAACTTTCCTCCTGGGACTCCAAATGTGCACTTAGATGGGTTAAGCTTGATATCGTACCTTCTCAGGTTGGCAAAGGTTTCAGCTAGGTCAATCAGCAGATCAGAACCTTTGCGTGACTTAACCACTATGTCATCCATATATGCTTCCACATTCCAACTGATTTGAGTGAGCAGGCACTTCTGAATCATGCGCATGAATGTGGCACCAGCATTCTTGAGGCCGAAGGGCATAGTAACATAGCAAAAATAACCGAACAGGGTGATGAAAGCCGTTTTTATCTCATCGGGTCCATACAGTTGGATCTTATGGTACCCGGAATAAGCGTCCAGGAAGGACAGTCGCTCACATCCTGCAGTTGAGTCGACAATATGGTCGATGCGGGGTAGAGGGAAATGATCTTTCGGGCAGGCCTGATGGATGTGTTTGAAGTCAATACACATTCGAAGTGAATCGTCTTTCTTGGGAACCATAATGACTTTGGCGAGCCACTCGGAGTGATATATCTCGAGAATAGACTCAGCAGCCAGGAGCCGAGCCACTTCCTTGCCAATGGCTTTTCTATTCTCCGTGGCGGACCGACGGAGGTATTCTTTGACGAGTTTTACTTTTGGATCGACTCGCAAACGCTGCTCAGCCAGTTCCCCGGGTACACCTGGCATGTCAGATGGTTTCCATGCGAAGATGTCCCAGTTCTCACGGAGGAACTGGATGAGCGCTTCTTCCTATTTGCTGTCGAGTGTCGACGAGATATGGGTTGGAGTAGCATTGGGATCAGTCGGATGAACATGTACTGGCCTGGTTTCTCCGGCTGACTGAAATGCGGACTCCGAAGTAGGCCTCTTAGCACGCAGCAAATCACTCGGATCTGCCGTGTTCTGATATTCCTGGAACTCCACTGCTGCCATCTGCTCATCTGCTAGTTTTGCTCCATCTTGAAGACAATCTTCTGCTCTCTGACAGTTACCGGAAACCTTTATCACGCCTCTGGGGCCAGGCATTTTCATCTTGAGGTAAACATAGCACGGTCGAGCCATAAAGCTAGCATAAGCAGGTCTGCCCAGAATGGCATGATATGCACTCTTGAAATCCACTACCTCAAACGTCAACTTTTCCTTGCAGAAATTCTTCTCATCGCCGAAAACCACATCGAGAGTGATCTGGCCGAGTGATTCGGTTTTCTTTCCTGGAATGATGCCATGGAACCGCATGTTACTCTCGCTGAGTTTGGACATCGGGATGCCCATTCCTTTGAGAGCTTCAGCATACAGAATATTCAAGCCGCTACCACCATCCATCAGGACCATAGTCAGTCGGGTGCCCCCTACGACTGGGTCGACCACTAGCGCCTGCCGCCCAGGGGTAGCTATGCATGTCGGGTGGTCGGACTAGTCGAATGTAATGGGGACCTTTGACCACTTCAAATATTTTGGTGTTGCCGGAGCAACCATGTTTACTTCTCTGTTAATGACCTTCAGTCGACTTTTGCTCTCAATATCAGCAAAAATCACCAAGGTGGCATTGACATTCGAATAACCACCGTCATCGTCCTTATCCTCTTCTTCCTTCTCAGGCTCATTGTCCTTACCACTAGGTTTACTTTCTTGGAAGCTCTGAATAAGGAGTCAACATTGTTGAGTGGTATGCTTGGGGAGAATCAGGTTTCCCTCCTCATCCTTCTTGGCGTGAATGTGACATGGTAAATCCAACACATCATTTCCTTCTTGATATTTCACCTTCTTTGGGGTCCAGGGCCCTTTAGGTTTTCGTTTGAACTTTCCTTGATTTAACACTGCTGCCTCGGCAGGACCTGCTGCCTCAGCCTTTCGCTTCTGCTTCCGACTGGAATTTCCTCCCCCGGTGTCCTGGGCGACTATTTTGTGCTTGCCACTCCGGAGTCGGTCTTCTTCTTTGCCGTTAGCGTATTTGGTAGCAATCTCCATCATCCGAGTCAAAGACATATCTCCTGTCCGACCGAATTTCAGGACAAGCTCTTTGTAGAGAACGCCTTCCTTGAAGGCACAGACTGCTTGGTGATCTGACACATTTTCCATTGTGTGGTGCAGAGTGATCCATCTCTGGATATAGTCCCTCAGGGTTTCATTCGGCTTTTGCACGCAATGCTGCAGCTCATGTAGACCGTCTGGTCTCTTGCAAGTACCCTCAAACATTCTGGTGAACATTCGGACTAACTCATCCCAACTCAAAATACACCGAGGGGACAACTGAGTCAGCCAAGCTCTGGCAGACCCTTCGAGCATCAGAGGAAGGTGCTTCATGGCTACTTCATCGCTGCCACCACCGATGTGCACAGCCACTCGGTAATCTTCGAGCCAAGTATCGGGTTTTGACTCGCCCGTAAACTTACTGACGTCAGTCGCCAGTCTGAAGTTATGGGGTATTTCAGCAGCTCTGATGGCCCTTCCAAAACACTCGGGGCCGGAAACATGGACTCTGCCTGAACTAGGTCTGTCCCAATCCAGCCCTTCTCTGTATGCTCTGTTCCGGTCGACCAGACCTTGCACAAGGACGAACCTTGCTTCAAAGCCAGGCTCTCTGGGGTCGACTAGAACTCTGCGGTCGTTCCCGTACGGACGCCTGTCGTCATTGCGTTGGGGCGCGTATGACCCATCCCTCGGAAGGGGTGAAGGCGCTCGACGGTAGTTGTCGCGGGTGTACTCACGATCATATTCACCATTAGCTCTTCCCAAGTACCGATCCTGGCAGTGATCTTGGCCTCCCTATCGCAAAGGGGAACTAGGACTGGGAGCCGACTGAACGGTGTCTGCTCTCACTGATCTGCTATGGATTCTGTTCCGCGACTAGGAAACGACAGAGTTGGTCTCCCGCTGCTTAGAGCAGCGCTCAGATCTGTTCCAGGCCTCTCCCAGCCTCTGATTGGGACGGCTGAATAGACTCTGCAATACGCGCTGCAGCTGCCAAATTCTGAATCGGTGTATCGAATACCTGAGTTTCCGGCGGAAATAACTGTCGTTGACGTCGACTGGATTCTGGAATCAGTCGACGAGCATGTTTGTCGAGAGAATGTTGGAGATTCTCCAGTCGAGTGCGCTCAGCCAGAGTGGCCAGGCGCACCGCCTCCAAGGCCCGGGCCTCGGCAGTTTCCCCTATGATAGGGGTCTGGAGAGCCTCCACGTTGCGGCGGTGCAGCTCCTCCCTCTGCTGCGAGCTGAGAGGTTGGGGCTGGTACTCTTCGTGGTCGAGTGACGGACCGGCGCTCCTGCCGCCGTCGCCGCTGCGACGGAAGCTGGGCGGACCGCTATGGGAGTCGACCATGAGGACCTTCGCCACGGGATCACAACTCCCGCTCTCAGAAAGAGTATCTGCGAAGTCAGTCGACAGATCGACCGATCCGCGAGAATACATGTCGTGCTCAATAGCCGCGACTTGGGGGGTGAAGGTTTGACGAGCCACCGCGTGTCTCACCCATCGCTGGAGCCACAAACGGCAAGATCGCTTGCGGCGGTGTCCAGCGGAGTGAGTCGACAATGCGATGACCGACTGGTATGGTGAAGATGGCTTGATGTCTACTACACAACCTTCTTCTTGTAGACGTTGTTGGGCCTCCAAGTGCAGAGGTTTATAGGACAGTAGCAAATTTCCCTCAAGTGGATGACCTAAGGTTTATCAATCTGTAGGAGGCATAGGATGAAGATGGTCTCTCTCAAACAACCCTGCAACCAAATAACAAAGAGTCTCTTGTGTCCCCAACACACCTAATACAATGGTAAATTGTATAGGTGCACTAGTTCGGCGAAGAGATGGTGATACAAGTGCAATATGGATGGTAGATATAGGTTTTTGTAATCTGAAAACATAAAAACAGCAAGGTAACTAATGATAAAAGTGAGCGTAAACGGTATTGCAATGGTAGGAAACAAGGCATAGGGTTCATACTTTCACTAGTGCAAGTTCTCTCAACAATAATAACATAGATAGATCATATAACAATCCCTCAACATGCAACAAAGAGTCACTCCAAAGCCACTAATAGCGGAGAAGAAACGAAGAGATTATGGTAGGGTACGAAACCACCTCAAAGTTATCCTTTCTGTTTCATCTATTCAAGAGTCCGTAGAAAAATAACATGAAGCTATTCTTTCCGTTCAATCTATCATAGAGTTCATACTAGAATAACACCTTAAGACACAAATCAACCAAAACCCCAATGTCACCTAGATACTCCATTGTCACCTCAAGTATCCGTGGGCATGATTATACGATATGCATCACACAATCTCAGATTAATCTATTCAACCAACAAAAAGTACTTCAAAGAGTGCCCCAAAGTTTCTACCGGAGAGTCAAGAAGAAAACGTGGGCCAACCTCTATGCATAGGTTCATGGACGGAACCCGCAAGTTGATCACCAAAACATACATCAAGTGGATCACGTGATATCCCATTGTCACCACAGATAAGCACGGCAAGACATACATCAAGTGTTCTCAAATCCTTAAAGACTCAATCCGACAAGACAACTTCAAGGGGAAAACTCAATTCATCACAAGAAAGTAGAGGGGGGAGAAACATCATAAGATCCAACTGTAATAGCAAAGCTCGCGATCACATCAAGATCGTGCCATAGAGAGAACACGAGATAGAGAGATCAAACACATAGCTACTGGTACATACCCTCAGCCCTGAGGGTGAACTACTCTCTCCTCATCATGGAGAGCGTCGGGATGATGAAGATGGCCACCGGTGAGGGTTTCCCCCTCCGGCAGGGTGCCGGAACGGGCTCCCGAGAGGTTTTTGGTGGCTATAGAGGCTTCCGGCGGCGGAACTCCTGGTCTATTGTTCGCTTCGAAGGTTTTAGGGTATATGGACTTATATAGGAGAAAGAAGTCGGTCAGGGGAGTCTCGAGGGGCCCACGAGACAAGGGGGCGCGCCCAGTAGGGGGGCCCCACCCTCGTGGCCACCTCGAAGCTTCCTTGACTTCAACTCCAAATCTCTTGGATCACTTTCATTCCAAAAATCACTCTCCCGAAGGTTTCATTCCGTTTGGACTCCGTTTGATATTCCTTTTCTTCGAAACACTGAAATAGGCAAGAAAACAACAATATGGGCTGGGCCTCTGGTTAATAGGTTAGTCCCAAAAATAATATAAAAGTGTATAATACAACCCATAAACATTCAAAACAGATAATAAAATAGCATGAATGCTTCATAGATTATAGATACATTGGAGACGTATCAGCATCCCCAAGCTTAATTTTTGCTCGTCCTCGTGTAGGTAAATGATAAAAGAAAGAATTTATGAAGTGTGAATGTTAGCAGGTGCACAAGTTTGATCAATGATAATTTCAATCAGCTTTTCTAGGAAGATTATATGTCATAACAGTAGTTCATCTCATAAAACTTCTCAAGGTCAAGTAACAAGCTATTCACATGTTAAAGCATAGACCATAAACTTTCTTGAAAACTAACTAACTTCATTCTCAGTCATCAAACAATTACAATCCATCTTATTTTCAGGAAGGGTCTATGTCAGAGCTTTGATTTAGCAAACTCCACATACTCAACAATCATATAGTCTTCTACAATTGCTAACACTCACGCAATACTTATGGTTATGGAGTTTTAATCGGAAACTGAGAAAGATAGGGGCTTATAATTTTGCCTCCCAACATATTCACCTTTGGGTGATGTCAACAATAATAGTTCATGCTAACTTATATCCAATTGGATATATATATCAGGATCTTTCCAACACGAGGTTCTTGCCAAAGGATGAAATGAAAAAGGGAAAGGTGAAGATCACCTTGACTCTTGCATAAAAGTAAAAGATAGGCCCTTCGTAGAGGGAAGAAGAGGTCGTCATGTGCATTTAGGGTTGGATGTACAAAATATTAATACAAAAGAACGTCACTTTATATTGCCACTTGTGATATGAACCTTTATTATGCAGTCCGTCGCTTTTATTACTTCCATATCACGCGATCGTATAAAGCTTATTTTCTCCGCACTAATAAGTCATACATATTTAGAGAGCAATTTTTATTGCTTGCAACATGAAAACTTACTTGAAGGATCTTACTGTTGGGGAATGTAGTAATTTCAAAAATTTCCTACGCGCACGCAAGATCATGGTGATGCATAGCAACGAGAGGGGAGAGTGTGTCCACGTACCCTCGTAGACCGAAAACGGAAGCGTTATGACAACGCGGTTGATGTAGTCGTACGTCTTCACGATCCGACCGATCCAAGTACCGAACGTACGGCACCTCCGAGTTCAGCACACGTTCAGCTCGATGATGATCCCCGAACTTAGATCCAGCAGGGTGTCGGGGATGAGTCCCGTCAGCACGACGGCGTGGTGACGATGATGATGTTCTACCGACGCAGGGCTTCGCCTAAGCACCCCAAAGATATGACCGAGGTGGAATATGGTGGAGAGGGGCACCGCACACGGCTAAGGAACGATCACGAAGATCAACTTGTGTGTCTAGAGGTGCCCCCCGCCCTCGTATATAAAGGAGCAAGGGGGAGCACTACTAGAAAAAGGGCTATAGATGGGATTGACACTAATGGCGCACCAGACAAGTGGTTCGCCATTAGTATATACTAATGGCGCACCACCTTCTGGTATGCCATTAGTGTTGAAACTACTAATGGCGCACCTGGCCCAAGGTGCCTCATTAGTATCATTTTTTTTTGAATTAGTGCGCCTGTCCAAACATACTAATGGCGCATCCGGTGAAATCGCCATTACTAGTTGTAACAAGTAATGGCGCTTTTGTCGAAATCGCCACTAACGTTGTTATTTTTATTATATTTTTTATTCCTATTTTTGCACAAGTACTAATGGCGCACTTTTCCACCGTGCGCCATTACTAGTTTAAACTAGTAATGGCGCACTGTGTAGCAGTGCGCCATTAGTATGTTTTTTTTTGCAAAACTACTAATGGCGCACCACCAGATGGTGCGCCATTAGTAACCTGGATTACTAATGGCGCATTTGTGGTTGGTGCACCATTAGTAATGGGGCAGCAACAAGATATTTTGGACAACCTCTCCTCCCACACTCACTTTCTCCCCACTTCATTATTCTCTCCACCGGCTCCTCCTTGTCTTGGGTGCCTCCTCTTTTTCACCTCATTTCCACCATAGATTCATTCAAATTAAGTGGTTAAATTACCTTGTTTTGATAGGTAAGTAAGGGGGGAAGCTATATTTATGTTGTTCTCCCTACAACAATATGCACATGCACTTTTTATGGCCTAGCTAGATCTATGTATGTTCGTGGTGTTGCATATGTTTGTGGTGTTGCATATGTGTTTGTGTTTGGAGGTGTACGGTATTTGAAATGCGATAGTTGCCAATATTTTGCGGAATGTTGATTCATTTCCGTTTAGTGAAAAATTTGGCATTAAGCATTCTTTTGGTCCTATTTTTGGGAAAGTCATGCCAAATTTTTTCTTGGTTCTAAAATATCGTTTTGCTCTACCCTTGAGCGACCATAGTCCGCACGATGACCGAAGGCATCGTGAATAGGTTTTGAGGTCCGCGAAGGCCGAGATGCTTCAAAAGAACGAGGCGGAGATAGGATGTCCGTGTCGAAGATGCAAGTGAAGATCCTTATTGCGGACCCGGATTACGGGCAGGTGCGGGACCACCTGCTCTTGCGTGGTTTCATGGATGGCTATCGGTGGCAAGGTGATGAAGATGACTCTGAAGTCGTCCATGGGGCGGACAAGAAATGAGGAAGGGCGATAAGACAACCACCGCGGCTCGGCGGGCGAGAAGACGAAGAATCCCGAGGAGATGATCACGGCGGTGATCTTGTACACGATCATCATGTAGAAGATGCAGGACATGATGATGAGGAAGATGCGAGAGCGGGCAGCGGGCATGATCATGAAGATGATGATGCCGGCGGAGTAGACGACGCTGGACCATCGATGGGCTGGGTGCAGGACCCTCATATTCAAGAGCTGCTTCTCAAGCAGACGGATAATGCAAGAGCTGCCGCCCGAGAGAAAGACAATATGGATCAACTTGAGTTAGGCGGTTACTCCATTGTATGAAGGATGCAGGCCGAGGATACCCGCTGAAAGTAATGCTCATGGCTCGGAGATGAAGGTAAAACACAAAATGACCGGCGATGCTTCGACGAGAACATGTCATTACGCGCGAACGTCTTCCCAAGGGGAACAAGTGCCCGACCAGTTTGGAGGAGGCGAAGAAAATCGTGTGTCCCATGGATTTACCGCACGTGAAATATCATGTGTGCATGAACAATTGCATCATTTATCGAGACGAGCACGCGGAGTCTACCATATGTCCGGTGTGCGGCGTCACTCGATACAAGAAGAGGAAGAAAGCTCCTCGAAAAGTGGTGTGGTACTTTCCGATAACTCCTCGTCTGCAGCGGTATTTCGCGGACCCTAAGGTAGCAAAGCTCCTGCGTTGGCACGCGGATAGGGAGGAGAAGAAGCGAGAAGATGACGCAAATGATCCGGAGATAGATAAAAAAGACAAGATGCTGAGTCACCCTAAGGATGCAAGCCAGTGGCAAGCGTTGAACTTCGAATACCTAGAATTTGGGAGCGATCCAAGGAACATCGTCTTTGGCGCGAGCACCGATGGAGTCAATCCGTTTGGCAGCGAGAGAAGCACACATAGCACCTGGCCTGTGTTTGTGTGGATGTACAACCTTCCCCTGGTTGTGCATGAAGAGGAAGTACATTCACATGAGTATGCTAATTGAAGGGCGAAACAACCAGGAACGACATCAATCAGATCTGGGGCTGCTGAAGAGGAGCTTGACCGCTGTGAAAACGCCACCAATCGTGGGACGCCTTGAGAGAAAGAATATTTCCCTATGAGAGCCCTTTGCTCACGACGGTGCATGACTATCTCGATTACGGATATCTCGCGGGCAGGTAGTCCACGGATTTTACGGATCGTAAGGTGCATGGATGACACAACGATCGCCCGACTAGATAGAGATCCGGGTCTTGAAAACCGTGTTCATGGGACATCGAAGGTGGCTTTCGCGCCGATGACCCGTGGAGGAAACGCAAGGATCTGTTCGATGGTGAAACCAAACCCGTAAAACGCCCTGTCACGAGGAGCGGCGAGAAATAGACAAGCTGTTGAAAAATTGGAAAGACGCCCCACCGCGGAAAGAAGCAAAAGGCGCCGAGCCGGAAAGAAGCGAAGGCGCCAGAGCAGCTGCTGAAGGTATGGAAAACGAGGTGCATTTTACGGGACTTGCCGTACTGGAAGATCCGCCGTGTGCCTCACAGCCTTGATGTCATGCATATCACAAAGAACGTGTGTGAGAGTCTGCTTGGTACCCTGCTCAACATGCCGGAGAGGACCAAAGATGGGCCGAAAGCAAGGGCAGACTTGAAATCAATGGGCATCAGGCAGGAGCTTCACACTAATGATGATGATGATGATGATGATGATGATGATGATGATGATGATGATGATGATGATGATGATGAGGCGAAGCAGGACACAGAAAGTCGTCGCAAAGGCAAAAAGGCCAAGAAGACCGGAAATGACTACCCTCCCGCGTGCTTCACTCTAAGTCAGGAGGAGATCGAGCACTTTTTCACCTACCTCCTAGGAGAAAAACTTCCTTACAGTTACGTGGGGAAGATTAGCAGATACCTAGACCCAGCGAAGCAGAAGTTCAGTGGGATGAAGTCTCACGGTATCACGCGTCTTGATGGCCTTGAGATACTTCGATTGCAATCCATTGGGATCATGGACGCGCACGTCCGTGAAATGCTATTTGGCCTATGCAACTTTTTCGACGTCATCTCTCGGAAGTCGATTGGCGTAAGGCAACTCAGATGGCTACAGGAAGATATCGTGGTGATACTATGCGAGCTTGAGATGTACTTCCCGCCCGCATTCTTCGATGTTATGGTGCATCTGCAGGTCCATATAGTGGAGGATATCATCCAACTCCGGCCGACGTTCCTGCACAGCATGATGCCGTTCGAAAGGATGAATGGTGTCATCAAAGGATACGTTCGCAACATGTCACGTCCAGAGGAAGTATAGCCGGGGCTTTTCGATCAAGAGTGCATCTCCTCATCGCACGAATTATCTAGGCATCGAGAACCCCATTGGTCCGCCGTCAGCGGGCACCTCGGCGGGCTCGCTGGATGGGGTCACCGTGAGGGTCGCCGCGAAAGCATGTCGACTTAGAGGGTCGACTTCGCCGACTTTGAAAGAGCAAACCTAGTCGCGCTACAACACATAGGCGTGGTCGATCCTTGGGTGGTAGAGCACAAAACCTTTATTAAGAAGGCGACAATGACCGAGGCCAACAGAGGGCGGACGGAGATATAATCAAAGAGCACAACTCATGTTTCACGTGTTGGTTCAAGCGAAGCTTCGTCGTACCCTTTACATGAGGATTCTTCCGCGGAAGAACAACTCATATTCGCCTTGTCACGGGCGCCGAGCACAACCTCGATGACCTATGAGGCGTCACGATATCAATGACTACACATTCTACACGAGGCCAAGGACATGAAGAGCGATGGTTATCGAACTCGGGGTAACAATGGAATCCTACACGGTAATGACAAGGACAGATACTACGGAAGGATCGAGGAGATCTGGGAGCTGAGCTACTGTTGGAGAGAAGGTCCGATGTTCCGTGTCGGATGGGCTAAGAGCGTCCTAAAAGAAGACCGGTATTTCACCACCATGGTTATACCGAAGCCAAATCCTAGACCATGGTATAAGCGTCACCGCGAAAAATGAGCCATGGGTCTTGACTTCCCAAGTTGACCTATGCTTCTTCATTACCGACCGTCAAAGCCCGGTCGTGTTGTCGTGAGGAGAGGCAAAAGGAAGATCATCGGAATGGATGGAGTAGCCAATGAGCAAGACTTCGACAAATCTGGCGACCCAAGCATCGAACATGACGACGATGATGAAGTAGCAGCATACACCACAAGAAGAAGCGGGACCACCCTACCTAAGGGCGTCCGTTCCATGAAGAACTCCATTTGCGAAAAAGAAGGGCAAGAAGATTGTGAACAGATAGCTAGCTAAGATCGATTGTATTTAAATCGTAGCCTTCATTTCTCGATTGTATTTCATGGGCACTTTTTGAACTATCATGAATATTTTCAAATTTCATGGACACTCGATCTCGATCCCCCTCCATCTCGATCGCTATCCCACCTCGCCAGATCCGGTCCCCCTCGCCGCCGAGCACCCCCCGGTCCACCGGCCGCCGCCGCCGACCCCCCGCACCCCTCCCCTACTCAACCGCCGCCGCCGACCCCCCGCACCCCTCCCCTACTCAACCGCCGCCGCCGACGCCCGCACCTCCCTACTCAGCCGCGCCGTCGACCCCCGCACCCTCCCTACTCAACCGCATGCCAACCCCGGCACCCTCCCCGCTCCACGGCATTCTGTTTGATGATATTTTTAAAAAAATTATTACTGTCTTATAAAAAAATATTACTGTTATGATTTAAACAAGTTTGAACATATTTAAACACAAATAAGTATCAAACGTCATTTTAAATGAAAAAAAATTGTGGAGCCTGGGAATCAAACCCAGGACCTCCTGGTGTGAGAACTGGCTGCTGACCACTCGAGCTAGTAGAGGGAGCTTGATGTGGATCAGGTCAGGTGGAATATAACCTGTTGGCTCGAGCATAAATTTTTTTTACTAATGGCGCACCAGGGTGAGGTGCGCCATTAGTGTGGATGTACTTATGGCGCACCGAGGGGTGGTGCGCCATTAGTATTGTGCCGCCCCCATCCATAGTCCTCCCCGGCGGCCCACCTCTCTCCTCGCCTCGATCCCTCTCTCTCCTCGCCCTCGCCCTCGATCCCTTCCCAGCCGCGCTGCCCTGCCGCCTCGGCGCCGCCCAGCCGCGCTGCCCCACCGCCTCGGCCCGCTGTCCCGCCGCCTCGGCGCTGCCCGCCGCCTCGCCGCCCGCCTCGGCCGCCTCGGCCGCCCAGCGCCGCCTCGGCGCCCGGCGCTGCCTCGGCGCGCCGCCCGGCGCCCAGCGCCGCCTCGACACCCCGACACCGCCTCGACGCCTCGACGCCGCCCCGACGCTGCCTCGACGCCTCGACGCCTCACCCTGGTGAGTTCCGGCCCTTTCATCCAAGGAGGAGAAGGTGCTGCTGCTGTGGATCCTTCTTGTACCTCCCGTCTCCATCTAGCTGACCCTCGTGTCGTCTCTGCTCTGCAGGTAGAGCGCGCTGGCAAGCGACCAGGACGAGGACGACGCCGGGAGAGGAGGGCCACGTCGCCTCGGCTCTGACTGGTGGTGCTTCAGCCTCGGCTACAGCAAACATAGGTGAGTCCCCCACCCCCTTCTATTCTTCCTCCTCTCTGGTCCTCTATGAGTAGATTTTGTAGTAGTTCTTGCATCGAATATGTATTCCTGTTCAAATACAGAAGCAACACCCGGCGAGTACACAAACAATTTAAACACTTGACTGAATTTAAACACTTGCAGTAGTACTTTGACGAGGCTCTGCTTGATCAACTGGAGCTTAAACACTTGCAGTAGTACTTGCAGTTGTACTTGACTGAATTTAAACACTTACAGTCTTTCTACTGCTGCTTGATCAAGTGGAGTACTCTGGACTTGATCAGTAGCTGTTTTGGTGTAGCAAGTGCAGGAGCTGTAGTACTCCATTTGGTACTCCATTTGGAGACTTTAACTGGATCAGATTAGGTACTCCATTTGTTGCAGTACTCCAGTTAACTGAAATTAGTGACATCACTTGAAGCAACTTAAGTCTGAATAATCAAATTCATCATACACTATTACTTGAATCAAAGATCAGGTATTCCATTACAGTAGCAAGTGTACCAGTATTATTGGAGTAAAAAAATTCAGTTAAATTGTGCAGTAGTGTACTCCTGCTTGCTCTTCTCTGAAGCTTGTGAAATGATATACTTGCACTGATAAACTGAAAGAAATATTGCATTATAACTCTGGCTAAGTATTGAAACATAATACAATTCTGCCTTTGTGTTGCATCTTTTGGAACTATAGTTATCATTACCATTTCAAGGAATCCGCACTTCATGTGATGTTCGATCTCAACTTCGGCTTGAGAAAACATGTACTGATAAGCAAAATAACGGTTATCATGGTCCGACTCATGTTGAAGATTGTGCACCCCGGTTGAAAGCAAATTGCCTCAAGTAGGAAATCACTAGGAATTGTGCTTCTGGATGTATTATGTGCCATTGGTCTTTTTTATAAGCAAAAAAATTGTTAGCTTTTAGATGTTGTGGTGGTTCACTTGGGGGTATATTGTTTTGACTTACACTTGTTAGCTTTTTTATAAGAAAAAACAATTATTAGCTTTTTTATAAGCAAAAACAATTGTTAGCTGTGATGGAGGCCTTTTTTGCCTTGTCCACCCGAGAGGCCCTTGAGTTTGCTGGAATGTCGATTAACTTCCGTTCTAGCAAATTCGGGTACTCCATATGTCCTATTTTCAGCAAAGGTCATGCTGAAATTTTCCGTGAATTTTAGCATGACTTTGCTAAAAATAGGACATATGGGGTACTTGTGACTAATGCTTGGGCCGGGGTACTTGTGACTAATGATGAAAGCTTAGGCTTTTAGGGTGCCTCGGCGTCGAAAAACCCTCAATGATAAAAGCTTAGCTTTTAGGATGCCTCGGTGTCGACAAACCCTAAACAATAACCAACTTTTTGACCAAACTTTGTTCCTATTTAGAGAGAAACATGGCCAACAACGATGAGGCCGGGGGTTCGGGCGGCAAGGCATTCTGGGATCTATCCCAGGAGATGGAGGACCAACCACAATTGTATGAGGACGCCGCCTTCCCCACTGATCCTGAGACCACTGATGGTACCGCCGAGGATGACCCCACTGATGCCACCACTGATGGTGCCGCCGAGGATGCCACCGCTGATGATGGCGGCGCACGCACAGATGGCAGCCAACCGAAGAGGCAACGGAAGGACCGGCGCCCGATCGTGCTCCTCACCCTCAAGGAGGAAGTTACTAAAGTGGACTCCAACGGGAATCCAACGGCGCCCGAACGAATAGTCAAGGGGTACTCGCTTCAGCTCGGGTGCATTCTCCGGAGCACCATCTCGATCAACACCGAGAACCTGAGGTATCCTGACCGAGGGAATTTGCGCAACCTCCTCTTCACGAAGCTGCACGAACGATACAAGTTCCCCGCTGAATTTGCAAACACAAGCCTCAAAGGGAATAAAGTGAACAATGCTGCCCTCACGAAGATGAGCAAGGCCCTGTCTACTTGGAAAAGCAATGTGAAGAGAATGATCGAGAAAGGTGAGAGTTATCAGAAGATCAAGGAGAAAAATCCTTCGATCACGAAGATGACTACAACGACTTCAAGATCAATTGCTCGAGCACCGCAAACTCCCAATCAAGTGAGTGGGGAAACAAATCACGGGAGCTGAACATGGCGAACACACACTCGGTCCCGGCGTTTCTGAGTGGCGGAGCCTATATGGGACAAGGAGGAGGCGGACCGTGCGAGCAAGGCCTACCGCCCTCTTCGATAAATACGGTGACAAGCGGACCGGGAACTTTGTCGGGGCCGGTACAAGAAGGACCGAAAACAAAGGAGCTTACCATGGATCCAAGACCAGGAAGCTTGAGCTTGTTACTCGTAAGGAATACACCCCGCGTAATTAGCTCCATATGGTTGCATTCTAATTAATGAAGCCAAATTTCTAAATGGTTCACATTCCTTCCGCAGGCGACTGAAAGAAGTAGCGTGGGGTCGACTAAGAGCAACCCTTGGGACACCACTCTAAATAGGGCGTTGAATGTAATGAATGACAAGGATAAGCTCAGTAAGCCGACGTCAGCTGGTCGTGTGGCCGGCAAAGGCTTGTCGACAAAATGGGGTCATACTATACGCTGGTGTGCGGAAGGAGAAAAGACCAGCTCGGAAAGCGGTAGCGCAAGGTTCAAGAACTCAAGGCACGGTGGCGCGGATTCGGAGATTGTCCAAAGCAAGTGGAACAACGACTCGGGCGACGATCGCCGCCATTGTGCCTACCTTGATCTAGGGGTTGAGGCGTGGATTGCGGGCAGCCAACAGGGCCGCCCGATTCCTAGCTTCACGGCCAGCAACTTCGCATAATGCGATGGCGGGGCCATTGGTGCCCCGGCGGGCGGCATTAGTGTCTCCGACGCCGCACGGAGCTTAATGCACCGGGTGTCGCCGCCGGCACCTCTGCAGCAAGCGGCCCCTCCGTCAAGCGCCCGCCCGGCCGTTGGCGGTGCCTCGACATTAGCCGAGCTCGGCGCCATCATCACGGTAACTAATTAAGCCTCTCGCCGAGGACTTCATCTCCTTGCCTTTGATCGGGCATCCTCGGCGCCCTACATGTTTTCACAGGCGCCGCCGACGTCCGTGCACTCTCCTCCGCCGTGAACAACGAGTTGATCGATGTCGCCAAGGGCAAAATCGTTCAACCGGCAACCTTATTCCACGGTACCAGATGCCACCCAACTTGTTTAGGGTTCAACTGGTTCGGGTCCCGCGAGCTGCGACGAGTTGTTACCTCCGATTCGACCCGTCGGGGCCGACGATGATGACGTGATGACCCTCAGCACCTGCCTGAGCTGGCCCCTGCTTTGGCCGAAGAGCCAGATTCATTTGGGGGCGGGGGACACCACCCCAAAGACAACACCGCCAGTCGTGCCGGCGCCAAGTCGGCCCCATGGCAAGACCGCCGCAACGGTGCCGGACATCCCTATGCCACTGGATCCAAACATGCATATGGCACAGGATCAAAACGACGACGACGACGACGATACATTTGGCAACGTCGATCAGTACTTTGTCGATCATGGGTACGATGGCGACTTCATGGGGCCTTCTTCTCAAGAACCCAACCCAACAAAAGACGTGTGTGATCTAGCTGGTACCACGGAGAAGCCAGGTTGCAATAGGCGTCGTCTGGCGTTCAGCTCTCAGGAGACGCCTCCAGCTGCCGACTTCACCGAGCCTCAGATAGGCGAGGTGCGAAATATTATCAGCCCCAACCCACTCAAGAAGGCGGTCTGTGAGCAGAACTCGGTCCCATTACAGGAGAAGAAGAAGGCACACAAAAGAAAGACTAAGAAGGGTGCGAGCCAGCTGGCACCGAGTACGATCCGTGCTCAGGACGGGCCACCTTCACCTAAGGATATCTCGAGGAGGGTGCATGTGGCGGGTAGGGCGACGCTACCGACCAATATGCTCAATGCTGCAACCGGTGCTATGCGGAGTCTGCATGACAGTGTTCTTTCTTTGGAGAAGCGGCATCTCAAAGAGAAGGATGTGGCATACCCAGTTTTCGCGGCCAAGGTGCCAGAGGGCAAGGGCTTTGTGGATAACTCCATCGGGTGTACGATCGTCCTGCGGTTTGATGACATCCACGCTATGTTGAACCTTCATCCGCTGCACTACACCTTCGTTCGGCTATTTTCGCTGAGTATGGAGATGCGGATCATTCGCGACAAGACCCCGGACATCGTGATAGTCGACCCCTTCTACATGCGTGCCAAGATCTTGGGCAGCGCTGGGGACCGGCAAGTCGCGAGTTCTTACCTCGAAGGCGTCATTCTGGCAAACTAAGATAAGGATAACTTCCTCGTGCCTTACTTTCCCGAGTAAGTCCTCCCCTCAACCGGCCTGTAACATATGAATTCTTAGATTTCGATCGTTTTTCTTTTAACATTCCGTGTTTTCTGCAGTGACACACATTGCACGCTCATCCTCCTAAGCCCCAAATATTCCATGGCCACGTATTTCGACCCGGACCGTCAGTCGAACGTAGACTACACAAATGTCAAGAAGGTTTTTGATGATGTTCTCCCCGGCTACGCCAAATCTGGAGGCATCTTCACCAAGCCTATTCGTAAGTACAGCAAGCACGTGTTCTCCCACAATACAACATTCTGCTGCGTCAAGCAGCCGCCTGGCGGTCAGAAGGGTGCCTACTACGCCATCCATCACATGCGGGCGATTGTACGGGACCATCATCAACTTCTGCTACCGAGTAAACTCAAAGATTGGGCAAAGAGCGTGTCGGTAATCCAGGACGCGGACCTCCGACAAGAATTCTTTCGCATCTAGTCGGAGTTTGCGGAAATCATCCATCAAGACGTCCTTCGTACCTCGGGGCAGTTCTACCTCAACAATCAACCGTCCAACAGTGACATCGACACAATGCTACAAATGCAGGCTGACAACGACCGTTATTTCATGACTCCCACGATAAATGGCGGCTTCATCCACGCTCCGGTCCCTTGAGTCGAGTCGAAAGCAGGGATGCTGTGTCTAGTTCTGAAACATTGATTGGCTCATGTTGTAATTAAACTTTAATGAACTTGTAGTATGTCTCTTTGGTTTCGAGAGTCGTTCAACTTAGATGTAATCGATGCTATTAATGTCTTGCTTTTCTCTTCCAATCATTCTGTTGCATACTTATATATTGCTTATGTATTGTCTGTGAATTGGCACTAACGTTTCGTTTGGCTAGTGCATAGCGATGCCGACGTATGTCGTGTACAAGGCTAAGGTTCCCGGAGTCTACGACGACTGGGAGGAGTGTCGGAGACAGGTTCACCGATTCAGCGGTAACAGTTACAAAGGGTACACCACTAGGGCCGAGGCCGAATCTAGATACGCCCGCTATCTAGCGGGAGAGGGGAGGGAGCGTTGGAGGAACTGGATGAAGATGAGTTTCATCGTGATGATGCTCATCGTGATGACCGCAACTCTCTTCTATGTGATGGTAGTTTAGATGATCGATATTGACTTGTAATGTGAAGACAAACTCGCTACTCGCGGTCTTGAGACTTGTAATATAATGTTCTATCTTTGTTCGGTCTTTTCAATTCGGAGACTAATATGATGAATTGTATTCGAAGACTAATATGATGAATTGTATTCAAAGACTAATCTTCTATTGTATTCGATGAATCTGTTGTTGATGTGTGCTGTCTATATTTTGTCCAATTATACATTTTGTAACCTGTGCAAAAACAGAAAATAAAAATAAAAAACCTAATATTCATACTAATGGCGCATCACATCACGAGGCGCCATTAGTATGACAAAGTATACTAATGACGCATCACTAAACGATGCGCCATTAGTATGTCGAGGTTACTAATAGCGCATCTTGTTCTTGTGGCGCCATTAGTATGCCGAGCACCTAGGTATACATGGCCCCTGGGAGGCATACTAATGGCGCACTTATGTATACACTAATGGCGCATCAGAGGTGCGCCCTTAGTATATCAGATACTAATGGCGCACCAGGGGTGCGCCATTAGTATATCAGATACTAATGGCGCACCAGGGGTGCGCCATTAGTAAAATATACTAATGGCGTGGCACTAATGGCGCACCACTAATGCGCTATTAATGGCCAAATTAGGTGCGCCATTAGTAGGCCTTTTCCTAGTAGTGGAGGGGGCGGCCGGCCTAGGAGGGGGCGCGCCAAGGGGAGTCCTACTCCCACCGGGAGTAGGACTCCCTCCTTCCTTGTTGGAGTAGGAGAAGGGGAAAGAGGGGGAGAGGAAGAAGGAAAAGGGGGTTGCGCCCCTTGTCCAATTCGGACCAGAGGGGGGGGGGGGCGCAGGCCTCCTTCCTTTTGGCCTCTCTCCTCTATTCCTGTATGACCCAATAAGGCCCATATACTCCCCGGCGAATTCCCGTAACTCTCCCGTACTCCGAAAAATACCCGAATCACTCAGAACCTTTTCGAACTCCGAATATAGTCGTCCAATATATCGATCTTTACGTCTCGACCATTTCGAGACTCCTCGTCATGTCCCCGATCTCATCTGAGACTCCGAACTCCTTCAGTACATCAAAACTCATAATATAACTGTCATTGAAACCTTAAGCGTGCGGACCCTACGGGTTCGAGAACAATGTAGACATGATCGAAACACGTTTCCGGTCAATAACCAATAGCGGAACCTGGATGCTCATATTGGCTCCTACATATTCTACGAAGATCTTTATCGGTCAAACCGCATAACAACATACGTTGTTCCCTTTGTCATCGGTATGTTACTTGCCCGAGATTCGATCGTCGGTATCCAATACCTAGTTCAATCTTGTTACCGGCAAGTCTCTTTACTCGTTACGTAATGCATCATTCCGTAACTAACTCTTTAGCTACATTGCTTGCAAGGCTTATAGTGATGTGCATTACCGAGAGGGCCCAGAGATGCCTCTCCGACAATCGGAGTGACAAAACCTAATATCGAAATACGCCAACTCAACATGTACCTTTGGAGACACCTGTAGAGCTCCTTTATAATCACCCAGTTACTTTGTGACGTTTGGTAGCACACAAAGTGTTCCTCCGGTAAACGGGAGTTGCATAATCTCATAGTTGTAGGAACTTTGTATAAGTCATGAAGAAAGCAATAGCAACATACTAAACGATCAAGTGCTAGGCTAACGGAATGGGTCATGTCAATCACATCATTCTCCTAATGATGTGATCCCGTTAATCAAATGACAACACATGTCTATGGTTAGGAAACATAGCCATCTTTGATTAATGAGCTAGTCAAGTAGAGGCATACTAGTGACACTATGTTTGTCTATGTATTCACACATGTATTATGTTTCCGGTTAATACAATTCTAGCATGAATAATAAACATTTATCATGATATAAGGAAATAAATAATAACTTTATTATTGCCTCTAGGGCATATTTGCTTTAGTCTCCCACTTGCACTAGAGTCAATAATCTAGTTCACATCACCATGTGATTTAACACCAATATTCACATCTGTATGTGATTAACACCCATAGTTCACATCGTCATGTGACCAACACCGAAAGGGTTTACTAGGGTTAATAATCTATCTCACATCGCTATGTAATTAACACCCAAAGAGTACAAAGGTATGATCATGTTTTGTTCGTGAGAGAAATTTAGTCAATGGGTCTGTCACATACAAAGCCGTATGTATTTTGCAAATATTCTATGTCTTCAATGCTCTGCATGGAGCTACTCTAGCATAATTGCTCCCACTTTCAATATGTATCCAGATTGAGACTTAGAGTCATCTGGATCAGTGTAAAATTTTGCACCGATGTAACTTTTACAACGAACTCTTTTATCACCTCCATAATCAGGAAACATCTCCTTAGTCCTCACTAAGGATATTCTTGACCGCTGTCCAGTGATCTACTATTAGATCAAAATTGTATTCCTTTGCCAAACTCAGAGCAAGGTATACAATATGTGCAGTTCACAAACATAGCATACTTTATAGAACCTATGACTGAGGCATAGGGAATGACTTTTCATTCTCTTTCTATTTTCTGCCATGGTCAAGTCTTGAGTCTTACTCAACTTTACACCTTGCAACATAGGCAAGAACTCCTTCTTTCACTGTTCCATTTTGAACTATTTCAAAAATTTATCAAGGTATGTATTCATTGAAAAATCTTATCAAGCGTCTTGATCTATCTATATAGATCTTGATGCTCAATGTGTAAGAAGCTTCACCGAGGTCTTTCTTTGAAAAACTCTTATTCAAGTATCCTTTCATGCTATCCAGAATTTCTATATCATTTCCAATCAACAATATGTCATCCACATATAATATTAGAAATGCTACATAGCTCCCACTCACTTTCTTGTAAATACATGCTTCTCAAAAAGTCTGTATAAAACCATATGCTTTGATCAACTTATCAAAGCGTATATTCCAACTCCGAGAGGTTTGCACCAGTCCATAAATGGATCGCTGGAGCTTGCACACTTTGTTAGCACCTTTAGGATTAACAAAACCTTCTGGTTGCATCATATACAACTCTTCTTTAATAAATCCATTAAGGAATGCAGTATTGATATCCTTTTGCCAGATTTCATAAAATGTGGCAATTGCTAACATGATTCGAACAAACTTAAGCATCGCTACAGTTGAGAAAATCTCATTGTAGTCAACACTTTGAACTTCTCGAAAACCTTTTTGCGACAAGTCGAGCTTTGTAGATAGCAACACTACTATCAGCATCTGTCTTCCTCTTGAAGATCCATTTATACAATATGGCTTGCAGATCATCGGGCAAATCCACCAAAGTCCACACTTTGTTCTCATACATGGATCCCATCTCAGATTTCATGGCCTCAAGCCATTTCGCGAAATCTGGGCTCATCATCGCTTCCTCGTAATTCGTAGGTTTATCATGGTCTAGTACCATGACTTTCAGAACAGGATTACCGTACCACTCTGGTGCGGACTGTACTTTTGGAAGACCTACGAGGTTTTTGTAGTAACTTGATCTGAAGTTTCATGATCATCATCATTAGCTTCCTCACTAATTGGTGTAGGAATCACTGGAACTGATTTCTGTGATGAACTACTTTCCAATTCGGGAGAAGGTACAAATTACCTTATCAAGCTCTTACTTTCCTCCCACTCACTTCTTTCGAGAGAAACTCCTTCTCTAGAAAGGATCCATTCTTAGCAACGAATGTTTTGCCTTCGGATCTGTGATAGAAGGAGTACACAACAGTTTCCTTTGGGTATTCTATGAAGACGCACTTCTCCGATTTGGGGTCGAGCTTATCAGGTTGAAAAACTTTTTTCATATAAGCATCGCAACTCCAAACTTTAAGAAACGACAGCTTAGGTTTACTGTTAAACCATAGTTCATACGGTGTCGTCTCAACGGATTTAGATGGTGCCCTATTAAACGTGAATGCAGCTGTCTCCAATGCATAACCCAAAAATGATAGTGGTAAACTGATAAGAGATATCATAGATCGCACCATATCTAGTAAAGTACGATTACGACGTTCAGACACACCATTACATTGTGGTGTTCTAGGTGGCGTGAGTTTGTGAAACTATTCCACATTGTTTTAATTGAAGACCAAACTCGTAACTCAAATATTTGTCTCCGCGATTAAATCAGAGAAACTTTATTTTCTTGTTACGATGATTCTCCACTTCACTCTGAAATTCTTTGAACTTTTCAAATGTTTCAGACTTGTGATTCATTAAGTAGATATACTCGTATCTGCTCAAATCATCTTTGTGAAGGTCAGAAAATAGCGATACCTGCCACGAGCATCAATACTCATTAGATCGCATACATCGGTATGTATTATTTCCAACAAGTCAGTAGCTCGTTCTATTGTTCTGAAGAACGGAGTTTTAGTCATCTTGCCCAAAAGGCACGGTTCGCAAGCATCAAATGATTCATAACCAAGTGATTACGAAAATCCATCTTTTGGAGTTTCTTCATGCGCTTTACACCGATATGACCCAAACGGCAGTGCCACAAATAAGTTGCACTATCATTATAAACTTTGCATCTTTTGGCATCAATATTATGAATATGTGTATCACTACGATCGAGATCCAACAAACTATTTTCATTGGGTGTATGACCATCGAAGGTTTTATTCATGTAAACGGAACAACAATTATTCTTTGACTTTAAATGAATAACCATTTTGCAATAAACATGATCAAATCATATTCATGCTCAACGCAAACACCAAATTACATTTATTTAGGTTTAACACTAATCCCGAAAGTATAGGGAGTGTGCGATGATGATCATATCAAACTTGGAACCACTTCCAACATACACCGTCACTTCACCCTCAACTAGTCTCTGTTTATTCTGTATCTCCTGTTTCGAGTTACTAATTTTTAGCAACCGAACAAGTATCAAATACTCGGGGCTACTATAAACACTAGTAAGGTACACATCAATAACCTGTATATCAAATATACCCTTGTTCACTTTGCCATCCTTCTTATCCACCAAATATTCAGGGTATTTCCGTTTCCAGTGACCATTTCGTTTGCAGTGTAAGCACTCATTTTCAGGCTTTGGTTCAGCTTTGGGCTTCTTCGTGGGAGTGACAACTTGCTTGTCATTCTAGTTGAAGTTCCCTTTCTTTCCCTTTGCCCTTTTCTTGAAACTAGTGATCTTGTCAACCATCAACAATTGATGCTCTTTCTTGATTTCTACCTTCGTCGATTTCAACATCACGAAGAGCTTGGGAATCGTTTTCGTCATCCCTTGCATACTACAGTTCATCACAAAGTTCTACTAACTTGGTGATGGTGACTAGAGAATTCTGTCAATCACTATCTTATCTGGAAGATTAACTCCCACTTGATTCAAGCAATTGTAGTACCTGCACAATCGAGGACATGCTCGATGAGTTGAGCGATTCTCCTCCATCTTTTAGACATAGAACTTGTTGGAGACTTCATATCTCTCAACTCGGGTATTTGCTTGAAATATTAACTTCAACTCCTGGAACATCTCATATGGTCCATGACGTTCAAAACGTCTTTGAAGTCCCGATTCTAAACCGTTAAACATGATGCACTAAACTATGAAGTAGTCATCATATTGAGCTAGCCAAAGCGTTCATAACGCATACGCTTCTCTGCAATAGGTCTGTCACCTAGCGGTGCATTAAGGACATAATTCTTCTGTGCAGCAATGAGGATAAACCTCAGATCACGGATCCAATCCGCGTCATTGCTACGAACATCTTTCAACAAAATTTTCACTAGGAACATATCAAAATAAACATATGAAAGCAACAACGCAAGCTATTGATCTACAACATAATTTGCAAAATACTACCAGGACTAAGTTCATGATAAATTTAAGTTCAATTAATCATATTACTTAAGAACTCCCACTTAGACAGACATCTCTGTAGTCATCTAAGTGATCACATGATCCAAATCAACTAAACCATGTCCGATCATCACGTGAGATGGAGTAGTTTTCAATGGTGAACATCACTATGTTGATCATATCTACTATATGATTCACGCTCGACCTTTCGGTCTCCGTGTTCCGAGGCCATATATGTATATGCTAGGCTCGTCAAGTTTAACCTGATTATTCCGCGTGTGCAACTGTTTTGCACCCGTTGTATTTGAACGTAGAGCCTATCACACCCGATCATCACGTGGTGTCTCAGCACGAAGAACTTTCACAATGGTGCATACTCAGGGAGAACACTTCTTGATAATTTAGTGAGAGATCATCTTAAAATGCTACCGTTAATCAAAGCAAGATAAGATGCATAAAGGATAAACATCACATGCAATCAATATAAGTGATATGATATGGCCATCATCATCTTGTGCTTGTGATCTCCATCTCCGAAGCACCGTCGTGATCACCATCGTCACCGGCACGACACCTTGATCTTCATCGTAGCATCGTTGTCGTTACGGCATCTATTGCTTCTATGACTATCGCTACCGCTTAGTGATAAAGTAAAACAGTTACAGGGCATTTGCATTTCATACAATAAAGCGACAACCATACGGCTGCTGCAAGTTGCCGATAACTTCGGTTACAAAACATGATCATCTCGTACAATAAAATATAGCATCACGTCTTGACCATATCACATCACAACATGCCCTGCAAAAACAAGTTAGACGTCCTCTACTTTGTTGTTGCAAATTTTACGTGGCTGCTACGGGCTGAGCAAGAACCGTTCTTACCTATGCATCAAAACCACAATGATAGTTCGTCAAGTTAGTCCTGTTTTAACCTTCGCAAGGATCGGGCGTAGCCACACTCGGTTCAACTAAAGTTGGAGAAACAGACACCCGCTAGTCACCTGTGTGCAAAGCAGGCGGTAAAACCAGTCTCGTGTAAGCGTTCGCGTAATGTCGGTCCGGGCCGCTTCATCCAGCAATACCGCTGAACCAAAGTATGATATCTTTGGTAAGCAAGTATGACTTGTATCGCCCACAACTCACTTGTGTTCTACTCGTGCATATAACATCAACGATAAAACCTAGGCTCGACACCCTTTGTTGGGGAACGTAGTAATTTCAAAAATTTCCTACGCACACGCAAGATCATGGTGATGCATAGCAACGAGAGGGGAGAGTGTGTCCACGTACCCTCGTAGACCGAAAATGGAAGCGTTATGACAACGCGGTTGATGTAGTCGTACGTCTTCACGATCCGACCGATCCAAGTACCGAACGTACGGCACCTCTGAGTTCAGCACACGTTCAGCTCGATGACGATCCCCAGACTCCGATCCAGCAGGGTGTCGGGGATGAGTCCCGTCAGCACGACGGCGTGGTGATGATGATGATGTTCTACCGACGCAGGGCTTCGCCTAAGCACCGCAACGATATGACCGAGGTGGAATATGGTGGAGAGGGGCACCACACACGGCTAAGGAACGATCACGAAGATCAACTTGTGTGTCTAGAGGTGCACCTGCCCCCGTATATAAAGGAGCAAGGGGAAGGGGGCGGCCGACCTAGGAGGGGGTGCGGCAAGGGGAGTCCTACTCCCACCGGGAGTAGGACTCCCTCCTTCCTTGTTGGAGTAGGAGAAGGGGAAAGAGGGGGACATGAATAAGGAAAAGGGCGCTGCGCCCCTTGTCCAATTCGGACCAGAGGGGGGGCGCAGGCCTCCTTCCTTTTGGCCTTTGTCCTCTATTCACGTATGGCCCAATAAGGCCCATATACTCCCCGGCGAATTCCCGTAATTCTCCGGTACTCCGAAAAATACCCGAATCACTCGGAACCTTTCCGAACTCCGAATATAGTCGTCCAATATATCGATCTTTATGTCTCGACCATTTCGAGACTCCTCGTCATGTCCCCGATCTCATCCGGGACTCCGAACTCCTTCGGTACATCAAAACTCATAATATAACTATCATCGAAACCTTAAGCATGCGGACCCTATGGGTTCGAGAACAATGTAGACATGACCGAAACACATTTCCGGTCAATAACCAATAGCGAAACCTAGATGCTCATATTGGCTCCTACATATTCTACGAAGATCTTTATCGGTCAAACCGCATAACAACATACGTTGTTCCCTTTGTCATCGGTATGTTACTTGCCCGAGATTCGATCGTCGGTATCCAATACCTAGTTCAATCTTGTTACCGGCAAGTCTCTTTACTCGTTACGTAATGCATCATTCCGTAACTAACTCATTAGCTACAATGCTTGCAAGGCTTATAGTGATGTGCATTACCGAGAGGGCCCAGAGATACCTCTTCGACAATCGGAGTGACAAAACCTAATCTCGAAATACGCCAACTCAACATGTACCTTTGGAGACACCTGTAGAGCTCCTTTATAATCACCCAGTTACGTTTGTGATGTTTGGTAGCACACAAAGTGTTCCTCCGGTAAACGGGAGTTGCATAATCTCATAGTTGTAGGAACTTTGTATAAGTCATGAAGAAAGCAATAGCAACATACTAAACGATCAGGTGCTAGGCTAACGGAATGGGTCATGTCAATCACATCATTGTCCTAATGATGTGACCCCGTTAATCAAATGACAACACATGTCTATGGTTAGGAAATATAACCATCTTTGATTAATGAGCTAGTCAAGTAGAGGCATACTAGTGACACTATGTTTGTCTATGTATTCACACATGTATTATGTTTCCGGTTAATACAATTCTAGCATGAATAATAAATATTTATCATGATATAAGGAAATAAATAATAACTTTATTATTGCCTCTAGGGCATATTTCCTTCACTTACTCAATCCGTAGGTAGGTATGGTGGACTCTAGTGGCAAAAACTGGGTTTAAGGATATTTGGAAGCACAAGTAGTATCTCTACTTGGTGCAAGGAATTTGGCTAGCATGAGGGGGAAAGGCAAGCTCAACATGTTTGAATTATCCATGACAATATACTTTAACTGAGATGTGAGAAAACATAACCCATTACATTGTCTTCCTTGTCCAACGTCAACTCTTTAGCATGTCATACTTAATGAGTGCCCACAATTATAAAAGATTTCCAAGATAGTATATTTATATGTGAAATTTCTCTTCCTTCAATATTCTTTCATGAATTGTTCAAGTGACCAATACAACACTTGCTAACCTTCAATAAATTTACAACCTCTACTTCTTAGATGTGAAGTCATTACTCGCCATGGGATAAGCAAATGAAACATATATAATTTCAGACTTATGACATTCAACTCATTCAACCATTTACTCATAGGATATAAGTGAAGCACACGAGTAAATGACAAACTACTCCAACAAGATATAAGTGAAGATTAATGAGTAGTTAAATAATTATGTAGCTATGCGAAGACTCACTCTCCTTTAAGAATTTCAGATCTAATGTATTTTATTCAAACAGCAAGCAAAGCAAAACAAAATGGCATTGCAAGGATGGCACAACTCATGTGAAGAAGCAAAAACTTTGGTTCAACTGATACTAACCGATAGTTGTTGAAGAAGAAAGGTGGGATGCCTAACGGGGCATCCCCAAGCTTAGATTCTTGAGACTTCTTGAAATATTATCTTAGGGTGCCTTGGGCATCCCCAAGCTTGAACTTTTGTGTCTCCTTAATTCTTCTCATATCATGGTTTCTCTTTTTATCAAAAACTTCATCCACACCAAAATCAACAAGAACTCGTGAGATAAGTTAGTATAAACCAATGCAAAAACCTTATCATTTTCTACTGTAACAAGCCACTAAAATTACTATTCAACATTGCATACTAAATTCCTCTGCATATTTAATACTCATATCCTCACATAGAATCATTAAACAAGCAAACATATGCAAACAATGCAACCACAACAGCAATCTGCCAAAACAGTATAGGCTGTAAAGAATGCAGGATTCATCATACTTCCCTAACTCCAAAAATTATGATAAAAATACCTTACTGTAGAAGATTTATCAGAGCTCAATATGCAAAACGTTTCAACATTATACCATTCTCTGACTTTTCTAGGGAATTTTTGCAACACCAGTAAACTTTCTGTTTTCAAACAGCAACATGTATACTAGCAAAATAAGCATGATACAGGCTATCCTTGACATTTTTATTGAAAATAAAGATGCAAAAAATTATTCTAAATAACAGAAAGCAAATACTAACAAAAGGAAACAACATGACGCTCCAAGCAAAACACATATCATGTGGTGAATAAAAATATAGCTCCAAGTAGAGTTACCGATGAACGAAGACGAAAGACGGGATGCCATCCGGGGCATCCCCAAGCTTAGGCTCTTGGTTGTCGTTGAATATTACCTTGTGGTGCCTTGGTAATCCCCAAGCTTAGGCTCTTGCCACTCCTTGTTCCATACTCCATCGAATCTTTACCCAAAACTTGAAAACTCCACAACACAAAACTCAACAGAAAACTCGTAAGCCCCGTTAGTAAAAGAAAATAAAACCACCACTTAGGTACTGTAATGAACTCATTTTAAATTCATATTGGTGTAATATCTACTGTATTACAACTTCTCTATGGTTCATACCCTCCGATACTACTCATAGATTCATCAAAATAAGCAAACAACACAAAGAAAACAGAACCTGTCAAAAACAGAACAGTCTATGGTAATCTGTATCAAACGTATACTTATGAACTCCACAAATTCTACCAAATTAGGAAGTCCTAATAAATTCGTGTACCAATCCAGAGCAGCAAGAATCAGAACAAAAGTACATTTCTGTGAATTATCAAAACTACTTTACTGGATGCAAAAGTTTCTGATTTTCAGCAGGATCAACACAACTATCACCGTAAGCTATCCTAAAGGTCTTACTTGGCACTTTATTGAAACAAAAGCTATAAAACATGATTACTACAGTAGCATAATCATGTGAACACACAAAAATAGTAAGGATAAATATTGGGTTGTCTCCCAACAAACGCTTTTATTTAATGCCTTTCTAGCTAGGCATGAAGATGACAATGATGCTCACATAAAAGATAAGAATTGAAACATAACGGGAGCATCACGAAGCACATGACTAGCACATTTAAGCCTAACACACTTCCTATGCATAGGGATTTTGTGAGCAAACAACTTATGGGAACCATAATTAATTAGCATAGGAAGGTAAAACAAGCATAGCTTCAAAACTTTAAGCACATAGAGAGGAAACTTGATATTATTGCAATTCCTACAAGCATATGTTCCTCCCTCATAATAATTTTCAGTAGCACCATGAATGAATTCAACAATATAACCAGCACATAAAGCATTCTTTTCATGATCTAAAAGCATAGAAAATCTCTCCACATAATCAAATTTCTTCTCATGAATAGTAGTGGGAGCAAACTCAACAAAATAATTATCATGTGAGGCATAATCCAATTGAAAACTAAAATCATGATGACAAGTTTCATGGTTATCATTATTCCTAATAGAATACAAGTCATCACAATAATCATCATAGATAGCAACTCTGTTCTCATAATCAATTGGAACCTCTTCCAAAATAGTGGATTCATCACTAAATAAAGCCATGACCTCTCCAAATCCACTTCCATCAATATAATCATCATAAATAGGAGGCATGCTTTCATCAATAAATATTCTCATCAAAACTTGGGGGACAAAAAAATATCATCTTCATCAAACATAGCATTCCCAAGCTTGTGGCTTTGCATATCATTAGCATCATGGATATTCAAGGAATTCATACTAACAACATTGCAATCATGCTCATCATACAAGGATCTAGTACCACACATTTTATTGACTTCTTCTTCTCGCACTTGAGCACAATTTTCCTTTCCATCATTCTCACAAAAAATATTAAAAAGATGAAGCGTATGAGGCAAACTCAATTCCATTTTTTTGTAGTTTTCTTTTATAAACTAAACTAGTGATAAAACAAGAAACAAAATGATTCGATTGCAAGTTCTAAAGATATACCTTCAAGCACTCACCTCCCCGACAACGGCGCCAGAAAAGAGCATGATGTCTGCTACACAACCTTCTTCTTTGTAACGCCCCGAGACTGACGCTCCAGACGGCTTCTGTCGTGGAATAGTCACGTCAGATGTCCTCGTGAAAGGACTTAGTTGTGGAGCCATCGCAACTAGGAAGCTTGAAGGGGTTAAATCGGGACAAGGGACACGAGAGGGTTTATACTAGTTCGGCCCCTTACGGTGAAGGTAAGGCCTACGTCTAGTTGGGTTGGTATTGATGTTTCGATAACCAGGGAGCGAGACACGCTATGCCCGAGGTTCTCTATGAGTTGTTTCCTGCCCTAAATCGCCCGCAGGTCGTCCACTTATATACACGGGTTGACACCTGCGGCTTACAGAGTCCCGGTCGTCTTATTAACAGAGTCCGGCTCGGTGACCAGTTAAATCTATCTTACATTACAAGTCATGCCATCATGGCAGTTTACTACAATGGGCTTAAGCCGCCAGTGGGCCTTAAGTTCTTTATTGAACCGCCATCTTCATGCTTGGCCTTGGGCTTCCTCTGATGAAGACTCTTTGCGTAACCCGGCCCCTCCTGGGCGGCTTACAGAAATAGTCATATCCCCAACATTAGGCCCCGGATTGATTTGAACCTGTTCATGTCAATCTAAAAATATTTTTAAAGAATTAAATCTTCAGTCTTCTGACTATACAGAGAGTTTTTTGTTAACCTGCCATGATGTCATCTTCTGGATCCGGTTTAAGCTGTTGTGATGTCACCGTATCTTTCAATGGATCTCTGCCTTTATTGACTGTTCCGAAAATCGAGGCGTCGGGGCCGCTGGATAATAATTCTTATCTCCTCATTTCCCGCACCGTCTCAGTTATCCTCTCCTTATAAATAGGCGCGACCTAGGTCTCCCATTATCCTCCTTTTAGTCGTCTTCTTCCTCTTGCCTCCTCTCTGCCACTCGAGCTCCGCCGCCGCCGCCGCGGATCTTCGTGTCTTCACCAACTTAGGCCGCTGCATCAACCTGGTTGGACCAGAAAGAAACGCGACACCCTTCCGCGGCAACCTTGCATCGGTGAGTCTCCCCTTTCCTACTCCTTAGATCTACATCAAGGCCTTCGAGTTCTTCGAGTTCCTTGAGTTCTTCGCTGTTCAGTAGCTTTTTTCCGTAGATTTCCTTATCCTCGCCCTTCTTGATCTTGAGGATGATAAAAACTGATGCGGTAGATGTTTTGCACCTACTTGAAATGCAAATAAACCCCTTTCTGTCACGTAGAGGGTCCATTCAAGCCCTTGAACTTTATCCGCTCCAGTCTTAGGTCTAGAAAATTTTATTTTCAAAACAGTTGTTTGATCCAAGATAACAGTGGTAGATGGTAAAACCTGTTTGTATCACCCGGAAAATTACTTCTGTCAAATAGCCATAAACACGACTGTCCATATAGCCGGTTCAAATGAGTGATACTGAGCCGGAAACCTTGCTTTCTTCTCATGACTTTAAGAATTTTGAACTGCTCTTGATACTTGTAGCGGCTTAAATATTGTTGCACTGTCACCCTTATATCATTAGACCCCTTGCTTAATCCGCTATTTTAAATAAATTTGAATATTTCCCGCTGGGTTAAATTTGAACCAGATCTTTTACTTTGTCATAGACCACTGCTGTTATGGCTCCTAAGGCGGCTAAGGCATATGTGGCTTGCAACTGGGCCCCATCCACGGTTACCAAAAGCAAACTTGCCGAGTTTGTAGTGTCGGGCCATCTGCCAAAAAAGGAGGTCATGTCTTACCGTGCCCCCCACCCGTCTGAAGAGATACCTCAACCCAAAAACGGAGAGGTAGTAGTTTTCACAGACCATATGAACCGGGGATTTGCCCCTTCCGGCTCAAAATTCTTCAGAGAAGTTCTGGCTTTCTTTGACCTGAGGCCTCAAGACATCGGACCGAATTCCGTGTCTAATTTGTGCAATTTCCAAGTCTTCTGCGAGGTATATTTAGGAGAGGAACCAAGTCTGTTGTTGTTCAGGGAACTTTTTTACTTGAACCGGCAGAATGAGCACGCCAGCGGACCTAGTCTTGAACTTGGCGGCATCTCAATCCAGCGGCGGAGAGACTGCTTTTTTCCTAATGCTGAGTTGCCGAGTCATCCCAAAGACTGGAACCAGACGTGGTTCTACTGCCAGGACACCTCTCCGGCTGACAAGAAGCCTCTGCCCGGCTTTCGCGCCCTGCGCCTTGAGTCCAATCATCCTCTGGCGGACAAGTTGACTGCTGTTGAGCGCCTGCCTCTTAACCCCACCATCAGAAAGATCAAGGCCCTTTTGGGCAACGGGTTGACTTGCATTGATTTGGTCCGGGTCTGGGTCACCTGGCGGATATTACCATTAAGCCGCCGCTCCGGCTTAATGTGTACTTACACAGGCGAGAAGGACGACTCAATGCGTCATAGTCCTGAGGACTTACCAGATGATGTCGCAGACGCTACAGTCCAATCACTTTTGAAGGAGGGCACTGTAACCAGCAATACTTTCAGTTTGCTTAGCTTCTGCAAGAAGAATCCAGCTCCTGCAGTAAGCTACTAGTCTTCTCAAATACTCTTTAATATGTTACCTTCTGGTACTCATGATTCCTTGTCTTTTCCCATAGGCCAATGACAATTTCTAGAAGGCCAAGTATGACCATGAGGCTGCGAAACTGGCCCGGGCGGCCAAGAAGACCGAAAGGAAAGCCGCCAGGACGGGCACTTCTAAAAAGAAGAACCCCGGCGCCTCTGATATGATGAGATTGGACGACTCTTCTTCAGATGAGGAAGAGGTAAGTTTTTTTAATGTTCCTTTAATTCCTTCACCGTTACCTTACTAACATTTAGATCCTTTCAGGAGGATACTGGGAACAGCCAAGCAGCTGGCGAAGAGGTAACTATAATTTCCTCCGACTCAGAGCCTTTGCCAACGCAAAGAATCCGAAGGGTGACCCGGAAAGTAAGGTTTTCACACCCTCTCGCTTACCAAGATCCTCAATTTCTTTTGAAGCAACAGCAGCTTGAGAACCGGAGGCAGACTCGGGCCAACCAGGACGCAGAGCTTTCCTCCGGCTTACCCGATGCAACCAGGAAGCGTCGGACTGAGGTTATCTCCGACTTACGTTTCGTTTTACCCTTGATGGGTTTGATTCGCCAACCTCTCAATTCATCTGACTCCAACTATCAGGATACCTCTCCTTCTTCTGATGAGTCGATGCAATCAAACATGCCGGTTTTCAAAACGGCTCCCGGGTAATACAACCTTTCTTACTTTGAGCTTATCCATACTTATGGTTTGATACTTATCCTTCCACCTTAATTGACAGCGGGCAAGTAAAACCCAGCAAGAAGGCAAAGAGAAATAAGCCGTCCCAAGACCCGGTGGTTACTGAACCGGTGCTTGATCATCCGTTCCAGACAGCTCCGCTCATCAGCCGCCGCCTGAACCGGCTTCTGACATCCTGCAGCCAACTTCTGACCCGCATGCAGAGGACGTGATTCATACCTCGGATGACCCGGAAGTTCCTAGCCCACTGCCCTTGCCCAATGCGCCGCCAAGGAAGAGTTTGCTCAGAGCCGGAGGTCCAAACAAGACATCACTGACTACTCTCATCTAAGCATTGGTGATATAGTTTCGGGCTATCTGAACCAAGTACACAGCTGCCGTAACATGGAAATTGACATGGTGAAGCAAATACAACATAAATCTGAGGTAAAATTCGATCTTTCACTCTGAATCTTTACTTATTGTACCAGCCCCCAAGTCTATTGCTTATTACTGAATATGTTGTAGACTTAGTAATCTACTAGCCATCAGTTTTGTCCGGTTTAAATTGAATATGTCTAAGCCGGAGATAACGTGAAACGTGAAATTTGGGTCACATTAGCCCCCAAGTGTCAAGTACTTTGACTTGTAAAGTGCTTGAGACTTAATAGGTGTAACTTGGTAAAATAGACTTAAAAATTCTTTAAACATACATTAGCCCCCAAGTGTCAAGCATCTTTACTTGTAAAATACTTGGGACTTAAATATTATCTTACCAAGATTCTTACCATAACCTGATGTCAATGCAGGCCACCGCAAGTCAATTTGAGGCGGAGATTGCTGACTTGAAGAGCCAGTTGAAAACCCAAGAGCTCGATGCTCGGAAAGCCAATTCCAAGTTTGAATTCAGTATCTCTGAACAAGAGAAGCTGAAGAAGAATTTTGAATCGGAAAAGAAGGCTTGGGTTGATGAGAGGGCTTCATTGGTGACCCGGGTTGAGACAGCGGAGGCATCTCTTGCCGAAGCAACAAATGAGCTGTCCGACTTAAAGTGGAACATATCCCAAATGGTCTCAGCTATCTTTGGTAATCCGCTCATAAACATCATAATCCTTCAAGAGTCATTGCAATAGCTTCCTCCGGCTTACTGTTATACTTGTAAATATGCAGGCCCCAGGAGTACCAATCTCAAGGAAAACATGCTAGTCAAGCTTAAGGCAGTGTACACCTTGACAGAGCAGCTGTACTCCGGGTCACAGCGGGCGTTGACCGCTGTGGCTTTATCAAATACTTCTCCCCGGCTCCTGCAAGACGTGTTGAGACATCTGTCGGTGCTACCTCAGCGCATTCAAGACTTAAGGCGGGCATCCGCGAGAGACGGAGCCATGGCTGCGTTGAGTCGGGCAAAAGCCTGGGTGCCAGAGCTTGACCTTGCTAACCTCTCTCTTGGATATCCAAGTCGTAAGGAGGATGGCACTGCTTTTGGCGAACAGGACTTCACTGCCTGTGTTAAGATCGTCCGCCCTCTGGCGACTCTCATTGGGGAGGACACTGATCTCACCAAGTATTCGCCGGGTTATGATAGCGAGAACCGGAGAATCCCCAATGTCCCATATGACCAAGTCAGCCTACTCCCTCCAACGCGTAAGCATACCTTTGCCCCTGAAGTGGACCCGACCAGTTTAATAGATGATGAAGCTGAATTTGAAGCTTTGAGCGGCATTGAATAGGCCTTGTCCATGTTCCAGGACACAACAACCGAAGGAGAGGCGGGGAAGGATAACCCAAAGTCATCAAGCCAGCCGGAGAAATGAGCCGCCAGCCGGGTTACAATTTTGGCAAAGAACAATGCTTCAATTATTCAGACTCGGGGAGTCTTGTAATAGGATAGAAAAACTCCTTAATGCCTGTCATGCCTTATGGTACTTATGCTTTTGTTAAGCCGCCTGTACCAAATTCATCTTACTTTTGTTAATCAAGTGTTTCCTTGATCCTTCACCTTGCTCCGTTTTAACCTGCATGTAAAACAGGCAAGGCTTTTCTTGGGCGATTCACTGCACCAGTGGGTTATAGAATATTGATAACCCGGACATGATTAAAAAATCATATGTATAAGCCGGTTCATGATTAGTTTAAAACATAGTCAGAACAGCATACCTGTGATACCTTTTTAATAACCTCTCCGGCTCATATAAGTTTTTACCTGGCACTTGTTAGAACCTGAAGTAACTAATATAAAGCCGGAAAGAACCATCTCTTCAAGAAGGTTTCAATGATAGGAAAAATACTCATATTTGCAAATGTTCACAGGCTTCTGATTCAAATACGATCAGAGAACCGTTCCAAAGGGGTTAAGCTAAGATTCGGATATGATCATATAGCCCCCAGTGGCTTTGGCGATGCCGATCAAGTGGGTATCGACAGCTATGTTCTCTTTGGTTCGAATACGACCTATGTTTGAACAGGAAGCCCCCAAGTGAACATTAGAGTTGTTTAATGACGCTGATTCGAATACGATCCACGTCGGACCCAAAGTGGTTAAGCTATGATTCAAATTTGATTAGGAAGCCCCCAAGTGGGTTTGGCAGTATGCCCATCAAATGGGTATCGACGGCTATGTTCTCTTTGGTTCGAATACGACCTATGTTTGAACAGGAAACCGCCAAGTGACCAAAGCTAGATTCAGATATGATCATAAGCTGGACCAAAGGGAAAGCCGGATTCAGATATGATCCGTCCCCCTGTTGGCAGTGTCCGTCACCTGATAAAGAAAACATGAAACATTTCTTTATGGGAAAAAAGGACAGAGGTCCTGCTTTATTGCTTTATATAATATGTACATTATAAAAAGTATCTTAAAGAAGAAACTTAAGTATAGTAAGGCTGGAGATGAGCTATATTCCACGGCCGGTGGGTTTCCTCCTCTGATTTAAAGGAGTCCTTGCGCTCTCGAATATCGATGAGATAATATGACTCGTTGTGCAGATTCTTGCTGAGCACAAAGGGTCCTTCCCAAGGCGGGGATAACTTGTGCATATCAGACTGATCCTGGATGAGCCGGAGCACCAAGTCGCCTTCCTGAAAGGTTCTGCTCCTAACCTGGCGGCTGTGATAGCGGCGCAGGTCTTGCTGGTAAATCGCCGAGCGGGCTATTGCCAAGTCTCGCTCCTCATCCAACAAGTCAAGTGCATCCTGACGAGCCTTTTCGTTATCCGCCTCAATGTAAGCCGCCACTTGGGGTGAGTCGTGCCGGATGTCACTTGGCAGGACCGCCTCTGCTCCATAAACCATGAAGAAAGGTGTGTATCCTGTGGATCTGTTAGGCGTAGTGTTGATGCTCCATAACACGGAGGGTAACTCCTCCACCCAACAACCCGGAGTCCACTGTAAAGGGACCAAGAGCCGGGGCTTGATGCCTTTCAGGATCTCTTGATTAGCTCTCTCTACTTGACCATTGGATTGAGGATGAGCAACAGCCGAAACATCAAGCCGGATATGTTCTCTTTGACAGAATTCTTCCATGGCACCCTTAGAGAGATTAGTGCCATTATCAGTTATGATGCTATGTGGAAAACCAAAGTGAAAGATCACCTTTTTTATGAACAGAACCGCTGTGGCTGCATCACACTTACTGACCGGCTCTGCTTCAACCCACTTGGTAAACTTGTCCACTGCCACCAGCAGATGTGTCTTTTTGTCCTTAGACCTTTTGAAAGGTTCGACCATGCCAAGCCCCCAGACTGCAAATGGCCAAGTAATTGGGATCATCCTCAACTCTTGAGCCGGCACATGAGCTCGTCGTGAGAACTTTTGACACCCGTCACATTTACTGACCAGGTCCTCTGCATTAGCATGAGCCGTCAGCCAATAGAAACCATGACGAAAGGCCTTGGCGACGAGGGATTTTGACCCGGCGTGATGGACACAATCTCCTTCATGGATCTCACGGAGTATTTCTTGGCCTTCTTTAGGTGATACGCAGCGTTGAAACGCTCCTGTGACGCTGAGGTGATGTAACTCGCCGTTAACAATCGTCATGGATTTGGAGCGCCTGACGATTTGTCTTGCCAATGTCTCATCCTCCGGCAACTCACCCCGGGTCATATAAGCCAAGTAAGGCACCGTCCAATCCGGGATAACATGAAGATCCGCCACCAGCTGTGCCTCCGGGTCTGGAACTGCTAAGTCTTCCTCGGTAGGTACCTTGACATAAGGGTTGTGTAACACATCAAGAAAGGTGTTGGGCGGCACCGGCTTATGTTGGGATCCCAACCGGCTTAAGACATCAGCCGCCTCGTTCTTCCTTTGATCAATGTGCTCCACTTGATAACCCGTGAAGTGACCAGCCACAACATCTGCTTCACGACGATAAGCCGCCATGAGGGGGTCTTTGGAATCCCACTTGCCTGACACTTGTTGAGCCACCAAATCTGAATCGCCCAAGCATCGTACCCGGCTTAAGTTCATCTCCCTAGCCACCCGGAGACCATGAAGTAATGCCTCATATTCGGCTGCATTGTTAGTACATGGAAACATAAGCCGGAGTACATAGCGAAATTTATCACCTCGAGGGGAAGTTAACACCACTCCAGCCCCCGAGCCTTCTAGCTGCCTAGACCTGTCAAAGTGAATAGTCCAGTATGTGTTATCCGGCTTCTCCTCAGGGGCTTGCAACTCTGTCCAATCATTGATGAAGTCCACCAAGGCCTGAGACTTAATAGCCGTCCGGGGCATGTATTTCAAGCCATGAGGCCCAAGCTCAATAGCCCACTTGGCGACACGTCCTGTGGCCTCTCTGTTCTGAATAATGTCTCCCAAAGGGGCAGAACTTACCACAGTTATAGGATGGCTTTGAAAATACTGCTTCAACTTCTGGTTTGCCATGAACACCCCATAAACAAGCTTCTGCCAATGAGGGTACCTTTGCTTGGATTCAATGAGCACCTCACTGATGTAGTAAACCGACCGTTGAACCGTATGCTCCTTGCCGGCTTCCTTACGTTCCACCACGATGGCAACGCTGACGGCTCGCGAATTGGCAGCCACATACAACAGCAACGACTCTTTGTCAATTGGAGCCGCAAGAACCGGCGGCTCAGACAATTGTCTCTTTAAATCCTCAAAAGCAGCATCAGCAGCCTCACTCCACACAAAGGTGTCAGTTTTCTTCAACATCTGATACAATGGGAGGGCCTTCTCACCGAGCCGACTTATGAACCGACTTAAGGCAGCGACGCGACCCGCCAGTCACTGAACATCATTGATGCACGCCGGTTTAGCCAAAGAGGTAATCGCCTTGATCTTCTCCGGGTTAGCTTCGATGCCTCTGTTGGACACCAGAAAGCCCAAAAGCTTGCCTGCAGGGACACCAAACACGCATTTGGCCGGGTTAAGCATCATCTTGTAGACCTGGAGATTATCAAAGGTCTCCTTTAAGTCGGATATCAAGGTCTCCTTTTCTTTGGACTTCACCACAATGTCATCCACAAAGGCATGGACATTACGCCCAATTTGGTCATGCAAACAATTCTGCACACACCGCTGGTAAGTCGCCTGGGCACTCTTGAGCCCAAATGGCATAGATACGTAGCAGAAGGCTCCAAATGGAGTGATGAAAGCCGTCTTCTCCTGGTCCTTAACTGCCGTCTTAATCTGATGATAACCGGAGTAAGCATCCAAAAAGCTAAAGCACTCACAACCCGCCGTAGCATTAATGATTTGATCAATACGGGGGAGGGCAAAAGGGTCAGTCGGACAAGCCTTGTTTAAGTCCGTGTAGTCCACACACATCCGCCAGGTGCAATTCTTCTTGAGGACGAGCACCGGGTTAGCCAACCACTCCGGGTGAAAAACTTCAATGATGAACCCAGCCGCTAAGAGCCGGGCGACTTCTTCTCCAATAGCTTTTCGTCGCTCTTCGTTAAAACAGCGAAGAAACTGCCTGACCGGCTTATACTTCGGATCAATATTGAGAGTGTGCTCAGCGAGTTCCCTCGGTACACCCGGCATGTCAGAAGGTTTCCATGCAAAGATGTCCCGGTTCTCACGGATGAACTCGATGAGCGTGCTTTCCTATTTGGGATCCAAGTTGTTGCTGATGCTGAACTGTTTAGAAGTATCACCCTGGGTGAAATCAACAAGCTTCGTCTCAGTCGTTGACTTAAACTTCAGCGCCGGGTCATGCTCTGTAGTTGGTTTCTTCAGGGATGTCATATCCGCCGGGTCAACATTATCTTGATAAAATTTGAGCTCCTCTGCTGCACAGGCCGACTCAGCATAAGCCGCGTCACCTTCTTCACACTCCAATGCCACCTTGCGACTGCCATGTACAGTGATGGTGCCCTTTTAACCCGGCATCTTGAGCTGTAAATAAATGTAACATGGCCGGGCCATAAACTTAGCATAAGCCGGCTGTCCAAACAGAGCGTGGTAAGGGCTCCTGATCTTGACCACTTCAAACATCAACTTCTTAACTCGGGAGTCATGTTCGTCTCCAAAAGCCACCTCCAGCTCAATCCTGCCAACTGGGTAAGCCGACTTACCAAGGACAACTCCATGGAAAACAGTGTTGGATGTTCTCAGGTTTTTATCAGTCAACCCCATGCGCTGAAAGGTCTCGTAATAGAGGATGTTGATGCTACTACCCCCATCCATGAGCACCTTGGTGAACTTATACCCACCAACTTGAGGTGCCACTACCAAAGCCAACTGACCCGGGTTATCGACCCGCGGAGGATGATCCTCCCTGCTCCATATGATGGGCTGCTCTGACCACCTTAAATAACGAGGGATTGCCGCTCAACGGAATTCACAGCCCTCTTATGAACCTTCTGGTCACGTTTGCACAAGCTAGTGGTAAACACGTGATGCTGTCCGCCATTCAACTGCTTTGGATGGCTTTGATAACCCAACTATTGCTGCTGCTGTCCGCCTTGACCGGACTGCTGCTGACTGTTGCCACCTGGATGCCCCTGAAAACCGGAATTTGAGCCGCCGCCCGGGCCGTGAAAGCCGCCGGCCCCTGAACCGCCACCGGATCCTTGACCGCCGTCGAAGGTGTTGGAGTTTTTAAACGCCTTCATGATCGTACAATCCTTCCATAGATGTGTGGCCGGCCGCTCCCGGGTGCCGTGTTTTGGGCAGGGCTCATTGAGTAACTGCTCAAGACACGGGCCTGACCCACCGGACCGAGGCGGCTTACCCTTATATCTCTTATTGTTACCTTGCACGTTGGCATTGGCCACAAACTCCGGGTTACCGTCCGCCTTACGCTTATTGCCGCCTTGGTTCCTCGGGTTATGCTGCTGACCCTTTCCATTGCCGTTCCATTTTCCCTTCCCTGTCTTCTCATCGTCAGACGCGGGATCCTTGGTACTATCAGAATCGGCATATTTGACTAAAGCCGCCATCAGCGTACCCATATCTGTGAGGTCACGCTTAAGGCGCCCCAGTTTCATCCTCAGCGGCTCCAAACGGCAATTTTTTTCCAGCATAAGAACTGCAGAGCCGGCATCCATCTTATCAGAGGAATGAATTATCTCTTTGACCCGGCGTACCCAATGGGTGGTGGATTCTCCTTCCTCCTGCTTGCAATCCGTCATGTCCACAATCGACATAGATTGTTTACAGGTGTCCTTGAACTTCTGGATGAACCGGGCCTTTAACTCGCCCCATGAACCAATGGAATTGGGTGGTAAGCCATTTAGCCAAGACCGGGCCGTTCCATCCAACATCATGGTAAAATACTTAGCCATTGCTGCGTCATTGACTTCCAGCAACTCCATGGCTATCTCATAACTCTCGATCCATGCCGCGGGCTATAAATCGGCCGTGTAATTTGGTATCTTTCGAGGTCCCTTGAAGTCCTTGGGCAGACGTACGTCACGCAGAGCCGGCACCAGGCACGAGACACCATCGGTTCTAGTGGCTACTCCCGCCTCAACCGATGTCATTGGATACTTCGGGTGATCATTCTCCTAACATACTTGGTCCTGCGCGGGGTTATAGCCCCCGGGTTGGTTACGTCGTTGGGGGTTGCTTGACAAGGCTTCTGACTCCATGCGTCTGCTGTAACTCGGACTCCGGTTCTGGCGAGGTGGTGCTCCCCAGGGCAAGGGAGTGGAATGAATCCTGTCCCGGCTGTAAGAATAGTTCTCCTGCTGAGCCAGGGCCGTCTGAAGGAGCTCTCTGACCCTCCGGGTCTCCACGGCCGTCGGGTCATCACCTTCCATGGGAAGAGCCGCTAAATGCGCTGAAGCTGCTATTAAGTTCTCCATGGGGTTGGAAAAGTGACCCGGTGGGATCGGCACATAACGCGGTGGTGGCATGCTCACGTGAGGCGGCACCATATCCCGAGGCTGAGCCGGTCCTCCTGTTCCGTCTGTCATAAGCCGGTCGGCCTCTGGCGGGTTACTAGGGCCGGCTCCAGGTGTGGCAAAGAGAACCCGGGGATCGTAATTCGGAGGTAAATGGGACTGTGTTTTCTGATGTCTCCTCCTCATTCTCACGCCCAAGATGCGACATTATCCTAAAGAAACTCGAAGGTCCCACCAAGGATAGAAGCGCATCTTGAAGACGCTTTTGCAAGGTGGATATCATTACATCAACAGTACATAATAGATGGGGATACATACATAAGGCAAACAATGCCACACGAATACAACATCATCTTACATAAGAGCACCATCCGACTACGGATGAAACACAAACAGAAACTCAAACAACATCCACCTGCTAGCCCAGCTGCCGACACGAACCTATCCCCGATCGAAGAAGAAGCAGAAGAAGAACTCCAAAACAAGCAAACATCGCTCTCACGTCATGATCATCGCATAACCTGTACCTGCAACTGTTGTTGTAGTAATCTGTGAGCCACGAGGACTCAGCAATCCCATTACCATGGGTATCAAGACTAGCAAAGCTTAATAGGAAAGGAAGGGGTAAAGTGGTGAGGTTGCAGCAGCAGCTAAGCAAGTATGGTGGCTAACATACGCAAATGAGAGCGAGAAGAGAAACAAAGGAACGGTCATGAAGCTAGCAATGATCAAGAGGTGATCCTGAACTCCTACTTACGTCAAACATAACCCAAAGACCGTGTTCACTTCCCGGACTCCGCCGAAAAGAGACCATCACGGCTACACACACGGTTGATGCATTTTAATTCGGATCTGGTCTCAAGTTATCTACAACCGGACATTAACAAATTCCCATCGCCACATATAACCGCGGCACGGCTCTCGAAAGTTTATACCTGCAGGGTGTCCCAACTTAGCCCATGATAAGCTCGCGATCAACGAAGGATATACCTTCTCCCGGAAGACCCGATCGACCTCGTAATCCCGGTTTACAAGACATTTTAACAATGGTAAAACAAGACCAGCAAAAGCCGCCCGACAGCCGACAAATCCCGATAGGAGCTGCACATATCTCGTTCTCGTGGCACACCGGATGAGCAAGGCGTCGGGTTGGCATAGACCCTAGTTGCCCGGGGTGCGGACATCGCTCGAGTTGGACCAACACTCGAGGAGCACTTGCCCCGGGGTAAAATAAAGATGACCCTCGGGCTCCGAAACCCAAGGGAAAAAGGGCTAGGTGAGGCAAATGGTAAAACCAAGGTTGGGCCTTCTTTGGAGGAGTTTTATTCAAAGCAAACTGTCAAGGGGGTCCCATAAATCACCCGACCGCGTAAGGAACGCAAAATCCAAGAACATAACACCGGTATGATGGAAACTAGGGCGGCAAGAGTGGAATAAAACACCAGGCATAAGGCCGAGACTTCCACCCTTTACCAAGTATATAGATGCATTAATAATATAAGAGATATTGTGATATCCCAACATAATCCTGTCCATCATGGGGCAATCTTCAACTTCACCTGCATCTAACAATGCTATAAGAGGGGCTGAGCAAAGCGGTAACATAGCCAAGCAACAGTTTGCTAGGAAGGGTGAAAAAGGTTAGAAGCTGACATGGCAATTTGGGGAGGCTTGAAGAACAAGTGATAGGAAGCGCAGCATAGCAATAGAACGAAACAACTAGCATAGCAATGATAGTAGTGAGATCCAGGGTAGCGGTCATCTTGCCTGAAATCCCGCTAGGAAGAAGAACGAGTCCATGAAGAAGACAAAGCGAGCGTAGTCGAGCGAATCCTCACAACTCCGGAACGAAACCAAAGCTAACGAGAGAAGCAAACCGGAAAGAAGCAAACAACATGGTAAACACACAAGCATAATCATGGCATGATGCACAATCAAGTACGATGCATGTCTGGTTTAATGAGGCATGGCATGGCAATATGCACAAACAACACTACAAGTTAAGTGGAGCTCAATATACAACGAGTTGCATATTAACGAAACACCACATCAATTATTAAGTTCTCTCTCGTTTATGTACCCAACAATATTAAATGTTATTAAACATGGCAAGAGGTGAAGCATAATTAAACTAACTATTAAGGTAAGTTTAAATGAGGCCGAAACAACAAACAGCAATTCTGGTAAATCCCCATGTCAATTTATGAATTTGGTACTGTTCTGCCCTAAAACATATTTTAAAGTTGTTAAACAGGAAAATAAAGTGCACCATGTTAAACTAGGCATTTTTCCACCCCATTTACATATAAAGTTTATTAAAATTGGAGCTACGGTTATTTAGTTATGAAATAAATCATTTTAGCATATTATTTAAGCAAAATTAAACAAACATCATTTTTAACATTTCAAACATGGATGAAAGTGGCTGATTATGAAACTAGATGAAAAACTAAGCAATTTACATGTTGGAATCACTTTAATCCGATGCACGGTTCAAGAGTTATTAAATGCATGATACTTAGGGGTTTTTCTACAAAACAGCAGTCTCTGGAAATTAGCTCAATTCGCAGAACGAGAAAAAAACCACTATCGGGCCAAATCTGGAGGGGCTGGGGTTCTCACCATGGGCCATGGCCCAGGTCGGTGGAGAGGCTTGGGGCAGGCAGAGTTAGCTGGAAAACCCTATTGGACGCTCGCTGCGTCAAGTTGTCGAGGCTTCGCACAGAGAGGCGAGCGACTAGCGATCAAGATGGGCCGGCCCAGTTAGGAGATAGCACAGGCGCTACAGCGTCCCGGTTTTGGGAACCTTCTGGAGGGTTCCTGAACGGTTTTGGGAACCTTCTAGAAGGTTCTTGAACCGGGTTTTCACTGGTTTTTTCTGTCTGCTTTTTATTTATCAATTTTTCTTTTTTTCTTTTCTTTCTTTGTTTTTCTGTTTCTTTGTTTCATCTTTCAATTCCTTTTTCTTTTCTTTTTGTTTTCTTTTTGTTCATGTTTCAAATTATGTTTGGGAGTTTCAAAAAATCATCCAATTTCAAAAATTGTTCACCAAATTCAATACATGTTCATGTTTTCAAATTTTGTTGCAAGTTTCTGTAAATGTTTCCATTTAAAGAATTGTTCGCAAATTGCAAAAAATGTTCATGCTTCAATTTTTGTTCGGGAGTTTCAAAAAAATGTGCAAGTTTTAAAAACTGTTCACGTGTTCAAGTTTTGTTCGGGAGTTTCAAAAAATGTTCCCAGTTTTAAAAAATGTTTGTGTATCCAAAATTTGTTTTCGTATTTGAAAAATGTTCAGGTTTTGGGAGATTTTACAAAAATGTTCCCACTTCGAAAAATTGTTTGCATTTTCGAATTGTTGAGTTTTTACAAATTTTGTTCACAATGTCTAAAAGTGTTCACTGTTTCATACAACCTTCCCGATTTTTTTCTCAAAAATAGCGTTTCTGAAAAATGTTCGCACTTCCAAATTTGTTCGGAATTTTTCAAAATTGTTCTCCATCTCAAAATATGTTCCCAAGAAACAAAAGATGTTCGTGCTTTACAAAATTGTTCGCGCTTCCAAAAATTTTCAGGATTTTTCAAAATTGTTCTTCGTTTCAAAATTTGTTCTCAAGATTCAAAAAATGTTCGTGCTTCAAAAAATAGTCCGCGCTTCCAAATTTGTTCTCAAGATTCAAAAATCGTTCATGCTTCAAAAAACTGTTCACAAATTCCAAAAATGTTCAATTTCCGAAAACAGTTTGCGAAATTCAAACTTTTTGGTTTTCATAAAATTTGTTCACATGTTCGAAAAATGTTCATGTTTCAAAATTTGTTCACAAATTCAAAAAATTGTCCACATGTTTAATTTTTCTTACTAATTCAAAAAAGTGTTCATGTTTCCAAATTTGTTCATTTTTCAATTTGTTTGGGATTTCACATTTGTTCCCATTTTTAAAAAATTGTTCGCAGATTCAATAAATGGTCAGCTTTTCAACTTTTTGTTCAGAAATTTTCAAAAAAAATGTTCCTGTTTTTAAAATTGTTTACGTATTCAAAGAATTTGTTTGGAGTTTCAAAATTTGTTCGCGTTGTTTGACAAATGTTCCAACTTTGAAACATTACTTACCTTAAAATTGTTCATAATTTCCAAGATTTGTTCGAATAAAATAAAAAGTGTTGAGTTCTGGCACTGTTGTTATTCTTAGATATTAGCGCTGTAAATCAGACAATTGGAAACTTGGAATCATTATCACGCATGGAAACTGAATAAAGCAGTGCATAGCTTTTTCAAAAAATTTGTTCACATATTCAGAAAATGTTCCTGTCTCCGTTTTTCTTCTTCAGGAATTCAAGAAATGTTGATACTTTTTCAAATATGCATTAAAAAACGTTCACCTCAGTAACTAATTCAGATTCGCTGCAATAGCTAATTTGCTACAGTATTGGTTCCAGTTCGCTACAGGATACCGTTTCTGTTTTACATTTATGGTTAGTTCTTTAAGCTATGCACTGCTTTATTAGACAACAGCACTGGTCAGTTCGAGTGGCTACTAGTGCGTGCTAGTATGCGGCTGGTCTCAGGTTCGATTCCTGGGTCACGCGCGTTTCAATCTTCTCCTGCATTTTTGCGTCCTGCGGTAGAACTCCATGGGCCGGCCCAGTCGGGTCCCTCTTTGTGCGGCACGCTGCCAATTTGCCGCAAAGCGCGGCGTATAGGAGGTCCCGAGTTAGCTGGGCCAAGGCGAGACCAGCCCAGGCGCGTGCGGTCGTGGGACTTGGCGCGATCAAAGCGAGCGATGCTCGTCCTGTCGCTAGAAGCAGAGGGCACAGCCGAGCGAGGCGGGCGCAGGTGGGACTCCGACGAGCAGCAAGGTGAGGAGAGGTTGGCGCGGGAGCTCGGTGGCGTCCGGATCCAGCGCGGGATGTCTTCGATCCGGGCAGGAGGCAGCTTCTCGAACCCGGAGGCTGCTGCAGTTTCCTGAAGAAAGACAGAGAGAGAGATTCAGAGAAGCAGAACGGGAAGGGGAAGAAGAGAGAAGGAGAGGGCGACGGGCACGCTGGCGACCTGCGGGTCGGGTAATGGTTGCGGTCGGGGCTCGGGGCAGGGTCAAGGCGCTCGTGCGGGATGAGCGAAGCGCTTGCTCGATTCAGCCGGCTTGGCGACGGAGATGGCGTGGAGACGAACAGGGGTCGGGCACGACGGTGGACTTGGCGAAGGGCGGCACGCCGGCGTGGGGTAGCGGAAGCAGACGCGAAAGCTGGCGGCATGGGAGGCACGGATCCAGGCGGTGGAGGTCGTCGGGGTTCCGTTCCCTGCCGAATCAAAGCGGAGGCGGCTCCAGGCAATTGGGCGTGATGCAGGGGAGGCAGACAGGGTTCCGAACGGGCGGCTTCGCGGATCCGATGGGACGAACGGGCGATGGCGGAACGGGTCGGCGCGGAACGGATCTGGACGGTGGGGTCGAACAGGACGACAGTGGCTCAGCTCCATCGGCTCCGGTCGGTGGTGAGCTTTTGTTTAGAGAAACAGAGAGGAGAGATCATGAGAGAGATCGAAGGGGAAGGAGAGAAAGCAGTAGGGGAAGAAGGCAAGGAGAGGTGCAGCCTGGTGGTGGTGGAATCGAGGGAGAGAGGAGTCTGGTTGTGGTTGGTGGATCGGGAGGGGATGGATCCCAAGGAAGAGGATCGGTGGTGGCTGGTTGGCTCGATGCTGAAACCAAGGAAGAGAGTGGCGGCGGCTAGGAGGAATGAGGAGGATGGGACAAGCTGCCTAATTTCTAGGGTTGGATCCCGTGTATATAAAGCAGGTGGTTTGGCTAGGGACTATTTAGTACCTCCGATTTTAATCAGACGAACGAGAATAAATAGCTTAGGGGAGTCCAACGAGAAATCGATGATGATAAAGGGATGTTTAGGGATGATCCGGACCTGTTGGTCATGACCTAGCGGTTCGGGTTCGGGAGAAGTTTTCGGACGCGTATGCGAGGGGTTTGACAAAAGGCCATGGAGACAAGGGGTTTTGATGGGCTCAGAAAAGAGAGAGAAGAGAGCGGTCCGGTTGATCTGAGAGGGGTCAACAGGGGCAAGGAAGAAGCAGCAACTACGAGCAAATGCAAGTTTTATGAAAGCGATGCCGATGCAATGCGAATGATGGCATGAGATGAAATGCATGACATGAACAAAATGCAAAACAAAAGACAGAAACCCAACCACGAAGGAAATAATATATCATATCTCCGAAAAAGGCAAGAGTTGGAGTTATGAATATGGAAAATTGTATCCGGGGTGTTACAACACTCCAGCACTACGAGAGGATCTCGTCTCGAGATCTAGGATGGCACCGGAGGGAAAAGGAAGAGGAAGATAAGAGGTAAACTAAGTTGCTTCTTTGACGAACGAGTGAAACCATGAACCTTGAGAGGTTGAGCAATTTAAAAGAAAGAGTACAACACATATGAACGAGATTGCAATCAATCCGGTAGAAAAGAGGAACAAGGAGTATTACGAGAAATTGAAGGTTGAAAGACATGGAAATAAGAGCTTCACGAACGAAAAGAATATGACCACCTCGGTATAATGAGATGGCCAAGGAACAAGAATGGCAGAATTTGGACAGCACTCCGGTAGAAAAGAGAAGAAAACTTTATGAGATGAAAATATATTGAAGAGATGATACAACACTCCGGTTAAATGGATAAGCAAGAAAAGAACACGATCCTCACAAAACGAGGTGATGGGTGAAGAGCACAACATCACAATGCCTCCGTAACGAAAGAATAGAAGTTAGATCGTTGGGATAAAGGGTCGGAGAAGAAAATGACAACTTTTGCCACAAGTGAACTTGGAAAGCATCCTTGCAAAGAAGAATCGAACGGAGTTGTTGGAAAATCAACAACGAGAAGCACAAGCTTGTTGTGGGCTTATGGAAAACATCTCGAGACTATGAGGTGACAACCGGCCACTAATGGAAATCATTGATTTGATTGGGAGCACCAAAGTGATGAAAAACTTCTTCACCGAGATGAGAAGGAGAAAAATTGGATCATTGATAAGCACCACAAATAGCTACATTCCTTAGGGAAGGTTGTAGGTGAGATATAACCCAATATAACTCCAACAAAAGATTGATGGATTTAAACTACCTCATTCTTGACAACATATGAATCATGAAACATGAAGGAAATTGTCAAGAGTGACATAACACCACCTCAAAAGATAAGGTAGAAAGAATTGCACTTTGGAATGCAATATGAAGAATACTTGAGCTCCTCAAAACAAAACATGTGTTGAGCACCACGTTTATTTTAGAGTATAGCTTGGCGGGTCATAACTTCGAGAGAAATCTTGAAGAACAATTGAAGAATGTAGAGAATCCTTGATGAACCACCATGTAGAGCCTCCATGAAGAACTCCGGATAGGAAATGATAACATAAAAGAATTGAAGGTTGAAGCGAACAAGATTGAAGCCTTGCAATGATTTAGATGGAGCTACGAAATGAGTAAACTTTGAACTCCGGGCAAGAAAGATGAATAACTTGGAACCGAGAATTACTTCTTGATGAACAAACTCCGGAAGAAGGAATTAATCACTTGGATGAAACAAGAATAAAATTATGTCATGTCTATCCTTCACCAATTTAAATTGATGACAAACAACGGATTTGGCATACTACTTATTCTTGTAGAAAGGATTAAAAGAGATATAGCGCAAAACTTGAGGAAGTCTTCATGAACCACCGGTAGGATTGGAAAGAGCGAATGAATTGATATGATAACAAAGGAAAAAGAATCTGAAATAACCGCCGATGGGATTTGGAAACAATGAGTGAATTAATATGATAACAAAGGAAGTGAAATCTTGAATGAACCACCATAAGATGAAAATGAAAGTAGCAAAGGCACAATTCACCGGGAAGAATTCGAAAATGAATGAAGATACTTGAGGGGATTTAGATACATGAGAACGAAGAGATCATGAACTGATTAGAGGGTATTTGAATGATGCACCGGTAAGATTTGGAGAACGGTAGCTACACGCTGAGAATGAAGAATTATGACATGATAGCCTTCGGAGAAAAAAAATGGAAACAACTTATGAAATGCTCCGGATGGGTGAAAAGAATTCTCACAATAGAAAACAATTATGAAAGGATGGCATCAAGCTTGAACTACGCATCTTTGGAAGAACGGGTAAGGATTTAAATGGAACTCTTCTCCGGTCTTCAAAATTCGAGAATGACGAGGAGAAACACCACCAGGAATTGTTGAGATACTCCGGAAGAATGAAAAGCGAAGAGGTTGAGCCAACAATGAAAAATAATTTGAAATTGATCTTGGAGAAAGACATATAACTGATGATAACTCATTCTTACGTCAAACTTTGAAAAGAATTTGGGAATGGCTCCGGATAAGTTAGAAGAGTCAGGTAAGATCCTGGGAAAAGAACTGTGGAGGGCCCACTCAAAAGAAAACACCGTTGACAATTTTAAAGAGAGGTTGCACCGGTTGAATTAAATGGCTTGAATGAGATAACAATCTCCAAATAGCTTGAACGGATTAAGAATGGAAACACAAATCTTCTAAGATATCTTCAACACTCTGGAACAAATGAATAGCAAGAGGTGAGTGAAAGAAAGGTGCACCGGCATGAGAAAGCATTTGACACGAGGAAAGGAATATGATCAACACTGAAAGCTTGAATTGGATCCACCGAAGAAGAAAC